>CM030010.1:15677517-16877517 GCA_017639485.1 Pluvialis apricaria | reverse complement strand
TTTTGACAGTATGGTACAGCAGAAGCAATAGGATACAAAAAAACATAGGTATGAATTTAAAAAGTAAAATACACCCACTGTGCCATTTATATTTGTCATCGGTTAGCAAATTAGCTCTACTTTGTGAGAGACTGCATTGCCCCTGAAGTATCCTCCATATCAGTTCATTCTATTTGCCTGTTTTCAAGGTTGTATGGTGTTCACCCGTCCTTTCTGCCCAGAAGGAACGAAGAGAATACTGGAAAATAACTGGAGGACTTTGTCAAGTAATATGTGTATCTATCCCATTCTGATACATTCAGACTTTCATCGTTGTTGGTAGTGCCCAAGGTCAGAACAGAAATTGCCCTGCAGGATCACACCCAAGTTCAGTGTGATATAGTAAGAGCCCGTGGAATATGTTGAGTTTCAGATTCTACAGGAGAAGGTTTCCAAGAACTCTGCACTGAGCAGATGGGGAATGCCTATTTTGGGGCAATTGTGATGGCACATTTTCGTTTAGTTTCTGAGCTCAGGAGGCCCAGGTATGATCTATTCACGCATTTCCCAGGGACACCCCAGGCTTTAGACACTATTGCCCTTAGGCTGTTGTGTGTTTGTGTAAACTAGCTGAATCATGTGTGTGTGTGTGGTCTGACCCACCAACCAACATGAAAAAACATGAGTTTTCCTTCTTGGGGGGTATGCTTCCCTCCACCTAGCTAACAATTTTTACACAGCGGGAAGAATTGGTACCTTTGAAAACCCTATCCTTTGGTCAAATTTAGTTAACATTGGCTAAATCGTTTAAAGCCAGCCGGGATGAGAACTGGCAGGCAGACGAAGCACACAGCCACGTAGGCCACATTTCCTTACAGAATTAGGCAAAGAAAGCACTATATACCTCATTACTGCATCAAACTTGTACTGCCACGCCTCAGCAATGATCTTGCGCGCCCTTAAATCAGTTTTATCAGTCGGAGGCCCATCTGACTGTCACACAGTCAATTAATTTGGAAAATTATTCTACTTTTGGATGGCAGAGGTCACCGGTAAGGCGTTGCCTGACAAGGCTGGCAAGGGCTGGAGCATGTTCGCCCATTAGAGGGTGAGGACGGGCCACCTCAGCCCCACAGGGTGCCAGGGTCCTGAGAGGAGGCCAACGGTTGCGTCGTGTGCCACCGCAAATCGATTTCCCTTAAATGGGGGAGCGGGAAGCTACGGAAACGCTTCGCTTTGTGCTTTCAGACGACAGGCGAGGGTACCCTGGGGCAGGATTGAGGCCCTTTGCGGGGCTAATCAGGAGAAACCCCGCAAAAGGGGAAACCCTCCGCCCCCGCCGTGAGGGGCAGCGCCGCCGCCTGAAGGGAGCGGCCCCCGCCCCTGCCCCGCCACAGGCGGCCACGCGCTCCCCCGGCCCCCGGGCGCGCGCGAGCCGGCGGTTGGCTGGCGGCGGGCGCGCGGCTGCCGCCCGGGGGGCCGGAGGCGGAGCCGGCGGAGCGGGGGGCGTGGCGCCGAGCCCCGCCCCGCCCCCGCGCCCTCTTCCCCCGCCCCCCGCCTGCGCGGCCGCCCCCAGGGCCGGCGCCGCCCGAGCGCGGCGGGGAGGGGCCGGCAGCGGGGCCCGTGGGGACCCGTTAGCGGCGGGGAGGGCTCGCCCGCCGCCTCCCCCGGTAGAGCGGGGAGCGCTGGCTGCCGCCGGGGCGGAGCGGGAGGGGAGGGGGCTTGCCGGGGCCTCCCCGTTGTTTTCTTTCCCCGCCCCCTTCCCGGACGGTGAGAGGTGAGAGGGGCGGCCGGGGCCGGGCAGCGAGAGGAGGGGGCCCGGGGCTGGCGGGAGGGGAGGAGAAACCCGTGAGGAGGAGGAGAGCGAGGGGTAGCCGGGGGCGGGCTCCCGCCTCCCCTCCGCCTGCCCGCCGGCTGTGGAGAGCGGCGGGCGGCTGCCCCCCCCTCCGAGGAGCGTCCCCGGGAGGGGGGGGTGGTAACGGTCCCCGGGCTGAGGCGGGAGCCCGCGCCCCGCCGCCATGGCAGCGCCGCCAGGCGGGGGCCGGGGAGAGGGCTGGCACCCGGGCGGGGAGGCGGCGGCCCGAAGCGGGACGGGGCGGGGGGGGTGTTGTCCCGTCGTCGGGGGTGGGGGGTGGGTGTCTGTGACCCGTCGGTGGGGGTGTCTGTGTCCCCCGGTGGGGGGGGTGGTCTGTGCCCCCCCCCGGCGGGGTAGCCCCCGTGGCTGGCTCCATTCAAAGCGTGCAGAGCAAAGAGCCGGTAAAAGTGCACTTACCACAGTAGGCTTTCGGGTATTTGCCCGCTTGTTTGTCTCTTAACCTTCGCCATCGTAGTGTGAAATAGTGAAAAAAGTCATTTTTTTAATATTTTTTTTTTTCTTGAGTGGAGGAGTGACTACCGAGCCACCGAAATGGGGAGTGGTGTTATTACACGGGGGAAAAAAAAAACCCAAACCAACCCCAAAGTATAAGTGTTGAACATCAAACAACTGCTGTTTATATATATTATTGGTTCATGTTTTTCCTTAAAGACTTTTTGTGGCTTTGGGCTTTGAACTCGCGCTTGTTTAGCTGTGTGAGCAATGATGGAGCTTAGTCCCGCTGAAGTCAAGCCATCTATGGCTCATTACTGGGGTGTTTTAGCAGTACTGTCAGTTTTTAGCCAGTAATGTCAGAACAGTAAAAAGGGGAGGCTTGAGTTTGTTGGTTTCTTTTACTTAAAAGGTAATTATGAAGTTATATAAGCTAAACTCTGAATGCGGTCTTATTTTCAAGTAAAAATTATCACTCAAGTCTTCTTACTAGCATAAATAGGAAGAAAAATTTGAACTCATGGTTATGTTAGTGTAGCTTTTGTATCTATTTACTGTGGGGATGGATCCTTTTTAAAAACAGATCACAAGAGGTGTTTTCATGAGCAGTTCATTAGTTTTGCCAGAAGAAAATCTCTGATCATTTCTTATGAAGGTATTTTTGTATGAGAATTTCCAGAGGCATATGTGGATAAATACTTTTAAAAAAAAAAGCCAAACCAAAAAAAAAAAAACACAAAAAAACCAGAAAAACCACAAAACAAAACCAAAACCACCTTGTTCTTGAACTTTATCATTCCCCATAGAGGAGATTGTGTTCCCATCTTATGTTTTTCCTGTTTTCCACTTGCTGAACACTGCTAAGGAGCATAAAGCAGGACAGAACCAAAATAATAATAACCTTAATCTGAGTCAGGTGTTTGCCATGTGTCAGCTTCATTGAACCGTCCCTTAAGTGTGTCCTCTGGATGGGCAGGTCCACTACCAAAGCCAGCATGTTTACTCTATAGCAGTAGATTTTAAGACATTGTGTTTCATAGAAATGCAATGACTGCAAATTTCAAATAGGAAAGAATTTGAGTGAAGATGAAAATATCTTCCGTTAGACCATTATGGTTAAACAGTAATTGCCAACTGTTGGTAACAGTGACAATTCATATTGATGAACTTGTTCCAACTCTCTGGACTTTTGTCCAGAGGCAAAGATTGTTCTTTGGTTGTGTTGATGTTTTGTTTTTTTGTTGATGTAATTCAGTGTTTCATGATGTGGTAAAGAAGGTTACCTAATCAGACATACCATGACTCGATAATGAAAGCTTCTACAGCTCTTGAGAAGGTACAATTTTACATTTCCCTTACAAAACTCTTACAATGCGGTAGTTTGCCTCCTCCCCTATCAATTAAATTGCCTTTTGTTAATAGCAATATTACTGAGTAGAAGAACGCATTAATTACAAACCTAACTATCCACCGTTTGCTTTTTTTCATAAGAACTAAATCATTGTTAAACTTTCATTCAAAATTACCAACAAAGCAGCTGCTGACCATAAATACATGTATTAATTTGGCTGTATGGCCTTAAAAAAGTCTTATAGGAGGGATGAGGTTATATGCTCCAGCTGCAAGAATGAGGTGATCTTACTATTCAGGCAGCTAGAATAGTAGTAGAAAAGATCAGACCATGAGTGGTCAAATATTACGTGTTGCATTATGTATGCAGGTGTCCTGTGGAGCTACATTTTGTTTCACTTTAAAGTGCCTATAGCTAGTTTGGTGCCGAGCCAAAAGTAGAAACATACTATTTCAACAGACTGGGTTTTCTGAGTAGAGGTCTTGCTTAGGCTGGAAAGTTTTTAAGTGGCCTGTAAATTGGAAAGGGTTGAGAACCACTGTAACAGTAAGTGTGAATTTTTATAGAGCTGCTCCATTTATTGAAGCATGCTTAGTGGTGGTACTTGGGTTTATTCACCAATGCAGTCAATGTTACTCTTTGGCAACAGTGTTCCGTTTTAAGTGCTTCAGGTGGCAGAGCAATTCTTCACTGCTTTCCTTCACGGAATTACAGCTAGCCAAAGATACGCATGAAAATGCAGTGAGGTTATTTAAAAAAAAGGTACTGTCTTGTAACCCAATGTTTCTTGAGAGCTTATGTATTCAAATTTCATATTCATTTCCCCTCTTTCTTTGGGGTCTTTGTTGATGTGTATGTAACTTGAAGTTGTGGAAGGAACTAAGGTGATAGTTGTGCAGTGACGTGCTTTTATCGCCTTCCTCTCAGAACGTTTGGGAATCACAGGACAAATGGAAGGAAGTTCTGTTTGAATAGAGTAGGCAATCTGCTTTCAAGATTAATTTTTTTCCCCCCAATGGCTGGTTCTTATTTGTTTGCACTGTTATTTTTCTACCTCTAGATTTTTGCTGCTACCTCACATTCTTTGAAAGAGGAAGACAAATGGAACTACATGATTTTTTGAACACCTAGAGATCATTCCTGTGTTATAGGTAATTATTGTATTTACTCAATTCTAACAGTAAGTTATGCTATAGGGAACGTGATTTTAGCCCACAAAGGTATTGGGTCTTCCTTACACCTGAAATTTCATCTTTTTTGTGTTATACACCTTGTGAGGTGTTCCTTCTGGTGAGTGTACACAAACAGGAATTGACTTTGCTGTTGTGGGTTTCACATCCTAGTGTTTAGAACATTTTTATGTGATTTCATCACTTCTGCTCTTTATCAAAGCGTGCTTTATAGAAGACTGTCAGTATTACTATAAAGTTCAATTTTAATCTTTTCAAATGCATGAGAAACCTCTAACTTTGAATCTTTTAATCATTATAGGAAAACCAGAAAAAGCTTATACTGAATCTGTCAGAGAATATACCACTTTAGAGAAATGCTTATGAATAGAGGCCCACCAACACTGCACAGTCAAATCTCATTACTCCAATAATACTGACTGGCTTTCACTTTCCTTCATTTTTTTTTTTCTTAACAGGAAAGTAGTAAGACTGTTCTAAGCTAAAGTAATTTTCAAAGGGAATAGCTTTGACATTTACACAAAGCAAAAGGATAAAAGAATGTTGAAAACATGAATACATGCAAGAATCTAGCTTTATCTGAACTCTCTGTAAAGTAAAATACAGCTGAAAAAATAATGGTGAGGGGCAGAAAAGCAGTCCAATTAATTAATAGTAGGTTTGACTAAAATGAAGAAATCTGCTTTCTTGACTGTGAGATCTCTGCTTTGGGATGTTGATAAAGAAACAGGCTCCTTTATTATCTAGAATTCATTCATGTCATGATGCAAATCCAGAAGAGAGATGATCTTTCTCACTGTTCATGTCATCATATGTCACATCACTGGCAATTTACCGTATACCTAACATTTTTAACAGTGTGTGCTTTAATTTGTTCCGTTGTGTATTTTTTTTTACTTCTGGTTCTTGATAAAATTTTTGGCATAGTATATTGTGTTACTAATTGTATTTTTGCAGGCTGTAACCTTTGACTAGCTTTCCAGGAGCAAGAACTCTAGAGGAATGTTGCAGTTCTACATGTTGGAATAACAGGAAATGTTTCAAATAAATTTAGCCCAGAGTGATAGCTGAGCACCAGATGCAGTGTCCTTCGTGGCTGTCTGCTGAGACAGTTCCAGCCTAGAAGTACACAACTCCTGAGACATAATTTTCATTAATGGTGGTGACAAAGTTCTTGAGAATTCTGGGTGTAGTTATTGCAAGGTCTTGCTTTTCTTTGGGCATTTTCTCTGTGTGGCCATCACAATCATGAGCTGAGAATCATGAGTTTGGGAAGTTTAGAGTTTGAGTCCATTGCCATCCTCTCATTTCTTTGTATTGCTACTTACTAAACTGTTGGGAATCATTTCAGTGTTCTTACTTTTTTTTTGCATAGATTAATTATAAATTTCTTTCATATTTCAAATACTCACTTCTCCCCCATTGGCACACCAAAAAAGCTAATGTGTTTTTAGTTAGTATAGTGAGTATTTGGGTAGCTGAAATTCCTCCTTGTAAGCTTCTTTTACTTAGAAACATATATCAAAATAGCTCTTTAGTATTCCTATTTCTCTGGTCCCAAAGAAGAAAATGCTTGTAGGACACCGAAGGAGCTTGTTCCAAGTTGATGGCTGCCGAAGTGGTACAGACTTTGGCAAGTAACTGGCAGTCAAACAACTGGCACTAACTACGGTAATCATCAGTAGCAACAACAGGAGAGTTTGGTGTTATATTAGTTTACTGTGTGTTTTCCTGCAATGCAGGCTTATATAACAAGAACCCCTTTCTCACTCTGCATTGCTCTTGTCCATACCAAACATTTTAGTATTGCAAAGCAGAACGATGCTTTCGGTACCTGGTGCTGCAAACTCAGTGCCCAGATGGAAGTTGAGAGACACCTCCTTAAGCTTGATGTCTTCCTCTGTCTTTACTCAGGTGTAGGGTTATACAGAACATGAGAATGAAACTCAAACAAGTGGCAGTCGGTCTTACTTCAGGTGCCTTGAGATTCAGCTCTGTCTACAAAGATATTGGCACCATTTTATTTATCCTCTCCCTTGTCTGTTTAGAAGTCTTTCCCAGACAACCTGTTAACCCAACAGCAATGGTAATCAGAAAATTATTATCATTGAGACACATATGTATGGAATCGAACAACTGGGGAAACTGGTCCTTCTTGACTGCCACATTTTCTGGGAAATAATAGGCTTTATTTAATTTCTGGTCATAAAGGATTGACCTCCAGTCAGGCGTTTTTCTCTTTTCCTTTCTTTACCTTTTTCCATTTCTTTCCTTCCTCCGTCAGTCTATATCCTGTTGGTATCTTCCACCATAGATGACATCAACACTTTTCTGAGCTTTAAAAATTATTAGAACTGCTAAGGTTCCTTTGAGAACAGACTTTTTGTTTTCACAATTTTGCAGTAGTTCAACATATGGTAGCTCCACTTACCAAAATAGCTGACCTCCTCCAGATTATTAGAATTTTTAGACTTGACCTGCACCTTTTCTTCTAGTGGTCGTGGAAGTTAAACAGAATTTGAAACAAATACCAAAATGTACTCCAAAGAGAAGGAACTGCAAAGGTGGATCACTATGGGAGAAATCGTTATTCCCATCTTACTGCATGGTAGAATGACTAATTATCAAGCAGGGCTGCTGATTAATAATTATGTCTTATGGACTATGCTGGCATTTTTCCAGAGGACAAATTTCTGTAAAGTTGAGAGAGGTATTGATCTCAATCTGTTCAGAGGAATACTTTGCCAATTAATTACCTCTTCTGGCACCTCTAAGCGCAACTGATGTTAAAAATCCTAATGTCTTCCATAACAACAGGATAAACTTTGAAGAATTTTTGACTAGTAACTTGGATTCTTCCAAGGGCATCAGTCAGATTTTCAGAATTAATAGAAAACTGTCTATAAAATTGTACATGATATTTTTGTAAAACAGTGAAATTTAAGGTAGAGCACTGGCTTCATCTCATCTAAAATGTCTGCCATAGCCAATACTTTTGTCAAAATAGTTAATTTATGTTGTATTAACTCTACTGAAAAGAATTTAACTTAATTTAAAACTAGTAAGAATTTAACCAACTTGCTTAAAATTTGCAATGCTTTCCAATTCAAAAAATTGCCACTTAAATCACAGAATGGTTCAGGTTGGAAGGGACCTTAAAGATCACCGAGTTCCAACCCCCCTGCCATGGGCAGGGACACCTCCCACCAGACCAGGTTGCTCAGAGCCTCATCCAACCTGGCCTTGAACACTTCCAGGGATGGGGCAGCCACAGCTTCTCTGAGCAACCTGTGCCAGTGCCTCAACACCCTCAGCAGGAAAAATTTCCTCCTGAGATCTAATCTAAATCTGCCCTCTTCCAGTTTGAAGCCATTACCCCTCATCCTATCACTATGTGCCCTTGTAAAAAGTCCCTCTCCAGCCTTCTTGTAGGTGCCCTTCAGATACTGGAAGGCCGCTATAAGGTCTCCCCGGAGCCTTCTCTTCTCCAGGCTGAACCCCAACTCTCTCAGCCTGTCCTCATAGGAGAAGTGCTTCAGCCCTCTGGTCATCATCTACTTTTATTTTGTGAAAGCTCCTACAGCCCTGTATTACACATTCAGTGGTGATGTGTTGGATGTTCTTTTTCTTGAAAGGGTATATCAATTGTTCTGGTCATCTTTTTAGCTATATTCTAAGTGCTTTCCTACTTAAGGCTTAAATACGTTTTTAATTTGGAGAAATGTCACCCCTTACAGTTTTAACAAGCCCAAGTGTTTTGCATAATTACAACCTTTTTAGCTTTTGAAAAACATCTTGAAGATGTAAGGTGTTTCTTACACCTACACTTAGCTGGATTTTATATGGGGGAGAGGAGGAGCAAAATATGTCTTGCCTGAAAAAAAAATGAAAGCCTAAGTAACTAACAAGTGTGCTATGGACCACTTCATGTTTTCAGACCTGTTTCCGATAGTCTTTCCTTAATTATTTTCTGCGAGTTGCAATTGAAGACTTTTTGTTCAGCTAGATAGGCTTTCTGTCTCCAACAATAAAGCAGTTCTCATCTTGGCAAAGCATTACATGAGTAGCATTGGGAAGGACAACATTAAATGAAAAATTAATTCATTTTGTGAAATGCTGGGTATTATGAGGCCAGAACCATAATTATTTCTTTCATCACTCTTTGTTTTGTGATTATAGTAGTCTGTGTTTGGTTGAAAAGAAATCCCTCCCCTCCAATCTCAGTTCTGATTAGAACTTAAAACCTGTAAGAAGAGAGGCTCTGCAGGAAACACTTTCTTTACTAACTAGTATCCAAGGTACAACTTTCTTTTGGAATGCCATATTAATAGCAATTACCAAAAAAGAAAAGGAAAAAAAAAGCCTATCTCTCGAAAACCTAAATGCAAAACACAAAAAATAATTCAACTTTGCAGTTGTAAGTTTTCAGTTGATTGAAATGTTTCTATTTTTAAACTATTTCTGCTCTGTCTGCTTCCTACTAGGTTCCCTGAAGTTCTCTCTTTTAATCTTTTTTATCAGTTTAATAGGCAATATATTTTAAAAGCTGGACTTAGATGGAACAGAATTTATTTCCTATTCTTCCTTCCCTGTTTCACACAACTTTTTCAGAATAAGTGAGAGGGTGTGGTAGTATGATCTGCTTATGTTTTGTAACCCTTTGATGCTCAGTGTTGCTTGTTGGCAGCCATATTCTCAACTGCAGGAACTGTTTACGCATCACATTTTTAATATTGACTTTGAATAGGAAGATCTTGCAGCCTATCAAACTATAAGCAGATTCACTTTCTAAGCACTCTTTTTTTTTTTTTTCCTGGCACTTTTGAATCCTTTTTCTGTGTACGTTGTTCATAAAAGGGAAAGAGCTATGGAGGAACAGAATTGGAGAAGAGAAAAACCTGTGGCCCAGTCTTTATGCCATCCTGCTTTCAAAAATTTCGTTCGAAGCATGCTAAGCTATCATGCAATCATAGCTATTCAGAACCAGAAAAAGGAGACAACTACATTATCTCAAACCTTTTCTAGGTTATTTTTAAAATTCTGGTGTTTTTTTTAGGTCTTCCATCTCTTCCACTTCCCCTCCTTTCTCCAGTGTGTTACGAAGCTGTAAGAGGAAACATTGATAACATTTTGATATGGGCTATATAGGCAAGATGATGATATAATCTGTCTAGTACAGATTTGAGTTGACTTGGGTGGAAATAGTATCATTCATTATAAAAAAAAAAAAAGTGCCCACCATTCTTACGCTTCTTGTAGCCTCAGAACTTGTCAAAATCAGGCTAAAGTATAGTTGTAGAAGAGATGAGATGTTCACAGCGCCTGGCTATGTAATATGGTACATATTCATAGTGTACAATAAGACAAGAATCAAGTCTGGAGAGGTTTACTAACCTGAGCTGTAGAGAATACAAATAGCAATATGGCTGAATTACCAAATTAATTAAATGTTTACGAGTAGTGTGTATGTGGTGAGGAGACATAGGAGAAGCTCACAGGAAGATGAGGTTTTTGTCAGTGGTTTTGGTGATTGGATTGTTTGCAGCAAGTTCTTACTTGTTACCAGAGTAGACATTTTATGTTGACTTTTGCACAAATAAGCTATTAGCCTGACAGTTGCCTTCCAGATAAGTAAAGCATTCTACATTGGTTATTCATTGTATCCATACGCATTTGTCTGGTAGATATTCTAAAATATATTCTAATATTCTTAAAAGAAGTACTTTTGAATATTAAATGATCACTTGGTACTTGCAAATCAAAGTTTAAACCTTGAAATCAAAGTTTAAATCTTGCTCTTTTACATGCAGTAAGAGAAATGGTATTTTGGATGTAAATGTAATCACAAGCTTGTGCATTCAAACTATAATTAAAGCATTAAGAAAGTAGAGCATTTAATGATGTTATCGTAACTTGATGAGGCTTGGCGAGGGCTTCACCAAGAACCATAGCATTTTAAACTTGGAAGTATTTTCCAAGGAAATAGAAGTAATTAACTAAAATTAACCTATGCGTTTATAAACATGTGGGCAGATCAAGTGATAAGTAATAGAACTCCTTCTCTCAATCCTTGATAGATTTTTTTTCTGTTACAAATACAAATTGTACCTTTGCATAAGAAATTGACTGTTTTGACCAAAGAACAATTACATTTAAAACAGATTAAGCTATCATTTCAGTAAATACTCAAACATTATTGTGGTTTGAACGTTTATATGCTTAATGAATGAGAATACTTTTTATAAATACTGAAAGCTAAGTTTGGAATTCGTGGAGCTTTGAGCTAATGGGGAGGATAGACGGGCAAATGAATGCAGACCATCTAAATCTCATGAGATCCACGTGCAGTAGTACAATATGTTAGTCTTGCATTTCGCTTCAGTTTTAGCCAGAGTTGATAGGAGAAAAAGAAAAAAACACTTTGTAAGCGAATAATGAAAGTTTTTTCCTCAATTATGCCTTCTCCTTCTGACAGTTTAACCATCTGAGTTCAAGAGTTTTCTCTTTTTTCAGCATGCTACATCGGTACTTCATGCGCCTGGGAATGTCAGTAGTTTGGATTAGTATCCTGTATTTCTCCTGGCAGTTTATATATATTGCTGTTGCCTACTGCTCACTCTCTCTGCAGAACAGGAAATGTTTTAGGATTCCTGTAAGAACAGGGGTGAGGCAGCTGAGATGCAGATCAGTGTGCCTTTTAAGGTAACTGGACAGTTAACTCTGCAAGTATTTTAATGATTTAAAGGTTTAATAGGTGGTCTAGATTTCTACCATTGTTGCTTTCTTTCTCAAGGTCATTTCACTTTTACACAATTACGGAAGGATAGGAGTTCATAGTTGTGTTTGAACAGTGTCAGATAGCGTGATGATTTCCGTTCTATTTTGTTTCTAAATCCTAGGCTTAGGTGACAGGTAGGCACCCAAGCCAAGGCAGTTGTACATACTCAGAAACAAAAGATATGCAGCTTGTGAGTCTGCAAGTTCCCCAGACAAGTTGGATTTATGTTTTTAGGTTTATTGGTTACTCCCTAATAACATTTCTATCTACTTCCAACTTCAGTCAGACTCTGACAGAATGGAGCCCTTATTGTGCTTAAATTCCTGAAGGGTTTTGAAAATATGTGGGTAGGTAGGGAAGGCCAAATAAGTAATACTACTTAACCTGCCAGGTGATGAGCATGTCTGCTTCTGGGTCTGAATACAACAAAGGATTTCCTTATCCTGCCTGTCCTGGTACTTAGTAGGAAGGGATGTGCATGCATGTGGGTGAGGGAGACTATGTGAGATGAAGCATGCAGGAGAACTGGAGTTACTGTTAGAAGAGCTTGTAAAATAAAGAATAGTGGGAAACCTGAAATTACTTCTGCATGAAACTGCAGAGACAGAATGGAGAACCTAAGAAACCAGTTTTCTGATTGCATTTAGGAATACATGGTGACTTGATACATAGATTAATCTAAGACTTAATAGTATCCAAATACAGAATTAAAGAATAGTTTTTCCTTATGAGCCTCAGATACATACTATTTTAAGCAACATTGACTTAAGGCAATGGACTAGTTTTGGTTTAGAGTAAAGGGGATAATTAAATGTACTGTGATTTGTTCTACATGGTTTTTTTCTTAATAATACTTCCTTGAGCCAAATCACTGGTAAAATCAATTGAAAGCTTTAATTAACATCTCTAATTTAATCATGTTGCTTTTATGACTTTGTGAAGCTTATTGTAACATGAAAAACCTATCGTCAAGATATGACACTTGTAATTAAAGCAAGTAATACAAGGCATTTTATTGTGTATTTATAAACAAATATATGCATGATCCAATTTAAACATCTCTGGGACTATTTGGTTATGAATACTGCTCCCTGGTATTGATCTCTTATTTCAGTGCTTAATTTCAGATTTACAGTTACTGCTGTAAGTGTCACTTGTCACAGAGAAAGAAGAGGAGAGTTGGGTTTTCTACTCTACAAGATAATACTTTCTAGTAACATATATCTGTCAGCTACTAGTGTGTCTAATTATAAACAGCATTTTTAGTAGTAATTGGTCATGATTCATCTCACAAGTCCTTAATCAGAATATAAACACTTCAATGCTCTTTTGAAAATCTTTACAATAATACATATATTTTGTTAAAAAATAGAGATGATTTCTTTGTGTGGCATTTCTTGTGTAGTCACTGCTTCATCTGTGTTCAGTGAATTGTATAAAGAGCAATCATCACTGGCAAGCTGAATTGGAAAACTGCTATTCTTTACCATACTGTTGTATTAAAGTAAATCATATATTTAGAGTTCACATAGAAAACCTTAATACCATACTGGAGGGGAGAGAACATGTGCATGTACAGTATCCTTTTGATAATGTTCTAACAAAACACTTCTGAAGTTTTTCTTTAAAAAGTAGGGCACTTACTACTTTTGTTTATATGTACAAAAGATGAAAGAAATATTTCATTTAGCAGGGGGATGAGAATAACCTGTTATGGAGCAACATTTCCATTCAGTAATGTGGAACTGATGTGTTGAATTTCTCTCCTCCTGTACATCTAGTTACCGTGCTTGGCAGTCATCTTCTGTACTTGCAAGGATCATAACCACAAACTGGCAGTACATCAAATTGTTTTCTTTTTTATCTGTCTAACCTTGAGCTTACTAAAATGGTGTATTTCTATCCAGCTGTTACTTTTAAGCCTCTGACATAAAGGCACTTAATTGATGTGAGTGATAGAATTAGGATGCTCACTTGATAGGTTATGTTGCCTTCATATTTCCTGTATGATAAATGCAGATTGTTGTTAATTAAAAGAAGTCTTCACTTGTCACAACAGCCATTCCTAAAGTCAGTTTAAGGAAGGGGGGGGCATAAGTCCATGGAGTAAGTAGATGATGGTCAACTGGATACTTGACTTCTCTTTTGCCACCTTACAAATCAACATTTTACAGAATCACAGAATGGTTGAGTTTAGAAGGGACCTCTGGAGGTCATCTGATCCATCCCCCTCTGCCCAAGTGGGGTCACCTAAAGCAGATTGCCCAGGACCTGAAAAGACAGAGGTGCTCCAGGCCCTTCATCATCTTAGTGGCCCTTTACCGGACTCTCTCCAATATGTCCTTCTCTCCCTTGTACTGAGGAGCTCAGAACTGGACACAGCAGTCCAAGTGTGGCCTCACACTCCCTACTGGAGTAGACGGGGAGGATCACCTGCTTTGACTTGCTGGCAACACTCCTCCTGATGCAGCCCAGGGTACCATTATCCTTCTTTGCTGCAAGGGCAGATTGGTGGCTCATGTTCATCTTGGTGACCACCAGGTCCTTTTCCGTAAAGCTGCTTTCCAGCTGGGTGGCCCCCAGCATGTGGTGGGCTGTGGTGCTCATGGGGTGGTTCCGCCCCAGGTGCAGGATTTTGCACTTCCTTTTGTTGAACTTCATGAGGTTTTGAAGGTCGATCTTGCCAGTAAATACTGACTCAGAGGGCTTTCAGTACCTCAGCCTCTTCTCTGTCACCGGGGCCCTGCCCCATTCAGCAGCAGGCCCACATTTTCCTTAGTCTTCCTTTGTCACCTGTGTACCTATAGAAGCCTTTCTTATTGCCTTTGTCCCTTGTGAGATTCAACTCCAGGTGGGCATACAGTGGTAGGATTCTTGATATTGCAAGGATCGTTATGAGAAGTTCTGTTTCACATCTGTGATGACGCACAACTGGGTTCCTAAGATGTCATAAATGCGTGTCTTGCGTAGATGTAACATTAATTCTTAAAACTAAATAAAAGTTCTGCTTTTCATATTAATGACACGTCAATATGGATCTCATAAGCATTAAGTTGTTACTTGGAAACATTGATATGATTCTTACAAACATTCTGCCTTTTAGTGTGATGTTTGTTGGTTTTGTGTGTTGATCATTTGTGTTGCCTCTCTGTGAGGCCTGTGTTCTGCAACACTATTTTTGAGTTGCAATGGTCAATTGCACACAAGAAATTCCGGATGAGGTCACACCATTTGTTTTATAAATATGTAATAAAATATAATATCCTCATATATTATCCCTTATGCAGCTGAAAGTCTCAATTGGGGGGCGGGTGGGGGGGGTGTTTACTGAAGCTGCTAATTAAACAGAGGCCTTCATTGAGATAGAAATAACGAGTCTCTTGAGGTGTCTTTTGGTGTTAAATCATTCATTTAGAATGCTCATGTCTCTATCTTAAAATACTTTGCTTCAGTAGCTGTGGCATTGCATAGCTTAACATGTAAATACAGTGTAAACTTTTTGCCCGCAGACCTCTGTGTATTTCTCTTAGCAGTTTGTGTAGTCTGGCATGGAGCACTATCTTGTATTACCTAACCACTTGCAAGTCTACTTCTTCACTGTTTTTTTTTTTTTTTTTACTGTGTAGTAATCTGGTGGTTTTCTATATGGGGTCTAATGCAGAACTGTGAGTACCTGTAATTTTTTTCCAAACAAGCATCCACTCTGCCGTTGACAATGTTGGTCTTGTTGCCTTTTCTGTGGGTTTTTGAGGAAAACTGAATGCCTTGTGGTGAAACAAAGCTACTGCTGTCTTGGAAAAATGTAAAAATATCTTCTTCCCTTTGCTGGAAAATCTGCCTACAAAGGTGACCTTGGCTGTGCTTATATTATCTTGATAAAAGGAAACTATCTCCATGTTATTTTGTTTGGATCTGCCACAATCCTTCCCTTTGTGGTATATAGCCTTTTGTAGCCTTATTAGGCAATACCTTCCTAAACTGGTTCTAAAGAATGGCTTTGCTTTCATCAGGACTTCTTTAAGTATCTGCAGAACGGTGTTTTTGCTACCACTCTTCCTTAACAGTGACATTGCTAGAGGAGATTAGTTGTGCTGGAGTATTGGTGTCTCTAGATTGATGACTTCACCTTGTTTTCATTAGAATTGGTGGTACCAGTATTCCTGAAGTGTATGAACCGGGAGCCTTTTGCTTGTCTTAATCTTTGTGTGGCTACTTGAGCCTTTTGGTATGGAAAACTGATTTTGTGATTTGGGGGACTGGCCTTTCACAGCATTGTCCACTTTGTATTATAAATGAGTTTTAACTGAAAAAAACACAGCTGACCCCATAGACTCAGAGTGCAAACCTTTTGAGGGTGAATAAGCTTCAGGGAACTTGCTGTGCTGTTTAATCAGGAATAGCTCTGCATTACAGTTTTACCTGTAGATGGTGCAGTTCCCAATAATGCTTGGATATTATTTGGATAGACAGAAATTAATGTTAATGTTTTAATGTAAACATTATTTGTTATTATTATTAGTGTAAATGTCTTGGCTCACAACGGCTGTTCTGTGTGAGCCAGTATGATGCTTGAGCTAAAAGATGTAGGATCTGACAGTGTAGTCTTCTGTTACATATGGAAATCTTCCCCCCTCCCCCCCCCGAATAAAATAAACAGCAAACCAGGCTGTTGCTCTGTACAAGTCTTTTCATGCTACTGTTAAGCTAAGTGCTCTAAAGTCAGTGTTTCTAAACATATGGCTTGCACCTCTCAAGGGAAAAGTGCAATGCAAAGTGGCAGAAAGTTGCGATGTGGTGCCAGCAATTTGGCTGCAGCTCATTTCTGCCAGTCAGAACAATGAATTTAAGTACATACAGTCAGTAACTGCAGAGTGTCTTCCTCTTTTTCTCCTGGACGAATTATGCTGTTGCTCTATAAGGGACCTGTCACATAACTATGAACCAGAAGTGTTTGCACTTATAAAAAACTATGGGATAGGAAGTGATTATTGTTTTATAGGATCACAGAGCATGAACATAGCTATCTTCCTGCAGTCTTTGTTGAGCTATTTCTGGAATTTTGGGGCTGGAACACAGGAACAGGGCGGAAAAAATAAACATTTAACATACCTTTTAATATAAGAATAGTTATAAGTACAATGGCAGTTCGGAGTTTGTCTGTAGTCGTTTTCTTTGAACAGTTATTTTAATGCCTAAGATTAATACTTTAAAGTTTAAAAATTCCTTTTTAAAAAATGTTTAATTTAGAACGCCTTTTAATGCTGTAAGTATATATTTGATTTATTGATGAACATCTTATGGTCAGCGAACCTTTCTTACACTTTAGAATACATATGTAGGATATCTAAACATTGGCAATAATATATTACTTCATCACATCTTAATGAGTCTAGTTATGTCTGAAATAGATTTTTTTTTTAATATATATATATTTAGTGCTTTTGTTAAGCAGTGAAGTATTTTGGGGAAGAGAAAGAACTCTTGCAATCAAAACAAAGGCTATCTAATTATTTTGACGCTTTTCATTCTTAATTGGCACTTAAAGGGATCATTAATATCTCCTAAGGACTAACTGAGCCTGTATGCCCCTAGATCTTCAATTTAAAAATGGATAAGTTTAAATCCATTTGACAGGCTAAATACCTTGAAAATATTGTATCTGAGTTGCCCTGAAGTTGGGTGATGATAGTTTTTTGAAGCCAAAGCATAGCAGTGACAGGAAAAATGTTACCAGGAAAAGTGGTGTTGAGATTCAAATCTTAAAAGTGCCTCAAAAAAGTATTCCATAAACACACTTGTTTATTTGAAAATGTAACTGACTTCCTAGTGAAAAAGGAAAAGTCATAATGAATAAAAGTGCTTAGACCTGATTATTTAAATAATAGTATTTTTCCATATTTCCCAGTGATATATGTAATAATATTGAGAGTGTATCTTCCCTCCAAATATATAGTAGAAGTATCTTAGGAGCAAGAATGTTGTCTACATTTTAACTAGTTGTGCTCTATTGCAACCTTCCTTTAACACTTGTATGAATAAACATATTGTATATAATATCAAAGAATGTCAGTGTAGTAAGGTTTTTGGCTAGTAAGAGTTCTATATCTCTGTGGATATAAACTGTTCTGAAGATCTTGGAGAGCAATATATAAAGCTGTCATGCTATGTTCTTGGTGTTACCTATTGGCACAATTGCCGATTTAACGTATCATACACATTTAAATGTTTTCCTTTTCACATGGCAGAATCTGGGAAACTGTCCCCCACTGCTAACTGCAGGAGTTTATTACTTTGTGGAGCTGCTCATATGAGGGAAGTTAAATGCTCAGGTGCTCCACTCTTAGGAATATCAATCTGATCAGTCAAAATCAAAGTTCTCAAAATTGTCTTCACAGTAAGCTTACACAGCTTCGTTAATGTGAACAGAATTATGTTGCCAAAGAGGACAGTGTACCTGTCTTTGGATTTGTGAGCACCAATCACCAGATGAGATGTCAAAGATAAGGTTTGAGTGGTCCTACTAAGTGAAAGTCTTAACAGTTCATCATTTGAGATCTCCTCAAAAGTCTGTTAACTCCCAGCAGGGGACCTGATAAAAGCTATCACATTATTCATAGCAATAAAGATTGTCCAGAACGAGAGGCCGTCAATTATTTCCGAGCAATGTTGTCAATTTAAGCTGAAGAATTAAGTGGCACTTGTCTCATCTTGTCATTTTTAATACAAACTTGTGTCTAATTTATATGAGACAGAGAAATATTTTAGATATTTATGCAGTCTGTCTTAGAACTGTAATTTGGGAGAGAGCATAGAGGAGCAAGAGTTTGTATAATCTAGAAAAATGAAAGAAAATAGAAAACAGTTTTATGTTTTGGTCTCTTGAAACTACGGCATGTTTTGTTTTCCAATCTCTGTTTGAGCCTATAGCTTCACAGTGGAAGAAAAGCAGTAATTAGGCTGTATTTCCCAGTAAGTCATGAGAAAGTGCTGAAAAAGCGCTAGAATCCGCAAATCTGCCATTGTCTTAGTAGACTTGTACTGGGACAGTTCGAATTTTAAATGAGTCTCTTGTACAAGAAAGAGAATCCAGGTCAGTCCTTATGTATAATGGATTTACCGTACCAGCAGAAATAAAGGTATTTAAATCTTACTTTTCATAGTTAAATGGGTAATTAAAATACTACTGCTGTGATGAATGTTAACAAATACACCGACCGCTTGTCCTGCTTCTCTGCCCTTGATGAACACCGGACGCAACACAAAACATGAAGAGAGGATAAATAAAAAAATGCTGTTTTGTTAATACTTCTTCAGCTGTACTGTAGTGTCACCCAACGTGCAGTTACACAAATGATGGTGTTTGAACACTGCAGTGTTAAGCTTTTAACAGTTAGCTGCATGTGTACAAGATGAGTAGGGTCTGCATGCCATATCATTCAGGTTAAACAGCCGTACAATTATTTTTATGCTGATATATTAAATCATTATCTATCTTAAATATTTTCCTGTTTGTCTGTGTTTAAATGAAATGCCCAGCAAAGATGGTAACAACTTCGTATATTTACCTACTTAATCATCTCACCTTCCAAGTATCTTCAGCTGTTTTCTTGATGTGCTGCAAAGGCCTTGGTATATAGCTTCTGGCAGGCCAGGACGCTGGCAAGGCACGCGTTCTGAAATGCAGCATCTCTTTGTAGAGAACAGCTGGAATGCTGTTTCTATAGAAATGAGTTTTGCTAGCATATATGAGAGGCACTTTCATAAATAACTGTGTTCTGAGCAATGATGGGTGAACTTTCTAGGTTAAAACTAGCACTTTCGGCATTGTGGTTCCCAAGAAAAGAGCATGATTTACTGCTGGCATTGAGTATGAAACGGAGTATTTGTTTTTGGGGTGGTAAAATTGGGCACGGTTTAAGTTTTCATATGGACGCTGCATATAACCTGTTTTAAAGGACACTGCAGGCATCCTAATTACAAGATCACATATTTTGTAGCTCACGATGTTAGTCTGAGAGATAGTGACTTTCACTTTTGATGAAAACTGTAAGTAGAAAAGGAGCACTTCTTACAAATTTGTTGCATATGTATCCTGGAAGTCGAACAGACTAACTGAACTGTGAAGATTGAAAAAGCACATCTGTTTATCAAGGACTGATAAAATCCAGTGCCTCTTTGTTATGCTAAAATTGTTATTACTATTTGCATGTGATTGGAATGAGTCTCAGCATTTTATACCTAACTAGCTCCATATGTCATAGAGGAAATAGGCTGGTTTTGATAGGAAATGTAAATTGGTCATTGTGTATTTTGTCCTTTTGGCTTTCTCTTACTCATTCAAGTAAAAACTTTTGTTGGATATTTTAATACGTTACATAAATTGCCTACCTAGAGGGAATTCTGTCTCAAAAGCATGCATCTGTCTTTTTCACTGGTCCATCACAGTGCTTTTAACCTGGTCTGGAACAGCTGATTGTATATGATTAGACAGAAGCCTTTTGAGAAGTCATCTTTTGTTGTCTGTTTTGCAGGGGGTGTTTCTGGTGTCTTGGATAGTGACCAGTTAGCTTTTTTTTCTTGCTTTCACTTTTGATGGTATGTTAGTGAATGGAAACCATTAGTTCATTTCAGATAGAAATTTTCAGTTAGTGCAGACCTAGATTTGAATCAAAGCACATGAAGATGAAAGGCTTTATAACCCAGTACTAGTCCCTTGAGCCTTCCAGGCTGTTCTTGTCCTTTTTAAGTTAGTGCGTGTCCTGTAATGGGAAAAAGAATTATTTACAGTTCAGTTTCTCCCCAGCATAATCAGTTATCTTTGGTCTGGTTTTAAATCTTTCCTGTAAATTTATTCTTTACCAGTGTAGGAAGAATTGAAGTTGCTTTTTGCGTTTTTTTCCCCTCTGTATTAGCAAGAGTTAACAGAATAAGAAGCATAGATTCTAAGATGCAGTACAGGAATTACGTTCTCTGTCATTTGTGGTTTAAGAAAAGGGGGTGGTATTCAGCTCTTGAAAGGGCTTTAATGAATACTGTTTGGTGTTTTTTGAAAGCTAATGGTCAGAGGAGAGCAACAGAAACAGCCTTGGAGCTTTTAGGGTAAACTGATTAGCATTTTCCCTGATTGAGGTGATTGTTTCACCTCCTCTTTTTATCTCGGGATTTTTCACTGTCTATTGCCTTTTGTTTATATTCAAATGACATAGCGTTAAAGAAGGCTTTTTTGTGTGAATGCAATGCTTTCTCCCCTCCTTCTGTAGAAAATCTGCTTGCCACAGACAGGCAGAGCATGTGTTTCTCTTGTCTTGGTTGGGTGCACAAATCTTCTTTTATGTGTGCTGCTTCTTACCCTGTTGCCTAGACGATCACTGGCTTTCACTAAGGATGTCTGGTTCTCGTAAAGAGTTTGACGTGAAGCAGATTTTAAAAATCAGATGGAGGTGGTTTGGTCATCAGGCGTCAGCCCCCAATTCTGCAATTGAAAACCACCACGGAGACTTCTGGAATAGAGGACAAAATGTAACAACTGGTGGCACAAAGTTTTTAGATTCGGGTAACCTACCCTTAACATCAGTTGGGTACAGAAGGTCCAGCCAACAGGATTTCCAGAATTCACCTCTTTGGCCAATGGCATCCACCTCAGAAATCCCTAGATTTGAATTCTCAGCAGAAGATTGTGGAGGTGCACGTTGGCTTGACAGACAAGAAACAGATGATAGAGCAAGTGAAGAAGAAAATGAATCGGACAGCAGTTCATGCAGGTTAATTATTACTTTCCTAATGTGAGCAATGTGTTTTCGTGTCGTGTTTACAGATAGTATGTATATATACACTAGCCTTTATTCTAGATTAAAATGCTTCACAAACCTTGCAGCTTCTGTGTATCAGAAACAGAAAATAATTTATAATCTGGGTTCTATGTGTTTACTAGGACCTTTTTAAAAAGCAATTTTAGTCAATGTGGATAAATAAAGCGCAAATGTGGATGCACTTGTGTTTTAAATAGTATACTTGAGTACATGCTGCTATGAACTACGTAATGTCCACTACATGGTAATGTTACAAGATGCTTTCTAAATTATTTTGAAGTAACACTGATTGTTTAGTTATGCTGAGACTCAGTCCCATGCCAGTTAAGAGAAAACTATGAAAATGTAAGCTGCTTGTGACATATTTGGTGTTTCCACATGTTTCTATAGGTGAGAGAGATAAAACTGTAAAAAATACTTAGACTATGAAACAAAGATTTTTTTTTTCTTGTGCATATGCAACTTGAAGGGGAAAAAAAATTATTGAAAGCCAACCAGTTTGTGCTTTGAAGTGACTACAGGTGTCTTAAACTGTGTCTGGCTTAAAAAATAAAAAATGGTTTTATTGTGTCTATAAAGGTTCTTTGGTGTTCTTCTCTTATGTATTGACACTAAAGATGAAACTAAAATTTGTTCTTAAATGAAAGGTGTTTACCAATTGTAAATTAGCCAAGTTAATGATCTTTCTTGTTATGTATCAGTTTAATTCATTTATTTCCTTTCACTGCGTAAGTCAGCCATTCTTCACTAAAAGTATTTTTCTGCTTTATAGTGCATGTAGTGCATAATGATTAGCTTACCATTTCTATTAAATTTTATGTTTGCTTTCTCACTTTTAAGATAACTTTGCGATGATACGGCATTTCAGAAAGTATGATTATTTAAAAGGGTACACTGTTTAATAATGCCTATTAAGGACAGATCAATCTCGTTATAGCAGTTTTAGTGTTTTGCATTCCCTAGGAGAAGAATTCATTTAGTGCAAGGGTGAAGTAGTCCATAATATAAACACTAACTGTTTATAGTTTATATAACCTTTAAAGGTTAAAGGAAAGGAGGGAGGGTAAAAATGCCCAGGGGTCAACACACTGTATTTGCTTTTATCATTGAATGGCAAAAGTACTAGAATTACAGGGAAAGGAAATCCTGCATACTGATGCTTTGTAACAGCAGTCTCATTGTCCTCCAACAACTGTATAGCTATAAATAATGCATCTCTGAAGGGGTCCTATTTTAAGTGATATTCAGGTATGGATTTTTAAATAGCTGTATCACTGAGTAATATACATGATACAGGTGTAACATCGCCTTCTGTTTCAGCAACATCTACTTGTGATGTGAGATTTTTAGTGCAGCATTACCCCAAATAGGACATTCTCACCATAGCAAGGCAGTCAGTGTAGAAAAAACATGCAATTTTAAGAGATAAATAATGTGTAGATTGAGATTACTACAAATTTACTCTTAATTGTAGGAGAAGAATTTACATATGACAAAACTAATTTGTAACTTTGTAGAATTGGAGAACTGCAGGTATTTTTTTAGGGGGTGTGAGAAATCTATATAGCATTGGGGTTTGGTTTTTTTTTTCAGGCGGAGTTATATACCACAGGAAATGCATATAGGATTTGAACTTAGTAAATTTGAAGTATGTTTTTAAATTATGTGCTTAATCATCTATAGCATCTAGAGTTACTTTTAATTCCTTTGTTGTCTTGTAATTCTTGCTAGTGTTTTACTTTCATGCTTTAAAATAAATACTTCAGCTAAAATTTGAGTTCAGTGTTGGTACAATTTAATATATAACAAATGGTAATTTGAGAATTTGCTTCATATTGTTACCTGTATCTCTGTTCTCATGGGGAGACTGTACTTAAAACATGGTTTGTTCACTCCCTTTATTAAGAATGTATAAGCTGTTGGGCAGACTACGTAAGTCCGCATAACAGCTGGAATTTTTCTAATGTGAAGAACTTAATTAAATTATCTTTTTTATTGGTCTAAAATATAGCTTATCTATTGACTTGAGAAAAAAACAAACAAAACAACACCTTCATCTATGTCGTTTTCAAAGGGCTTTTTTCCCATATGAAAACTTTTACCTCTATTAGAAGCAAATTCTGTATACGAAAAAATCCTTTTTTAAAACTTTTTGTAGAAGCTGTGGAATTACCTTATTTCTTTGCTCCTCTGTAACTTACTGCCCAGTTACAAGCACTAAAAGCATGAAGTGACAGAAGCAGCGTTACTGTTTCGTGTGTATCAACCATCCTTCCTCTTTGCCATGTTATGTAGTACAGGGTAGAAAAGCATTTAGATCAGGTCTTTGTCATTATGAAAGCTTTAGATCATTACATGATTCATTTAGAGGAGAGCCGCTGTAGAATAATTTGTTATTAGTATAGAGCTTGGCGGCATAAGGGATAAGCAAATTCCAAGTTTAGTACCAGATCTTTGACAAAGGCTGCATCTGAGATGCAAACAGATCGTTTAGGTTCAGGGATCAGAGCTAGTCAGCTGTAACACTGTTCACATCATACTCCTATGTCTTGTTTGTAACCAGCGCTAGCTTGAGTGATTGTTTCCTGGGACAGTGAGGTTTGAATTCTTTTGCGGGTTTTCATCTCCTATATTTCCTCTATTGCTGCTGTTTAACTCTCCTACATTCCTGAGGCAATGGTCATCATTTTTGCATTTGTACACTTCTTAAAATTTTCCAACAGCTGCGCAGATTCTTGTGTAGCAAATTTAAGCCTATTAGCAATAGATTTGTTTTTCTCAACTTTTTGTGGGTGCCTTAGTGTAGGTAGCACTGGAGTCTGCACTCCAGCTTCTCATGTCTGTTGTTACTCGTGCCAGTTAGATTAAGGTTAATGCAGATATATTTGTGTTTGCTTGAACCTGTGTCTTTTGATTGCAAGATTATACTTCTGGCTATTGTTACAGTTCTTTTCTGTTGCATAGAGTAAATCACTAGCCCTCAAGTTCACATGCATGTATAGCCTTATGTGCTCTTTAGTGTCTCCAGAGTCGCTTTTGTCCTCTTTGCATTGTCTGTTCTTATCTTAAATTATGATACACTATGGTTTTTTAGCAATCTTTGTTACCATCTATGGCTTCCACCTTTTATTTATGCTCTTCTCAGCCTTTGGAAGATTGTCCTGATTTTTACCATTGCTTGCTTTTTCCAAGAATACTTTCAGTATCCTTCTTTTCAGCAAACTCCATTCTCTGCAGCTGAGGTTCTTGTCTTACTAACTTTGAAGATGAAAATATTTTACTCCTTACAAAGTACCATATAAAATCATGGAAGCTGTCATAAAAGCTGGCATATTACTATTTTAGTAAGTTGTGTTCTGGTTTCTGTGTACAATAAAATGTCAGCTAGCTTGCAGAGAGCAGTGTAAACAACAAAATTGTTGAAAAATATTTTTAAAACTACTTTGAAACATTGTATGTAAAAACTGCAATGCAGGAAGCCATCTTAATGCAACAAAAAAGTTGCAAGACTAAGATTTGTTATCAAATGCAAAAGATGTATCTTAATTTGTCCAGGGGGAGAGAGACTGTCTTTTCTAATGTGTATGAGCTAAGCAATCGACTACCCTAGTCTAAAGATAACTTGAAATTGCAACAGAGCTTCTAATTATATTATTAAAAAAAATAATACCTTGAGATCATGGGTTTGTTATGCAGTATAGCAAATCTGGTGGTGGGGGAGAGCATCTGTCATTTCGCCTCAGTGGCCAGTCCTGCCCAAACCACAACAGTCTCAAAGTAGATAATTAGCTTACCATTTGGCTGCATTTTACTTTTTTTTTTCTGAAGTTAGAAAGTCTAGCTACTGGAAATTTGTCTGTTCTAGTAACAGAATAAATGCCTTCAATAGTTTTGAACAGTAGTGAAACTAATCAGTGATTTGCTAGAGTAAATTCCCTATGCTTCATTTATGATTGCAGAGTTCTGCCTTGATCAGTCAAACACTGGCTTTTGATTTCCTTGGCATTATTCTTGAGTTAATGCATTTTATAGTCATTTATAGTCAGAGGTATTAGACATTATTTTTCTTCCTTTTATTGCCTTCTCTAAACACAAGGCAGTTGCACCCATTTTCCTGCACATACTTAATCATTTTCATCACTTATCTCTAAACTTCTTTTATTATTTTGAACCTTTTTGAAGTGTGAATAAAACTAATATTTTTAACATTTTTCTTCTTTGAAATGTGATTATACTTTTTTAATATCTGTATATGTTGAGATTTCTATATTGGTTTGTTGATTTCCTGTTTATTTACATGTCATTTATAAAGGTAATTTTTTTAATGCATTAATTCATATTTAAAATGTTGATGGCAGTTACTTCATTTTCTGAGAAACAAAGTTCGCTGGAAACATAGTAGTGAGGAGAAAAATGTATTTTTTCCCCATCTCTACAGTTTTGCCAGTGTTTGTTTACTACTTCTAATGCTTTCATTTGCACCCAGTTTGCGTTAGAGAAACATAGGTAGCAGGTTATTCTTGCTCCAGTTCCCATTTTGCACTGTTTCCAGTGTATCTATGAAAGCCATTTGGGTTGGTGTATAGTGCTGCCTGCAAACTTCAGTAGCGCAGCTAGAGCATTTGCTGTTGGTTTGGTTTCCTAAAGGGACCAAGTATAAGCAGTTGTGTTCTGCATCACCTCTGCCACTTCCCTGGTAGCTTTAAAACCCATGGGCCCTTTTCATCTCAATGCGAGGGTAGGCAGACGTCTCAAAGGTAACGTCACTCCTCGCAAATGGCAGCTAGTTAATGGAGAGAAACCCAGCTTATTGCCTTCACTGAAAAAGGGCAGAATTTGCCTGCTGCAAAGCTGGCTGCGCCGCACAGCTTCCCGTTAGTCGCGTTATTTGCTGTCCCTTGTTTAGTGCCCGAGGGAACTGGGGGGAAAGGAGAAGAGCTGGACTGGTGGTGGTGGATGGAGTGGGAAAAGGAGACAGAGCAGAGACATCTTTTGAAAAACAGACTTCACTTTTTCATTCTGTGCACCAGCCAGTTTAAGTAGACATAGCAGTATACTTGGAGTATTTTCTCCATCAAGATTTTGCAGATAGAAATGCCGTTGTAGTGCTGCCTGACCCCTTTGTCCAGTGAAGGCTTTAGTTACCAGCTGCACTTCAACATGTTGCTCCTGTCTAAGGAAATGTGACTTTTTAATGCAAGTAAGCAAGCTGTTACTTGCAAAAGGTTAGAAAAGACAAGGTGGTACATATATATAAGGTCAGCATCTGTACTACATTACCTTGATCTAACCGCATCATTCCTATCTTGCAGTCAAACTACATTTTTTCAGATTTGTAGGATTTCATATTATCTTGTGGAGAAGTTGAGCTTTTTTAGCAGTACAGATGAGGTTACAGCTAAATTAGGTGAACTGATTGTGACAATAGAACAGTTTTAAATGCGAGTCAATTTAAACATAATTTTCAGAGATAATTTTTCAGACAGAATTTTACACAATTTTTGAGAAAAAATATTTTAAAATTAATTTCAAATTTCAGATTTTGTTCCTCTCTCTGTTCCAAAATGGATACTTTGAAATGTGTATTTGATTTTTTCCTTAGTCATAATGAAGTCTTTATTGCTTCACCACTTTACTAACCCAGTTAATTGCTTTGCAATGAACTGTTGTATTGGGCAGAGTTTCTTATTCCAAACATCCTACTTCAAGAAATAAAATCCTTTTAAAATAAATGGGTTTATAGCATGGCTTATACCTAATTTTGATTTCAAAAGGCATGTTCTTACATAAATTCTTTATTAGACAGAGAGGCTGAGGAAAGCTAGCATCTTTAGTATACAAACGTTTGTCACCAGGGTAGTAAAATGTGTAGCTAGCATGGGAAAGACCTTGTCCTTAGAGTAACTTACAGTTTTACAGTCATCCTGAAATTGTACCATACACAATAAAAATTGGTCAGTGCTAGACAGAATCTTTTTGACATAAATAGGGAAAGAAAAACTTGAATCACACTTTTCTTGGGTTTTCTTAAGAATACAAAAAGAAAACCCTACCTACTAATGTTAGAAGATACTTGTAATAATATTTCCACTTAATGTGTTAAAATACCATCTTAATCTTAAAGGAATATGCAGAAAGAGTACTTCAATATGCTTATCTTGTGCACTGACAGTCTCAGTCTCTAACGTAATTTTCTTAGTAGTATGTGTGAGGTGTGCAGAAGTAGCAAAACCTCGAGCCTGTGGGAGGGGAAATTCGTACTATACTTAAAGGATACATTTGAGTCAAGGGCCAAATCCAAAGGAGCAGAGCTGCCTTGATACTCAGAGCTGCAGGACCTCACAGCTGGGTGTTTGCTCTGAGCAGGGGATTTACAGATCAGGGTTAGATACTCAGGTTTCCCCTCTCTGTCTCTACGTGGAAGGGATGTAGGCCAAGAATTTTGAAAGGTGTTTCAGTACTACTGCTGGGAGAGAGAAAAGCAGGTCCTTCCCTTCCTCTCTTCTTTCCTTGCTTGTGTATTCTCTCAAGCTGTCGTGGCTGTGACAAAGTGAACTGGGAAACAGATTCGTAAAACACTTTGGGGAAGGAGGGAGATTTGAATTTTTCATAAGCAGTCATTGGGTAATAGGCATAAATACCCCTTGAAGCTATATCTTTCCTTTTTTGCAAGTACCTCAGCTACTAGACTGTCTCTTTCATGTTCTCTTTATGGGCCACTGAGGCTTAATCTTTCTTTCCTTCTCCTTTTCCTTCCTTATGGAAAAATGGTTTGTAGGTTGCTGTCTAGAGGATAGGTATAGGGTTGAACATCTTCAGGTGAGGGGAAGAACTAAGCTTGGCTCTGTTGTATCCTGAATAAGTGCTTTATCGTGGCTAGTGGAAAACAGACACTGCTGCAATTATTTTTCCGTATTGAACAAGAGTGGTGGCTGCCCCTGAGTTCTGTGCAGAATGTACACGTGTGCACTCTTGGGGCTGGCAATAGCTCTAGCGAGGCTGTGATCCAGCAAAGTGCTGGCTTAGAAAGTTTTTTCCTTCTCCATACAAATTTGTTGCTTCTTCAGTTTTATCTGCACAACTGTGACGTGGTAATATAAATAAAATCCCTGATTTATTATCACATGATGTATTTTTTTTTAAAAAACACTATTAATGGGGTTAAATTGAGGAATCTGTGTTAAAATATGGTTCAACCAAAAAAACCCAACCTGTATCAACACAAATGAGGCTGTGATAAATTGTGATAGGGAAGAAGAATTTCCGAACCATTTTTTTGTTGATCAGCACCCTGTCCTTTCTACTTCTGTTTCTTTTGTGGGGTTGCTGGTTTAAGAGTTGCTTTCCCTGAGTACTTCTTGCTTATTCACTGTGAGAATGCCACCTAGTTTTGAAAACGTAATGGGTTTTTATGATTACATGGTTACATTTTTCAGATATATGAGTTCCTTGATTCAGTTTCCCACATGGCCAATATTTGTTCCAGCTTGTCAGAGGGCCAGTGTTGGAACAAAACAAGTGACTCACAGAGGGGTGAGAAGTTGACACAGCTTAAATAAATGGCTAACTGCATCTTCAGAGAGCACATTTAAAGTAAAATCCTCCAAGGGAAGTAGGTAGGCAGATATCTCATTTCTGATCCATTACTAGATTTAGGTTTGAATTAAGTGGCAAATTGCTTGGCCTTTTTAGCCAATGTTTTCTGCTGAAAATTTAGACTTCAATTTTGAGAAGCTCTATCTTAGAATGAATATCCCAGGCTAAGGACTGAGCTAAGTCTCTCGGAGGATTTAGCCCTGAGCATGCTGGTTTAGTTCATGACATCTTTATAAAAGCAGGGGTCTCGGTGCAGATCTTGTTCAGAGTATTTTGTAAGTTCTCTATTGTGGAAAAGTAAGTAGCAGTCAAAGAACTGTGAACAAGAAAAGGTGCTTCCCTCAGTGTACATAATTAGGATTCATCTTTATGTCCTAGACCCATGCATTCCTCTTACCTTTTCTCTGTTCCTCTTTTCTCCCAAGCTGCTGTGTGTATGGACAGGCATAATTTTTCTCCCCATCCACCCTTGCTTTTCCCTTGTGTTGGCTTCTATTGTGCTAGATCTCATTTCAGACACATAAGGTTTCGTGCAGGAGGAGTGGTGTTATACTGATGTGTTTCTTGATGTGTTTGGTTTTTTTCCCCTGCATGCCTACACTCTTTTACTAACTCTATATATGCTGAATTTTGTTGTAGCCACTTTAGGCTAAGTGTGAAGCAAGACTTTAACATACATGTGAAGTAAGACTAACATATGTGGCAGGGAGAGGTTTGATTCCTTATTGCGTCCTCCCATTGCTTTTTCAGTTTGCAGGGTCTTGATAGATGTCCGTTCTTCCTTAGCCATCTGACAACACTATAGATACGATTACTGGACTGATCTTTGTGTGTCTGTTAGTTGAAGAGTACAACATTAAATTATCATACCTTTTTCACAAAGGTTTAGATTAGGCTTGGAGGAAGAGAGAAAGTATGAAGATGAAAAGAAATAAAATCATAGGGGAATATATAGTAAAACAAATCATGTATGTCAATTTTAAAATCACATGTTACTTTTATTTTATCATCTATAGATAAAATTGCTGCACCTTAATATTGTGTGAACTAAGATTTCTGTTATTGTCTTCAGCAGAACCTCCAACAGCAGTCATACCTTATCATCTTGTCAAGCTATGGAGCCCTGTACCTCAGATGAATTTTTTCAGGCTCTCAACCATGCTGAACAAACTTTTAAAAAGATGGAGAATTATCTTAGACATAAACAGCTATGTGATGTGGTGTTAGTTGCTGGTGATCGTAGAATTCCAGCTCACAGGTGAGTTTATTATAATTTGAAGTAACTTCATATTAATTTACAAATGTACCTTCAAAGTGTGTCCTGTGTTTTGTTTAAAAAAGGTCAGAACATCCTGAATGATTTAGAATACTCTAGACATGCTTATGTTTTTTAACATTTATTTGGAAACTAAAAGTTAATTTCTGTCTGTTGTATGTGATACAGCACCAAATCAATTATGATGTTTTCATGTTCTACTTTTTGTCTTCAAGCATATAGTAAGATATTTGCGTAACAAAATAAAAAACCCCCGAAGTCCCAAATGCACACTCAGAATATTATAAGTAGTAGTGGTTTCTGTACCATAGAATGACGTAAATTTTTTTTTCTTAGGTTTAATTTTTTCTTTGCACTAACAGTTAAGTTGTTGGAGTCATAATTAGCAATAAGGACAGTCTTCTGTCTGTATAAAGGTTTTGTGCTCCCATAGTAAGAAGAGTCTTTTATAGTAGTCTACTTTGATAGAAGTCTGCTTTGATGGCAGGCTACTGAACGCTGACAGTAAGTGTTAGAGGGCTAAATTAGATCCAATGTTACCCTACCTGTCATCTGTGTAATTAGCAGATCATGTAGCATGCCACTTAAAAGCTAGGAGAATAGCAAAGATTGTGAAACAAAAGTATGAATAACTGAAGCATGTTACAGTATTTAATGCACAATATTAATAGTTTGAATAGGAACCTAAGTATAATTATGATGTGGTTTCATAAGACTAGGTCTACAACAGAAAGAGCAGCCTAAGGCATTCCTATCTTCCATTGCTTATTCCTATCCCCGCAGTGAAACTACAGCTAAATACTGTAATAGCAATAAAAAGATGGGGAGAGGTTGGTGGCTTGGTGTTATTGTTAGAAAGCCAGATCTCTGCCTTTATTCACATCCACGCTGTTGTGCTGATACAACTGAGGGAATGATAGCATGGGGATGGGAACCGACTTGAGGAGCAGGGAGGCACTATTGCTCTCGGAGACTTCATTTTATGAAAGTTCATTTTTAAGCAGTTGAGACTATCCCTGATTTTTTCAAGTTGATGTAAGCAAATCTTACTGCAGTTACTGCTAAAATGGGTGGTCCTGCTCTCCACCCAACCCCTGACCTGAATTCCTTTGTAAACCCTTACAGTCACATAGCTGTGGATGATGATGAATCTTTTTTGGAGAGACAATAGGGTAAGCAAGATGACTTGGCTTTCCCTGTGGCTAGAGTTGCTTCAGATTGGCCCTCGGTTTCTTCAAATTAGTTGCAAAACTGCATTGTCCCTGTGGAAAGAGTAAATCAGATGAAAACAGGGAAAGCACACACCCCTAGTGGATTTGCACCCACTGAAGTAATTTAGAAGTCAAAGAGCTTTGGAGTCCTGTAAACAGGAAAAATAGTGTTTATAATAAGGAAATCGTTTAACTTCCTTATGTGGCCAAGGTAGCACCTTTGCAGTATACAGTTCTGGAGTATGGTTTATGTAATAGTTAAATAGCATAGAAAGGGTGCAGAGGACAGCTGTGACATCTTAAGGACTGGAAGATATTTTTTGCAACAAGATAAATAGAACGACAACACGCTGTAAAGTTCTTTGATGTGGTTCCTACCTGTTTCTCATTTATTTAGAGAACTGACTTTGCTCCTCCAGTTTCTGCTACTGTATCTATTTCTGTAGTGCATTAGGCATATGCTACCACCTGTTATTTGCTCTAGTCTTCTCTTCTTAGGAGGAGAAACATCTTGGTGTAGTTGATATATTGTGTTTTAAATATGCATGAAAGTTAGGACCAAAGAAGTACACCTTGGGCTTGTAGCAGGAGGTGGGAGGCTTATGATTGTCCTTAGTTCACTTTACAATGTTGGAACAACTTAGAAAGAAGCTTTGCCTTTTGCACAGTAAGTTCTTTCTCTTGCTGTTTTGTTTTCACTGAGAAACACAGCAATAGCTGCAATCTTCATCTCAGTACATCCAAAGTACCTCACTGAAAATGGCACTTTTCCATTGTGGGAAAGATAAAGAAGGACATCTTCAATTTGTTTCAGAATCGTCTAGAAACTGAGGAAGACGACTGGCTTTATGTACCTGTACTAGCGTATGTTATACGAAAAAAATCTGTAGGATTTTTTTACTGCCTGCATCCAGTTTCTGACTTCTTTAGTATTGACTGCAGGTTGGAGCAGTCAGTGTATTTCAGAACACTAGTGATTATTTTATCTTAAGACTTAATAAGCAACAAAAGATGTATGAAATAGGTATTAGCTTAATGGCTTAGCATTCTAAGATGTGTAAGAAAACAAAAAGTTCACTTACACTGGACAGCTGCTTTTCCTTTTTTTTCCTTAAGAAAGATAAAAGGGTTTTTCTTAATATGTGGTCACATAGAATTGCTAAGAAAGAACATTTTTCGTTATTATTATCAATCACGCTCGTATACAGAAAGGAGTTTTCAGATTTCCTGTTTCGAACCTGGTATTTTTAAGAGTTCCCGTATTTTTTTCTTAATTCTCAGTTTCTACTTTTGATGGTACTTGAATGTTCTGAGGTGTATGATGTATGTTCTTAGAGAAAAGAGCAGTGAGTTTGGTGTCTGCAATAGTAATAAGCACAGGTAATACATTACTGTAAAATTCTGAAGAGTTTTGGTTTGCACCTATTCAAAGAATTCAGGCTATGAGTCTACTATAAATAAGAGTACCACATGTAGTCATGATTTTTCTGAATATGGCATTATCTGTTGTTCCAAGACTGTTTATCTTCTCATTCTGTGCTGAAATTATAGCTAAGAACTTGTTTAGGAGATCAAGAAGGAAGTAGGAAAGGGGACAGCTCTCCACAGGGAAAAAATGCATTATATTCCCACTTCCTTAGCCTGCAGTTCCATAATAAAAAGTCTGGCAAAATGTCTTTAAATCTAATTAATTTAATTTTTATTAATTTTTTTTCTTTTTCTGTGCCCACTGCAATTTCAGGCTTCTAAGTTACTACGTTCCTATTAATTACATTCAGCTAACTGCTATATGCATAATAAAAGTTTGTTTTGTAATAACCTGCTGATCAGAACATTCCCAAAAGAAAAGGGAGGTATGTGTAAATTCCTGGCCAGAGGTGATTTAAAGCCTGCTCTCCATCCTTTAACCAGCAATCAAAAATCTGTGCAGAGCCATTTTCTTTCTTCCCGTTGACACTGAAAGAGGGAAATACAAAAGACACAGGACTGAAGGAAAGAAGGCAAATGGAAGCTTATATACTCCAGGGGTTAGGAAGCTTGTCTGGAAGTGCACAAATCCTGGTTTGCAGACATTTTTTTATCCTGAGGCTTATTTATCTTCTTTTCCATACAGGTTAATAATATTTCCTTTCTTTCACAGTCTGTATTGCCTTAGTTTGTAAATCTTTCACTACAGCCTTTTTTTTGTTTTAGCTACATATTTATAAAAGTTTAACACAAAATAATCTTTCTAAAAAGTCAAAGAACATAAAAAAGCAGTTCTGTGAGAGCTTTATGTTAAAAAGTTACTATTGCTAGTAACAGTGCGGTTGTTTTGAAAAATGTTACTGAAGGGTTTATTGTAATCATCATTTCAGTGTCAGAAGCAGCAAACGAATTTTGAAAGGTTTGATTTCCGTGGAAGAGAGCTATAATTGGAAATAATTTTGACATAAACATATTGCATGTATTTTTAGGTATTGCTTGCTTTTAAACAAATTTAATTTAAATAAATACCGATCTATTAGTCATGTGGGATAGTACCACTTTCATATATTCTTTTTATGACTGACATGCTTTGTTATCAAGAATAGAAACTAGCTGAAGCCACCAGTGTATGAGGTGCTTCATACTAGGATGCGTGAACTATTCAGAAACACCTTACAACTTCAGTGAATGCTATTAGTCAGTTCCATATGACTATTTTCAGCTGTTACACAGCCACAAACAAGGAGTTGCCAAGGAAGTGTCTCTTTTATCTTTAAGATGTTAAGAAGCTTCACTTCATTCTGTCAGGTGAATCAGGTTAGGAGATACTAAACCTGTAAATTGCCAGGTTTGACAGCTATCATCATTTTATGTGATAATTGCTTTGAAGACCTAGAAGACTGTCTAGATGATGCAGCTCGTGGCAATTCCAACAAGAAGTACAATTTAATTCAGGCGTGCCACCCTGCTTACACATATTTTACTGGCTCTCAGTAAATAACAGTGAAATTGGAAAACTCTTCAACATAAGTTAAGCTGTCATGGTGGATCTTTCTATTTTTGGATCAGCACAAACCACGGAAATTAAAGACGTCAGTAGCACTGGAACCTCCTGTAAGAACAGGGAAACGTACTGAAACACCCAGATTTTGTCAGTATTTAGCCCATAGCTGTTGAGAGTTTTTTCCAGAGAGTTTAATTGTTCCAGGCAGTTTATGATCTCCCACATGAAAAATTCTGGTATTCATATGTTCCTTTTTCTCTACGTTTTTCCTGTGCACTGAAGAAGAGCAGCCAACCTACTGCATATAATTCAGTAGCCAAATTCTTGTAATCTTATTTATGCAGAATTGAGTATTTTGCAGTAGCTGGTAATTAGGTAAGAAGGAGAGTAAAGGTAAATATGTTAGACATCCACAGTCAAACAATACAGTGGCAACTCTATTAAGGCTTTTTCTTGGTGGGTTTTTTTTTCCTTGGTACTGTTAAGAGGCCTCTCTAATGTCAATACATGCTGATTTTGTAGGCATTTTAATTGGGTCAATTTAATTGGGTCAGTTATGAAAGAAATATTACTCTTAGGGACAAAAAAGACTACAAACTCAGAATACAAAAACCATAGCTTGCTTCAGTTTCTAAACTTAGGAAAGGCGGTATTTTGTAGCATCAGTAGTTCCCAGTGAACTCTTGATATGGATGGATATGTGAAATTTAATGATTAATAAATAATACAAAGAGATTCTCTTTGTTAAATACCTTGGCTCTATTAAACAAGGAGATTGTGAATATAAGTATAGTTTTGTAGTCATTGCACAGATTTTTCTTTAGAAAAATTGTACTTTTCACTTAGCTGTTCTCAAGCTTTTTTAGCAAAAAGGTCAAATATGGATGGGAAAAGTCTTCCGTGGATTCTTCAGTTGTATAAAGGTATCAGCTGCTTCACATTGTTTAATGTGTATGTAGGAATGCAGTTTAATTTCAGACGATTAAAAAAAAGGTTGAAATAAAAATCAGTTACTAGCTATGAGATTAAAAGATCAATGAACAAGCGAGTGTCAAATGGCGTGAGTAAAGTAGTAATTGATTTTTATTGACTAGTGGGGAAAACATAGGACAAAAAAGGCCAGTTGGCTGAAAGTCTGCCTTTGTTTTCTTTTACGCTAGCTTAGTGTCACTTTGATGCATTGTCACTCTATCTTTTAATCCCCATTCTTCCTTTGAAAGAACTTTTTTCTAAATTAGTTGAATTAAGAGAAAAGTGTTGATACCTGTTCCAAGGCTTTTCATTGTGAACATGCTTCTTGGCTAAAATTATTACAAAATTGTTATCAGTGTAATTTATGCTTTGGCATATTACCTGTATTAATCTACTCCTGGGCTGCACATCCTGTATCAGCATATGCAAGTCACTCTCTGGAAAGCACTTAGCACTGTGAAGCATGTATACCTTCTCATGAATCCAAACACATTTGCAAAAATAGTAAATTGATTGAATTCTAAATTTCTAATAATTTCTCTTCATAGAATGGTTAGAGTTGGAAGGAACCTTTTATCATCCAGTTCCAACCCCCCTGCCATGGGCAGGGACACCTCCCACTAGACCAGGTTGCTCAAAGCCCCATCCAACCCAACCTGGCCCAATCACTTCTAGGGATGGGGCATCCACAACTCCTCTGGGCAACCTGGGCCAGTGCCTTACCACCATCACAGTAAATAATTTCTTCCTAATATCCAATCTAAATGTACCCTCTTTCAGTTTAAAACCATTACCCCCCGTCCTATCACTACACTCCCTGATAAAGAGCACGTTCCCTTATTTCCTGTAGGCCCCCTTTAGGTACTGGAATGCTGCCATAAGGTCTCCCTGGAGTCTTTTCTTCTCCAGGCTGAACAATCCCAACCCTCTCAGCCTGTCCTCATAGGAAAGATGCTCCAGCCCTCTGATCATCATCATGGCCCTCCTCTGGACTTGCTCCAACAGGTCCATGTCCTTCTTATGTTGGGGGCCTCAGAGCCTGATGCAGTATTCTAGATGGGGTCTCACCAGAGTGGAGTAGAGGAGCATAATCGCCTCCCTTGACCTGCTGGCCACGCTTCTTTTGATGAAGCCCAGGACACAGTTGGCTTTCTGGGCTGTGAGCACACATTGCCAGCTCATGTTGAGCTTCTCATCAAGCAACACCCCCAGGTCCTTCTCCTCAGGGCTGCTCTCAATCCATTCTCCACCCAGCCTGTATTTGTGCTTGGCATTGCCCCAGCCCATGTGCAGGACCTTGCACTCAACCTTGTTGAACTGCACGAGGTTTGCGTAAGCCCATCTCTCAAGCCCGTACAGGTTCCTCTGGATGGCATGCCTTCCCTCTAGCTTGTCAACTGCTCCTCACAGCTTGGTGGTGTTAGGAAACTTGCTGAGGGTGCACTCAATCCTGCTGTCCGTGTTGCTGACAAAGATGTTAAATGGCACCAGTCCCAGTACCGACCCCTGAGAAACACCACTCATCACTAGTTTCCACTTGTACATCAAGCCGTTGACCGCAACTCTTTGAATGCAGCCAACCAGCCAGTTCCTCATCCACCGAGTGGTCCATCTGTCAAATCCATGTCTCTCCAATTTAGAGACAAGGATGTCTTGCGGAACAGTGTCAAGTGCTTTGCTCAAGTCCAGGTAGATGATGTCAGTTGCTCTTCCATTATCCAGTACTGCTGTGACGCTGTCATAGAAGGTGACCAAATTTGTCAGGCATGACTTGCCCTTGGTGAAGTCATGTTGGCTGTCACCAATCACCTCCTTATTTCCCATGTGCTTTAGCATAGTTTCCAGGAGGATGTGCTCTATGATCTTGCCAGGCACAGAGGTGAGACTGACCAGCCTATAGTTCCCCGGGTCTTCCTTTTTTCCTTTCTTAAAAATGGGGGCTATGTCTCTTTTCCAGTCAGTGGGAACTTCACCAGACTGCCATGACTTCTCAAATATGATGGATAGTGGCTTGGCAACTTCATCCACCAGCTCCCTCAGGATCCATAGATGTATATCATCAAGTCCCATGGACTTGTGCATCTTCACGTTCCTTAGATGGTGTCAAACCTTATCTTCTTCTACTGTGGGTGGTTCTTCATTCTACCAGTCCCTGCCTTTCCCTTCTGCGACTTGGGCAGTGTGGCTAGAGCACTTGCCAGTGAAGACTGAGGCAAAAAAAAGTCATTGGGTACCTCAGTCTTGTCCATATCCCAGGTGACCAGGTCTCCTGTTCCCTTCTGGAGAGCGTCCTTTTGGAGGACTTTGAGACTGGAAATTACATGGAGAAATTTGCTGACATCAAACAGGTGGTAGAAGGTGTTTGGCTGGATCCTCCAGTTATTATTTGGCATTTCTTCAACAGCTGTTGCTAAGATATATACAGTGCAGCCATTTTCTAAATAGTAGTGCAGCTAACTAAACCAGTTAGGGGCAAAACACAAAAACCACCAACCCCCACCCCCCCAAACTGTGTTAAGATTGGGGTTTAGGTTCTGTTTCCCATAGCAGAGACCTTTCTTTTTCAAACTCTATTCTGTGTAGAACTTCAGGACAGTATTGCCAGAGGTGAATATCTTCAGTTGTTTGGTTTGCTTTTTTTTATTTTTTAAATCCTGAATTGGACCTGCAGAGATACTTGGGTTATTCAAACTGTCCACCTACACACTTTCCCTTCCAATGAGACCCCCTATTTTGTACATACAAATTGGATCTTGTCATCTCATTTTAGCATCAAAAGCAGTTGCAGAAACTCTCCCTTGATGCTTATATGAATGCACTCTCTAATTTGACTAAACTTCTACAGATCTCTAAGAGGCAGTGTTTTCATTTAACTGCAGGTGTCATTAAACCTGAGGTTTATGAGGTGATGCCTGGGCACTACTTTGGCAGAATGTTCTCATTTTTCCTAGCAAGTCAGCCACAGAATAAATCTCATTTCAAGAACAGTATGTTCTTTAAAAGAACAGAAGTTCTTTTCTCATTACAAAACTTCAATCTTATGAGATGCTAAAATAAAATTAATCTTTTCCCTGTACGCTCTTAACACAACTCTGCTGCCTCAGCAACTAGAAAAAAAGATTACTCTTCTGTTGGCCTAAATGGTCAATGGTAAGAAAAACGTAATTGTAATTGGTCAACAATTTATTACTTTGCAGTTAATTAACTTAGAAACAGTTCTTTGTAGTTCATGACTGTGTATGTACCTGCAAATCCTCCCTGTTAATACAGGTTTAGACTTACTCCTAAGCAGTGGTGCTCACCTTTTCAATTAATTTTACTCTGTTTTGTGGTTCCTGACCTCTGCCATCTTAACAAGCCAATATAATGATTCAATTCAGCACAGAATAAACTGACATTTTGTGAAGTATTAGATTCATTCAATGTATGCAGATGGACTGTGTCATGTTTTTGCAGCAGGCTTGGTTTTTGAGCTTGCTGTTTGTGTGGCTCACTACATACGGAAGTGTATTTATATTTGAATTCCCTGTGAGCAAGGCAACAGTGAACTGCTGCAGCACAAAAATTGATCCAACCCACAAGTCTGTTCCTGGAGGTCTCTTAGGGAAGAGACCCGCAGACCTCATGAATAGTTATGGTAGATTTCATACAACAGAACTATGGGTTGAATATTCCTGCTCCACATGATTTCCTTTCTCTTTCACCCTAGTCCTGTGAACGCATACTGAGACATCTAAATTCTTGCACGTTTTGTGGAGTGGCATTGTTATAGGTACTCAGTGTTTTACTCTCAGTACTCCAAGGAAATGTGTGTTGAGCAGTGACATGTTTACTTACTCAGTATCTTAAAATACTCAGAATTGTTAACAAAAAGCTAAATGCATACCCACAAAAGAGATTAATTACTCTTGTCTGTACCATCTCCATGTTTACTGTGCTTAGTTCTGTCATCAGTATTAGTAAATGAAATGCATATGTGTGCACCAAGAGTAAAAGCATTTTAAAGCACGTTGAAAAGGACTAGTAAGTCATTCTTTCATGTTTAAAAAAGTAACTGACGTGATATAAATGGAAGTAAATCCATTTTTTTAAATTTCTGTAATGTATATTTCTATTCCATTTCCAATTTATGTGGTTTTGTGGGTTGTTTCTGTGTTGGCTATTAAAAGTCATTGAGCTTTGAAAGGGTAATCCATTTACTTCAGCAGCAAATGTAGATTCGGTAACAGTACTTCATTATTCATAGAGGGGAGCTAGAGCATGGAGCAGTTTGTCAATTTAAATTTTTTTTTTTTTTCAGTACAGTGTTTCTTCAAAGGGCAAAGTAATGAATCATAAATTAACAAACATCAGGTTGACTAAGTTGGTTTTTTTTCATTTCCTTTCTTTGTTTCTCTCCTTTTCTCCTGCACAATGTACTCAGATTGGTTCTGTCCTCTGTTTCGGACTACTTTGCGGCAATGTTCACTAATGACGTAAGGGAAGCAAGACAGGAAGAAATCAAGATGGAAGGTGTGGAGCCAAATGCATTATGGGCTCTGGTTCAATATGCATATACAGGTAATTAGAAAGAAAATGGGAATTTCATCTAATGAATTGTCCTCCTGTGAGCATTATATATTCCATTACTAGACTTCAAATGCTCTTTAGAAATTATTACTCACGTTATTTAATTCCTTATAAATAAATAAAAAGAAATCATTGATGTTACCTGAGGCAACCTGGTAGGATATAGTTTCTTCAATAATACTACATTCTCTTGGTTAACAAATTATGTGAATATTTTAAATGTATCATGGCTGACAAAAAAGGAATCTTATTAGGATTCCCTTTCCTTACATCATTATAGGTACTAATTTTGGAAAGCTGGTTATCTGTTGCTGAGGGTGGTGTTTGCTAAGCCTTACGTTCTGTCTTATAATCTGTAAATAATGCTGTTGCCTCTGAGTTTTAGGGAATTTAACAAATGATAAGAGCAAAATTGTGATCTACTTTTTAATGTTACTAGGTCGCCTTGAATTAAAAGAAGATAACATTGAGTGCCTGTTGTCTACAGCTTGCCTTCTTCAGCTCTCTCAGGTTGTAGAAGCATGCTGTAAATTCTTAATGAAGCAGCTTCATCCATCCAACTGCCTTGGAATCCGATCTTTCGCTGATGCACAGGGTTGCACTGACTTGCACAAGGTGGCTCACAATTACACTATGGTATGTTGTTATTTTAAGTCTCATCCGCTTTATTTAGTAAGCAAAATACAGAATGTTTGCCTGAATAAAATACTAATGTTTTTCCCCCTAGAAAGCCTTGATCATTTTCCAAGCAAGAATGCACATATGTTCCCGTGATGAGAAATGACAAAATAACTATGAAGTTGCTGGTTTAGAGTTGGAAGGAAATAGGCAAGCATTAGTGGTTCCCTGTAAGAGTAATAGGATTGTGTGATAAGCATTCAATAAAATCATTCAAAAGCTTGTTCTTATTTCTGTCAGTCAAAAACTACAAACTTAACAATGGGTAAGCTGCCATCATCCAGTCCAAAATAACACATTACTAAATGAAACTGTAGAATTCTTGTCTTCTAATGAGCTGGAGTAATCAGATGCTAAGTTATACCTGGGATATGAACGTGGTCATTCATCAATATAGATTCTGCATTATCGCTAATTTCTTAGTAATGGGATGTCAGGATGGCATAAAACAAGTTGATCTTAGGCTAGGCAATATGTGGCTAAATACAAATTTGCCATTGTTGTTTTCAGAGTTAATTTATAGAAAGACTGACCTGTCCACATAATTAAACTTCATCATCTTAATAGTCATCCTTTTATTTTAATGTAAAATACTCTTCTTTTCCTTCTTACAAGCGTATTTTGGTAATGTTATCAGCAGAAGAAAGCAGGAGAATTAACTCTGAGGCAAGTCAGTTCATCTGTTCTTTGCAGTTTTGTGAGGCACTTTTCTCTCTTCTTGATGAAATTTTGCCTGTGTAAGCTCTTGGGACTTGAATGAGGGCATGTAGATACTGCATAAGAGATGTGGGAATGAAGATAGTACTTAATTTGCTTTTGTGGCATGGTACTGCATTGCTGTTAAGCTATTGGCTTAGACCCAAGAGAAGTAATTTCTGTCTTGTAATTAGTATTAGAAATCCATGGCTTTTCCTCTTGCGGTCTTAGTTTTTGCTGGTTTAAAAACTTCTCTTTTTTTAATTATTTCTTCTTGGCTTAAAATAACTTAGTTTATTATGTATAACAGTTTAAAATAGCTCTGTTGTTTAATATCGTATAATGTTCTTCCTCAGTGAGTGGATCTCTGATGTACTGAAAAAGCATATACACGCTGAAATTTACCGAAACAGGTCAAAAAATAATGTGCAGGTTGTAACTTACATGTTTCTAGTCTTGATCCTCATTATTGTTCAAACGAAAATAAGGAGACTGCAATTAGGTAGATGGTCAGATGAAACAGTAAAGATAAATGTGGCTCATGCCTTTGAGGAATACTAGAATTAGTGTTGAGTGAGACAGCGATATAAAAAGTGTGCAAAAAGAGACCCTCCCTCTTCTGACCTATTTGTTCTTTTTCAGAATAAGCATATATTTTGATTTGTGCTATTGTCATATCCCTTATAAGTGGACTGCCAAGATCAGAACAGTAATAAATGTTACGCTAATGCATCTTTAAAGATGAACGTTAGGGATTATAGTCTCGATATTTTGACTGGCAATTCATGAATTGTAGCAGAAAGGGGCTGTGAACTTTCTAAAAGCCATTCTTTTACAGCACCTATCTTTTGTTCAGACCACAGAAAAATAGTTGTATGCCTTTTGGCCATTGTTTACCTCAGTGGCAAAATTGTTGCTTTTAAGGCGTCGACGTGGATGAAATTTAAATTAGGTGGATTTTAAAAAGCCATTTTCAAAACTAATTAGTTGTGCTAGATGGATTCTTCCCAAGGCCTCTTTTAATGTTGTTTAGTTCCAACAGAGACATGAAATTGAATTTTAGTAATAATGAGTAATAGAGAAGCAGCTTCTTTAGTTTGAAATGAATGTTGCTATGGAAACTGCATAGAAATGTATAGTCCAATTGAATCTTCAATTAAAATAAATCCCCAAGTAATTTCATTTGTTTAAAAGCTGTTTGAAAAAAGAAAATGTTCAACAGTAATAAGTGCTAGCCACTTGACGCTCTTTCCATTAAGAAGTATTAGAGCATAAGGGTTAAGTGCACCTGTAGTACCTGGAAATTCTGTTTGTCAAAACAACGAGTTATTTTTATGCTGCAGCAGGCAGCATAGAACAATGGGGGAGTATACAGAGTATAGTGTATACTTCTGGCTTTTCCATGTAATATCAGTTCTTTTAAAGCACTTGAAGTAGAAGGTAATGAATAATATTAAATACTGAAATTTTAATTCATATACATTATTTTCTATGAAAAAAATTTCTAGAAAAATTATTTTCTAGAAAAAAAAGATTGCCTTATAACTGGTTTTCTGCGATTAAAACAAATTCTCAGTTTTAAAGGTATTTATGACACATGCTATAATTTGATAAGCATCTTACCTGCTTCATTAAAATAGTTCTTTACATGAAGACTAGAAATTCAGATGAAATGAGCATTTGGTTAAACTGAAGGAGCAGTCAGTGAGTTATCCCAGTAGGCCTAGCTCTGTTAATAGACCTGCTTTGCCTGAATAATGTTCATTAGTGTCACTGGAAAGCATTAGCATGATTTTATGGCATGATTTTAATCACATAATACAGTGCAATTAAAAAAATAAATGAATAAGAAGGACTTGAATGCTGCACTTCTTCATATTAAAGACTTACGTCTAAGTGTTGCGTTACTTGATTGCTTACTGTGTTGACAGTTGGTAAGTTGGGTTTTTTTCAGAGGAGAATCATTTTTAAGGTTATCACTAAAACAGGTCAATTTTTGACACTGCAGACTAAAGCTTGCAAAATCCTAAGGGTGCATTAAGTGAAACATAAACTAAAGTGATCAGTTGTGGATTTAATGCTGTAGAAAGAGCAATTCATTTTTACGCATCAGGAATTTAAAATAATTTGACAGAATCATGGGATGTATCTGCGTAAAGCTATCTTCTGTACAAATGTTACCCTGTTTTGCTGTAGTTTATACATAGTATTGGGGTCATACAATTATAAATTTAGGAATTTTATTAGGCTGGCCAGTAGTCTATCTGTTCACTTCAACTGGTAATGCCTTTTCGCACAAAGTGCCTTCTGTGCATTTTTCTTGCTGTCTTCACAAAGTCAAAAGAAACACGCCTTTTGTCACCTTGTTTGTTTGAAGCAGTTGACAGTGTACCTTGAATTAAAACCAATAGCTCCTCTTTCACAAAAAAAGTAAAAAGGAAAAGCTAGCCTGTGTTATTTCCAGAACATGAAGTATCTATGGTGAGTAGTGAGGTATTCTTAGGTAAGTGTCAGTAGCTTCTTCAGTAGCCAGATTTTAACTTTCTTAATTAAAAAAAAAAAGGCATGCATTCTAAACATTATATGTGGTAGTGCCTGAGCCAGTCCTTGTGTAGATAGCTTTGTAATTTTTGTTGCTTGGCTTTCCATGCTTAAAGCACAGTGAAAGGTCATGCTGATTTTTATCAGAAGTCGTCAGAAGTATGTGAGCAGTGATCAAATGTTACAAGATTCAGATAAAGTTAATTTTGGAGTTTGCATGATTTCTGAGCACAGCCAATGGTTGTTAATAAGAAGAAAAACTTGGAGACAATAGAGTAACAGACTGAAGCCAGGCATAGAAGCTAGGAATTTTGCAGAAGAATAGATGTTGGATGCTTAGACCTGCTTTCTCTTGTAAGGCAGGAGTTAGGTAACAAAAAATCATTGCAGTATGGATTTAATGATTCGGGAGAAGGAAGCAGAGAGGTGTAACTTGTCTTTTTTCTTGCAACATCCAGGACAGTCTGTTCTTTTGTTAGGGGGGAGCATGAAAAGGGGAAAAATATCAGGGGTTTTTTTGGTCCACACAGGGCCAGACCCTTTGCCCCTGAAACTGCAGTCCAAAATATCCTGCTCGGTAACCATCTGACTTTGAAAATATTCATTCACTTCTTTTCACCTGTGAAAACCCAAGATATTTCTGTCTTTCAAGTTCCCTAATTTTGGCCTAGCACAATAGATCAGTACTGCCTTGGCATGACTAAATAGGTTTCTGCACGCTACCCAGCCTGTTTTGGAATCCAGAAACTATGCAGAGAGGAGTCAAGCTGCAATAGTTGTACTCTAAACAAATCCTGGGCACACTGAAAGCATTAGGTTGGTTTATCACTTAACACAGCGGTCAAAGTGGACTGAAAGGAAAGTGGCTGCTATCTGACATCTATCTAACTATTAATAGTTTACCAGGAGGTCAGAGAGCTCAGTTCGTGTGAATTCATGCCTGAGTTGACCAGCTCACTGAAGCAGCCAGTAGGCAAAATTACATTCCTTGTTTGTTCTCATTCAGATGGTGCGAGTCAAGCACCTCTTGCTTTTCAGCTCCCCAGGTTCAGAGTTTAAACAGAACCCTGCGTTTATTGCTGCCTGTTGGTCCACCTCAGCGTACCGTGTCAGCCTGCAGGTGTTCTGATGCTCTCCGAGGATCTAATCCTTCTGACACAGAGGGAGCCTAACCATCTCACTGGATCCCATTGTGGGGATTAATTACCACTTAGAAATAAGTATTGTGACCCTCTTATCTTTTATGTGCTCCTAATATTTTTTACTCTGTATCAAGGCAGACCTGAGGTTAAGAATATCAGTATTACTCACTCTGTGTTTGCTGAAGGGTGAATTTAAGGTTACGATGTGAATGAGCAATGCACAGTATTGAGCATGGGGACCGTGTGTCCCTGCTTTAGCTGGTACATAAACCTCAGGCTATTCATTTGATAAAGTTTCCAAGCTCTTTGAGGAGCTAATTTTGGGGGTGGGAAACTTTTTTTTTTTTTAACTTTCAGGACCAGAAAGCAAGGGACTGAAACTGCAGACCGTTTGTTCTCTGAAATATCCTGTTCTTCCACAGAGAGTTCCCATAAGAAGAAAGAAAGAAAAGGCTAATGAGGAGGTTAAGAATGCTAGGAGATACCCTGGCTCCTCCTTTTTGTCTTCAGAATCTCTGTCTGTAGAGGAAGAGGAATTGTCAGATTCAGATCATAAAAAACCCCAGACATAGGCCAGAGTGGCTGTATTCCCAGTGGAATGCTTTGATACTATGCTCGAAAGGAGTCTCTGCTTTAAAAATAGAATGGGAGCAAGAGGAAGTTGAATCTGTTCCCATCAGAAAGCAATTGTCTGCAAGCAACAAGAAGGAAAATCAGGCTTTTTACACACGACAGCTGTTGAAGTGATTAAATCCAGTTGGAAAAAAGCTTTCCAAAGAAGATCCTTGACTGACTTACGCAAGATCAGCTTGTCGTTGCCTTCAGAGACAAAGGAAACTTTCCATGCAGGTGCTTTCCCCTTCCTCTTCCTGTGATCCGGATAGACAATATGGAAAGTTTAAGGTAGTAAGTGTTGGCTTTTCTTTTTGTCAGTGCTCACTGCCTGTTTATTCAGCAAAACTAAAAGCACAGCTCCAGCTTGCATACTCTCTAGGACAGAGAATCAACCAAAAAACAGCAGTGGAAAAAAATGAACTCGGTGGAATGTGAATTTCTGTGAACTGCATGTTTAAACTCTGGAAATTATTTTGATCACTTTTCAGCTTCAATTTTACTCCCAAGCATTTGATATCAGAGTAAAATAAATATAAGTGCATGTGTAGAGCTACTGCATATTGGTACGGTCCTTTCACTGTTTTTAATTCCTGTATTTGGTCATTTTCTTAACTTTCATTTTGTAATACAGAGAGGTAAACTAATTAAAGAGGAAAAGACTGTTTTATCTGCCTTCTAATCTATTACAGTTTTCACTTGGAAGCACTACTTTTGTGTAGCCAATTGGTTCTCTCTAGTAGGAAAGCTTTTCGGATGTTAAATGTAAAATTTTCTTTTCCAAATTCTATCCAGGAATACACAGTTGTTATGTGCACAGATAACACTTTCAATTCTTTTCCTAATTTCAACTCCAGAGTTACCTGTAGAGTGGAGTCACTTTGATCTTTCCCCTTAGACATCTTGTAGCCATCTTATATATGTGCGGCTTTCATGTAAGGTGCACTGGTTTACTCCTTATTAGTTTTTTCCTCTTTGCTCAGCATTCTTTAATTAGTTAATATTTTCGGAGTACTGAGGTACAGCTTTGAAATTATTAGACTAAGCAATAAAAAGGAAGAAGTGTTACCTTTTTCACTTTGTTGTCACGATGTCCTTTGCATATGCAATGCCAAACTGTACTGTATGTTTTTGTTGCCATTTTCTATGCTAAATTTGTACCTGTTTTGCAGCGCAGGTCCTGCTTCTGCCCCCAAGCTTCTCCCTGGTTTTTTGACATAAAAATCCTATTTGTTTTCCCCTGTATGTATGTGCTTCTAATCCAGAGTTTTTTCATTCATGTGCAATTCTTTCTTCTTAAATCATTAAATGAGATACTAAGCAAGGCTAATTTTGATATTAGGCCCAGAGTTCCCTGGCTGTGTGTCTAACGCACTTTACCCTCCAGGTGTTTTGGAAATATGTGTGATGGCAGAGCAAAACCAGCATCCCGTTGGCTGCCTATCTATCAATCAACAGCGCGTTTACTAAATTGATTGTAGTACTGCTTTATTGTCATGAAGTTACTCTCGGTTTGGAGTGTGAGGTTAACTGAGTTTTGAGCTATCAAAACATAAGAACATGTGATTCATAGAATGCTTTTACTTTTCTTTCCTTCGCTGCCTTGTAAGGGTGCCCAGGGAAAGACGATAGACATGATCTCATCCTTTTCTGTTACGTTCAGGTTTCTCACTGTAAGTTCATTGTGCTCATTGTGTTTCTACATAGGTTTCTGTGATTTCTGCCTAAGTTCTTGAGAATCCTTGCAGAATATTCTGCAAGTCCTAGTATTCTGAAGTAATAGGATATCAGTGTCAAAAATGATACATATTGTGACTTTCCTATTTTGAAGTAAGGATTTGTTGCTGGAAATGATAGAATTAAAGTTAGAAAATTGAATCCTATCATAGTAAATATTGTTAATAAAGCAAGGCATGTACAATATTGTGGTTTCTTTGTGTGTTTTGCTCCCCATTCAATCAGATCAGCTGTATAAAACCTTCAAAATAGTAAAATAAACTTAAAATAATCCATTTAAAATCAACAATAAAATTGTTAGTAGTGTTTATTTCCTCTGAAAGCTTAACACCATAGTTTAATCTAGCAGTAATAAAAGCAATTACAGATGTGCCCAGTAGTTACAGCATGTTGTGCTCTTTCCTTGACAAAGCATCTTGCATTGTGTTCTAGATTGTCAACAGGAACAAACTGCACCTTTTATTTTTTTTAAACTATACTTTAGAAAGTATTTCTTCAGTTTGCAGTGCCATGACAGTAACCCCCACAACCTGTTGCTCGTTTCTGTCCTTGCACTTCCCCCTCAGTTGTTTCAGCATATCTGTCTGTGGGACTGAATGATCCAGTTGGGAAAATGATCAGGGATCAACACAACTCAGTACGTTTTTATTTTACTTTTTTTTCCTCCCAGGTCAGTTCTCCAGTGGTATTTACTGGCACAACTGAGAGATGCAATGAAGGGAGGGAAAAGGGGGAAAGATATAGTAGGAGTTCCATTTAAAAAAGTCTTCAAAATATGATGTCACCTGTATAAAAATACTTTTCTCTTTCCTTTTCAGGAAAACTTCATGGAAGTAATTAGAAACCAGGAATTTCTATTATTGCCAGCCACTGAAATTGCAAAGCTTTTAGCAAGTGATGACATGAATATTCCTAATGAAGAAACTATACTGAATGCACTACTTACGTGGGTTCGACATGACTTGGAACAGAGAAGGAAGGATCTCAGTAAACTCCTGGCTTACATTAGACTGCCTCTGCTTGCTCCACAAGTAAATTGTTCAATTGCACTCTAGTTTATACCATGGTTATTGTGGGCATAATGTCTACAGCATTAATGTATTGATAGTGACAAATCATAAAAGCTTCAGGATTCTTAATGATTTGGATTCTTGGAGCTGCATATAAGGACTTAGCATGATAGTTGATGTCTGTATGTGAACGGCAGCATATTCTGATCCTAACCTGTGATCCGTCAGGACACAAGAAGGGGTGGAGCTGCTAGGAAAAAATTGCTTCTGTTGCCTAGAAAAATGTTTATCAAGGATATGTTTGTGACTAGAAGGTGTGTCCTTTTTAAATTTCTTTATGAAACTTGCACAGTTTATTTGGATCATTACATTTTCTTCATATAACTATAGCTATCCTCAAGATTTAGGAAATACCATTTGAATAGATTGTTAGGAGTGATTTTTTTTTTCTTCCATTAACTCTTGATAAACCATCTTCGGGTACTTTTTGTTCTTCCCAATCAATACTTTTTCTCCTTCTTCAATGTTTACACACAAAGTTGAAGAAGACTTGAGCTCAGTGTGTTGAAACAGTTGTGAATTACAGTTTTCCTAGTCCTGTGGGAATGACTACTCGTTAGTGTTGTGTGTAGCTTCGTATTTGTTATCTGATAGCATGTGTGTAAACTAGATCATTGTTTTTTCTCCCTTCTTTCTTCTGTCGTGCTAGCCTTCCTTGCTGGTCTTCCGTTAGTAATATTTAACACTTATAATACAGTCAAAGGATTTTGCTTTACAGTTTTCAGTTAGTTTAGTGAGAATTATCTCTATCAACAAGAAAGCAGGATTTTCATGTAACCTGAATAGTAAGTAAAATTCATTAACACAACAAAAACTGTGTTCAAATAATTCATAGTGATAAATCACATACAAAACATTGTGTATTACCTCTAATCTGGTATCCTCTTGCTCGATAGTAAGATTCACTAATAAGCATTTTAGTATTAATATTTCCATAGTGATTATTATATATGCAATGGGAGGATTTTCTCAGTTATGGCCTTAACTCTGTAATTCACTTTTTCTAGAAACGTAATACAGTGTAAGCCAGTGGATCTGGGGGAAATCATTCTTTTCTTGAGCATTTAATTAATTGATAATTAAGTAACCACTGCTGTATTCCTTTTACTTAATTCACTGTAATTGAAACGTCTTTAGAAACTGAAAGTACAGAATTAATCCCAGAAATAAGTACTGAAATCAAATTATGTCCACTCAGTAACTGATTAGGAAAATAGCAGAGTGAAACACAAAAGCAATATCATATTTCATTTATTATTTTAATTTTTCATGTCTTCTCCAAATATATACTTACATTTCTAATACAATAATTTTCTGTTGCCTTTTTATTACTTTCTTTAACAAGTTAATGTGTTAGAGCTCTGATTTTAATATGGCAACAATTAGTGCATTGATTAAATTGGTTTAAAGTGTCCAAAACAGTCTTAACATTTTCAGAATCATGATTTGCTTCATGATCACATGACATTAGGCAATCTGACAGAAAACATAACATAATGAAAAGGTTTCCAATTTTATGGTTGAAGGGTTAAAGCTATTTGAAGGAAATGAAATTAGAAAATTGAACAACTTGCTGAAATCAATAACGTTGCAAGCAGAGATGCAAAGAATATTAGATTCATACACTTAAAAAAAACAACTTTGGGAAATACTGTGAAACTGTAGCACTGGAAGCAAAATATAGTAATGAATTGTCAGGTTTTTTTGGTTGGCTGTGTTTTTACGCATCTCTTTGTACATAGTATTCTGTCATCTCTTTGGTTAATGCAAGCAGTGTCCTAAATACTTGTAAGTCTCTTTTTGCTCTTACAAGGGCTAAAAATGAATATTTGTCAGCTTCTTAGGCTGTAAGGTGGCAAGTATTCCATCTCTGATAAATTAATGAAAAATATGATTAGACAATTTCTGAGTTACAAGGTGGGTTCAGCTTCCTTTTAGACAGAAATTCTTAGTACTTCATTATCTGTACTGCTTTTCTCTTCATCAGGTTTCCAATTACTATAATTTCATGCTAACACATAATTTGTAACTCCTCACTTCTGCTTTTAGTACAAGGAGCTATGTAAATAATAAAACTTGGGGAAAAAATGGCTTTCATTTAAGTAAGCCCATTCCAAGTTCTTTGAGTGAAGAATATTTACAGAAAATTGTAATACAGTAGGTTTAGTTTCAAGAGTATGCAGGTTTTTTTGGCGTACCAAAACAATCTTAGATTGCATTTCTTTTTAACTGAGATGAAGTTGCTTTCAGAGATTGAGACTCTGTGGTATAAGAACTTCTTTATAGCTTGGGGAGAAAGAAACTGGAGAAAATATAGGTTGCATCTTGTTGCAAAACTCATATATACACATATGGCGTTGCTTTAGGTATTAAATGCTGCTTGTCTATCAGAAAAAATGTATTGGAGTTCTGAATTGGTCACGTTGTCCACAAGCCTTAGTTTTCATGCATGCAACTATGACAATGTCTGATTTAGGACAGTGGTAATTAATTTATTTTTTAATTATTTTTTTTAAACCATGTGCAATTTTACAGCATTGCATGGTGGCAGTTAAAAGATGGCTTTTAGTTTACTATTTCATAATCACAGAGTGTTCCTGTGAAGTGATAAGTGGTGCTTTGAGTGGAGAGAAGAAACAAACGGGAAGTACTGAAAGTTAAAGAATGAAAATTAAGGTCCCTCTGTTAATTTACAGGAGAACATTTTAATTTCCTATTTGAAATAGAATCAGAATATTAGCCAGTCAGAGAAATACTGCAAAAGTCAGGCTCTGTTTTCTGAAAAGTCACTGGTGAATGGCTTTGAAAGTTTTTGGGTTTGTTTGTTTGTTTGTTTTTTATTCTCTGTGTATGTTAATGATGTATTCTGTCATATTTTCTGTTGATTTGACTGATACAGAGATGTTCAGGCTTTGCAGTCTGTACTTATCTATATCTCTTCTGCAGCCATGGCTGTCATATTTACCACTTTGCAGTCCTAAGGCAGGGATATGCACACTATATTATGCATAACCATTTCATAACAGGGCCCTTTAATATTCCTGATTACTAATTTCACAGCAGTTTTGCACCTGTTAGTGGTTGGCTGTCAACAGCTCAACAATGACATCTCATTCTGGTTTGTGGACTTACATTTCGAATAGTCCCAAAGTGTTTGGATTTTGTGATGGCAGTTCAGAGGCATTTGCCTTTTTCTCACTGTTCTGACAACTGTCCAGATCTCAGTGGGGCACTTTACTTGCTTTTTTCTCTGTTACCCAGGCCATGTCTTGCAGCTCTGAAAAATGCCAGTTGTCTAGACTTCTAATAATTACAGTTAGGACACTCAACCTACTAATATGTTTTTCCTGCAGTCTGGCAAACATGGAGTACAAAAGACTCCAGAATCTTTAAACTTAATAACTTTTATTAGTTGTCTTTATTTAACTTGAATTTTTTTTAAGTCAGATTTAAAATTTAACACTTCCCAAATTTGCTTGCACCCTTGATCTTAAAATTTTTAACAAAGGCTTGTGTATTAACTGATATACTGTGATGTGGGTCACTGTCAGAGTGAGTAATAGAGTATATATTAAAATATTCAGCCTGTGCCTGAAGCAGCTTATACAGACCTCTGGACTGGGTGGATTCCGGAGCAAGAGCGTGAAGTTAAACTGACTTACGTACCCAGGGTCTGATTCCATTTCCTTGAACATACCTGTAGCGGCACTGGAACAGGAGGAAATTTTCTTCTTCCTTGGGACCATTAAGCTTAAATCATCCACTAAGATCAGATGGCCTTCCTTTTTTTTTTTTTTTGTACTTAATGGCTTAGCTTAAATGTGAATGTTTTGTTTATTACAAGTTTATCTTTATCCTAGTCTATTTTATATGATCATTTTGAAAATACATAGATTTTATATCAGGCAGTGGAAGTCTTTGGATAAAGTATTTTCTTGTACTCTTGTTTTTATTCTTCATATGGTTTATATCAATACAGCTTGTTTAATTTTCTTTCTTTTTCACAGTTTCTGGCAGATATGGAAAATAATGCACTCTTTAGGGATGACATTGAATGTCAAAAACTCATTATGGAAGCAATGAAGTACCATCTGTTGCCAGAGAGACGACCTATGTTGCAAAGTCCTCGCACCAAACCTAGAAAATCTACAGTGGGCGTGTTGTTTGCAGTTGGAGGAATGGATGCAACAAAAGGTATTGACGTATAATGATTAGTTGATGAGCTGGTTTGGTTCTTTTTAAAAGAAAGGTTTGGTAAATGTTTTTACAACATGTTAATTCTAAAATTCAAAGATTCTGCAGTATGGAACTTGGAATGTCTTAAATGTACACTGTTTATTAGGTTAAAAAAACCCTGTAGCTTTGATAATACTGGAAACATTCTGGAAGTTAGTTAGGATTGATTTGAAATTATTAAGGGAATATCTGATTTGTGAGTAGTGAAATGCTGAAATGAGTGAAAACTAATCTGTATTTACTTGAGAGGGAAGTAATTTGGAAAAGGAAGAAAATGACAGAAAGGGCACAAAGGTGACCTGCACATGCATAAAAAAAAATATATATTCTTTTTGACTAATTGTTAAAAGGTTCTATCAGAGCTACTTGGATTTTCTTTTTTATGGACACTTCCATACTGTTTAATGGTAGTTAGAAGGAATCCTGCAAGTTAGAAAAGTTACAGCAAAGAAAGTGTTTTCTTTCACCCATCATTTTAAAGTTAGTACTTTTAGTACTTTCTGTCATATAGCTTTAGATTTTTTCCTAATATTACAAAACAGTTGATTCCAATATATAATTGCATTCCACAAGGGTTGTTTTATATTCCTAACATTTGTATTTCTAAAGGCTTGATTCTGCAAAGCAGTTAGAAATCCTGCTTTTTTGCCTTGAAAAGCACTGAGAAAGCACGCCTTTATAATGGTGCAGTTAATTCTTGAGGAAGTCAAAAAAGACTATTTGTGTACATAGAATTAAGAATGCTGCAGGATGTCATGCTGTCTTGTAGGAGCAGCATACTGCTAAAATAAAAGCAGTCCTCATAATTCAGACTTTTTTAATAATTTGCATATGTTGTCATTCAGGAGCTACAAGCATTGAAAAGTATGAACTTCGTACCAACATGTGGACTCCTGTTGCAAACATGAATGGACGAAGATTACAGTTTGGAGTGGCAGTCTTAGATGATAAATTGTATGTTGTTGGTGGCAGAGATGGACTGAAAACATTGAATACTGTGGAGTGCTACAACCCTAAAACGAAAACTTGGAGCGTAATGCCACCTATGTCCACTCATCGTCATGGTCTTGGTATGTAGAGTTCTGTAAACGCTGAATGCATCTTTTGAAAAGATTATCTGTTTTAGGATTGGTCAAAAAACATACGGAAATTAAGTTTAGGGGGGTAGAAACTTTGTTTTAATGCCAACTGCTTACTGAACATCTTTTCTTCAGATCATATCCAGCATTAGCTATCAAAAGGAAATTTCTTCTTATTTGTTTTTAAATATGTTTTGGTGCACGCTGGACTGTCACTAGGAAAATGTGATCTTTTTCACCCTTATCCAGAAGCAATTGTTTTTCATATCTGTTTTTTTAGGAGTAGCTGTATTGGAAGGTCCCATGTATGCTGTAGGAGGACACGATGGCTGGAGCTACCTGAATACAGTCGAAAGATGGGATCCACAGGCTCGTCAGTGGAACTTTGTAGCTAGTATGTCAACTCCAAGGAGCACTGTTGGTGTAGCAATATTAAATGGAAAGTATGTGAAGGCAACTTCCGTTTTCTATCTCATTATTTTAATGTAATTAGAGGACCATCTTAAATGACTTATTTCTCTTGATAGGTACCTATTGATAGCATTAAGAACCAAGTTTCTTTGTTCACAGAAAAGATACTGTGTTGGGTGAAGCAAGCTTCCCAACAGCATGACCGTGCCCCTCAGTATCGCTTATGAGACACCATCTCTACAGGCAAATAAGTAGTTACAATCTCCTTAATACAGAAAGGAGCAAAGGGTTGTTCTCTTTCACTGAGACTCCAATGATTTCCTCTTACTGTGACAGCTTGAACAGTCAACTTCCAAAATTACTGTAAAGTTGTGGAGGAGTACTCGTGATATTGCATTAACTCAGAACAGTAAGCTCTGGCAGAATGAAACTAATCTAGAGTGGTATCTGACATTTCTAAAGCTGTTTTTCGGTGAAAATACAAAGCATATTCAGACAACTAGGTAATTTTATGTTGTAGTCACAGGAAATGGTTGGAAGTGACCTGAAGGAGCTCCCTAATCCATTCTGCTGCCCCAAAGCTGAATCAATTATATCTAAAACACTCGGCCAGAGTGATCTTGTTCTTAACCTCCAGTGGTAAAGTTTCTGTGACTTCCTTAAGCAATTTGCTTAACTATTAATACATCTGTGAAGTTCTCTTCATGTCAAGTCTTAAATAGCTTTTGCTATTATTGTTACCTATATTATTATAATTTGTACTATCCAAAGTGAACATAGAAAATGTATTTATTCTTTCCTATTTACCACAGCCTTTTGCATTTAAAGACACATTTCCCCTCAGTATTCTGTCATGAGGACTGAATAACTCCAGCTCCTTCAGTATTTATTTGTAGGCCATGATTCCCAGACTTTGAGTGATTTTCACTGTTTTCCTTTGGACTAAGTGTAATTGTTGTGTAGCATCCCAAAATACAAGTAGTAGTTGAATCAAGCTATTACAAAAATAAAGATCAGTTGGTATCACAGAATCATTGAATAAATTGGGTTGGAAGGGACCTCTGGAGTCATCTGATCCAACACCATCTCAAAGCAGGGCCAACTTTAAAGTTGGATCTAGTTTCAAACTTAACTGAAGTAGCTCAGGTCGTATCTGAGTTTTGAATATCTCCAAGGATGGAGATTCAACACCCTCTCTGGGCAACCTGTTCTGATGTTTGACCACTGTTGTACTGAACATTTTTCTTCTAATATCCAATTGAAATTTCCCATGTTTCCACTTGTGTCTCGTTCTTCCTCCTTTCACTGCATACCACTGAGAATGATGTTTCCTATGTAACCTCCCATTAGGTGGTTGAAGACAGCATTAAGATGCCTCCTTAACTGTCTCAAGAATTCCAAGGACTGCACAAAGGCAGCTCTCAGCCTCTCCTCTTACATCATCTGTTCTAGATCCCTCATCATCTTACTGACCATCAGCTGGACTTGCTCTAATATGGCAAGATCTTTCATGTCCTGAGAACCCAAAGCTGGGCATAGTATCCGAAAGCAGTCTTATATGTACTGAATAAAGGGGATCAGCTGTCATTATTTCAAGGGCATGCTGCTGACTTGTCTGCCAGGACTTCCAGGTCTTTTTTTGCTAAGCTGCCTTCTCTCCTGTCAGCTCCCAGCCCGTACTATTGCATGGGAATATGTCATCCCAGGTGCAGGACTTTGCATTTGCCTTTGCTGAACTCCATGAGACTACAGTCAGCCCATTTTTCCAGCCTGTTTAGGCCTCTCTGAATAGTAACCAAGCCCTCCAGCATATCAGCGACTCCCCTTAATTTGATGTTATCAGTGAACTTGCTAAGGCTGATTTCCATTACATCTTTCAGATAACTAATGAACATTGAGCAGTATCAGCCACAGTATCAGGCTAGGAGGAACAGCACTAGTAACCAGCTGCCAGCTGGACTTCAGACTGCTGATCACAGCCCCTTGAGCCCAGTGGTCCTTCCAGTTTTCCACCAGCCTTGTAGTGGGCTTATCCAAACCATATTTTGCCAGGTTGGCTACAGGAATACCAGAGGAGACAAAGCTAACCTGATTTGCTGGGTAGTATTGTGGTTGTGGCAGAGTATTTACACTCTCTTGACCACAAATTTTTGCTTCCTGGTTATCTACCAACTGACACATCTCCATTGAGCAGTTTGAGTATTGTAAGGCAGCAGAAAGCTTTTCAAACCTTTTTCTTTTCCTTTTTTTTTTTTTGGGGGGGGAGGGTTAGTCTCCTGCTAAATTAGTACATCTGAAGTGCACCTGCAAAAGGTCCTGTGAGATCTGGAACAAGTCTAGGAAGGAGTGGAAATAAATGCTCACTGGGTGCAGGAAGGAGGGAAGAACTTGAACAACCAGCACGCAGAATGCCTTGGGCTGCCTTGGAGCTGTAGTCTCACATGCTTAAGTTAGGTCTGAAGCTTCCTATGTATTCAGCAAAGAGTCCCGGGAGTGGTGAAAAGCATCAGAATTAGAGCCTTACATTTCTCTGTTATTATAGAACATTGCCTAGACTCTTAATGTAGGCAGCAACACTAGATGCCTGTAGCTGAAAAGCTTAAAAGTACATGCACATTTATTGCATTTCAGCTGAGGCAGCAGTAACTTCTGCACTTTCTAGTAATATCTATCTGTAACTTGATATATAGAATCATAGAATGGTTTAGGTTGGAAGGGACCTTGAAGATCATCAAGTTCCAACCCCCCTGCCACAGGCAGGGACACCTCCCACCAGCCCAGGTTGCCCAAGGCCACGTCCAGCCTGGCCTTGAACACCTCCAGGGATGGGGCTTCAACAACCTCTCTGGGCAACCTGTTCCAGTGCCTCACCACCCTTAAAGTGAAAAACTTCTTCCTAATGTTTAATCTAAACCTGCCCTCTTCCAGCTTAAAGCCGTTCCCCCTCGTCCTATCACTACATGCCCGTGTAAAAAGTCCTTCCCCAGCTCTCCTGTAGGACCCCTTTAAGTACTGGAAGGCCGCAATAAGATCTCCCCGGAGCCTTCTCTTCTCCAGGCTATTTCAGATTATTTACTCAAAACCTTCATATAGAGAAATGAATAAATCTTTCTCCATGTCCTAAATGTGAAATCACTGCATAAGTAATGAAAACTCCCTCATGTTTTGTGTGGAGCTAAGGTGGGAGGCTTCACTTAAATGCTATATTGCGTAAAGGATTGGTTTTAGTCATGAACTTTTTGGAACTGCAACATGATTTTTCAGTATCCTTCAGTACACTCCTTACCTTAAACAAGCTGTGTTATTAAACATGGGAACTTCCATGGAAATGTATTGTTTTAAAAGGGTATTAAAATTATTACTGAGAACTACTAGGACAACCATATTTACAAGATGCATACATTTAAGTTTGTTGGCCAGTTTATTTAAAAAAACAAACAATGGTGTTTCCCAAACTGAGGACATCCTGAATAGTGCTTCACAGTAACTGTTGTAAATCATTCAATCTATCACCATATACAGTATCGAATGTTTATTTGATTATTTAACTGTACTATAATGTGCCTTAGGCTTTGAAATTATTTCATTCATAATATTTCAGGTGATCTCTCAAACACGACTTCTGATGCGTTGCTGCCTTTTGAGAATGGCTTCTGAGTTCCTACCTTTCCAAATAATAGTGCTGGGAATTTCTGCTTCTGAGTATAGATTGCTCATAAACTCTGTGCATAAACTCTTTATCAAGTTTGATTATTTGATTAGTTTTAACGATTCATCAGTGAGTGCTCGTAAAACAAACTTTTTCCTTCTAGCCTTTCCAAAAAGTTGAAATCCTTTGTTAATTCCAAATGCTAGAAACCTTTTTGTTAGAACTGAGCAAACTAGGCCACCTAGTGGGTGTGAGGCACTTAACGTAGCGCTGTCATTCACGAACTAAAGCCGAGGTCCAGAAAAATCCTTGAATGCCTAAGATGAAGCAGGGCAGAGTTGTTGCATGCACAGATTCACTACTGAATTTGTCCCTCTGACCCTGCTAGAAGTGGGCTTTTGTCTGTCATGTCACATAAGTAATTTTGAAAATGTTAGCTATGTGTGTAGGCTGGGACATAAATGCTGTGTTATAGTTATCAATTTTCTGTAAATTATTGTTATTATGCATTGATCATGACAATAGGAAAAGACTGGAGCAAAAGCGTATCTGAGTTTTCACAACAAAACATCCTATTGACAGTTTCCTTCTAAATTTCCCTTTTTAACAAACTTTTGTGTCCTTCATACATCACTGGAAACTTTGTCTTGTTCAGACAATACTTATTTACTTTTTTTTTTTTTTTTTTACTTTGTAGGCTTTATGCAGTTGGTGGTCGAGATGGAAGTTCTTGTCTTAAGTCAGTAGAATGTTTTGATCCCCATACAAACAAATGGACCCTCTGTGCTCAGATGTCAAAAAGAAGAGGTGGTGTCGGTGTAACCACCTGGAATGGGTTCTTGTATGCAATAGGTGGTCACGATGCCCCAGCATCAAACTTAACCTCCAGGCTGTCAGATTGTGTAGAAAGGTAATACACTGATGAAGGCATATCCTGCTAGTAACTCTAATCGTGCTAGTCTATGGAGTGATTTATGGAAGTAAGTAGAAACCCAATAAAATATCCATGTTGTTTTTAGCATGAGCAGAGGAAACTTACATATAAAAACATACTGTGTAGTCATAATATGATTCAAAATGTTGCCAAGACAGATGATTTAAAGCGAATTCTCCCTAATGCACTTCATCTAGAATTTTTTTCCTAACAATCTCATTGAATGAATTATGATTGATTAATGAGAACAATTTGGAATTGAATGCTTTTAAAAATTGAGCAAACTTTTTTCACAGGACAAGTCTCTATCAATTCATATTATAACTTTCAACGGAGTTAACAGTATGGGTTTGTGGATCCTTAAATATATGCACTGCATTAAGTCTTTGCTGGCATTTCAAGTATTTCTGAAACACGCTTTAATTTTTTTCCCCTGCCCCTCCCCCCGCTGCCAATTGTAAAACTACTCTGCCTTCCTATTACCTCCCAACACTTACAGTGATTCTTCATCACCCATCTTCCCCTTTTACTAAATTTCTTTACGCTGGGAGATGTGATTCACCCTCTACCAAAAAAAAAAAGAACAAAAACAACAACAAAAAACCAAACAAAACAAAACCCAACCAACCAAATAAAAAAAAAACACCACAAAACAAAGCTGTAGTTTTCAAACTTTGTGTCCTAATAGACCCCTAAATACATAGTGTGGCCCGTACCATTTAACATATGGCAGTTGCACTAAAAAAGACCCCAGAAAGGTTTGCAGGTGTAGGAAGCTACATGTTAGCAAATACCATATTTTTTGAGGAATACAGATAATTAGAAGCCCAAGAGAAAGCAATAGGTCCATATATTTTTCTGCATCAATATTCTCTGAAGCAAAGTTACGGAACACATTCCTAATAAACAGGAATAATTTTGTAATGCAGTTTGTCCTTGGTCTTCAAGTGAGATGAAATTGAGGACCATCAACTTAATGGAAATAGTTCCTTTAAAAAATTACCAGTTTCATAAAACCACGCTAAGCTTCTGAGTATTTGTTTTCTACTACATTTTTGCAATAAAATTCGCTTTTCCCAGATAAATACACAGGTTTATAAATTAATTATAAAATAACTTAAACGTAAATTCTATAGCTCACTAATCACCTTCTTTCACAACATTACGCTTCTCTTTGCAGCATGTGTTTCAGGCAGTATTTTCATGGTATGATTATGCTTGCATGCATTCCTGTAGTACTTCGACTAGAGAACTGCAGATAAAATTGGTGGAGCTCATTATATCTATGCTCTTCGTGCAAACAAATTAAGACTAGTATCTTCCAAAGTTGCTTTTAGCAAGTGTGATCTCTCTTAGCCAAATAAGTATTTTCTTTGGATAGGTCTTTAGAGGTCTGTGATTACATCAGGTCTGCTGTAAGCATCTGTAATGTTAACATTGTCTCTTTCAGTCAGGTTAAAATATGTTCCCTGACATAAGAATAGCATGAACTCTTCTATGTAGTTCTCAGTTTGACTTGTAAAGAACATTGATGTTATTCTAGAATCACATTTAGTGTTTTTCATTAAACCATCTGTTTTTACTGTGGTGATGCATCTGATGATATGGAGCTATGATTAAAGAAGTGCTGTAAATTGTCTTAAGGGTTTTGCATTTCTCCCAGAGTTTTCCCAAACTGTTTTTTGGGTTTGGTTGGGGTTTTCTTGGTTTGTTGATTGGTTTTGTTTTTGTTTTTTTGGTTTTTAAATTATAATCTTTCATGGCAAGTAACTGTCTTTAGCACCACACTCAAATTTAACAGCCTGTGCTTTGACAAGTAGTAGTTACCACTTAGAGCAAGCACTTGCTCTACTACAGTGTAGCAGCAGAACTGTTTCTGGAGTGGTACTTTTAGACATACAATAAGAAATGCAGTAAGAGCAGCTGCCTGTATATGTATGTATTACTATATGGAAAGCAGCACAAAGTAGATACATAGCTAGGACTGACTGTGTTACCAGATGACTAAAGAAATATTTTTCAAAGATAATATTTTGGGGGAAAAAGTCCTTTGAAATTAACACCCAAATCTGTGCTGTCCTGGTATCTGTTTTCTACTACCTGAAGAGTGTCAATTCCAGTACATCTTTTCTATTGAATTTTGGCAACAGTTTTAGAGCGTAACACAAATTCTCTTTTAGGTACGATCCAAAAACAGATATGTGGACCGCTGTGGCCTCTATGAGCATTAGCAGAGATGCAGTGGGAGTATGTCTTCTTGGTGACAAATTGTATGCTGTTGGAGGATATGATGGTCAAACATACCTTAATACAGTGGAGTCTTATGATCCCCAGACAAACGAATGGACGCAGGTACAGTTTCTGATCAGACCATACACTACTATTTATCTTGTTATTTCAAGTGTGCCTCTTTTTACAAGGAGAATTCAAATACTCCTTTGCTAAAAAGTACTCTCTTACTAGTCTGTTGTCTTTTTTTTTTTCTTTGTCTACCATGTCGAGATGATTTATGTTCAATGGACAGCTGTTAACTTCTAATATACTGCCTTTCTTTCTTTGGCAAGAGTATAGCTACTTCCTTTGACAATTTCAGCTATTGTTAATAAAATGTATTGACATGTTCCCCAAACTGTCATAAAGGGTTCTGTTTACATGACTTTCTATTCTGAAGATAAATGATAAATGTAGGTTAGTTTAGCTCTAATGTGTCTCTCAGCAAGTTTATCAGTTTCTTCAAGGTTTTGGTCATCCTTTCATAAATAATCCCTGCCTGATGTGAATGCTATGTGTGTGCAACTTAAAGCCTTTTCCCATTTCTCTTCACCCAGCTAAAAAAAAAAAACAAGCAACCAAAACAAAAATCAACAAACAAATAAAAAACCAAACCAACCAAACAAAAAAAACCACAACAAAAAACTTCAATTCATGATCAGAAACCATTACTGTCAAGCTTGGTTGCTTTTACTTTTTTATAGCTCTAGGAACATGCCTCTCTGGGAAGAGCACACACAAGGACATCCTGGGCAGACTGTCCATAGGTATCTACTGCTATTTGAGAATACCCTAAAGCATCTACATCCTCAGAAGGCTGGCAGATACAGCACAGAATCTGTGGGACACCAAGGCCCTTATGGAGTCCAGTTGCAGGCCAGGATCAATGTCCAAGATCATCTAGAATAGCATTAGACACCAATATAAATAAACAGTGTTTCTCACTGTGGCATCTAAACGAATCTCGCATGATGTCTGGGTGGTGACCCATCTGTATGTAACCTTTGTATCCTTAGCCTTGAGCCTTGATATCATGATCCCAGTATATAGGACAGTTTTGAACCCTTCCTAGAGGAATTTGGAAGTGTCTGTGTACCTTCCTACACTATTACGTCAACAATCTGCCACCACTTCATCCATACACAACCCAAAAGAGGGTACTGGAATTTTCTCAACTGCAGTTTGTCAGAGCCACGGACGCAGGATAAGTCTGTTGTTCCGGGGGAGGGGGGGTGGAAGGGAGTTGGCATAAACACCCATTTTTGTCTTCAGGATAATCTATGCAGCACTTAGTATGCTATTCACACAGAATCCAATAATATGAAGTTTAAAAGGGGAAGCTAATGTGAGTTTTAGAAACTACCTTCCTCTTTTCAAGTCCAACAGAATCTCAGCACAAACAGGTCTCGCCAGAAGTAACTTCTGTTTATAAAAATCAGAGACTGGGAAATGATTCTGATTTCAAGAACTTTTAACAGGGTTTTATCAAATATTCATGTAAAAAAGAGAGGTTGCCCCTGTCATGTTTGGCATTTTCTGTTTGAGGGGAAAAATGTTTCATTTTCCCAGTCATGACTCACTTGTCAGATTGTCTAGCTGAGTTGTCCAGTTTGTACTATAAAAAAGGATTATTTTTCCTGTAAGACCAAGTAATTGAAATTATCAATAAGAATTGTTTCATATTCTTGGGGTTTACTATTGCTTTCAAAGTGCTTCACTCTATCATCTAAAATATCTTCACTTTTTCTGTGGGTTTTTATGCATGTTTTGGACCAATTTGCTATTTTTTTTAAGTCATGTTGACAGAGTGGGGTGATATTATCACTCCACTGCACCTGTACAACTCTTACTACAAGCATTAACTAAACACTCACTTGTAGAAAATAAAAAATAAAAATACTTAATGTTGACTGCATTTATCTCATGAATTTATTTTTTTTTTGTTACAGGTTGCACCACTGTGCTTAGGAAGAGCTGGAGCATGTGTTGTGACTGTGAAACTGTAGATTATTTTCTCTATGAAGGTGACATTCTCCTCCGTGGACTCAGATGATTTCTTTTTTCCTCAAGCAAACTACCAGTGCACCAATAAACACAAGGTGCAGACGATCTACCACGGCAAAGTGTTTGGTCTCAAGCTAACATGTACATGTTGTTCTTACGGACCAATATTAAGCACTTTTTAAAAAGTCATCTTTGTTACCTATATGTTACAAGAATTCTATTTGTAAGAAAATTGGCTGCAACCAGCAGAGGACTTTTGTTTAGGAAGCGCTGAGTGAACTCGTTAGTGAACTCAGTATAATAATCAAGTGTTACAGATCCAGGGCCTTGAGCCCCCAAACATGCAGAGGAACGATGCTATAAATGACATAGTTGAGTCTATCTCTGGGTGAAACAAGTTTATAGCATTGGCCCCCATATATTTAATTAGCCTATAATGAACATGTTTGGCTACAGGTGTCTGAGCTATTACAATGCAGGCTGATACACCATTGTAAATGGCAGGTGTAATTCCTGCCTTGAAAATGAAGTTGTGTATTTGGCGAATCTTTTGCACTTTTATCATCATTCCTAGTTTAGCAAACTTATTTAACCAAAGCCTTATTTTAAATATTGTCTTATGCTAACAGAAATCTACTATTTAATAATTTCTGCCGGAGTTTTTTGACATCCAGCGTACTTTTTGGATTTTCAAAGTTTTTACGTGAGATGCAGAACATCATACCTTTTTCTCTACTTTGTTTCTTATATTTACTTTGCTAGTTTTAAGGAAAATCTATAAGCATGAATTATTGGAAGAATTCTAAAGTGTGATTAAGAGTTAACCATTTTAAGTTTAATATTTGCACTTTGGAATTTTTGAAGCATTCCATTACATTTAGACTAATTACATTTTTACATGAGGCTTTGCACTAATTTGAAAAGTATAATTTTATAAGATGAAGCAATTGTCTATCTTTCCAGCAAGGTTACGTCAGAAGGGCCCAATCCTGTAAGATGCTTAACTGCCACCATTTAAGCATGTTCAGCATCTTACAGGAGAGTTACGTGTGCCTCGCAGGATTATATCAAATCAGTTACCTTATTTAACAGTTACCTATTTTTTTCAGATACTATATAATTTGCCTTTCTTGACCCCTATGCTGTTACACCGAATTGCTTTGAACGGTCAGAATGTTCTCGGAAAGTCTTTTTGTATTTGCTTTTCTGTGCCTTGTTCCTTATGTTTTCAGAACAGTAGGTAATACGTGTGTGTTTGTAATGGAAAAGGGGAAGATGTGAGCTCATCGAATGTTTTGAATCGGAAGTTTGAAGTGTCTGATACCCAAAGTCTTTGTACATTTGTAATTTTAAATGTATTAATGCTCTCGGTGAACTATTTATTGATTTAAATGAAATTACTAAGCAGTGAAACTTTGTGATGAAACCTGCACTGTTTGCAATTGAATACAGCTGAACTTGAATGCAGTGGTGTTGGCCTAGCGCCGTTTTTCTCTAGCGTACCCTCCATTTTGTGCGTAACTATATCCTCCACAGGTCTCGTTAAGAAATGGGATTTTTACAGCTCCTCTTGCAGGGCTTCTGGTTTTATAACTATCTTTTCCTCGCAATACTTCAAATACAAGCACTCGTATTTTTCTGGCGATGGCGGCGTTACACAGCTTTTCCCCTCACGCCGCTCTCCCCTCCCCCGAGCCTCACAGCTCGCGCCGCCCCGCCGCTGGAGGGCGGGGCCTGTCGTGGCCCGGCACCTGGGGCGCGCCTCCCCATTGGTTGAGGGGCGGAGCCCCGCCCACCAGCGGTGATGTCTCTGACCTTCTTCCGCCTTCCCCGTCGCCGGGGTGACGGCTACGCCGCGGGCGGGGTCTGGCGCGAGCTCGGCCGCGGGACGGTGGGGGTTGCGCATGCGCAGGGCGGCGGGCGCAGGGTGTGGTGGGCGCGATGAAGGTGAGTCCCTTCGGCCGCCGTACGCGGGCGTGGGGGGGGGCCCGCCGGGGAGCCTCGGCCCCCGGGCCGGCGGCGGGGAGGGTCAAGGGCCGGCGGCGGGGGGGATTGAAGGCGGCGGTCGGGGCCGTGGTTCTCGCTCCGCCCTGCACGATCCGAGTCAGGGGTGTCGAGCGGGGCCTGCCGCGGGCGGGCGGTGCTTGCGGCCTGGGGAGGGGGGCGCGGCGGGACCCGCCCGCTGGTGCCGGCCTCCAGCAAACGGGAGCCTGGCGGGGCGGGAAGGGCTTCCCCAGGGGAGCCGAGACCCCGGGAGGCTCGGCCCGGGCTGGTTCTTCCCGCGGCAGTTGCCTGATCACCGCCTCGCCCGAAGCTGTTACCACAGGGACTCCCGCCTCCCCTGGGCCGCCCCCCGCCGTGCTGTAGCGCTGGCCCTGGCGGCGGAGAGGGGTGCGAGGAGCCCTCCCGCCTCGGGCAACGGCTGAACGGCTGGGCCAGAAGGAAACTTTCGTGCTCACACCCGTTGTGGGGTGTTTGTTTATGCGTTACTGTGCAGGGGGAGCGCGAAGAGCCGGAGCTTGCCTGCACCCCCACGATGATTTTCTTTATCGTTGGCTTATTATGGATTTTATTAAATTTTTTTTTCAAAATCAAACATAATTGTCAAGTGTTCTTTGTGCTTGCGGCACGTGGTGCTCATAATTTTACACTTTTTTTGGGAGTAAAGTGCAAATTCAGTGCGGAGAACACCTCGGTTTACCTTCACCCAACAGACGGGATGGGAGCCTTTGGCAAAGACATGAGTAAGCTCGCCAGGCATTTGGTGGGCACCAGGTGTTGGTGTTTATCTGATGGCCTGGGAGGGAAAAAGTCGTGATGGCAAGCTGTGAAACAAAGTAGCGGGCTTTATCTTACACCCAAGTTACAGAAAAATCTGCACAGGTAGTGTGCAAGGAAAAGGAATATTTGAGAAACTTTATTAGTCAGAATCTCTTTTTACTGTTGAGTAGCTTTGAGGTCTTGGCTGTTAAGACTCAACAGTTCAGGGTAACAAAATAGTTACAAGTTTTTAAAAAAGCAGATGTGGAGCTTTCTGTGTTTTACACACCAAGGATGCTTTCTGGTCCCAGACTTTTCCATGAAATGTCAAGAACTAAACATTCTGGTCTTTGGACATGAAGGGGGGAGTTTCATTTTTTTATTTTTTTTTTTTTTTATTTCAGGAACTCTGTAAGAAAAAAAAAATAATCATTGTGATGGAGTCACATTAGTTCTCAATGCAGACACCCAGCACCAGAAACTTCAATTTTTCCAGCACAAACCAAAAGATTTTTTTTTTCTGTGGAATTCTGGTACTTTGGTGCATTAGAATCATCCAGAAGTTGTGTTTGAGGGGTTGTTTTTTTTTTTCCTCCACAGTACTCACAGTCGCTAACATGTTAGGAAGTTGTTTATTGTTATATGCTTATGACTTTAAGATATGTAATTTCCCACCTTTTTTTTTTGTCTCCCAGCAAGTATTCAGTCTATTAGAAAAATCTTGGTCTGGTTCCCCTGTGCAGTTTGCTTGGCAGAAAACTTTGGGAAATTTCCTTGCTGTAACAGGGTAAGATTACAAATATTTACTGCATTTGTCCTTATAAGTCACTGATGCAGAAAGGGAATTATTCTATATGTCAATCTTTTTTAGAGGTGATCGTGCTGTGAAAATTTATGATCGTCATGGTCAGAAAAGAAATGAAATCAGCTTACCAGGGTAGGTACTAAGATGGGTTTAAGTTACTGTCTTTGTTGTTTTCTTTAAAAATGCTTCTTTTCTAGTGAGTTGCTTATACAGTGTGAGGAATTTGTAGGAAGAGATACTGTCTCCAGTGAACACACCTGGAAAAGAAGACAAACTGATGAGCGTGTATGGAATCCGAGACAGTAAAAGCTAAACTCACAGTAAGCTGTCAAGGATAGTCAGAAAAATATATTCTTCTATCCAAAGCACTCCTTATTAGCAATAAACTCAATTTACTTCATTAAAATGTTAGAAAAAGATCTATCATATTAAGAAAGAGCATAGTGAGGTTGTATACAATATAGCTGCGTCATGCTGATTGCAACAGCATTCTTGCTACTGTCTGTTTTCTACTAATTTGTTATTGTAGCGTTATTGAGGAAAGATACCCTTTTGGTTTAGTGCTTTTGCTTATGTCACTGGTGTAACATATACATTGGCATTTTTACTTTAGAACAGGAGTGTACTTCTGAAGTGAATCTCACTGGTTTTCCTGCCTATCACCCTCTGGTTCACATCACAGAGGGGTGTTGGAGTGTACAAACTGGAATCCTTTCAGATGAAATTTGAAAAGTGGTGTACTTTGGAAGATGCAGTCTAACTGCTCATCAGTCCATAGGAACAGGCTAGGTACGGCCTGGATGTGGCTCTCCCCCTCAGGCCAAACTTTGCTTCTTTATTTGCTGGTTAACTGTTAAACAGCTGCAGTTATGGAATCACGGAATTTTCAGAGTTGGAAGTGACCTCTAGAGATCATCCAGTCCAACTCCCCTGCCAAAGCAGGACCGCCTAGAGCACATTGCTCAGGAGTGCATCCAGGCGGGTCTTGAAAATCTCCAGAGAAGGGGACTCCACAGCCTCCCTGGGCAGCCCGTGCCAGTGCTCTCTCACCCAAACCGTAAAGAAGTTTTTCCGTGTGTTTGAACGGAACTTCCTATGTTCCAACTCGTGCCCATCGCCCCTTGTGCTGTCACTGGGAACCACTGAAAAGAGTCTGGCTCCATCCTCCTTCAGCCCACCCTTTAGACACTTGTACACCAAGTTGTTAACTGCTAGACCTCTCCTTGCATAAGAATGGAGTTCAGAATGTCAAATATTCTCTGCTATAATAGTTGATGTTATAAGCATCTTCTTAGCATTATGTTTAGATTTTTTTCTTTACTACATATCAATCTGTGTTTTTCCCTATTTATTTCATTTTGTCCTTGTTATTCCTGCTTTTGATGTTCTGATTGACTGCTAAGTATTCATGGGTGTGTTTTGGGAATAGACCATATTTATTCTCTAGAATAAATTGCAAAGGTTTTAAAAAGAAGTATAGGATAAATGGAACTGAAGGCTTACTGAATTAGTTAACAGCAATGTGTGTTTCAGTAGGACATTTCTGAAATTGCTTGCACTCGGAGTTTTCATTTGAGTGGTAATGAGAGTGAAATTTTTCATAGAGGTATCTTTGTAACCTGAAATTATCAACTTACTTATCTAGAAAGAGAAGAGTGGTGTCAGATAGCATAGCTTCTTAGTCTGCAGTATGTGGTGCTTTAAATAAGTGTTGTAAACAACACTGTTTCCAGTTCGCTAGAGACTTGTGGGTAAGTCTGCTGTCCTCTTAATTCTGGGAACTATTTGCAAGTAGAGATTTTTCCTGATTCTGCATAGTTTTCTTGTCCAAGTTCATTACACTCGTTGAGCTGTGTATCAGCTTCAAAAGAATCCCAACACTGAATAGCCTCTAACAAAATAGAACCTTACAGGGGATTTTCACTGTCTCTTGAGAATCAAGGTGTCGGTATTTCAAGTACTAGAATGTAGGTAGCAGTCTGGTTTTTGTGACCTTCCTTTCAGCCTCTGTCAATTCAATGAGATTTGAGTAAGGGTGTGGTTGCTATAAAAGTACACTTTACAGATAAATCTGCAATCTGTCATGGGTTTGTTTGGGAGGGAAAAGGAAGGACAGGGACTTCAATTGAATAATTCTGTCTGCTTCTGTGCACTTACAAACCTATTTTAACATCATTAGTGAAATTTTTTTGCTTTGTTTTGTTTTTTTTTTTCTCTAGTAACTGTGTTGCTATGGACTGGGATAAGGATGGAGATACTTTAGCAATAATCACAGACAAATCTAGTGCCATATTTCTGTGGGATGCGAACACAAACAAAACAAGCCAAGTAGACAGTGGCATGAGGTAAGAAAGGGTTTTTTTAAAGTCTGTATTTGAAGACTGGGACCACTGTGGCTTGTTGCTGTGGAGGCTGTATTGCAAAGATCATCTTTTTATTGGAGTCCTCATAGCACATACAGTGTTAAACCAATATGCTACAGTTTGTTGCTAAATTCTTTTTGGTATGATTTGCTGGTTTTGAAATGTTTGTTGTGGGTGGAGGTTTTGAGGTTGGTAAGGGGGTTGTTTCTTTTTTAATTGTCAACAGTGCCAAAGTCTCCAGTCAGCTGCTCTTCAGTGTTTCCACTTTGTGTTAGCGACAAGGATGGGTGAATTTTTTGTGTATCTGCACCAGCTACACTTTCTCCAAAGTATTTCACACAGTGAAAAGGCAGCTTAAAAGTAAGGGAAGTGATTTTAGTGGTGCTAGGTTTTTTTCCCAATAGATTTATAAGGGGACGAAAATACTATTCACAAAGCAGACTGGGTGATCCTACTCTTAAGGTTCAGAACCCTACCTTTCTGAATTTGGCCACAGACTTAAAATTCTCCTGAGGCCTACATAACAATCAAGCATTGGCTTAACAAATAACCTTGGTTTAACAATTAAACTTTTAGTTTCTTTGAATCTATTCCACTAAACTATTCCACACTACATAAACATACTGTCTGTAGCAAAGAAAGTGGAAACAAATCTGTCCCATGTTTGTTTGGGCACTCACCTGAGCAGAGAAACAGCTAATTTTGGGTACTGCTGCTATTTTATTTACTTGAGTTGAGACAAACACTCCCTCTGATTTAACCTTTCATTTCTAAATTTCCTTTGTGTATGTTTTTGGGGTTTTTTTTGTGTTTTGTTTTTTTTGTATTTTTAAGTAGTCAAAGATGCCAAAATTGGAGTGTTTTATCCATCAAATAAAAAAAAAATCGGCTCAAGTGGAAAAATAGGGGGTTGGGGGTTATGTTGGTTTCTATGAGGGTGTTTGTTTATGTTTATAAAATTAATTTGGAATACTGGATGTTTGTTTATGGGATATTTCCGTATGTTACAGCCTGTTATCCTGTAAGTGTTTGTTGAAACTAAACTTAAACTGTACTGAAACAAAAAATAACTTCTATACAAGTTATTCCACTCCCGAAGAAGTAGAACAATTATCACTTTGCACAAAATACACAGTGACTTAACCTATACGTGATTTAATGTAGTTATGTTTTGAAGATTGTTTGTGGTAGAATGTTAAGTCACATGTTAGAGAACAGTTTCAAAACAGGCAAATGATTGTACATACAAATGAGAAATTTAAAGTGATTACTTCTTCCTACTGTCTAATTAATTATATATAGCATTATATAGGCACCTTGTTTAGGTATTTGTGGAATACTCAGTTATTTCTTAGTCATTACATTGTTGTCATTATTTATTAGTTATTACATATTATCAACAATATGACTTTTTATCATAGATGTTATAATGATTATTGTTTATAATCTTCTGGTAGAATACATCAACTTTGGCACTAAAAATGTTTTTTTGGTAAAGTTTCCCCAAGTAGCAGTTTGGGTTTTATTGATAGGTCAGTTTTAAGCTGTAGCTATGTATATAATCAAAGCAATTTATGAAGAGATATATACACATTATATTGTATGAAGGAATAGACCATATTGTACCCCTTTTTCATGTGCGAACAAATATTTGGGGGGAGGAAGAGTAACTTGCCAGTATGCAAGCAAAAAAGAGCATAGAAGGTACTTACCAGAATGGAATATGTGGTTATTGCAGTTGCTTCGTGATCATCTTCTCTAACATCTGAGGTAAATTGCTTACTGGAGGCAGTCTCGCTAGAACAGTATATAAATCAGTTGAAGTACCTAATCATTCTTTTGTCACAGTGTTATTGCTTAAGCAGAATAAGCACTAACGCATGTAAACGGTGTGATAATCAGTCTTTTCTGGTATCGTCTTTTTGAAGTTAGAAAAGCACAAACAAAAACCCTCATGTGAAAACAAAATATATATTGGAGGTCATTTCATGTGTCAATATCTGAAATGTGTTTCAAATTGTTATTACATGCTTACAGTAAAATTTAAAAGGATGAGAGAGGCATTGATGGAAATAACTGCACTAATTAGAAAATTCTGATTAAAATTGTTTTGCTTAAGAGGCTTTTTTTTTAAATGTGATGTATAGTATTTATCGATATATCCTTAAATATACACCAAAATAAGCCTTGCTGTATCTGAAACTTCCAGTTAAAATGTCTCTTTCTAACTTGCTTATTACATTGACTAGAACGAAACTTATTCACTTGGAGTTGGCTGAATTCGTGGGATTATTGAAGTACAAAAAAGAAATGCAGAAAGCGACCGGAAAATTTCATGTACCTTCACGATATCTTTGAGGTTTTCTTAAAGCTGTGTATTTGGCCAAATTACCCATGATTCCACCAAAGACCGTTGATGTTTGCAGACACGTTTCCATTTGTACAAGTCTTATTACATTACCTCATACAACTTTATATTACTTTGAGTATTTTGTGCACACTTAAATAATTCTGATACTTGTTGTAGAGAACATTTGCATAATTTAAAATTCCCGCTTGGTCTATGTTTTATATATAAGCACATGAAAGGAGTCTCTACTATACAAAGTAAATGTTTTCTTTATTTTAGGGATGCAATGTCTTTCTTATTATGGTCTCGTGTTGGAACTTTACTTGCTGTTGGAACAACAAAGGGAAACTTACTTATATATAACCGTCAGACTTCTCGCAAGATTCCTGTTCTTGGTATGCATTGGTTTGAAATTAAGCTTGCACATGTGAAAGTGGAATTTTGCTAATATACTTAAATTCCTTTTTAGTTCTGTATATGAACACAGAAGTAAAAAATGTGCTCGTACTAAACTTGCACCTTCTGTTTTGTTGTACTTACCAGAGTAAGCTAAAAATATATATGCACATACCTGATACTGCCTCATGGAAAACTTGTGTTATCTTTCTTGCTTTACAGTTTGCAAAGGATTTGTGTGGTTGTTCTTGTTGCTGAATTACTTTTTTTTACCTGCTTAGAGTACCTCTGGGCAGAAGGATTAAGGATATAGAGCAGTCCCCAGAAATTTGATGCAAAGAAATGGAAGAACTGGAGCTGTACAAGTTCCTATAAGCTCAAAAGACTTCCATCTGGGAGTAGAAGATTTTAAAAAATATTGACTCTTGATTTTGTAATTGCTCTGATAAGTTGTTTCACATTATGACAGTCTGTGTTTGAGTAGCCAAATATGTTTGCATCCCAGATTTTTTTCGTGGCTGTGTCCATTTGTGTTGTATAGGCTTCTTTCTTTTCCAGGTAAGCACACAAAGCGGATTACTTGTGGTTGCTGGAGTACTGAAAACCTTCTGGCTCTAGGTGGCGAAGACAAAATGATTACAATAAGCAATCAGGAAGGGGATACTATAAGACAGGTAGTATTTATAACCCCCATTTGATTTTAAGACATACATTGATACTCCTGGTTCCTGAGAAAGCTGGGACCTATGGAAGCTTATGCCTTTTCAATCCCATTGCTTTCAAGGACAAGGAGCCTTTGGGAAACCTCACGTAGGATGAAGGCATATCTAAACATCTGAGCCTCTGTGTTATGCAGTGTGATGTATGATATTAAAGTCTCTGCAATTCTGTTGTGGTCCTGCCTAAACACGCTTCTCTCTCATCCTTGATCCTGATCTGTATCTATTACAAGAGGATCCTATGAGTTCAATCTTAGGTTGACTTCCCCGGTAGCAGCACAGGACAGCTCTCACATGACTCTTTACAAGGCCTTTAGGAAGTACTTCTAGTGTTTGTTTTGCTTTAGGTTGGTTAAATAAAGGTCTTGCCTCTGATGTGCAAGGATCGCTCCTAGGCTGGACCTCCATTGCATTCTTGAGAAGAGGATTCCAGTGCTTCCTCCAAGTACACCCAGATTCTCTAATCAAGCATTCTGTTTGTTTACATGCATCATAGTCCTTCCAAGCAATGACAGTTGCTGCATAGTGTGCAAATGAGTATAATTCACTTTTTTAACTTTAATGAACAGTGTTTCACTCATGATTTTCAAAGAACAAATCTTTCATAGTTCATTTCATATGCTTCCATCTGTATGTCTGAAGATCACCATTGGAGAAGAATACCCAAATACATTTATTAGGGTATGTTTGTGCTTTAAACTAGCTGGCTTAGGTACTAGAAGCAGCGTAGCTGAGACAGCACAGACCTAAGCAAGGCTTGTTTATGACGCTTTGTAACCTCATATTGACTACAAAAGCATCTAGATTGCTGTTGCTACCTAAACCAGATCAGGGATGTCCATATTAAAATGCATTGTGAATATTTAACTTGTATGCCTTATTCTTGGTCTTCCTTCTTTGAATTTGCATTAGAGTGACCTTGTTTGTACTGCTTCAGTTAGTACTATCTGTATAATATCATCTTGCAAGTCTTCGTCCTCATCTGGATCTTTCGTTCTCTATTTGGATTTTTATTTCTGACTATTTCTTAGATATTTTTTCAGTATATTCTGTGATAATATGTCATTATGATCCAAACTGCAGTTACGTTTTCTCCGACTTTTTTCTTAGTCTTGGTACTAAATACAATAACAACTCTATCTGTCTATCTATCCATCTACCTATCCTTAACACTACAATGTACAGGGCAGGAATAATGCAATTATTTATCGTCAGTATTTGATATGTTAACTGTTGATTTCTCAATCTGAACTTCTTTCTTGCAGACCTCAGTGAGCTCAGATCCCAGTGATATGCAGTTCTCAGTTATGAAGACTGATGAAAGAATATCAACTAGGGAAAGCACAGTAAGAAATCAATAAAAAGTACTGCAAATAGCATTGAGCTGATGTTTCAGGGTTTCTGCTGGCAACCAGTGTGGGCCAGGAAGCAATTTGTTCCTCCTTGGCTTAACATTTGGTGTTGAAGACTTTTTTTTTTTTTTCTTTTCCAAAACTTTCCTTTAAAGTAAAGCCATACCCCTTTGTTCATTATGGATGTGTTCATGAAAAGTGCAGTCTTCAGTAATATGACAGATAACAGATCAGTTTTGCAGTGGTAGTTAACATAATAGATGGAGATGTGTGCAGGGAATTAAGAAAATACATTCAATATAAATATAGAACAGTATACACAATGTGGCTTAGTAATGATCGCTTCCAGGCTGTTAGTTGGGACATCAGAGAAAAAAACAACGCAGCAAGTTGGATCAAAATAAGTAGTCAAAGTAAGATCAAAATAAGTACTAGAGTTAATATCTTGCACTGCAACATAAAATAATTCCTGTAATTTCTTAGAAGAGTTTAAGAAATAGTCTTTCTTAAATACTTCATCATTAAGCTGCAGTGGAATTACAAGCAAACTGTTTTGAAAGGCAGAAAACCTACTTTTTGTATTTGGGGTAAATTTAGATATTATAGGTCAAAAATTGAGTTTGTAATTCTGGATTAATGAATTTTTAGGCCAACATATGCCTTTTTTTCCTTAGTTTGAAAATATCAGCTTTATATTTCACTCTTCCAGCTTTTTTATTTTAGGAATAAACCATTGTCTGCTTTTTAGACAAGGAGAGCTGGAACAGAAGGTAATGTCAGGTAAACATGTAAATAGTCCTTCAAAGTACCTGTGTCAAAGAATAAGGTGAAACAAGCTGCTCCTCCTTGCTTTTTTAAAGTGAGTGTTTTACTCTTGCCTGACAATAGCACATGCTCTAGTAACAAAAATAATCTAAAAAACCCACAAAGTTCAACCTGTCTTCAGCTATGAAGCCCAACATTCATCAAATGGGATTCATCAAATAAAATGCACTCACCTAGACTGATCTCAAACTGTAAATATCGCATGTTTAATACACACTGAACTGGCTGTTTCTTTTGGAATTGACTTTCTGTCTTTGAAATCTCAGGAAGTTACTTGAGATAGAAGCATTATGATAGTCTTCCCTTCAACCTCCCAGATAAAAATTCTGTGGATCAAAAAAGACATCTTAGTTCAAATGAGAGTAGTCCAACAGCATAACTTCATGTGACCTGCTGCCTTTTCCTCTGAGGAAATGGAGCTGACTTAATGCTTCTTTAGGGAAAAGTCTTGAATTTGAGATGGGTGTTTTGCTGGGCTTGCGTTTAGATCTGTGAACCACTGGCTCACAAGGGGAGTGTCCTGAAAATCTCTTCCATTGTTGATAAAGATTCAGAATTCAGATCCATGGGATTCTTAAGTATTATTGAAAATCTTAAATCTCGTCTTTTAGTGAAGATGTAGGGCCTTATTTTAAAGTGATGCCATTCTTATCGAGTTAATTTTTCTTTTCATTCATTGGCAGGTAAGTGTAGTGGTCGGCAAGAAGACTCTCTTTCTTTTTAATTTGAATGATCCTGATAACCCGATTGATCTGAAATTTCAGCAGCCTTATGGCAGTATTGTAACCTACAGATGGTGAGCAGAATTTCTTAATGAAGCATTCTAGTATTAACAAGCTGAAGATTTTCCTGGTAGTTCTGATAAATGCTGGAAATTAAATCATATATCCCTTGCTCGCACCGGATTTTTCTTGGATATATTGTAGAGTTTTTAATAATTCTTTTCCAAACACAAAGAAGTCTGCGTTTTGTAATTGTTTTACTTGACAATTCAATGGCTCTAAAAAGCAGTATTTTCAAATATAATCACTGCTGGTGTGCTCAGCTTTAGAACACTCATACTGTTGCTGTCCTGATAGTAGATTAAGCTGAGGGTTTTATAGGTTCTTTTCTGTTCAAATGAGTAACTGATGAAAGAGCTGCGGGTGGAATTATATCCTTCAGCTAGTTTGTTGGTTTACAAAGTTGTGCAAAGTTCTTGTAGCCTCCCTGCTATGTAATCCAATTGGTAATGTTCCTTTGAAGAAATCCCAAGCTAGAAGTTTCAACTCTACCCAAAAAGTAGCTTGTCTCTTAATGCCTGTTCAGTCAAATTGACATTTTTCCCTCTACACTACAACTGTGTAAGAAAACCTGTAGCTATATGCGTCTTAATTTATGGCCACGTGTCTAACAAGGCATACCTGGGCTGCTTTCCTTGCAATTTTTTTTTGCATCTAAGCAGATGAGATATTGTTTGAATTCATCCTTACATGCTGTAACTATTTCTGCCTTAACCTCATTATTTTTACTTGACACTATGAAAAGTAAACAAACTACCTATTCACAAATACAGGTTATAGCTTTGGTACTTCCACTGTGTTTGCAGTGGTGTGCCTTAAGTACTGCCATTATTATTTTTAGCATAGCTATGATGAGACCAAGTCAGCCGGAACTTTGAAATGGAAGTTTCCATCTTCTGGCATGCCTATTCCAGTGAAGATACCAGAGGTCTTTCTCCTGGCATCACTGCCACGTATGCAGCTTCCTGAAAGTAAAGTGCCGTTGTAGAATGTAGAAGAGAGAATAAAGATGACGTATGAGTGAACTCTGGGCACAAACATGTTTTTATCTTTTAAGAATCTTTCATTATATTTCCCTTAATCTGTTTTATATTATATTGTTCTACATTGTATGTAAATTCCCATAATTTGATTATTTTTCCAGTTGAAGGGAGACATTGATAGTTACCCCAATAGTCTGAAAGAAAATACATTTTGCATATTGCATAAATAGATCTCTTTTCTTAATTGTTGTTTTTTGATAACAGGTATGGTGATGGCTACATTATGATTGGTTTCTCACGAGGGTGTTTTGTGGTCATTTCTACACACATTCGTGAGATAGGTCAAGAAATCTTTCAAGCTCATAATCATAAGGATAATCTGAGCAGCATTGCTATATCACAGTCATTAAACAAAGCTGCATCGTGTGGAGATAATTGGTAAGTGGTAGTTTTATACATAAAGAATGGAATTCATCTCACAACTTTTGCTCTTAGGCGTTAAAGCTAGGCCCCCTAAGGCTTCAAGGCTTCCTAAGAAGTCAGTGCAGAGAAGGTGAGATGAATTGCTCTGTGGAACTGCCTCTCAGCCTGAAGTCAGGAGAAGCTAATTTTGACCAAATGCTCTGCAATTGTAATTAACTTTTTTGTAATTATTTGTAAACAAAAAAAAAGTTAAACTTCAGTATAGATTATTCCTTTTGATTCTTTATTTTTCTATTACGTTACAACAACAAAAATGTCCAAATTTCTTTATTATGATTTATTGATTGGACATAACCATCTGCTTAGCAATAGGAGAACAGTTCATTTAAAGCTGTACTAAGTATGCTGATATCCTCCTCCCTGGTGTTTGGTCTTAACTGCCGTCTAGACAAAAGTATAAATGTGTTAGCAATTAAGGAAAAAAGTAGTTCAAGAAACTGGAGTTTTTCCAAAATATGTTGTGCATATGATAGAATATCTCCTTTAGCTCCTCGTCTGCTACTCCCTGAAGAATCTGAATTCTTCAGCAAAAAAGGAGCTGAGTGATGGTAGGAGACTGTTCTGTCTGAAAAGCTAGTTTTTTGCATCTGTGTTTCAAGGAGTGTTTGTCCATCAGGAATGTGTTTTTAACCTAACCTGTTTTGTAACAGATCAAAAGGGAATAATAGTGTGTGTTTCTCACTCCTGGATTCTTTCAAATTGGATGAGTCGTGCCTTTTCCTCAAATTTTAGTTCTCTGAGCAAATCTTTTTGTACAGTGATAGCGATTACTATAGATATTATTACTATAGATAACTATTTAGAGTGGTGGATGACAATGAGTTTTGTGTTGCTCTTTAGGAAATGGAAAGCATTTTGCATTTGCGCTTTTTTTTCCCCTCCATTAGGCTGTCTTGATTGGGTTGGGTTTCTTCCAGTTTATGATGACTGAGATTTATATTAGTGAGAATGACTGTTTATTATTTTTTAGCATTAAAATCCATGATCTGTCAGACCTGAGGGAAATGTATGCCATAATAAACTTGGATGATGAAAACAAAGGTATGTTAACAGTCTCCATGAGGATAGAAATTTTTACAAAATAAGTAAAACAGGATTTTGATGGTGACTCTGTTTACATGACTGAAGGTATTGTTGTTGGAAAAACTGTGTAAATATAGAATTTATCATAAATTCCTTCTTTACAAACTTGTATTTATTAGGTGACCCATAGCAAAATGGGAACGTATCTTATTTATTCTGTTCAAAGTATAGAGAACTACGGCTCTCAGAATATTTGATCAGTTAGTGTTTTGTTTTTTTGAATTTGTAATACAGTATATTCAGATTACTAAAATAATATACTGAACTGGTTTCTGCTTCTTTCCGTGGTTTTTTTTGATGGGGGAAGGGTTTTTTTTGGCTTTTCAGCATCTGTTGTGCTAACATATGATACTTAATCTGTTCTCATCCTGATATACAGGATTTGTGCCTGTGGCTTCCAGAACATTATTACAAGAATATGTTCTTGGGTAATAAGTTACCACCACTATCTCCTCTTGTAGTGTCTGTAAATACTTCAGTTATTTGCAAGTCTTCACGCTTAAGAAAATGCTAAATTAGTAAATTATGGTTTTGGTTTGAGTGATTCCAGTTAATCTCGAAATTATCTTAATTGCTTATGTTTGAGTACATTAGTAGATATATTTCTAGGTATGAATTGCTACCATTTTCACATTTTAAAGCAAAATAATTGTTTCTTGGTTTCAGTAGTTAAAGAAAGGACATATTTTTTTTTTTCTAAAAGCTTGTGAATGTTTTAGGTGTAGATCAGCTCGCTTGGACAGATGATGGACAGTTGTTGGCAGTATCTACACGAAGAGGATCTCTCCATGTTTTCTTGACAAAGCTTCCCGTCCTTGGAGATGCTTGCAGTACACGGATTGCATACCTCACTTCTCTTCTTGAAGTTACTATAGCCAATCACGTGGAGAGAGTATGATAACCTCTTCCTTTTGAACTTCATGAGATCTAAGTAAAGTAAGTATTAATAGTGGATGAAAATTGTTTTATTTTGTTTTGTTTTCTTACAGGAGCTACCAGTCACAGTCTCTGTTGAAGTAGAGCCCAGTTTTGTTGCTATTGGTGTTTATCATTTGGCTGTAGGAATGAACAATCGGGCTTGGTTTTATGCACTTGGAGAGAATAGTAAGCATAAATTTAGTTCTCTTAAAACTACTGCATCGTTGTGTCTTATTTTATGAATTCCGTATTGTGTTTGGTAGTTCTGGACATTCCACATTGTACAATAACAACTTGAATTGCCATATGGTCCTGTTAGGACCAGATAACGATATTCACAAACTGAAGCAGTTATGACAAGGCATTGTAAATAATAGAAATAAAACTTTGGGTTCAAGGTATTGGTAATGAAATGTAGAATGTTTCTTTTTTGGGTTTTTTTTTTTTCAGATCATGTTGTTAACCAGTGAAGGACTTTCAGGGTTTTTGAGAGGTTATTTGACTGTGTCTTTAAATACTAAGTTTGGCAAAGTACCTAGGGACTATATGATCAGAGTGTTTAAATTCTCAGTTTGGTAGATGTTCATGTTATTTGCATGGGGTGAGGTAAAATTGGTTATGCTATGTCCAAATTTTAGACAGTGAATTTAAAGCTTTCCTGTCTCTCTAAGCATCATCTTTCTTGACTAATAATAAATGAAGCAAAACTGTAAGAACACTAGTCAGAGTTTCATAGGAAAAGAGTTTCTCTTGTACTTTCTAACCAGTTCTCTGCTAAGAAGAAAGTCTCTTTACACGTGACTTGTCCCCTCTCTGCTTAGTTGTGAGTCTTTCACATCTGGTTAATCAGCTGCAAGTTTAGTTGACGACAAGTGAAGGCCTATACAAAATCAAAATATTTTTACCTTTTCTTTTCTGTTCAAATTCTTTAGATGTAAAAAAGCTTAAAGATGTGGAGTACCTGGGGACAGTAGCAAGTATGCACCTAAATTCTGATTATGCCGCTGCTCTCTTTGAGGGTAAAGTCCAGTTGCATATGGTAAGAGCTCTGGTAAATTTGGAGGGCTGAACTAATGAGTTGATCTAAGTTAATGTACTTTTAAAAATGAGAGAAAAGGGAGTGATCTTCAGTTAATGGATGTAAAAATTAAAAATTCTTTAGAAATTTTTTGCCGGCTAATTAAAATATAAAGCTGAGTTCCTGTAGACTTTAGAAATGCAACCTATTCTAAAACAGGTGAAGAAAAAGTGTTTTCTCATGAATTGTTTAACTGGTTTTATTTTAAAAGTCTCTGTGGTAACGTGACAGAAGCAGGTTTTAAGGGATGCGTGTGCAAGTTTGTTTTCATCTCGTTTCCTTACAGTTTGATACAGGCAAAACTATGATACCTAATTGTTAACAGTGGAGTTTTTCAGTTTATTCTATTCTTTATATTTAGATAGAAAGTGGAGGTTTGGATGCTCAGGAAGAACGAGAAACTCGACTATTCCCAGCAGATGATGATAAATACCGAATTTTGAGCCATGCTTTAACTAGTGACTTCCTTATATATGGTACAGATGTGAGTATTCTGCTTTTAATGATCTTTTCAGGTGGAATATATTTCTATCTGAATTATTTGGATTATTACTCACATTTTTAGGAAAAAAAAATCGTGCTTCTGAGAACTTTACAGTGGATTATTTTCTATGCAAGAACTTTGAAAATACAGTCAAAATTGCATTCAACTTCCTTTACTGTTGCATTTATGAGAGATGCGTTGGCAGGAAGGTTAAGTTTTGCTTTTACTAGTGTTTGTTGCAAAACACTGATTTTAATAGCAGAATTTAATTCTGTTGCAGTAGCGGGAGGGTTGGCAAACTGTCTTCCAGTTATAAGAAAAAACATACCACTTGCCTTGCGAATTTGTTGATTTAGGTGGTAATGTGATAGATGTGGACAAAAAGGTACAGAGGTAAATGAGTATGATAGCATAAATCAAAGTCTTGACTTACTATTGAAGCCTTTGCCCAAAGATAATTTTTTTTTAGGTGTTTCAACAAAGAAGTTAGGAGGGCACTGAAGAAGGATGTGAACATACTTATAGACTTCTCAAGATATTTTCCTGTGCGTGAGGGGTAGTTTGTTTGCTTTTAGTGTTTTCTGGCACTGGGAATACAGGGCACATTTGGCATTGTAGTATTGTGCCCTTTATGACGCAGACTGATGTATTAACCTTCCAGAGGAAAGGCAGAATCACTGTCGCTGGGGTTATCGCTGGCTTAATAACTTGAGTGGTTTTGCAGCAGTTGAGGGTTTTCCCACCTCCTCAATACCTAAACTAGTACGATAAATTTGAAGTACTAAATTCACATCTTACCAACTTGATGTGTGCAAATTTTACAATTTACTTCAAAAGCTGCCTTTTCCTTTCAGTGGTGTTCTTTGTGCAACACTGATTGAAATGTAGTGTTAATCACAAAACAGCTTGATTGGTTTTCCCTCCTGAATTAGGTACATCTGTTCTTAAGAATTTGTGGTTCTTCCTTGGAGGCAACTTTGTTTGAAGGTTGAGCGTGTCTCAGCAGCGAGGCAGGCATTTCCCCTGTTTAGAGAACTTCACAGTAAATACAGCTTGTCTCCACAAAGCAAAGTGAGATAAACAACAAAAACAATATAAACCCCCTCAAAACTGTAACTCCTTTCCCCGCCCTCCAAAAAGCCTCAAGTTTTCCTATCCTGCCCAAAACCAGCTGTGAATGAAGGAGGAAGCTAAAAAAACACCGGGAACTATTTTTCTTTAAACGCTCTTTATGCTCAGCACGCTAAGATGGGAGAAACTACAACCAATTTAATTATCTACTTGCTGCTTACTGATGTCATCATTAGCTGTTTCTGTTATTTCTCTCATTAGACTGGAATTATTCATTATTTCTACATTGAAGACTGGCAGTATGTGAATGAATATCGGCATCCTGTCAGCGTGAGAAAAATTTTTCCAGATCCCAATGGAACCAGATTGGCTTTCATAGATGACAAAAGTGATGGCTTTGTCTATTGTCCCGTAAGTTAGTGTGGAATACCCATACAATTATATTTACAAGCAGGCTTTTCAGCTGTATAGTGTTTTTAACAGAGAACAAAGGTTTTGTCACTCCAACATGTATGCTGGTAGAAGAAATTGCCTAGGAGGCTTGAAGATAACTTAATGGTAATGTAAGGAAACAAAATCTGTCATGTTAGATCAGGGCAATTTCATTATGCTAAATTCCTGATCAGTAATTTTCAGAAATGTACGTGTTTGTCTATTCAAATACAGATATTTTAGCTCATTAACAAGCACTGCCAGTTTCACTGCCTGTCCCCATACCTTTTTTCTAAGAAGAGTAAATAACATTCGTATACTGTGCATTTTCTCCATTTACTTCCCTTCTGAATTAGCCTATTATGTTATTTGGAATCACTACTTATAAGAAAGCTTTTTCTTCATACAATTTTCATATTTCCGCACTACTTATATTCTTTTTCATTTTTAATCATAACTGTATGAATATTTAGCTTGTCTCCCTAATCACTTGCAAGTAATTTTACTCTTACATTATTTGTAGGTAAATGATAGGTTATATGAGATTCCAAATTTCTCACCAACTATTAAAGGAATCTTGTGGGAAAACTGGCCAATGGATAAAGGTGTTTTTGTTGCTTTTGATGATGATAAAGTGTACACTTATGTTTTTCATAAGGATGCCATTCAAGGTACTGTAAACAACTTATTCACTACTTTAGTTAATAAAGTAAAACATGTTCTGAGTCTTCATTTGTCTTAATTATTTTCATAACTGCATATAAAAATAAATAGTACTACAGAAGTTTTGAAGTGCAACTGACGCATAGAAAACTAGTTGCTTTGTAGGTTTCTCTGTAAACCTTCAACAAGGCATTTTGGTCTTAACTCCCTATTGTTCCCTTTCTTGCTATTATAATCTTTTGTCTGAAATTTACACATTGTGCTTCAATTGTATTTTGAAATGTTTGTGAGAAAATCTTAGGATCAGGGTGACAAAACTTGTATTCACTTAAACTGTTAACCAAAATTGTAATAATAGCAATTTCTGTATTTGTGACAGAGAAACATTAAGGAATTTACCTACAAACATTTGGAAAATTACTTAATAGTTTAGAAGATCAAAGTTATGTATGTTTACTTTACTGAAAAATATGCGCTGTACAGTAGGTAGTGACTACCAGAATTAGAGACCTTGAATTAATACCCTGCAAATCTACATTATTTCAGCTGTGACTGCTTGCTACACTTTTTACCATGTAGGATTTTTTTAAAATTATGTCTTCTTTTCTTCCTGCTCTTTGAATCTAGGATCCAAGATTATTTTGGCAGGTGGCACGGAGGTCCCCTTTTCCTATAAACCTTTGTTGTTGTATAATGGAGAATTAACTTGTCAGACTCAGAGTGGGAAAACAAACAATATCTATCTAAGCACCCACAGTTTCCTTGGCAATTTGAAAGACTTTGGACCTAATGAGCTGACACAAATGCTTACTCAGACTTTAATGTTGAAAAGGTACATCTGTATTTTAATCACATTGTGTAAATTGTTTTCTTCTGTGCTTATAGCTCAATACAGCATATCCTGGTGATTTAAAAATGTCATGCTGAATATTGATAAATGAGATTGATCCATGAGTCCATGCAGCTGTCTATGCAGACCAAGCAAAATAAGTGACCCAGTGGTGCATTATTTGTTTTTCTACTGTCAAGTAAAAGCTAAAGTAATTTTTTTCAAGACTGATTCGGGGCTCTGTGACAGTGACTGTCTTCCAAAACTGGCTAAAGGTGCTTCTTGCATACCCCCCTCCCACTGTAATGAAGCAATGCAAAATCAGTGGAGAGGAAGGAATGCCAGAGTAGGGAAAGCAGATGGTTTAATGAAAAAGTGTGGTAGAAACAGAACTGTAAGTAATGCATTTGTATTTCTCCTTTCTTCCTGACACATCTCTCTCTCCATGGCTTAGAAGTAAACGCTTTTTATGTTTTCCTTACCGTAGTGTTAGGAAAAAAAGTGCTGAGGGGGAATTTTAGGTATGAGTAATACTAGTTTTAAATGTGTTTTACCTTCTGTAGATTTTCTGAAGCCTGGGAAGTGTGCAGACTTCTGAATGACCAGTCTGGTTGGAATGAGCTGGCCAAAGCTTGCTTACATCATATGGAGGTGGATTTTGCAATACGTGTTTATCGGACATGTGGTAATGCTGGGATGGTGATGTCACTAGAGCAAATAAAGGTAAAATGTTAAGTCCCTTTTAAATAGGAAATATGGCGATTTAATTCTTCTTTAAGAATTGCTGAATTCTTATTTTTGTGGGGATTTTGTGTTTTGGTTTTTTTTTAATAGAAGGTGAGTTATTGTCAAGGGGGTTAATAGTTATAGAGGAGAAAGTGTCCAAACCAGGTAACTCTTGGTTGGTTTTCTTTTGAAGTGGTTGCAGTCTCTACTGCACAACATTGCTTTCTGCATTTGCTTGAGAGCAGCAGAATATATTTATGTCTCAGGCATTTGGAGGCTATTTTTCCTTCGTTGTTTTTGAGAAAATGTTTAAGGCTGCTATTATTAAAATAAATTTTAAAAAAACCCCAGATTTCAATTATACATCTGAAAGTGTGCATGAAATTGTGCCTTAAAAATATACTTCTGCAAGTTGCTGATTTTAGACAGTGTTAGCTGTAGGGGCTTTGAGCTACAATAAGAAAGTAAGGGCTTTTTCTGTTTTGTAGAATCCAATACACATGGTTGTAAAATGTCAGGATATTTTGTTGCATTGTGCTTACTAGATTGTGTTACTTATAACAATATTTTTTTATTTTGGACTACGTTTGCACCTATTACATCTTTTTACAGGGAATAGAGGACCACAACCTTTTAGCAGGACATCTTGCCATGTTTACTGGTGATTTTAATCTGGCTCAGGATTTATATCTGGCATCCTCCTGTCCTGTTGCTGCACTTGAGGTATTCATTTAAGATGCATGAATTTTTTTCTGCTGTTTTCATCTCCACCTTAATGTTGGAATATTTTACCTTCTGATAATTCGGCCTTTTCATGGTTTTGTTCTTGCCATTGTGTGACTGACAGACATTCTTTTAGGATGAATGACTCTCAAATTGTCTGAATCTTTCTAGAATATTAGCTCTATATTTGTACTTAGAATAATAAAAAGTTCATATTAGAATTCAGAATTTGATACTTGCATTAGAAAATGTTTCTGTTCTTTGTTAATAGATGCGAAAAGACTTGCAACACTGGGACAGTGCACTTCAGCTGGCTAAGCGTTTGGCCCCAGACCAAATCCCTTTCATATCAAAGGAATATGCAATGCAGCTTGAATTCACGTAAGTTCTCCTGTAAACTTGCAGTACAAGAATATTAAACCGATACTCATGCTAACTAGAAGAACGTAGAATTGAGGTACTTCAGCTGACTGCATTGCTGAGAGAAGGTTCTGGGAGGTCTTCAGCTATAGTTCCATCTTAACATGAGGAGGAACTTCTTTCCTTTGAGGGTGGCAGAGCACTGGCACAGGCTGCCCAGAGAGGTTGTGAAGTCTCCCACACTGGAGACATTCCAAACCCGCCTGGACGCCGTCCTGTGCAACTGCTGTAGGTGTCCCTGCTGTGGCAGGGGGTTGGACTTAGATGATCTCCAGAGGTCCCTTCCAACCCCCACCATTCTGTGATTCTATAGTGCAAGGAAGAGTAGTTTTGTAAGGAATACTACATGCTAGAGACGTATGTTAGCAAATAATAGTTACTTTTGATTAATTTCAGTATATCTGGGTTCTTTGTAACTGGTAGGTCCACTACATAATAATATCATCTGCTAAATAAATACTTTGTTGCAGGCAAGTGCTTGGAAAATAGAGAAAGTTCACACCATTTAACACTTCTTACATTGGACGGAAGCGTTGTCTTTTTCCTGCCTTTCCTTAAATACCCAGTAGCCTTCATTTTCTTACATATTTTAGGTAGAAGAGTGTCAAATTTCAAGGCTGCCAGTCCCTGGAAGAGAGAAAGTTTTAACCATTTGTCATTATTTTAAAGTCTATTTTATAGTTAATTATTCCCAGGTGAAACCTGCTCTGTTTAATGCCTAAACCAAGAGGGAAAACTCTTATCTATTAATAGAGTTTCTAGACAACTCCTTCCCGCTGGTAGTGCGCCTGGAACTGAGAGGGGACACTTTACTGGTCACAGAAGGGAGGGAACGGAGGCAGTTGAAGCAATGCAACCATCTGTAACTTGAGTTCTGAGTGTACTTGAGGAGAAAAAGTTGCCTTCATTTTTATGTTGTGAAAATTCTAAATACTTTTAGGAGGTTAGTTTCATTTATCTTCCAGAAAAATGTGGAAGTAGAGATGAGGTTATTGAGGTGTATTGTGAGGATAGATTCTTTGCCTGTCTTTCAAGGGAGGCTTATTGGTCTCAGTATAACGGAACTGAGAGATGGACTGCCTCTTTGATTAATAGCTGGATAAAGTGCACGGGAAGCACCATGACGTACTGTGTAACTGTCCATCTTTTGCATACTTCACATCCTTGCATGGAGTCGTTATGCCTAAAGCAAGACAGATCCATGCATGGTCTGTGTGGTAGGAAGGTAATCATCTCTTTCAATCAAAAATACTCTTCCGTATAACTTCCAGTTTTCTTTTAGGGGTGATTATGTTAACGCTCTGGCGCATTATGAGAAAGGAATCACTGGAAACAATAAGGTAATTCCTTTTTAGTAATGATAGCATTTGTAGTATCACGCTACATATTAAGTTGTCATGTTTCAGACTCATTCGAATTCAGATTTTTTTTATCCAGCTCTAAATCTATATGATTGTTGCTTTTGGGACAGTAGTCTTCGCACTTCTCGTATTTTTAATATACAGAATGATGCTTTCTCTAGTTATAAAGCAGTATTGCCATATATTAACATGGCATGGCTAGACTTAGGTTTTTATGATTTGATCAGTCTCACAATAGACATGCAAATGTCAGAGAAAATGCTGCTAGGATTTTCATTGTTATAACAGAAGACCTAATTATTCCTTCTATTCTTCTTTACTGAATTATCTATATAAAGACAGGCAAGGATTGTGTTAGAAAATATCAGATTCAGTAGATCCACCCTTATTCTGGCATTATTTCCCCTAATATTTGCAAAATGTCTATTATGAAGCATCTTAAATGATAATAGGGGAACATAATAAGAAAAATAGCAATCTTTTCTGAATTCAAGCCATTTGGCTTTATGAAACATCAGTGGCCTTACCACCTCTAAAAAAAACACACAAAAAAAACCAACAAGGGAAATATCCTGCTTGTTGTTTCTCTTTTTCTCTACGCTTGGTTTTGGAGGAAAGAGGAGAGTAGAATTGAGCTCTCTGTAAAACAGATTCTTCTCATGTATGCTTGGTCTGGACAGATCTTGTAAGTAAAATGTAAAAAATAAAGACAAAGCTTAAGAAGGAGACTAAGCAGAGTTCTTCTAAATAAATGACAGCTGCAGATAGGCAAGAATTTTGAAACAAAAATTTATTCAACTAAGTCCATGTAGTCCATGTAATGTTGTGTTAATTTGTTTCAATAGTTGGTTAGTGTGGCTTTTGTGATGTGATATTTCTGATGTATAGTGTAGAGTTACTGCTTTTCATTTCATTACCAGTACCAGGAACATGATGAAGCTTGCCTTGCTGGAGTGGCTCAAATGTCCATTCGAATGGGAGATATCCGTCGAGGGGTAAACCAGGCTATTAAACATCCCAGCAGGTTACTAAAAAGAGACTGTGGAGCTATTCTGGAGAGTATGAAGGTATTCAATAGCGCTAATAAAGCTAAGGCTGAATACATTAATTCATTAAGATATTTATTTGCAATCTTAATTTAGAAATGATATTTTAATGATTTCCAATATTGTAGCAATTTTCAGAAGCTGCTCAGCTGTATGAAAAGGGACAATATTATGACAAGGCAGCATCAGTATACATCCGGTGTAAAAACTGGTAAGTACAAGTTTCGGGGAAGCGTTATATTTCAGAGGACTTGCTGTGGTGCTCTTTGGAAAGGAACAATTCTCTGAGAACCACAAATGTCTCATTAATTATGTTTCGTTGATTTCACTGTTCCCTCCCCCAAGGTTAAACAAGAACGGTATTCTCTCAGAAGCTTATGTTGTTTTAAATATAGTCTAACTGTAAGTGGGAGATAGTCTTCCTTTTTTCTTTTTTTTTTTTTTGTATTATGTTTAGTTTTCTGCAGTTTTGAGTCCTTTGTGTGAGTGTGTGCATGCGTGCACTGAATTTAGTAATTTTATTAGCATAGTTACTGTTTAGTTCATTAAATCTCTTCAGTTATAAAATACATAGCTGAGACTGAATAGTCCAACAGTTGGAAATGATTCTAAGTTGCTGGTTCAAGTGGAGTCTGTATCCTGAGTAGTCAAAATCATTTGTTCAAAAACATTTTGTTCAATACGTTTTTAAAATTTTTTTAAGGGAATTTGATTATTGTGAAGTTTCCAGTGGAAAAGTACAATTTACTGAGAGACTTAAGGGCTTAATTCTTGCCTAATTACATTGCCTAATTACATTTTATGGACTTTTCATGTTAAGAACTGGTTGGAGCAGAGATCAGAAAGACGACTCCTCATTCATACGAGTGCACTAAAAATTAGGTTGAAATATTATGTTCATTTACTAAGGAAAATTTCATTCCATCATAGAAGTGTCAGTGGCTTCAGAACGGACCAAGAGAACACTTTGTTAAATAGGGTAGCTTGGATATAATGACAGCCTTGATTTGGAAAATGGGCGGTACAAGTTTTGTTTACTTTAGCAGAAGGAGGTTCAGTTTGGGGAGTGCTCTATCTTTTAGGCAGAGGTGTGAGATTTAAGGTCAGCCTCTCACATCCCTTGTTTTGAAAGGCGCACTGCTTAGTTTGCTGGCTTTTATTGATCGTATCGCTGTGTGCAACTGCTGAAGCTAGATTTATGGGAGGACTGACATTTTTCTGTGTTCCTCCACACTCTGCTGTTACGCCTGTTGTTGCTCAGAGAATCTGGTTCTAATGGCCTGGAGCCCTCTGTACAACCTGTGGCCTTAAGCACTCGATCATGGGCATAATCACAACTGCACCTGTACTGGTGGTATTTTGTACTCTTTTGCACGGTCTTTCAGGTTACAGTTTTAATACTGTGCTTCTGTAGATTAATTAGAGAATGCCAGAGGTAAAAATTGTTAGTCTGGCACTCCTTATGCTCGTACATCTCAAACTTAAAAAAAGAGATCACTGTGCTTCTTTAAGCCTGTATGTTCATGAAGCAGTCTATAATTTCCAGTTCTTCCACTTGTAAAGTGCAGCTTTTTGAAAATATTAAAGTGCCTTCAAAGCTTATACATTATGTTCAATTACTTCTTTTTTAGCCTTCTTTTCAGTGTTGATACAAATATGACTGTTTTACTGGAGAAAATTTAAAACCCAATATACTTTATTTAATAACCATTATCTTGTCTTTCTAGGGCAAAGGTTGGTGAACTTCTTACTTATGTTTCATCTCCAAAGATTCACCTACAATATGCAAAGGCCAAAGAAGCAGACGGCAGGTGCATTTGAATGCTTATCTTTTTTTATAAAACATGTTATTATTGTTGTTGTTGTTATTATGCATTACTCTTTTTGTAAAATAAATGAAAAGACAGACTTTAAATTTTGCATCAAATAGCCTTGTGAAAATGGTGTTGTGTAAAGATTTTAAACATAATCTGAGGACCTTCCACTAGTGTCAGATGTGTTTTTAATTCATTGTTTTCCTGTCTAAGCATTAATATCTTTTTAACAACAATCATTAAAGGTTTAAAGTACTGCACCAAATGCAATATTCCACTTAGTAGAGTATTGGAGTTTTTTTCTAACAACTCCTTAGCTGTGATTTTTAAAGGTCATTCAAAGGGGCAATAATAATGAAAGACGTTTTTTCATTCTAGAACCAAATTACTATTACATCTTAATGGCTGCACTTGCAAAATATGGAATAATGTGAAATTATTGGCTGAAGTGAAAGGCTGAAGTAGGTTATATTTAATCACAGAATGTAGTTTCTATTTGTCCTTACCTGTAAGTAAATGTGCTTCAGAATAATGATGCTTTATAATATAAAACAGCACCAAAGCTAAATATTTGCATTGATGAGACTAGAAACTATTTGTGTCAATTGCATAGCGTGAGAATGAGAAATTTCTTGATCTTGTTTACAGAACAGAAAAGAAGTCTAATTTTTTAAATTATACAACTAGTTGTCATCTGTTTGTTTTTTATTGTTCCCTCACTCCCAAGTGATTTCATATGGAACAGATGATGTTCGCTGATGGAACAGATGAACAACTTAAGATATACCAAAAGGGATGCTGGCAGAGTAGGTCAAAAATAGTATTGTGGTAGACATTTCTCTGTTGTCTCTGCCTTTCATTCCCCAAGGGAAAATGGAATAGAGACAAAAAAGCATAGTAAATGCAGAACAAGGCTATTATGTGCAAACTGAAAGGAAGATGTCACAGAGTAAACTCTCGGAAATAAAATACTATATGTTTCTTTCACACGGTATTATAAAGAGGTATTTAAAAGTTAGAAGAACCGACGTGGAACCATTATTTTGCAGGTACAAGGAAGCTGTGATAGCTTATGAGCATGCAAAACAATGGGACAGTGTAATTCGACTATATTTGGATCACCTTAATAATCCTGAAAAGGCTGTTAATATTGTGAGAGAAACACAGTCTCTTGATGGAGCAAAGATGGTGGCCAGGTAACAATCATATTATGCAGGTTAAAAAAAAGGGTGAAAGAAGCCATACCTATTGGAAGTTGGTAAGGCTTGCTAACGTGTCGGACTCTGATTGTTGGTACTTGGCCAGTGACTATATATATTTCAGTTCATTGATTTGAGTTCTCTAAAATTTGGACAGCTAAGAAGGTGCTGATTTTTTTTGCTTTTTTTTTTTCAACTTTCTGATTAAAATTATATTAAACTGAAATAATAGTTTAGACAATAATAAAAGTTGCCATGCTGTATTATTTATACTAAGGTAATTTTAGTAACCTATTTAAATTAATTGATATATAAAATAAATTAGAAATCGTATTTGTATGCCATAAAATACACTATATTCCTAAAACGTTTGGTGTATTCATTATGCTAATTAGTACTAAAGTATTAATTTGTTCATTCTGATTAGATTTTTTCTGCAGCTTGGTGACTATGGTTCTGCAATCCAGTTCCTGGTCATGTCCAAGTGCAATAATGAAGCTTTCACACTAGCTCAACAACACAACAAGATGGAGATTTATGCTGATATCATCAGTGAGTATGCCAGGGTAATAGTTTGCTTGCAATATGTTTTGCTGTTCTTTTAATTGGTTTAGACCAATTTGAAATTATAATACAAGGAGGGTGAAGTTTTGTTTCCCAGCCTTTTCCATTTCCAGTCACCCTGGACAGATTTGGCAACCTGTGTTTGATTCAAGCCTACAAGCTAGGCTTTGCTTTCAGCTTAGGTATCTCCCATGGTCTTCCCTAGGTTGTCTTCAAATCCATAGAGATAAAGCATTTGTGCGGACTATTTTCTTGTGTTGAGGAATCCCTTTCTTTGACCTTGATATATGTAGTACTGCTTTTCCAAAACTGAGAATTTTACAGGTACAGTTCTTGATTTTTATCTCCTTTTCCTTTTTCCATGGTTTCAGCTCTTTTCCTACATGTGTACATCACTTGTCTTTTCCTTTTTTCCCTTGAAGGCCCTTTGTGGCCTCATCTTGTCTCAGTGAGAGACAAAAAGAAGGCCTTACTGAGAAGCTGACTTTTACCTCAGGCCATCAAGTCAGTCAGTGGCCAGCGTGTCAATTTGCAATAAATTTTATGTTTTTCACCTGTGTCAGGCACCGTTCTTTGTGGAAACAGTTCCACATATGTATCTACCAAATTATCTCATATTTTCAATTAATCTCTTCCTTTAAAAAATGTATTCTTGTTATGAAAGTTATAAAAACTTGGCAACAGCTAGCTTGGTGACGTACTGTTGCAGCTGCTTGTCAAAGCGGCCACAATACACAATGGTTCTGCTGTTCCTTATGCTTTCTTCCTTCTCTCCTATCCAAAATAGGATGTCTCAAATTGTAATCTAAGCTGGTGGAAAAAGGGTTTAAAACTGACATTGGAGTAGTGGCTGTCTTTTAGATGTGTGCAGTAAAATGGAGTCTTGGTTAGAAGACTAAGTAGTATTCCCTGCTACCACATGGTCACGTTGGTCTTGTTCTGTGTGATATAGATATACTCACACATTCTTAAACTGTGAAAATAATTCAAGTGATAATCTCATAGTCATTTGCTCTGTTTCATTGTTGCCAAGACATAATGGAAAAATTCATTAGTGGGTCATAGTTACGCCATTTCATTACGTCTGTTAAAAAAAAAAACAGAAATCCCATTATGGTGTAAAACTTATGGAAACAATTATTTTACTGCATTATTAGCTCCTAATGTCTGACATTTAGTCTGATTAAGTAGGAAAAAAAAACCATATAAGACATAATTTGAGTCTAGCTGGCTTTGGTTTTCTTTGAATGCCAGTAGAAAAAAAAATGTAGAATAGGAATTTGTTTTTTCAGTAGAGCCTTTATCTTACTTAATAAGAATACTCTGCTATAATTGCTATCTGTCTTTTGCAGGTTCTGAAAGTACTACCAATGAAGATTATCAGAGCATCGCCCTATATTTTGAAGGAGAGAAGAAACATTTTCAGGCGGGAAAATTTTTCCTGCTGTGTGGTCAATACGGACGGGTCAGTATTTAAAGGGTAAAACAGTGATAGTTAAATGTTCGTTGAAACTGTTCTAAATACAACTACTTCAAAATCGGGAAAGTTCATAGTAGACTTTAGCTGCCTTAACTGATGACATACTGATATTTTTTAAAAGTGTAAAAACATAAGTAAACTATATTTACAATTATCTACATCGTATTCTGTGAATTATACGCTGCCATGCACACAGCTTTTTCATAGCAGTAGAGGCTCCAGGTGGATCAATGATATTATTATTCTCAATCAATCTCTAAATATAATGAACATAGAAGTAGAATTTATTTATATTTTATTAGGTTAACCAATAATGACTTGATTGCTGACTAACTCATTTAAGACTGTAGCATGCACTGACTTAAAGCTTTTTTTTAAAAAAGGAAGTATGTTCATTGAAGTATGTAGATTGATACACTTCCTTTTGATCTGTTACAAATCAGTGAACTGATGCTTATTAAATGTTGGACTTTTGAATACTGAACACATACCAAAAACATAGTACTGATTTTGCAAATTGCAGTAGGTGACCACTCTTTCAACTTGGGTGTAGGGGGGGATCCAATGGCACAATAATCATTAATTTCTTCTCACCATATTGCTGTATCGTATCTTTCACTGTTAGATGAAGGTATACACGAGAATTTGGCAAAGACTCAGCACTTCTTTCTTGCAGGAGTATCTGTAAGAGAGCAGCTGCTACCTCTGTAGTGTATGCCTTTATCCTTATGGCTGTAAAATACAGCCAAGATAAGCATTGAGTGTGCCACTTGTCTGTCAAAATGCAGAGAGAAATAATGTGATAAAATTTATGAAAATGTTAATTTCATGTGTCTTAGTTTTATCTTTTCTTCTATATCATTTTAGGCATTAAAGCACTTTATGAAAAGTCCAAGCACAGAAGATAACTTGGCTATAGAAATGGCAATTGAAACGGTGAGCAACTTTGATAGAACAAAAAAGTCTTCACCTTTTCAAGAAGTTTACCTTCAGTATTGTGACGTTTTCCTAGCATCAGTGAGTGTGTTTGGACAGATTGCAAACAGAAGGAAAACTGTGTCAGTAAAGGTGATATCTAAACATTAAAAAAGTAAAATAAGTTAATACTGACACCAGAGGAAAAAGTGTTTTCAGTCTTTAAAGGAGGGTTTATGAATGTGTTCAGATTTTTGTGGCTGTGTGTCAGAGACAGTTGAGTTTGGAATTTTCTTTTTTAGCAATATCCATATACAGTTTTTCAGTTTTGCTGATTTTTCCAGTCTGCACACTATGGATAGAGAGGTCAATATGCATCCATTCTCGCTCTCTGTCACAGAATCATGGAATGGTTGAGATTGGAAGGAACCTCTGAAGGTCATCTTATCCAATACACCTGCTCAAGCAGGGCCACCTAGAGCTGATTGCCCAGGACCAGGCTTTTGAGTATCTCCAAGGAGGGAGATTCCGCAACCTCCCTGGGCACCTTGTACCAATGCTTGGTCAACCTCAAAGTGAAAAAGTGTTTCACAATGTTGAGATGAATCAGCTGGTGCCCATTGCCTCTGGCCCTGTCACTGGGCACCACTAAAGGCAGCCTGGCTCCTTCCTCTTTGCACTATGCCTTCAAGTACTTATATAATTTACAAGATCCCCCCCCCCCCCCCCAGGCCTTCTCTTCTCCAGCTTTAACAGTCCCAGCTCTCTCAGCTTTTCCTCATGAGAGGTGCTCCAGTCCCTTCATCATCTTAGCGGCTCTTTGTTGGACTCTCTCCAGTATGTCCTTCTCTCTCTTGTACTGAGGAGCTCAGAACTGGACACAGCACTCCAGGTATGGCCTCACACTGCCTGCTGGAGTAGAAGGGGAGGATCACCTGCTTTGACTTGCTGGCAACACTTCTCCTAATGCAGCCCAGGGTACCATTATCCTTCTTTCCTGCAAGGGCAGATTGGTGACTCATGTTAGACTTGATGACCACCAAGTCCTTTTCTGCAAAGCTGCTTTCCGGCTGGGTGGCCCCCAGCACGTACTGGTGCATGGGGTGGTTCCTCCCCAAGTACAGGATTTCATAGAATCATGTTGGTTGGAAGAGAAAGGTCATCGAGTCCAACCATTAACCTAGCACTGCCAAGTTACCACTAAACCGTGTTCATCAGCACTACATCTACCCGTCTTTTAAATACCTCCAGGTATGGCAACCCAGCACTTCCCTGGGCAGCCTGTTCCAGTGCTTGATAACCCTTTCAGTGAAGAAATTTTTCCTTATATCAAATCTAAACCTCCCCTGGCACAACTTGAGGCCATTTCCTCTTGTCCTATCGCTTGGTACTTGGGAGAAGAGACCGACTCCCACCTCGCTACAACCTCCTTTTGCACTTCCCTTTGTTGAACTTCATGAGGTTTCTGTCAGCCCATTTCTCCAGCCTGTCTGGGACCCTTCGGATGGCAGCACAGCCCTCTGGTGTATCAGCCACTCCAACCAGTTTTGTATCAGCAGCAATCTTGCTAAGGGTGCACTCTGCCCCTTAGATCAGATCGGCCCCAGTATTGACCTGTGGGGTACACTGCTAGATACTGGCCTTCAACTAGGCTTTGTGTTATCGATTCCAGCCCTCTGGGCCTGACCACTCAGCCACTTTTCATTGCACCTTGTTGGCTGCTCATCCAGCCTATACTTCATCTTCTCTATGAGGGTTTTGTGGGAGACAGTGTCAAAAGCCTTTCTGAAGTCAAGGTAGACGATATCCATTGCTCACTACTCTCAGCTTCCGCTGTCAGACAGAAGACCAGTTGCACCATCAGTCTCACTAACACATTTTGGTTTTCATCATTATCTTCTCTGAAAATCTCTTTTTCATCCCCCCTAAAAAAAGACATTTGGGATGAAGCAACCTTTGCTTAGTTATTTTGTTCATGATCTCCAAAATTCAGTCATCAGGTCTCTAGCTCATGCTGCACCTCAGTATGTGTGAACCTACTCCATTTCTTGAGATTCCTTTCTAGAAAATATATGCTGGAAACCTGCCTGAGCAGGCCCATTGCCAGCTTCCATCTAAGCATCCACCGCGTCTTTCACTTTCTGTCATCTAAACCATGCTCAGACTGCCTCTGTTCCCTTGAAGAATCCACAGCTTTGAAAATCTTGTTAGTTATCACTAGTTTTTTCAGACTTAAACAGCAGACCTGACTCTGCATAGAGCTAGCACAGCCACTCTTGAGGCCTTCCATCTCACAGAGCTGTTGGCAGGGCTTGTAAGACTGAAGTTTGAGGTGACTAATGCTTTCCTCCAGATCCAGATGTTTCAGCCCAAATGAATAAACCAAAGGCTATGAAACAGCGCGAAGACTATTGCTGCAGTTGTACCATATGTATCCTTGTGGAATCTCATAATTTGAGCCATATTTTTGAGACTGTCTCTTCAACTGGCCGGATAGTGCTGGCTCTATTCCAGCGACCAGGACTGGGTATTCCTCCGAGACACAAATTGTGCTGGGTTGATAGACATAGCTTTGTGACTGCAGGCTACAGCTCATGGTGCCTTGATTCAGACGCCTTCCCAGCACTGAAGCAGAGGAACAGTTCGTGCTGGTAGAGAGCTATTTAGTTATAATCCCCTGACGTAATACATTAGAAAATAAATGTGAACTACTGCATGTCAAAGCTGATGAACCAAGTAATAATCTAGTTTGAACACACAGAACTGAAAAAGAAAATCATGTTTAAAATCTGTTTAGTTTCAGTGGTTTTACGGAAAGCCTCCTTATGAGTAAGTATTTTTCCTCTCTCGTTCATATCATAATTTCTTCTGTCTTTGTTTAATAGGTGGGACGGGCAAAAGATGAAGCCCTAACAAATCAGCTGATAGACTATCTTATGGGAGAGAGTGATGGCATGCCCAAGGTATTGTATTTTTGTCACTGCTATTGTGTCACGGTGCTGTGCTACAAGATCTTTTGAGTTTATCTTGTCCTAAAAATTTTGGTAGATGTAGATCGTGTTTTAGCTTGGTTTCTACTAAGGAGCAAGACTTCTATGATCACTCTGTGAGTCATTCACCCAGTAACTTCGGGTTCAGAAAAATAAGAAAGGAAGTAACTATCTTAGATGTGATCATCTTTCTCCAAGCTCCAAGCTTTATGAAAGCGGGTAGTTGGACAGAGGAGATTCAAATTAATGCTTATACTGAGGGAAAGAGACAAAACGTAGCCATTTGTTCATGCCAGTTAGCCAGCTGGCTGTTGCCTTTCCCAGATGGACGGTTGGCATGTGTGTGTCTCAAGACTTAACGACAGCACTGATGTCTTCCTGCAGTGTGGGGAGTTGGTCTGACTGTTGCAGTGGAAGAAAGTAAGGTAGCAGATAGGAGATGAAGGACAAAAAGCCAAAGATGATCAGGCTACATTAGTTCCTGTATTCCCACATCAACATAAGATGTAAAAAGCTGTGCACAGATTTTCAAAATTACCAGCTCCCTGTTGATATCTGAAGTGGTTAATGACCATGTTATCAAAACTAGCTTAGCCCAAAGCAACTCAAAAATTTACCACTGAAATCACTTGAAAATATAACAGCTTCATGTGGATGTCCATCTGACAGTTAAACCCTATTTTTAAAAAAACATTTTTTGATTTCTTATTATGTGTAAGTATTTAGTTTAAAGTTTGAATTGATTATTCATAGATTCAGTTTTATCTGCGGATATAGGCTGTAGTTCTGTAAACTAAAACAGAGTTTCTGTTCTGTGTTGGAGAATAAAATTACATATTTAATTTATGATAGAAAATTAAAAAAAACAGGAAGCACATTTGAAGATTTTTGGTGACAGACTTCCTAATGTGGAAGTTTGATTAACAATAGGAGAATAAAATACTGTGGACACTGACTTTTGTGTTTTCACTCAGCATTGTCATAGAAAATCTTCTTTGGATCCTTAGAACCTTATATTTTTTTCTTTTATACTATTTAGAAGGTGCTTTGTGAGATAAGAGGTGCTCTGTGCTATGAGGCTTCTTTTAATGTCATGTGATCAATTAGTAAAATTTAGAAAGGACCATTACCCTTTTTTGTGGGTTTCCTGCTCCTTTGTTAAAAGCAAACCATTCGCTGGGTGTACTAAAAGGCTTTTGGCAGACTGGCAGACTATTTCATCTTTTTCTCTCTTGTATATACGGGTTTGGGAGTTGGAAGACACTTGCTGACGGATTTTTGTGTATTCGTTGCCAATGCCATAGGTTTGGTAATAAGAGGATCATTCACAAACTAAGCAGAACATAGGTTAGATCTGTGATATATATATACAAGAAGTAGATTTTGACCATATTCCGGTTGGTCTGATTTTTCCAGGACAGATGAAAAATGTCCACTGTAAATATGATGTTAGACATCAGAACAGCAGCATTTGAGGTTAAGATGACAAACAGCTCTCTTGCAGAAGGACTGCTGATGGGCTAGCTGGTTTCTCCGAGTTCGAGCCATGGAAAAACAGGCTTCACAGTCCATTTTTTGCTTTGATGTCCGCAGAGCTTATGGTACAGTCAATCATATTTGGGCTTGAGTTCATGAAACTGAGTGGCTGAGCCACGTCAGGTTTTACTGCCTGTTACAGCAGAGCTTGAATGTGGCGTTGCACCCTTGTGTTTCTACTGTGAAAGCCAGACCTCGGGTGCGGACATTGCAGGCTGCGATGAATTCCTTAGTCCAAGGAACTTAAGGTCTCGTATAAACTCACAGTAAATACATTCAGGTGCAAAATGGTGTGTATGGAAAAATAAGTTCTGCCTTACTGAGGGGAGTAAGGTTTGGTAATGATGAAGATGACGTGGTCTTGGTGCAGTAAGTTTATTTCACCCCTAATATTATCTCTTTATTATTTACCTTTTATTATTTACCTGAATTTGAAATGTGAACATTAATAAAATTATGAGAGAAGCATAGTGAAACAAATGAAATTCAACTGCAAAAGACCAGAAGAGCATGAAGCTGTTGAGGCATTAGGTGAAAAATCTGTGCAGCATCAGTGTAAGGAAAAGTAATTTCATATTTATGCTGAAAATTGGGTGGAGAGAAACTGTAGCATCCAGTCTCCTTTCTAAGAGCAGCAGCCTAGCCATCTGCATGGGAGTGGGTAAGGGCAGTGAGCTACGGTATGATCTCCGTAGTGAAGAGATTCTAAAGATCCTGGAAAACACTTAGGAATTTTGTGAATGCCGTAATTGCCATGATTAACCTTGTTTTGAACTTCAATGTAGAGCTTTATTTTCATTGTTTAAAAGCTCTCTCTTGTTCTTCTGAATGCTTTAATCCAATCTGCCATAGTCTCTCTCAGTGAGTAACAAAATTTTACTTTATCAAATCATACATATTTGTTTTTAAAATCTACATAAAGACCAGTTCATCTTTGTCCTTATTATGCTATGGAGACAGCGTTTTTGAAATTATCAAGCAAATAGGGTTGGTTTTAGAGAATAGCAGCTTTTATGTGGTGTTATTTTTGTAACAGCTGCAAGTAAGAGTGAATTTAAAGTAGCCATACAGCAGAAACTTGCTAGTCCTTTCAGTACTGATCTTCAAGCCAGATCATCGCTCACAGCAGCTGGTTGCTTTCGCAGCCAACAATTATGTGGGATTTTAATGAAGTAACATATTATCAAAATTACTGTGCTCATCAAAATTTTTCTAAGATATTGTCTGAGTAATTATAAGCTATTTCTTTATTTTTTATGTCAACTATTATATTTGTTAACTTTAACATGTAAAGATTCCTAATTTGTCATGTGCATTCTTTAGTAATTTTTCAGGGAGCGTTAACTAGCAAGGTTCTCCTGTATTCTGTGTGCATATTTTCTAAGTACATGTGTTTTAAAAAGCAAAACTAAATTTAATTCATGGCTATCTAATATTAAGATCAGTTAGACTGCAATAATAAATTTTTCCAAAGACCTTAAGAAATGTGTTGTCAAATCAAAATTCCTTCCTGCATTTTTTGCTTTTAAAATGGCTAACTTGAAAGGTAAGAATATGAAAGTAAAACATGAGACGAATTTTTCTTAAATGCTTTCTATTTAATATTTTTTCTACATATGGCTGCCATGTAGGTCATTTAAATATGTTATTGAAGTAAAATATAATTAGGGACGTGGCAAATACCATGTAAGACCACTGGCCTGTGCTGGGGCAGGAGAAAAGGGAGAAGCAGCCTGGATAGGGAAGAAGTGCAGCCTTCTGCTGTCATCAGTGGAACGGCCATCTGTGGTCATCAGGAGGTGTCAGAAGTTGGGAAGAATTACATCATAACCTACCATTCAGAATAATTTTTGTTTTACCCCACTTATGAAATAGCAATTTTCCTTTTTAAGCAGTTTACAGTAGATAAATAATATCCACTAATATAAGTAGTTTTTACTTATTACCCAGGTAACTACTTCATTATTATTAAATTATGGTTCTTAGGATGTTCCATCTTTTGATCGTGTCTTACTTAAAATTCTGCTCCATCATTAGTTTAAAAGGAATTACTTTTGGTCACTTAATATTTTTCTTTATATTGCAAGTTAAAAAGAAGAATTTGACTTGCCTTTTTTCTTTCTGTATGCCAGTCTTTCTCTCTTGCATTTATTTCTGTCATTTTTCATTGTTTTTTTCCTTGCCTCTCAAGTAGGGAGTTAATCTTTGCAGTCATCTTCTTTATAAGGAAACGTCTTTATATCTTTCGTATTTCTGTTCCTTTGAATTTCTGCTTTTTTTTTTTTTGCTATGTGTTTGAGACTTACATACAAACCCCACACAGTATTCCAGAGAACAGCACAACATTAATAAAATTCTTTTTAATGAAATCTTTATACTATTTTAACACAGAATACACATTGTATAGTTTTTACTCCTAATATTGCAGAATTAGTTGGTTTGGTTTTTTTGCTAAGCTGTCTATAAAGCTACCAGTGTCTTTTTATTTTCTGATTTGTATATTTAAGTTGGAACCATACAGTTATATACAATATTTCATCTTAATTTAATATTGATTTACTAGTTAAAATATTATCATGTATGGACTTTACTTTTTATTGATCCCATTTTAGAAATCACTGCTAAAGATATAAAATAGTGGCACTACCCCGGGTGTTTTTTTCACTTAGTAATTCCTTTTCATCATAAGCAAGGTTATTTTATTTTGTGTTTTAGCTATATTTTTAGGAATGACCTCTTTTTTCTCAAAATCCATATGAAAGACCAATTCTCTTTTCTCTTGTTGATTTCTTTTTTTTATTAGTCTGCTAGAAATTTGAGTACACTCTACAAAAATAGAACTAATTTGTTTTCTTCAATATTGCTGTCTTGTTTATGTAAAGTTTTGTTTTTAAGTTATTTCACTAATTCTCCTGCTGTTGGATTGCCAGCTCTTGGGTGAACCCTTTGCTACATTTGCCCTTCTTGAATCATGTAATATATCAAAAGTACATAGTATAGCGAATTATAAATTCTATGCGTTTTGTTAGCTGATTGTCCCCTTAATTTTCAATTTTTTAGCTGTCTTGGATGTCTGTCATCTGGTCCCACTCTTTAATGGCCAAATTTTGTCATCCTTCTCCACACTAAGCAATGTTTTCATCTAGATCTGTAACACAATTTAAACATTTCTAGCAAAATTTTGATTTCTAAAAGGAGTCCTTTGGTTCTTTTCTGACTCCATAAATGCCTACGCCTTTGAAGTTGTTTGGTTTCCACCTGCAGGACTCTCTGAGCCTTACGGTCTGCAGCTTTCTGCATCCATATTGACCACTCAGTCAGGGTCCTCCACGCGGGTGTTTATCTGACTGTCCGAACGGCCAAAACTTGCAGGGGAAGGTAGCATAGCCAAAGCATGTTGATGGGAAGAGCTGTTCACAAAACAAGCCAGCTTGTCCGCTTTCTTTGAAGAATGTGGTGGTGGGATGGGCAAGTAAAGAAAGGTAATAGAGCAGTATGTATTCAGTATTAATTGCTTTTGTGTTATTTAATTAAGGATGCCAAGTACCTGTTCCGCTTATACATGGCACTAAAGCAATACAGAGAAGCTGCCAGGACTGCTATAATAATTGCCAGGGAGGAGCAGTGTTCAGGTAAGTCTGTTTTCCCTGATATGACAGCATCTCTGACACTACACTCTTGCAGTACTTATGGTACCATTAATTATATAGGATTATACTTAGAAAAGGCATGTATCAGTTCTTCTAATTATATTCAAATTTAATTTTGAACTTGAAGTAGCCTTTGTGAAAAGTTTGGGACTCATACCTGTATATTAAATATTGGAAAAAAGAAAATTGTGGGAAATATCTGCATTCCTTATTACATTCTAGTAAACACAGTGATTAAGATTGCCTGCAACTTGACTTTTCTGTGTATCACAGGTCTTAGAATCGCAGTTCCTACATGCGGTTTCTGACTTGGATACTGATCCTTCAGTCTTTGCCCATGATTTTTTTCAGTGGGAGATGTGCTCAGGAGACAATTTCTATTGAAGGGTCAGATACCTGCTTACTTAAGCCTTGTTTTCCCCTGTAATAGGTACTTGAAGTTAGAAATAGAAAAATGTGATAAGAAGGGACAGGGCTAGAAGCAAAATAGCTATTGCCTCCATTATTTGCGCTCCTCTGTAGCTATAGCAACAGCCCTACCATAACACTGCTTGCTTTTCATTTCAACTTAAGAAGAATACCTATAAAGGAAAAATAGCAGCCTCAGGAACCGCCCAGGCAAATTAACATTTATGACTGCTCCACAGCGTTGGGCTAAGGAGTGGAAAATGGCTTCAACCCTTGGCCAGCACGGTCTCCCAGTTCATTGTGAATAATCACAGAATCGTTTAGGCTGGAAGAGACCTTTAAGATCATAGAGTCCAACCATCAACCTAACACTGCCAAGTCCACCATGAAGCCGTGTCCCTCAACACCACACCTGCCCGTCTTTTAAATCTCTCCAGGGATGGTGACTCCACCACTTCCCTGGGCAGCCTGTTCCAATGCTTGACAACCCTTTCTGTGAAGACATTTTTCCTAATATCCAATCTAAACCTTCCCTGGTGTAACTCGAGGCCATTTCCTCTTGTCCTATCGCTTGTGACTTGGGAGAAGAGACCGACGCCCACCTCGCTCCAGCCTCCTTTCAGGCAGTTGTAGGGAGCGATAAGGTCTCCCCTCAGCCTCCTTTTCTCCAGGCCAAACAACCCCAGCTCCCTCAGTTGCTCCTCGTAACACTTGTCCTCCAGACCCCTTACCAGCTTCATTGCCCTTCTCTGGACACGCTCCAGCGCCTCAATGTCTTTCTTGTAGTGAGGGGCCCAAAACTGAACACAGTATTCGAGGTGGGGCCTCACCAGTGCTGAGTACATGGGAACCATCACTTCCCCAGTCCTGCTGGCCACACTATTCCTGATGCAGGCCAGGATGCTGTTGGCCTTCTTGGCCCCCTGGGCACACTGCTGGCTCATATTCAGCCGGCTGTCGACCAACACCCCCACGTCCTTCTCCACCAGGCAGCTTTCCAGCCGCTCTCCCCCAAGCCTGTAGCGCTGCATGGGGTTGTTGTGACCCAGGTGCAGGACCCCGCACTTGGCCTTGCATTTGTGCTGATTATGTACACAGGAAGTGTAAAGGCTCAAGGATGTAATTATTACTAGTGTCTCTGAATCTGAAAACTTGTATCTAAAATGCAGTATCCCATTCTGTATTTCATATTCCCTCATAGTATAGATGTGTTCTGCAACAGTGTAATAATAAGCACAATATTTTTCTCATTAAAACCACCCATCTTGCCGTAACTGTTTCCTCTGCAGAGGCACAGTTTTAGATTGTCCCCCTCTTCCTTCAGGAGATTTCAGTGAGTTTGATTCTGAAGTTTACACCAATATAGTTTATTCTTTCCTTAGAAGTCAAATTGTTTGATATTTTCCTTTGGGTATGCCATTTTATGTGCAGTTTTCCTTTAGGTTATTTGTATGTGATCACATGATTTAAGACTGATCCTCTTACACTGAGAGTCAGTAACAAGCATGAAAAATTAATGTTGTTTTCCAGCAACTAATTCTGGAGTGATATTTAGCTGCCTCACACAAATTCCACTGGTTTATTCAATTGTAGTGCGTAACAACACATAAATTGTTCTATAGAGTAGAAGTGTTTGCTGATAGAGAAATACAGCGAGATAGGAAAAAAGTATGCTGAAATAACTGAATCTGAAATGTCCTTTAAATGCCTCCAACTGCAAAAAATGTGACTTCCTTATACTCTAATAATGGGGAAAAAAAACAAACAAAACCAAAGCAAGAACAAACAACTAGCTAAGAGTAGAGTAACCATACTAAACACTGGTTGTTTTCAGCTACGTTGATAATTTAATGAAATTCTGTGGTTTCTGGACAATCCTTGAGAGTAACCTTGACGCAGTATAATCTAGTGAATTAAAATTCAGATTTTAATTATGTCTCTGAAAAGTTTTGGGTTGGTTTGGTTGCAGAGGCAAGGAGTTGCCAAAGCAAATGATAAAGTAAAAATATGATAAATTAACATTTAAACAATTTTTGAATATCTGACATTGAAGAACAAAAAGAGCTAACATCTCTAAATGCTCCAAAAATACCTTTTCTCCTCTTTATTCTGGAAGCAATGTACTGGCTACAACATCTTCCATTTCTGAAGTTTCATGATATGAAATTGTCATCCACATATGTATTTTGCTACTGTTTAGATGACTTGTCCAAGTGTAATTTTTTTTCTTATTTAACTTCCTGGCTGATACGGTTTAGGATACTGTGACAAGCAACTGCTTGTGACTTTCCAAAGAAATTGTCGTGCAAATGTCTTGCTCTAAGAATCAACATAACTTTCTGTTCTGCTTCTGTATATGTCATTCGTAAAGAAATTGTTATGAAAAATCAAATTCATTATTCAGTGTTGTTTGTTTTTAAGGAAACTACCGAAATGCACATGATGTTCTCTTCAGTATGTATTCAGAGTTAAAAACCCAGAAGATTAAAATTCCTTCTGAGATGGCTACAAACCTTATGATTCTACACAGCTATATTTTAGTGAAGGTAATGAATTGAGAAACTGAATTTCTGCCTAAATTGCACAGTCTCTGATTTATTGAGCTGTAACACGGATGCTCTGTATACATAAATTACTTTGTTATATAAGTTGTGTCAGCAAATCCAAGCGCGTGCTATTGAGGACAATCCATACCTTTTGGTTGTTTCTGCCTCTTTGATAAGCGAATATATCTTTTTTAGATAGCAAATAATTAAAACCCTATGTCTGGCTTCCTGTATTTCTTTTGCATTCATACTTAAAAATATGTTGTGCTGCTAGTACTATTATTAATTATTATTCATAAGCAGATCGCTGCTTTTCTGTAAATGAAATTAAGCAGGGGGCTCACATGATTTCTAGTAGTTAACCCGTGGCCCATGAAGATGTCCGGCCGGCCCACAGCCAGCTCCTGGCCTCCCGCTCTCCCCGCAGGGAGGCAAGAGCGGGCAGACGGCAGGCTGCAAGCCAGAAAGACCGTTCCGGGAAAGAGCCACTGTCGAGTCTCTCTGGTCCTTTCTCTTGTGCCTGATACACCTCTGCTCTGTTTTGTGAAGGAGCTGTGGGCGTGCAGCTCCCAGAAGGATGAACGCCAAGAGCAGGCAGCAGGAATTGCTCTCTAACGGCTCCGGTTAATTCAATATGTTTGTTGTGTTCCAGACTCACGTGAAACGTGGCGATCACATGAAGGGAGCGCGTATGCTTATACGCGTAGCCAACAACATCAGCAAGTTCCCATCACGTAAGTGCTGCCAGCGTAGAAGAGCGCGCCGTGCTCTACAGGACAATTCATTAATCGTTGCATTAGAAGGTACATCCTCCTCCTACGACCCTCTAACGCACATGACAAAGTGTAAATACACAGTGTGCTCTGCCGTCCTCTGCAGGATCGCTCTTTGATAGACGGCCCCCAGGAGGGGTTCCCCACCAGCAGTTCCGTCTGTCCTCCCCCGCCATAACTGCAGTACTGAGCTGCCTGAACCACACACAAAGTCTCAGGATTGTATGTAATGAACTGATTGGTTCTGTGACTTCATCACAAAATTTTAATCAGTCATCTTCTTTTGCAAATACTTTTTGGGTACATGGAAAACGTAGACTTAAAACAGTCCAGGCCGGATTTGGGAGAAATAGATATAATCAAAACATTCCTGCTGCTGTGCTGAGCTTCAGAAGTGCAAGGCAGTGAGAGGTGAAACCGCGACTTTCCTGTGTACGGTTACAGGAATTGCACAAATCGCGCCGCTGTGTACCACGAGAAAGAACAAAAATACTGTCACTTTTCATCAGTACCTTTTGAACCCGTATTAACTCGAAGGCTTTCAACATTAATATTGGTAAATAAACATTTGACATTGTTTCATTCTCTTACAGACATTGTGCCAATTTTGACTTCAACTGTAATCGAGTGTCACAGAGCAGGATTGAAGAACTCGGCCTTCAGTTTTGCTGCTATGCTGATGAGACCCGAGTATCGTAACAAAATAGATCTTAAATACAAAAAGAAAATTGAAGCAATGGTCAGGTGAGCAGAGTTAATCTGTACTTTCAGATGTACACAGTATTAAGGCTTTATTTGTAACGGTATTTTTGTTTATAAACCTTACAGGCTTTATCCTGTTTTCATATTATTTCACCATCTCAAATTTGGAAGGTTAAGAACCGTTCCCTCCTTCTCTGAAAATTAAAGGTGGTTCTGTTCCCTTGGATACGATAAACCTTAAATGCAATGTGCGTGTGAAATGCTTCTGAAGCAGCAGTAACATTTTCCCTCTGGTCCATACAGACGTGAGCGCAGCCGTACAGCTTCAGTTGTTCTCTGGTTAGGAACGTACATGGAGACGTGTTAGCTACTGCAGCATCAGCCGTGTGCTCTTCTGTGATTTACACTACTGAGTAAATGACTAAAAGATAGGTAGATAGATAAAAAAGAATGGAAGGGCAAATAAAATAGATTAATTCTTGACATCATCTTCCTTATCTGAAGTTCTGTTTTGACAGATGCTAGCCAATATTTTCTGCCAAAGGAGGACGCGTAGGTGAGCATATAAGAGCAGAGCAAGCATATGTAATGCTTTTCTTATTTATTCTAACAGGCTCTAACCATTTTGAGGCTCGGGGACTCGCTGAGCCCCTATGGGTGTTTCAGGTGTCTAAATCTCTAAGCTCGCCATGAGCTTATCCAATCTCTCTGCTTGAAGCCATGTAAAGTTTTAGCAACAGATGACTCCTGTGAGAAGGTCCATTGTGTCAAGTCTGCTCCCTAGCTAGTTTAATGCGATGCCTCGTAGTTTTCCTCTTGGGAGACTTCCAGCCTTTTGCATGTCACTTATGATTGTATAGACCTCTATTTTTTTTTCATTTCCCCTCTATCGATCAGTCGTATCTTTTCAGGACCTGAAGTGTCTCAGTTTACATAGCTATTCTGTTGTGGATAATGATCCTTATGGCCTTTCTCTGAAACTCTTTTACAACTTTTTTTTTTGGAAGAGGCAGGACCAAACCACACACTGTATTTGAGACGTGGGCAACCCATGGATTTATGTAGTAGCAGAGTGTTCCAGCCTACAGTGTGGCCAGCAGGTTGCGGGAGGGGATTCTCCCCCTCTGCTCCGCTCTGGTGAGACCCCACCTGGAGTACTGCCTCCAGCTCTGGGGTCCCCTACATAAGAGGGACATGGACCTGCTGGAGCGTGTCCAGAGGAGGGCCACAAAGATGATCCGAGGGCTGGAGCACCTCTCCTATGAGGAGAGGCTGAGAGAGTTGGGGCTGTTCAGCCTGGAGAAGAGAATGCTCCGGGGATACCTTATAGCCCCTTCCAGTGCTTAAAGGAGGCCTGCTGGAGAGGGACTATTTCCAAGGGCGTGTAGTGATAGGATGAGGGGGAGTGGCTTCAAACTGGAAGAGGGCAGATTTAGATTAGATCTCAGGAGGAAATTTTTTACTCTGAGGGTGGTGAGGCACTGGCCCAGGTTGCCCAGAGAAGCTGTGGAGGCCCCATCCCTGGAGGTGTCCAAGGCCGGGCTGGACGTGGCCTTGGGCAGCCTGGGCTGGTGGGAGGTGTCCCTGCCCATGGCAGGGGGGTTGGAACTCGATGGTCTTCAAGGTCCCTTCCAGCCTAAACCATTCTATGATTCGCTTTGACTGTTTTTGAAGTGAGCTGATGTTTTCATAGTATATATTATAATTGCAAGATCCTAAGCAACAGCAGTTTGGACTCCATCTTGTATGTGGAAACGTTTTCTCAACAGGCCTGGCTTTGGCTCCCCCCAGCCTTGTATTCTCTTGGCACTTGGTCTCAAAGTTCTTCTGGAATTCTTTGCAGCTGGCTCTGCCCTGTATCAGGCTGAATATTATATACAAGCTGTGGCATCACTTTCCCTTATATTTTATGAGCGTGCAGAACAGCAGTATGTTACCACAGATGTATACTCTGAGAACTGTTTATCCGATTGTTTAGCATCTTTTAACCATTTTTTTGAAGTCATACGAAGTTCTTCCCCATTGTCTGCTTGTTAATATTTCTAAAACATTCCAGAAGCTTCTAAAATAAGACATCAATGTTAAAAGCCATGTTGATGCATTCCTAATCATCTAGCGTGTTTATCCATGCCTCAGATTTTTAGAGACAAAGGAATAGGCCACTGCAAGGGAAACAGACATGCCCAGGCTAATAAACTGAAACATTAGGCTAAGCATCAAGATAACCAAGGAAACCATCTAATTGTATCCAAAGTTACTAGGTTGAACACTAGAAAAGATATATCCTCTTCATTGGAAAATATGCTAAAAGCGACTCTAAGCTCTTCATCTATAAATGTTCCATAGAAGATTTAATGTTAAGGTGACACAAGAAATCTGAAAAAAGGTCTCCCCCACCCACCCCATGTGCTGTGATGAGGTGATGCGTTTATGTCATCAGGACACTTGGATGAAACCGAGCCTGCGAAAGGCAGTTACCAGCTACAGTCCCACCAGAGTGCCCGCTTTATGTCGTTACTGCAATTCTTGTGGTCGCTCCTGTCACAGAAACACACTGAAGCAGAGAAACCATAGCACTATAGTCTACACATACAGATCATGAGTTTTGAAAGATTTCAAAGTATTGTGATCTGTTATAGCTTTAAAAAGGTGGTATTGTTTCAAATTAGATGGAAAAAGAACCTACTTCTAAGTTTATGTAATTGTGATTGGTTGATAATTAAAAGGAATTACCTGGTAAAATATAAAATAGCAACTGGAAGCTGTGCAAATAACTCAAAGAACAAACACTTGCTAAACATCAAAGGCATTGTAAAACATCTTTGTTCAAGTTCAAAGCGCTCAAGGTTTTCATTCACATTTTTATGTTCCTTATAGGCGCCCAGACACAACAGAGGCAGAGGAGCCAACAACAGCCTGTCCCTACTGTGCGTTCCAGCTCCCGGAGTGCGAGCTCTTGTGTCCCGGCTGTAAGAACAATCTCCCGTACTGTATTGCGACTGTGAGTGGCTGCCTTGTTTTTCTGCAGTGTGAGAATGAACACAAAGCTTTTCCTTCCTTCTGAAAAGAAGTTCATCTGAACATCTTTGGTTTGCTAGTAGATACAGCCTGGATGGTTTCTGTGGGTTGGTTTGTTGGGGTTTTTTTCCTAAGCTGTTTCATATTGGTAAAAAAATTCTTCTTGTCTTTAACTATCACAGGATGTCCTTAGTTGCCCCCTACGGCAGTATTGGGTGCAGCTGCGGCCCTTGGGAGAAGGCAGAGAGAGGGCCCGCTCCAGGGCTCAGGGCAATGAGGGCAGAGATGGAAGTCCTCCTCTCTTCTTCCACGTACAGGAGTTTGTGGAGGGCACAGCTCTCCTCCTCCCGTAAACTCCAGGCTTCCAAGACTTTAAATAAAATAATAAAACCCCCACCACTTCAAAAATCTATTTTGGGGAATGCCTAGAATTTAAGAGAATTTTTAGGCACTTCCGGGGTTAAGTAATGATTCAGCTCATGACCTGAGCGTTGTATCCTCCTGAGCCTTACAGAAATGAGAAGCTCTAACATTTTTGTCTCAGGATACCATCAGCGTACTGAGAAGCTCTGGATGGGGTTCATCCCCACGGGCAGAGCCCTGCACCCCACGGTTACAGCATCAGTACAAACCCCTTACCCTGGGGTTAGCTACGCTACAGCTAACGCTTTGTTTGTACTAGGTGCAAGTGATTTGTCACGCTACAGAAAAATCAAAATTTACTTGAGCAGAAATCAAATGTTGGAGTTAGCATTCTTTATTAAAACTAAAGAATTATGTCTTACAGAAAAATATTAATAGCAATTATCTAGTCTTATACTGTATTGGTTTAGCAGATAAGATGACCAGGATACTTTAGAAGTATTATCTCAACAAAAAAACCCCAAGGCTTTTAACTATAGCTTTATGGGCCAAATGTAACATACAGATTCATGTATATTTCACATTATTTATTTAGGCTCTGTCTTGGTTATAAGTTTATTTACATCACAGGTATTTGTAGCATCATTAGGAACGCAGCATTTTCAAATATCTTATCAGTGTCAAAACAGTCTGCTGTTGCACATCATATTAGAACATAAATCTCCCAACGTAGTTCAAGGTGCTGTTGTGTTTTATAGTAGTAAAAAGGTACATATGAATTCTTTGTATCAAAGGCAAATTAGGAAACCATACCAAAACAGAGGAAATAATTTCTGTTCAAAGAGGCGAGTGCCAGGCAGTCACTACGCTCACAAACTTGACAGCATTGAATGGGACCTCCTGGGCTTTGGGGACATTTTTTGAATGTAATATGCAACACCAAAAATCCCAGTAGATTTACATACGTCGCTAGACTTAGATTTACAGATGATATTCTAGAATTACCAAACTAAAAGAATTCTAAAAGTTGTAATTCGATATATTCTTAAATTTCTTTTAAAAAAAGAGGAATGAGAATTATAATGAAAACACCGCATCTCACTGAGAGCTCCTTTTGTATAGTTACAGAATTTACACAGTAATCAAACTACAGTAACACTATTACGGTTCTGGGTTTTTAATTCCCCAAGATCTTTAGAACTCAGTTGCTGAGACTTTTTTCCACAATAACAGGTAAAAAATTCAATGCCCGCTGTACCAGGGCTGCACGTGCCATTTAATTACTTGTGGCTTTTGCGTGCAGGGCCGGCACATGCTGCGAGATGACTGGACAGTCTGCCCACACTGTGACTTTCCTGCCCTCTACTCAGAATTCAAGAAGTAAGTTGGGATTTGTTTTCTGTTGCAGGATTCCAATGTTGTTTGTTCATATTTTAGCAGCAAACTGTTTCATTTGGTACTACAAACGTGTAACAGCCATGAGGCGGGGGGGAGGGTGTGGAAGAGGACTCCCCCTTACTTGGTAGTCTCCCCTAACATACTCACAGAACATCGCTTCAAAGCAGACCAAAAACCTATGATAAAGTAGTTATCCTTGCCAGAAGGCAGCCCGATACAGGGGCAGGGGGAGCACAGGCACAGCAGCAAACAAAACCAAACACCACACACACGGTATCGGTGTCGTAATCATCTGTGTGAGCCTGGGACTGGATGGCTCCGTTCAGACGTCAGGGACTGGGAAGCTGCAGGGAGTTCACGTTCTCGCCCAGGCACCTTTGCATATGTTTTAATGGCCACGTTTTCCTCATGCCCACGCAAACATCAGCCGCCTTTCTGTTGTGATGTTGGTTCCCAAATGCTAAAAATGAACCAACCAACCTTTGCTCCGCCTAGACAGAAGCGGCCCTTGCTCGGGCCTGTATTTGTTACGTAGGTCAGACCAAACGCTATGATTTCTGCCTCAGGCCCAGCTGCTCCTTTGAAAACGTAAGAATTATCACTTGACCAGTCACTCTTCTTTTAAAACAGCATGTTACAGACCGAAAACATATGTCCAATGTGTTCTGAAAGGATTAACATCGTTCACCTTAAGAAGATAAATGACTGCACACAGTACCTCAAACCAGAAGATGGGGACCAGTAAATTCAGGTATGCGCTAGAGCCTGTAGTTTTTGCTGACCAGGGCTCCTTCCAGAGGACACCGGGAGTTTCTCCCCAGCAAGGCAAATGCCGTGTTCAAGACTCTAACTCGCAGCCTGGGGCTGTGTCGCCTGTTTGCCCTCAGACAGGCAAACATCACTAGATTTTTCTACTGCAACTAAACCTGGTTGTTAAATCATTCCAGTTGTGAGGCTTTAAACCAGTTTACCTGTACGGTCATGTTATCATCCGCAACATGTTCTGGTTCGGAACGTGTTCCTGAACGCCAGTTGTGCTTTAGTAGCACAGGGAACAGTTTGAAGATCTCAGCATCATCAAATCCTTCTACAGATCTACCAACAAGTAGTTTAAGTGTAGGAAGAGAGATACACTAACTGCAAGGAGCGGATCTAAAATGCAGGTTACAGGATCTTCGCTTCTATGTTTAACAGAATATAAGAGTATCACACAGTGTAACAGCAATGCAGTATTAGCTCAAAATACTCATATTTTAAAGAGACGACTGCTCACACACTTCAGTATTGTTAAAGGAATGGTAACTGAAAAGGAGTTGAAATTCCTCATTAGTTTTGACCTTTGAAGGCAGATTTACTAGTGCAAACACCATATGTGAAAACTTAGCTATAGGTCAAAGTAACACACAAGTGATATTATCATTTATATACACCACAGTAGCCTTATTTTTGTTAATTTATTTTTTTCCCAGTCTGAGAAAGCCTTGCCGTTTCCTGTCGCAGTCTGTACCTTGGGATATGACTAACGGCCTCTCTTTATTTTCAGAACTGCGTGTGTTGTCTGGCAAGCAGCGAGGAAGGCTCCATCGCTACATTACCCATTTTCTTCCCCGCTAGGATTTAATAACAACCACCAAGTCACTTTATTTTGTGATAGCCTGTACATATTTAGCTTTTGATAAATTTTGTACTTTGATTTATTATAGTAATAAAACTGATAATTCTTCTTACCAAGCAAAATCTGCGTTTTATCTGCACCAAAGACCAACCAAGGGACATTCTGTGTTACACGAGTGGCAAAACAAACCCTGGCGTTTTATGACTATTTTCTATTAAACATTTCTTACTCTTTAAGTATTCCTTCTGATTAAAGATACAACTCATACAATCACAGGTGCCTCCAGTTTTGGAACCAAATCCCTCATTGCTTTTCTCAGTCTTTAACTGAACAAAACGGAAGTTGTAGGAAAAGAGTAACACCACATCCTGTACACGAAGGAAAGGCAAAACCTTGGAAGAAAAGAGGGGGAGAGAGACAGAACACTCCGCGAACTTAACCAAAACTTTAAAAGACTCCTGTGAAACATTTTATTGTAAATTTATACACTGCTTAATTTCTGTAATGTACAAATACGCAATTTAGGTTGGGACAGGGGGGTGGTGCACCATGTACTATTTACAAGCGTTCACCACATAATGTCAGGGCATTTATAAAAAAAAAAAAAAAGACTAAAAAAAAAAGTGAAGTCCTAGGAAGACTTAGCATAAATGCCAGGTAACTAAGCATCGCATTTTCATCGCGTTCATGCACCCAGGTGTTTGTTGCATAAGGATATTTATAGCTTGTAACGTGGTAGCACGTTAAGAGTACGTCCAGCACTGCATAGTGAGAGAGTACGTGGCTACATCACCTCTATAAGAGGAGCAGTTTCACCGCACCGGTTCTGCTTTCCCAGCTCCATCACTGGATCCGTTTCACGTTTCTGCCAGAAGTGAGATAAGCAAAGCTGCATCCAGAACAAGATTTTATTTGGCTTAATGTCTTGTTTTCTCTTTTCTTTTTCCTTCTTTTTTTGTTGTTTCTTCATTTTTCTCTCTTTTTGGCAGCTTGGAAGACTTCGCCTTTTTTTGCTACAAACAGAACATACAGACAGTTTAAAATCCAACTGCAGCCTGACAAAAGCATAAGCCAAAATGCTCTAAGTGTTAAAAGAAAAAGCCATCTCTTCTCTTCCCCTTTCTGCTATCAAGTTTTTAAATGCCACAGAGAGTACAGACTCTACAACATTCAGTCTTAAGGGCTGACCACAGTTTCAGCGATACGTACAAAGGGTATTACTGGAATCGCCGTCTGTGATAACCACAGGCAAAGGGCTGCGGCTGCGCCTTACCAGCGGAACCCTCCCCACCAACACCTAAAATATTACTCAGTTTTGGAATTGGGTGCAGTATTCGGGAGTTCACAGTGATGTCTCACTTTGGTCCAACATTCACGGATGGAAATAGCTTAAGACTTTTTCACGCTACTACTAGTTAAGAATTTAGAAGTTGAGAGATGATGTATTCAGTATCTACTACGATTTGATAGTAGGTCCCAGCAAGGTAACTAAAAACAAGAAGACAGTTTAGTGTAGTAGTTTAACGCTGAGAAAACAAAGTCACCTTAATCATTGCATCACTTTCAACAGTATCGTGCTCCTCCTCATCAGATTGGATCTCTTCCATATTCAAGTCTTCGTTGAGTTCTAAGGTCATCGCAGATCCCGACTGCCTTTTAGATGTCTTGACAGAATATAGTGAATATGGAGTCAGATGTGCCTCCTTGTTGTAGGCACGTGTAAAAGCTGCTTTCACCTGTTAGGTTGGAAGGAAACACTATGAGCATCAGCTTAGGAACTGTAGGTTGTTAGCTAACCAACTCTTGACTAGAGATTCCTCATTGTCTTTCCTTTGGGAAGACGGGACCAAAGATTTCTAGAAGAGGACACTATCTCAAAAGGACACAGAAAGCGTTTAAGAGCTGTATGGTGAAGGCTCTTTTTAAACGAGTCCCACATAATCCTCAGATAGACTGTGCATCTTCAGATGCTTCTTGCTGAGGCCTCCAATAATTTCAGCACTGTTCTGCTGCCACCTAATCCAAGTCCGCCCTCGGCAGCGCTGAACGCCTGCAACACTGGCGCAGCCTATTCAGACTGGGTGTGAGCTCACCAGAGTAGTGTGCAGATAGCAGAGAACATTCTTCTCTTTCCCTGAGCACCCAACCGGAGATGGGGGAGATGATTGTTCAGATCTCACACCTGCCTTGTTTGTAGCAGGGACTTGAGCTGAAGCTCACCTGGTACCAGGTGAGGGTCCCAGCCACTGGAGTGGACTAGCTGGAAACCAGAGAAGCACCACACAAAGTCCCCCCGGGTCTGGCAGTTCAGTCTAACCGGACTGCGGGAGCTGCAAGCCGCAAGCCAGCCTCTTAATTCAGTGCCCACACCGTAACAAATTCCCTTGTGTCCCTCCTCCTTTGCACAGCGGTAAGAAAGGCGGCGCTAGGCATGAAGGTGATGGAGCGTGTACAGCCAGGAGCTTGCCTGCAGAAAGGTGCCGGCTTTGCCTGTCCCTTCCGTGTTCCACTCCGATGCCCCAGGCACAGCCGACTCCCAGCGCTCCTTTACACCAGGAACAACAGGTGTAAGGCTCCTGAATGAAGCACAGCCTCACTCTTTTAGGACATAACCCTGAACCCTTTAGAAGTATGTTTGACAACTGATTTAACAAAGACTACCATTAATTAAATTACAATTAATAAGCAGCTGCACCAACTTCAGCCTTTCAGCAGCACATCCATACCACACCTATTATTCTAGGATTTATTTTTAAAAATGTGCAAGAAAAGCTAAAAATTCACTACTGAATTTTACCTTGGGATCCAGCTTTGAAAAAGGACTGGGTTTGCCTCCCCACGTGCTTATTTCCATGATATTTTCAATATCTTCTTTCATCAAGCAGTAAGAGTCCATGAACGTGACAGCTTTTTGTACACCATCTGCTCCGAAGTCTTTCAAGGGCTGGACAAGCGCATCCCGCAAATATGGCAAATACTCCATGTTTACTGTCCTCTTGCACGCCTGGGTTCTTTACCAAATTGAAAGCAGTGAGTAAATCTGTACAACCACCACCGCTCGCTTCTAAACACAACCAACCCGTAGGTAAGGCCCTCGGCAAATGGAAAATCAACCGCCCTAAGAGTTAACTGCAAGTTGTACTGTGCCGTTCCTTTCGCCATGCCTGCGTTAGGGATAACCGAGGCAAGGTATTCAAACACCGAACAGCCTGGGGAAACACATCCCTAACTGAGAAACAACAGCTTCGGGGCGGGGACGGGGGGAAGCCACAGTACTGCTGACTACACTGAAAGCGTTTGCAGTCTGACTGTTGTCCAGATTAAGCGCTAAGAAAGTATCACCAACAACAGACGAGCATACTGACACAACATACGCTTAAGTTTGTACCAAGCACAGCAAGGAGTTAACGGTGGGCAATGAACTACATGAGAACGATATCCATGTCAATACAGACCAGAAGAGGAATGTCAGTACTACCTGAGGCTCATGTGCATTGCCAGTTCCTGAACGATACGATCGTGTTTGCCTGTGGATGAAAATTTGCCCAGCCAGCTGGGAAAGACAGGAAACTGGGACATGTAACCTCTCATCAGCTCCCCGGGGAGAACGCTCGCATAAATAGCCTGAAAAAGTAACACACGTGCCAAATTCAATCACAACAAATTAGTCTCACTGACACCCTGACACACTGCCCTACTTGTCCGCGTGAAAGGGGGCAGTGAATACAGTTCCACAGTGGAAGCAGCTCATTTTAAGAGAGCTCTTTCTTGGTTTTGCTTGTTTCTGTTTAACCCCTTTTAGGGCACAGCTTCATCTCTTGCATCACCCTTTTTTTTTTTTTAACCACATTCTAAAATATCCATGAGATTACCTGGGTTTTAAAAAACATTTTAAAAAAAAAAAGCACCTGTTTATTTCTCATTTTAGAGTGCAGTCAGACAGCTGACTTCACACAAATCCTTGCTGTAGTCTCCAGCAGATGGACACGGCAAAGGAGACATTTCTGAAGCACATCACGAATCTACATAAACTCAGCTAGGTAAATTCCTAAGCAACTCATCTTTTTGTACCTGCACGAAGCAGGGGGGTGGACTAGATGACCTCCAGAGGTCCCTTCCAACTTCATCTATGACGCATTCTCTGATGCCAGGCATAATACTTTAAGCACAAGTCTTGTCAATGTTTCAGTGCTCATTAAAAGTACAGTGATGAAGCTTCAGTCCTCTGTGCTCTGGGAGAAATACCGGCCTGCCGAGAGGCTGGGAGAAGAAACGCCTAAGTAAAACTGAGTAGGCTTGTAACTGCGGGTCAGAAGCGATACGTGCCACGTGCTCCTATGCTTCACAAAGAAGGTTCAAGCTTTTCCAAGTTTCAGAAGACATCATAATACAGTGTGGGTTCAACAACATGAATATGGGAAACTGCTCTACTCACCAGCAGAGCAGAGAATACTACATGAGGTACGAACTGTACAGGTCATACAATTATACTGAAACATCAATTTCCAGGGATCAGCCTTTTACACTGGACGCCCACAAAGCACATAAAATGAGCGTTAAGTGCTCACCTGTGTTGGAAGAAGATTCCAGTTCTGCTTGCTACGAATCTGTCTGTCCACTATATCACCATCACATATACTATCAGCTGCTCTACTCAAGAGCACCAAGTGCTTTTTCAGATTTCCTCTGGAAAAAAACCAAAGTTGACTATATTACAAAGCAGAAATATCCAGATAGGTTTTAGTCTAGTTTTACTCCCTGACATGGAAGTTTATGTCAATTTAGGGTATGGAATAACTCACCCAGCAGCAGCTGGTTTCACATGTACATAGTTCTCTTGGACAAAGAGAGGTGCTAGGGAATAATCATGGAAGAAAAGATCCGATTTGTCTATAAGAGACATACGAGAAGTCTCCTCTCCAGTAGCAAAAACCTTCCGGACAACATCGAAAGGGCCCTAAGTAAATGATATTTCAAGAAGTCAGAGGGTTGTAGGTCCACACAAACAATAAGACACAGCACAGTATCAACAAAATTACTTTAGTGATGGTACCCAACAATATCTGGACTCATCAGTACAAGTTCAGTGTTCGGTATTTCCTTCCTAGCACTTCACCAGTTTTGAGAATTGCTTTCTACTCCCGATATTAAGAGAATTTTCTCCTAAATAAAGGACTCAGGATGAGAAGTACGAGTTTCATAATTCATTTTATGTAAGAGACCGGTACATCAAAATATATACTCAGTCTTGGATTTACTGCTCTGCAACTATTTGCGGCAAGTTTGACAGCTCCCTGTGTCTAGGCTATCAGTGCTTTGGTTCAGAAGATGCTTACAAAACCTAGTGATTTATATCACGCTAGGACAGTAAATGCCCACCCAGTATTTCACACTTACCAGTCTGATATCCTTTTTGGCTCTGCTGGCATCCGTTTTAGCCTCATCATAGGTCAATGATTTCTCTTTTGCACACCACATATTAAGATTATGTAAAACCTAAAGAATAAAATGGACAATTTGGTAGCATAAGAGCATTTAAACAGAAGACTCAAGCCAAAAACAGCCTGGTATCTCTATATAAAAATAATAATACTGTTCAAATACTACATTGAAGTCAATGACTTCTAAATGATGTGCTCTCTGAATTGGTACTGACCTGTCTGATGTCCTGATTTGCTGCCAGAATTATCTCTTGCATAGCAGGTGGTGGAATTTTTAAACCTTCTTTAAATGCAATAGACATCATGGCACCCTGTAATGCATGCAATTGAGAAATTTTCACTACAGAATTCCTACAAATTCTTTCCCCTACAGAAAACATTGACACATTTCTGAGTGCTACTGTATTTGTATTTTTTTTTTAAAGCACGTATAATTTAAATTTTCTCCCAGAAACATGAGTCATTCTTTGTCATTGATACAAAAAAAGTGCATGATCATTTAAAAAGAAAAATATTTGGATGTATTTAAGACAGACTTCAAATCTGAAAGGCTTTGGGATGAGAAACTCAAAACAACTCATTTTGACAAGCAGAGTTACTCACTGAGGTGATCCATTAAGTTTTAAGTGGTGTTTCCCACTCTGTATTACTTTGGCCACATGAAGGCAAAATTTACCAATGGTAATTTAGTGCAGCCCATACAGCCACAGCCGCCTTACCTTAATCTGTTCTAGGCGAGGTCTCTGAAAACGAAGATCAAAACAGTAGTGGACCAAGGAACGAATTTTAGGATGGTTGCGATCATTACACATACAGATGATGGGAATCTTTGTGTGTCTAATCAAACCAATCAACTCCTGTGATTTAAACACATTACAATAATTCCATCAGATAACTCTGAGAATAAGAATGATTAAAGCGTCAGATCCTTGACAGATGCAAGTCTATAAAACTCTTTCTGCTGTAATCATGTTTCCACACAGTGAAAACCTAGCTCATCTTCTACTTTTTCCACTATTGCTATTTGGCTGCAATAAATCTCCCATCTGCCCACTTCCAGCGATCATGTTTAGACCATTCTTCGTGAAGCAATTCAGATCAATAGCCCAGAGTAGAGCCGTCCACCTGCAGAACCCTAGTTCATTTGTCCAAAGGCCAGTTCCACCTGGCCGATGCCCACAGGGAGCACACATCTTTCCGGCTGCACCCTGCCACAAACAACGAAGCAGCAGGAAGTAAAAAAGAGATCAGCTCTTCCCTGCCCAAAGAGCTCAACCCTGAGGCTTCAGCAGTATTGGCTTACCAGAACAGACTTTGCCTGCTCTAACAAAGGTGAAATTCAGTCTGATTTCATATTCCTGCAATGTAAATGTCTGCGTCTGAGCTGACGATCTGTATGCCCTTTGTTGTCGAAGTATCGTATGTGACCATAGGAAATCTTCAGAAGCTAAAACTGGAGCTGCTAAGGAGAAGCAAGGCTAATACTGCCTATGCCCCATTAGCTATTCAGTGTCACTGCCTACTGAAGACAGCAACTGTCCCAGCCAGATAACAAACCTCCCGCTGCAGGTAGATGTCAGATACAGAGATCCGAGGATAAATTCACTTCGTTCAGGAATAAACATCTAAAGTGCACACACCCAGGTTTGTCACTCCAGGTTTCTTTTACAGAAGTATCTTTCCCCCACCCTTCTACCAATGCATAATTCTTCTTACACAAAGACAGACTTCTAAAACAGGTCACATAAACTGTACGCTACAGAGACTTTATATGGACCATGGGTTGAGGACAGCAGACTGGCCTGAAGTATTTTGTGCTGTATATGGTATGCTATGCACTCTTAGCAATGGCATAAGCTAATAACTATAGCAGTTTCACCTGAATCCCTCCTCTGTCTTCATTGCCTGCCATACCATCCACTTCATCCATGATCAATACATGTTTCCCGCTAACTGATGAGGATGTGCCTGAAAATGAATATGGACAAGAAAATGAGATGGGAATAAAATAGGGTCTTGCTCAGAGTTTTACCCAATGCATTACAGGTTAGGTAAGCCCATCCTAGACAACTGATGTGGTGGCAAACCTCTTGCTCCGCCACTTGATCACATGAATCTATGTTCACAGAATAGAACTGACTGTAGCCTCATGTCATCTTCCAAGAAAGAAGTCCCACGTGACAAAAGAGCAACTGCAGAGTTCTTGAATAATTTTTGCAGATTACCTACTGATTCTACTAATAGCAGGATTTAATTCTACAGTTGAAGATGAAATAAAGCAGCTTACTAAATGAATCCATCCCTGTTAGAGCCAGATCCCTCCACATGATGAGGAAGTTAAATTCCTAATACTGTTGTGTAATAAGGAAGCTCTGTCCCTCCTGTAACCCGACTCTTAACAGAACAAGAATCCTCCTTCACACAATACACATACCGGAACAGAAGTCTTTGATGCTGGTGTTGTTCAGTGATTCAGCAACTACTTCCTTTAGACTGTTCTTACTTCGAGTGTCACTGGCATTCAGCTCCACATAGCTATATCCCAGTTCCTAGTCCAAACACACAAACCACACAAAAAATGAGAACGCAGATCAGTGAAAGGGCATACACATACTCAGAATTAGAAACAGTATTTCAAAGTTCCAGAAGAAAGCTCTAACAACACTGCTGTCACGTATGATTTGTGGCTTTGATTCCTTTCTCCCCTTATACTCCTTTTCTCTCACACTCCAAAAATATTTACACAACACAGAACAGATATGCCCAAAAGAGAGCTTGGGGGGGAACTGAGAAAGAAAAAACAAAACAAAACGAAAAATCAAACTAACAACAACAACAAAAAACAAACCAACCCCCACAGTCAGCGGCACAGATCTAGTTCCGAAGGATTAACAGAACTGCCACCAGGGATACAAACAGAACCGTGAGCCAAGGCTGGCTAAGCTCCATGGTATTTCCAGCCGCATAGCAAAGTCTCAAAAGAGTCAGGACAAGAAACATGCCACATCCCTCTGACCAGTGAAAGAAAGAGAAGCTTGTAATTATTTAACTGCTAGGGAACACATGGCTCCCCCAGCAGTCCTAACACTTCAGAACAGGGCCGGGCTGCATGTCAGTCCCTGAAGGAATTTAACCCAGCTGCTCCTTTATCACCAAACTTCCCTGCCAGGGGCATGCCACTGCACAGTGCCGAGCTGCACACAGCTCTGCTCTTGCAGCCTGAAGCACCCTGTGTCCTTGGCTGCTCCTGTGGAGCACAGTGAAATGCTCTGCTGACCCGAAGCATCTGTGAACAAGCTAGATTGGAAACCAGACGCAGAAAAGACAGGCTCGCTTGTACACTAGCATGAAGTCAGCACTTCCAGCTTTTCTGCAGGTCGAGTTTTGGGTGCGGCATCAGCTTGCTGGCACAAAGCTCCAAGGCAGGGGAAGAAGGTGGGGGGGAGATAGAGTTACTCCATACAACTCAAATATTGCGGTAAGGAGTCATTCCTTCCCAGCACAAAGATCAGATAGCTGACAATAGTTCTTAACCCTTCCAGGCTGGCAGTATCATATTCTAAGAAAGTTCTTGCAAGTCAAACAAAAAATCATCTGTAACTTGATACAACACCACTATTAATAAGTTCCCAGCTAATTCTCATGACACAGTTAATGGAACACAGTGTTCCAGCAAAGTTAGGAAAAACTAATTTCTAAATTCAGATTTAGAAATGGACACGCAGCCCTGTCAACTTGTCTCATCCTAAAGCAGTATTTGAATTTAGAGTAAGTCTGGGAAAGTTATCTTTGTTAGATACATAAATTACATCACAACCAAGTTTGTCATCGAAACTTTAAAAGCGCTTACCAGAACTCAACTCCCACTAAGTTTGGTGCAAATATTCTGACTTGAACTAGTGTTAAACACTTATGTTTTTTGAGCAATTAGAAATGATTTTCAATGTACTGCGATACACTTCCTCTCAATATAAGAGAAAGAAATGCAGACACCCTTTGCTATATTCTCACCCCTAACCCGATAAAGGTATCTAAACATCCACTTATTTCACCAGTAACCCTGTTCTGAGCAGGCGGAACTAGGCGGGGAGCAGACCATGGTAATTCAGGGGATATCCACCTGCACACTATATCTGTATCCAGATACAGCATTAATACATTATAAATGGCACTGGGAACAACTGTTAATATCAACTCACCTTACAAACCAAAGAAGCTGTAGTAGTTTTACCAACTCCAGGTGGACCAGAAAGTAATGCTGCTTTAAAACCAGTACCATCATCTTTGCCTCCGGTTTTATTGCTCTTTGCTATAAAAGAAGATTCCAGGTTTTACCTATGTACGTATTACAAAACAAACTGCATACGTCATGTAAGCCTTTAAAGATATCAAGCATCACTGGAGTTTTTCCTCATTTAAAGCTTGACAGGAAAAATATATAAACATCTGCATCCTAATCATTTGAGGAAAAGCTGTTTAAGCCATCTTAGTTTAAGGCTCGCAGTGATTCTAAACTGAAAAATGGCAAAAGTGCTATTCATGTAATACAACCATTTCTGCATTTTTCTCACAACCACATCATAAAAAAAACAACCAAAAAAAACAACAAACCAAACCAAAACACACACCACACGGAAAAACCCCACGCCGATAGCGGTGAAGGTTAAACACTATTTTAACCACAGGAAAAAAAAAAAAAAAAATCGTCCACAGGATGACATGCTACGCATGACATGGACTGCTTGTAAGGCAGAACCAGGACCTTACTGATTCATCTCGTCCCCATGCATAATGCTATCCTGTATTTTCACCGTGTGTACAGACAGGTCAGCACTGGCCAACATTTCTCTTGGTGAGAAAGAATTCACTAGGCTGAATACGAGGCCAATTTTATATACAGTACTGCTAGGTTATTTTGGTTTCTTTTGGAAAATATCATCATTTTTAGAGAACACCAGAAGATTTTAAAAAAAAAGTCTTCAGACACAGTTTGCTTTCTTTTTTTTTGGGCGGGGGGGAACAGGCAGAGGGGTGGTAAGTGAACAACTGCTTTACAAAACAAAACAAAACCCCACAAAAACAAAACCACCCCTACCACACTCAGGCTCAACCGCTGCTACGAAAAATGCATCTGACTTCAGCCTCATTCCTGTTCTAGAATTGCTTTATCTCACAGGCCCTTATCAGTCCAGGGAACCAAGCAGTGGGATTGGCATGGAAGAACACAGAGAGAAGTTAACTGCGCTGGTCACCTTGTCCATCTTCCAAGGTATTCTTCTGCCAATTTCGGAGCCACCGGAGCAGTTTGTTGGCACAGCTTTGCTCACCCTGTTGTCCAATAATTGCCTTAAGAGATACAGGCTTGTACTTATCTACCCATAGCAAAATCTCTCTTCCGTCTTCATTCATCTCAGAAACCAAGTTCTCCTTAGGTTTTGGGGCTTCTTTCTTCTCTTCGGTTTGCCGTTTAAAGTCCGTAAGCTTTCGAACGGCAGTGGTTTCTTTCTTAACAGATTTGACTGTATCTCCTTTTTCAGGAGTAGCCTTATTTTTTTTATTATCAGCTTCCCTTTTAAAGGGGCTAAAATTCCTTTTTCCAGCTTCAGCCTTCTGTGGTGTCTTTTTAGGTCTTGACTCTGCTTTCTTTGCCTTAGGAAAATAAAGGTAAGAAAGTTCAAGGGAAATTTCAAAAAAACAAAAAAAACGCAGTAAATTAACATGCAGTCTTTAAACACATGTACAGGAATGCTTAAGAAAGTAACAGAGCTTATGTATTGACAAAAAAAAACCTTCAAGAGCAGGTAAAGAAATATTCCTCTCTGAAAAATAAACTATTGTTAACCTGGTTCTGTAGCACAACCCACACAAGAGGCAGGAAATGTTCTGGTCATTGCAAGAGCTGTAAAGCCCCCCTACTCACTGAGCCTGACGCATCATTAAAAAAACATAAAATGCAAAACGGATGACTGTCAGGTTGGAACAAATGAGCCATAAGACACCCAATAAAGCTGAAGCACAGCTCTCGCAAACCAACACTTCCAAGCTTGAACACTAGAAAAAAAAAAGAAATTAACACTAGGCACATGTGGATAAAATGAGGAGGAACAGGGAATAACCTTGTTTCCAATAAGGGAACACTGCTCTCGAGCACACACTTTTTTAAAAAAACTACAACTATTTAACAACAATAAAAAAAGCAAAGAACAAACAAAAAACACTCCACTAAAAAATCCCCACAACCCCAGAAAGCATTCAATGCAAAACAATTCAAAGGGAGTGAAATTAGCTAGAAAGCTTAGAGTTGTTTTTCCTCAAGACACCAATAGTATCTTTACATGCAACAGTTCACGTCCAGCCACATCAGAAGCACCAAAGCAATGGCTATACTGACTGCACAACATGCCAGAGCTGAGATTTTAATAACATTTTATCAGCCACCACAGACTAAATTTAAATATGCATAAACATCTTGTTACTGTTTTTACAGTGTTCCCTGAAAAGTTTACCTTTAGTGTTATTACTTCAAGTACCACATGAAGACAAAATCTGTTAGGTATACAGATGGTTTATATATAGTTGTCCCATGTTTACAGTATGATTTTATATTGGGCCTGTCTGGGTACCAGACAGTATCAGTCACAATTACTTATTTCAAAGAATAAACAAATACTCAGAGTTTAAAACTGAAACCATCTAAGGAGATACCATTACCCCCTCAGTCAGATACCTAAAATACAGAATAACATCAGAATATAAAAATGAAAGGTGGGAAAAACCACTACAGCTCCCAAGCAGACGCCTTAAACCTAAATATAAAATTTTCCACTTTCAATACTTTCAACCTAGAAGGTCAAACTGACAATTGTAGGGTTACTGTTACTGGAACAGAAGACCAAAACTCCTTTCAATTAAAACCAAACAAAAAAAAACCCAAGCCCCCTAAGTTTATAATAAACAAACCTCTGTTTCAGCCGCCAGCTCATATTTGGACTTTTTGCCTGGCATAGTTCGAATAAGATCAAACAGGCCATCCTCATCGATAACTTTTGTCCCTAAAGCTGATGCCTGGAGCCAAAGAAAGCATTAAAAGTAAGGTCAGTAAGAGTAAGGAGTTACATAATTCATTTCAAAGTTGTTTCCAGTAAAGACTATGCTTAGGAATACAACCACCAGGTGTTTTTTTATATATGTGTGTTTATATAGATATAGAAATAAAAACAAACCAAAGCCCTAAAACATTAGGCAACTTTTCCTTTTTAACATGCACTTTATTTATAGTACTGCCTCCTTTTGGCAGAGATACTGAAAATCAATAGTTAGACATGAACAATTCACAGTTTCACTTCTACTTCACCCAGGTACAGGAATGCTCACCTTCTCACATTTAGATTGACCACAGTCTCGCCCCATAACCAGATAGTTTGTCTTCTTGCTGACATTGCCAGTTACTTTTCCTCCGTAACGTTCAATCAGAGACTTGGCCTCATCTCTTTCAATACACTCCAGAACGCCTGTAATTACGAACGTCAGGCCTTCCAAGCAGTTTTCAGCTCCCTGAGAACCAGAGCATTGCAGAAAATGCCATTACCTGATGCAATTCTACCAAACACCTCTTCACCATAAACATTTTTAATGCCCTACCATGCCAAGTACCCTATGAAACTTTAAAAATAAGCCTACGTTACTCAGCTAGGCAATAGTTCTATAAGTTCAAAAGCCATTAAAAGGACTAGCTACCAACAAGACTTCACACATTGTTCATCTGACTGATGACTCATGACACTCTCTGCTTCTAGCACAGCATCTCAGTCAAATGAGTAACAGCAATCTTCAAGACCAGTAACTATATTTCATCATCATGACTTCATAAAACAAGTACTGAATTTAATTTCTTAGTATATTTCCTTACATTTAGTCACTGCTTTGCATTACAATTTAGTTTTTTCCAATAAATACTTCCTGTCTGAAAAAAAATACCAGTTTTTAAATAGTTTAGGTGATACTTCTTAGACCACTGATAACCGCAAGTCTGTAACACATTCCACTACTACATACAGAATTCTGCTGTAGCCAAACTTACCTGAGGGATCTCTTTGGAACCCAGTGCTTTCGGGCCCTCACGATTGAGGAAGCTTCGGTAGGCTTGATAATTGATTCGCTTCTTTTCAGAGTCCTCAGGACTTACAGACTTGGGCAGGAGGGAAAAAAAATTAATACACATATTACATATATAAAAACAACAAAATAAACTCAAGCATCACAGTTTAAGACATTTTTATGCACCAAAGGAAAAGTAAGTTCTAACACTTGTTCTTAATCTATTAACATGCAATACTGAAGCTTGTTCCGGTTTTAGTGCTTGTGTTTTGAGGTATTTTTTGTTGTTGTTTTTAAAAAGATTCCACAGACTCACCTGAGAGTTTAAAAAATATGTACCAATTGTTTATTGTTAAGTTTCTGTAGATTCATCTGTATTTGACATGTACATGCTCACTTAATTCATAAATTGTTGCTTTAAATTCACATCCTATATCAGAATTATGATCAGGTATAAACAAGATCTACACTTACATAAAGTCTACTTTGTAGTATCTCTACTTCTAAGACACATTCCATCTTTTTAATCAGTAAAACATTATTTAAAATTCACCCCCAAAAAAGTTGCAGGCTCTCACTCTCAATTACAACTGTTAAGTGTCAAAATTGGATATTTTGTACTTTATGATTAAAAAGTATGTTTTGAGGTTGTCAATAACCGCAAGTGTGTTCAATAATTACAGTTACTGAATCACTTCAAAGAAAACTAAACTATACTCCTATCATAAGAAATATACTTCAGAAATAGGAGACTAGGGAGGGAGAAGGGAAAACAGAAAACTAAACAGTGCCATTTATCATTCTAACAGCAGTACAGATCCACAAGCTCACCATACCCACATGAACAGTAAGCTTTTACTCACTAGGTAAGTGTCAGAATTCCTGCGTTCTGCATTTTATCAGGAAAGTTAAACATGAAAAAGCACTGAACTGATTTTGCAGTGTACATGCATACCTTAATGAGCATTAAAGAACTCTCAGTTCCCTCATGCATTTAATTTGCACTTTTCCAGCTAATTCTTTTCCTATATTTTTACAATTGTTAGGAATGCAATGCCTTACCAGAATTCTAAATCTTAAAAATTGCCCAGAAGATTCAAAGTACCAAGTTACAACAGTGACACATAAACAGTAATAAATGAAAACTGTTTTCCTGCAAACTCTGCCAAGCCAACTAAATTCATTTTGATAGCTCCTACCTCAGTCTTCTTGGGGGAAATTTTCTCCTTCTTTGGTGTTCTCTTCTCTTCTTTCCCTGAAGCTATTTTTTCTTTTGATGCTAAACTTTGAGCACCTCTTTCCTTTTCAGCAACCTCTTCTTTTTGTTTCAGAGACACAAGCTTAGAGCTAGGTTTCAAAGGCAATGTCTTATCCGTCAACTCTCTTGCTGTTTTACCATCAGATGATTGTGGGGAAAAATGAGCCCCTTTTGAATGTTCAGATTTAGTTTGCCGCTTTGCAGTGTAATTCTCTGTTTCACCTGTCGAATTTGTTGCTTTCCCTTGAAAGGAGGCAGAGGGAAGAGAGCATATACATAAGAATGTATCTCATTAACATTATAGATGGATGAAATGTTTTCTATATTCTGTGTCATACCTCTTTCTGACTGCTTGTATCTTTCTGTCACATTAGGACTGCTCTTGATGCTCAACACTGTTTGCTCTCCTCCTGAATCTTTCCGAGCCTACATAAATAAACAATGCCAAAGTCAGAGATGCGTGTCCCGAGCTACCATTAAGTACAGGTCCCCGAATTCCCCCTACTGTTAAGTACAATAGACTGAATGACATCTAGCAAAGCTGATCCCTATCACAAGTCAGAATACAATCTCTACCAAAGCCAGGCAAGATGAGCAAATTCTGTACTCAGCAACACACATAATCATTCCTTAAATCAAAGGCCAGACAGATTTCCAGGTTACAGTAAATTTCAATCCCAATCGATTTACTGACTAGTGTAGAAGTACTAATACTTGCTATATTGAAATTAGCAATCCTAAATCCTAAGAGCCTTGATGTACAACCCAGAAAATATTTTACTGCTCCTTACACCACAACCTATGAGAACTGGGAAGACTCCCACTACTGGGGCCCATCTTAAAACTCTCAACATTCCTGCTTGCCCCTTCTCTTAGAGCAAGGAGAGTATCCTCTTCCTTGATCTGGTGCTCCTGAACCAACAGAGCTATAGCTGATCTAATGCACCAGCCTTCAGAAACACACTTCACTCAACTGGAACCAGAACTTAAAGTCCTGGTTCAACAGAAAAGGATAGCACAAAGATACAATGATGTCTGCTGTCTGATTAGGAAGGACGCTTTGCTTACTGAATGAGGAAAATCCAGGAGGAAAATATGAAAAGTGAGTATGTTATTTTTATGCAAACACTTTCTTGTTGCTTTTAATGCATCTGTATGGAAGTCTCAAAACAAAGGATAGGTGTCTAAGTAAGAACGCTCCCAAGCAATGCAATTCCTAAAAACTAAAATTTAAAGAGAATTCAACCTTTTTCTTCTGCGGTGTTTCATCCAACATGGCCAAAGTTTTAGCAAATTCTTCATCTTCGTGCAGCTGTCTCTCCAGCTGAAAGAAAAAAAAGAGAAAGAAAAAGATTTTTAGGCTCACGTCTGACAGGTTTTAATTCTACTATAGTTTTTTTAAACTCAAGACAAAAAGTTTATCTAAAATAAGACAGTTGGAAAAAGTGCATCCTAGCAGAGGCAAATGAATTTCTGAAAACGGCAATGAAGAATTACTTATTTCCCCTCAAAAGAGAAACTGAAATCTAGTGAGAAAAGTAGAGTTTGGATTTGTTGCACTAGAAACATTAATAAGCCTGTATAACCTGTTTTCAAAGAGATTTTCTGTTCCTTCACATCTTTTATTATTATGCATCCTTTTCATTTAATAAACAATCAAAATTTGAAGGCAGGATCTCTCAACAACCAGCCTGCACCAAGATGCAACCTGTTGGCTTCTGAAAACTTCCAAAAGCAGTCCCAAAAGACAAGCAGAACACTGCCTGTGAAGTATTATGATGTCTCAATAATGAATGTTTTATTCTTGTTTACTGCTAACAACATATCATATGAAAAAGAATTCTGGTAGTTTGGAGAATTTAGCTACTGCCCTTAGCCCAGCTCTTGTTGCCGGTTTTGTTTACTTTATGAAAACAAATATACTTTAATTTTTTAATATTTCTACTTACACAACTGATTTTCTTTGACAGAAGAACCAGGAAGAACAAATACTGCCCATGGAATCTGAGAAAGTTATTTATTAATTGCAAAAAACAAAGCCAGGTTGGTTTCATTTTTATTTCACCTAACAAAATAAATGTGACATCTACAGTGATAACTGATCATCAGTTACCTTTCCTCTCCAATATGGGCCCTTGGGGAAAACTTTTTCTGTTCCTGAAGAGTGTATATTGCCAATAAATATTGACCATTGTTTTAACAAAACAACAACAAAAATCCTTTCATAATTGTCTTGAAGTCCAACATGCTATGCTACAAGATTCAGAAAGATGACTTTATAAAACCAATATGCCACAGGCATTATTTTTTATGTGCTCATAATGATGAAATGCATCTACCTTCCCTGTGTACCATGAGAAAGAGGAAGGACAGCAACTACCAAATGCAAACCAGACTGAGGCAGACACACCTGAAATAAAGTACATTCCTTCAATGATACATATAGACAATGGAAGTCTTATAGATAAGATCAATTCAAATAAAAGACACCACCTTGTTTTTCTGACAGGTTGTTTAACTTTCTAATAGATTAAAGCTAGATTGACCACACCTCTGGGGAGGTCAAGGATGAGACTAAGTTTTGCACGTACAATGTCTTTATTTCAAAGCATAATCAATATTACCAGTATATAGGAAATTAACTGATTTTCCCAAAAGCAAGTAAACATGTATGACAAGTGTACATTTTCCTCATATTAGCACTGATTCAAACAGGAAACCTTAAGACATACACACAAGGGTCATTCACATTTTTCTCACCTATAAGAAAACTCGGATGACAAGTGAAATAACCATGGATGGCAATGGCTTTCAGTTTTTCACCCCAGGTAAGGAAAAAAACCCACACCAAAAAACCAAAAGCATGAGGAAGCAGAAAGTGAATTCTGTGTGAAAAGCAAGATTATTATAGACGCAGAAACTGCACAGGTAGAGAAAGTCTGAACAGACGGAAAATAGATTAAGTGAGATGTTCTATTTACATAACTGAAATAATGCCCATAAAAATAACTGTGTGACTATGTTTGCACATGTGCGCAAAAGTTAAGTATACAGATGAATTTTATTACACTTATATATAGCATACATGGAAAGTCCATCTTAATTTCTTAAGGAAAAACAATTTTAAGTTAAACAAACTGCTCTTGGCACAGAGCAACAAATTTATACAGCTTTTACCTCTGAATCTTCTTCAAGCTGCAGTTGCCTAGCAATGGCCTCATCATCTAGTGTGCTGTCTCTGCTTTGTGAAGGCTATATTTAAGAAAGAAAGACCAACAGTTCAGTTTCCCCAATATTGTGTAAATTACAATAATTTAATCTGATAGATTCATTTCATATACTTCTAGAAAAGGACTGGGAATGAGACATGCAGCATTTTATCCCTAGCTCTCTAATCTAAACACTATTAAACAAGGTTGTTTTCAAGAGATTTTACTGTTCAAAACAAAACCGTGCTATAATATAAATATCTCATTTCTTCAAACAATGCTGAATATCTCTGAAGCTATCACAGTTGGCCAGCTTGAAGGAAATCAACAACTAAATTGTGCATTTTTAATTTCCTCCACACTTTATTTGGTCCTTTATTATTCCATGAATATGTCCCATAAAGCTTGGGAAGACAACCTCCCTCCTCTCCCTCCTGCCCTCCGCCCCCAACTATAAGCTATCTCATCCACTCACTAATCTCGGAAAACTACTTAATTTTAAGAAGTCACTTGAGAAGCAGCAATAAATACTACTTTCAACTTTGTGCTATCTTCTCAAACATGGAAATGCTACTCTAAACTTGCATTTCAGGACTTGATATGCCTGCATATATCAGAATTGAACTTACACTTGAGTGGTCATTAAAAAGTAACATTAAGTAGGACAAGCAGTTAAGTACCTCCTTGCAATCATTAAACAGGGCATTTTGATCTGCTACCACACACATGAGCAGCCTAAAGGAACATCATCAGTACTCACTTCTTTCCTTTTAGTTGCTACTAGTTTCTTTTCTGATCGTTGGACACTACTTGTCCCAAAGTAATCAAGTGCCGAGGTGGGAGTCTGTTTCACTGGAGATAATGGTTTGCTTTTGGGTCGCGGTTTTATATCTTCCTTTTTCACTGTAGTTGTTCCTGGACAACCAATTGCTGATGTCCCATTCTCCTTTGGTTTCAGGGAAATTCTTTTATTGACAAAGTCATCTTCTTCATCTAAACATGAAGAGTATTCTATTACTTGTGGTACATGGAACGTAAGTTCTTATAATGGAACTGTCAAAAGAACTATCTTAGCAGATTACATCAACTCAGACCCTAAGAAAATGTTACAGGTGTTTAGAAGTTATTTGGAAAAAAAAAGGCTGAGTTGCATAACACAGTATTTAGCATAGTCTAGTTCAAGTCTGAATAGATTGAGTACTGAAATAAAGATGCAAAAAAATTTGTTACTTGTGTTCATACATTAGCTCTCTTTTACAGAAGATAGCAAAGAATACCTTCCCTTCTTACATAGGGAAGATGATGACCAGAAAATCTAGGCCACTGAAATTTGAACCCTCCCTTAATTAACGCGACATCAAATAGAAGAGCACAACTCTTCCTTCACATAAAATGTGAAGTATAAAGCTACATTTATTTTTATTACTTTACAGTATTCATTAACAGAGCAGCTAATATAGATGATCTTACAGGTCTTTTCCAAGCTAGGAGACTCTGTGATTCTGTAATATAGGCTTTGTAGACTTGTATGTTCTTAAGAATCTCAATATTAGACTATAAACCAGGGCAAAATATTAGAATATTGTATTTACAAAAAGCTTCTTGAATAAGCTTACCAGTTATTTGTAAAGTACTGCTCATAGCTTATGAATGTTTTAGCAGAAACACTTTAACACCATTTTTTACTTTTCCCCTTTTAAATCAGATTCTATGAGCTATTCTACATCCTCTACATTTCTGCACTTAACCACACTCTCCTTCCAGTACAGTGAAAACCATCTCAAAGAAATGCAGCCATTTCACAGAACACAGAAATCAGACAAGACGTCAGCATATAAAATGGATTTTTCAATTTAAAAGGAGAAGGAAAAATGGCATATGCAGTCACATTAAGAATTAGCCCACAGACCACTGAACAAACACTCCACCTTTCCTTTTAGGACTTTCTATAATAGTCAGGATATGGTCCTCCCCGCAATGAAAAGAAAGGAAAGGGTTTGATAGCCATTTATTCATTCTTGACCCAAACTCTTCACCTAGTCAGTCAATCAACAAAGAAGATTACCAAGGACTTCAAAGAGTTTTGTGTCATGTCATGAAGTCTTAGTGACAGTTATACAAATGACACCCTATCACTGAAGCATACAAAAACCTACAGATATCATTGCCAAATGATTAGATTAATATGACAGCACAGAAGACAAACATCACTGGACAAACTTCTTGATCAGCGATAAAAGCACTTTCTTTCTGAACTCTTCTAAAAACTCAAAGTGCACACGGGCTAACAAGCAAATGTCAAGAAAATCCCCAAAATGAACATTAAACACAGAAAGAATAAAGCGCAAAAACTTGAGAGGAACAGAAACAGAGGCTGTCTGATTTGCATGCCGCTAACTGAAGTCTGGTTTTACTTTTCTCAAGATGTTTCAGACTCTCCCCTCAACAGATCATAAACACAGAAATTCTAAACATCTGTTTTAGAACAGAACTTAAATTGGTAGTATTATCACAAAAATAGGTTCGTTCTCCAGTCCTTGCTAATTTAAGCCCCCATATTTCTTTTCATACAAAAAATTGTTTTCTTTATCACTTCCCATAAGTTTCAATGCTGTCATGTGTCTGTCATCTATAATTTTTGTTATTTACTAGACAAAGATAGAGGCAAACAATATTTTTTGTTTCACCTTTTCCAAATAGATGGTAGTAACAAGCATTTTAGGCATCAGCTGGAACTTTATGCTACTGAACACTTACTAAGCAGAATATAACAAGTATGAAGGGGGATCCTGACTATTCCTGGGAGTGAAAGTTCAGAAAGAGAAAGAAATAAAACAAAGATATTTCTGCAAATTGGGTCAGCACTAAATTGGAGGAAATTGGTTCAGCAGTTAAATCAGGAATGCCTAAAGATAAAAATTTATCTATGAGAAAGTGGCATTTTAGCCAATTCAATTCACAAAGCAATATATGGAGGAGAAAATTCAAGCCCAGGTCCCTCAGCAGCAAGTTTTACCACAAAGCTAAAAGCTTTACTATTCTCAACACAATTTACTTTCCCGTGGCAGCAGTAAATCTCTTACTGCCATTTAGCTCAATTCAACAAACTATTACATATCTGGGACATTTGGGCACTGGATGCTTTAGGCTCCTAATTTACAATAGTTTGAGGTCTGAATAGGAGACTGCTTATCTCAAACTTAATTTCAGAAATATTTTTGCTTCTTTTACATTTTTCAGTTTAACAAGAAAATACGTTCGCAGGAGTAAAATGTACCTATTACTGGAAATCAACAGTTAATGTAAATGTAATTACATTTATTTGTCTTGAAAAGAAGATACAAATCCTGTTCTGCCCCCCTGCTCCCAGCTTTTCTTAAGCTAAGGACTGCTCCATGCTAGAAAAGAATCTTTACTAATCACTACTGTTATCAGAAGATCTGCATGCAATATTGACTTTTTTCATTATTCACTCATAACCATTTAAATAACAAAGAACAACAGGATATTGCTTTCTCTCAAGTAGAAAGAAGCAGAGTAAATATAATTAGGTTTTAATTAAAAAGGATGTGGATTTGAGTCATTTATGATAGCATACTAAGCAATAATTAGAGCTTTGCTGTAATTATATCCTTCCTAGAAACAACAGAATTAGAAGCATTTATTGATTGCAAGCGGTGGCTGAAGAAGGACAAGAGACTCATAGCACTTATGAACAGTTGTCTATAGAAGTAAATAAAGAAAAGGCAGAATAAGAACATGAAAGTGGTCAATGGGAAACAAAACCACCCCGATTCTATTTAAGTGGGTTTCAAAAGACGCTTTAGCAGACAAGTACTCGGGCTAGAGTTTTGTCCCAGGTTCAGGAAATTCATAAGCACATCACAAGTTTGCCTGATCTCTTGCCTTATTTCAAGTACTTGAGAACATCCACTTTTTCTGTAAAGCCTTAACACTTCTTCCTTAAAACAAACTGCTCATGCATGCCTACTGCTACAGAACTGAACACCAACGTTAATCAGTTGTATGCTTTCAGTTTCCTTACAAGATTGAAGGTGACTTCATTTACAACTTTGAAAATATCAAGAGTCCTACTACTGCTGCTGGACTATTCAAGTCAATGTTTCTGTAAAAGGAGAGAGACATTCTTGTTCATACAAGCAAGCCAGTAATTTGTGGGACAATAAAAGTGAAAATTCCAGATTTTAGCTTATAAAAATTGGAGATTGACTGCATTTTTATGGCTATTGCTAGGTGAACAGCTGAGACAGCCCTACATGGGGGCACAAACTTCACAAAGTAAGAAACAGGAATCAATTTTATCATCAACTAAATTACTTTTATGTTGCTAAATCTTTGTACAACAGAACAAGACTACTCTGAGAACAGTATTTCCTGTTTACATTGATACATTTTTTTTGTGTGCTGTACCATGAAAAAATACCCTGAGCATACACATTTGGTTTTTTTCAGGATTAGATCTGAATTACAAACAGCAGTCAAGACCATGTATTCTAGTCAAGTTTTCCAGAAAGTAAGTAGATGTGACAAAGAGAAAGCTAATCATGTGATTAATGGAACAGACAGGCATGACAACCAGGAGATTGCTTTTAATTATTTTGGATGCAAACACTACACGTGCAGCAGGGACCTATTATGCCAGGCAATGTGCAAGACCAGACTTCCCTAGCAACAAACAACTATTAAATCCTGGGGGTTTTAAGAACTATTTCATTATATTAAAGCACATCTGGTTTTCATTTTATATACTGTTCTAGCAGCAGCACAATCAGGTTAACAAACTAATGCCTGCAGCCCACCTGTAACTGTTTGTTATTCCTCTTCCTCCTTCCTACCCTCACCCTTTCTCAATAGGCTTTCACCTGCTTATTACAGAGCAACATCTGCGGTGGTTCCCTAACCGAGCTCCTATCAAAATCATCTAGGCTGTTTTAAACATTTGTTTAAATTCAGATCATTTTAAAAGGCTCTGGTTCAGCCAGCCTAAAAAGGGAGCAGTCTATTGCAGGAAGGGACAATGGCAACAAGCAGCATAGGACAGCTCCTCAGATGGCCTTCAGAACAACTTATTTTACTCATCATCTTTTATTATTTCTGCACTATTAAGTTCCTTATCAGTATAGCATAATTCCCTGGTTCCTATTCTGTTTAGAATGCAAAAATATTTAAGGCAGAGACAACCTCTTACTATGATGTTATAAAACCAACCCCAAATACAGGCAGGGCATCTACAGGTTACAAGTAACTCATAGTTATTATGATAACTGTATGTTAAATTGGTGTTTGTACACCAATTACTACTACAGAAGGATTTCTATATGGAGCTACAGGACTATATCCTGTCCAAAAGTCATTAAATCTACATTACTTGTATAAAATGACAATATTCTGGTCATTCTTCAGTTTCAATGGCACCACATCTGCACAATTATTTAAAACAGTTCCTGTCCTGAGGAACCCGAAGTCTAGAGCGGTAAGTATTGCTGTCCAAGCTAAAGCTGAGGTTGAAGAAAATAATATGTGTACGAAAAGAAGTTATTGTACTGGGGTTTGATTATTTTAAATATGCACCGACCCGTACGCAACAGTGCCAGCACTTGGTAGGACTGAGTTTTGTATTCACCTTTTGCTTAAAGTAAATCTTTAAGAAGATTACCTTTAAGATAACCACCACTTCTCAAAAAAGCCAGCAAGTCTATTCAAACTCAATCCCTGTAACTCTTTCCAAAAAGAACAGATGCTATGTGTGACTAGCAAAGTGGCTATTTTTTTCCTATCTTCCTCTGCATTTAAAAACACAGTAATTGCAACCTACATTCCAAAAACTAGTCTGTACAGTCCTTTAGATTTTTCAAGTCATTTCTCAGCAAGCTAATTGATTTCAGATGTACTACAAACATGTACTTTAAACCACAATTGTTAGCACTTTGCCTATATCGACACATCAAGGTTGCGTGCTGTCATAAAAATATAAAGCTTACTAGAACCATTCCAGCTTTACTTCCCTGAAATCAAATTTACATTTGGATTTTCCAGCTATCAAAGACAATTTCGAGAAGTTGCCTCTGTCATATTTTTCACTTTGAGGGAAAATGGTTCTAGGATCCAAGACTGCAATGCAATACCTGCCATGTCTAATTGTAATTATACACTTTAGTGCCTAACTAAATACCCTTTGGTACCTTTTCATCCAGTACACACCAAATAAAATTCTTAGTCAAACATACATACTTATCTTTTAAAAATATCTTTAAAAAGGAGTTTTGAGAACATTAAGATAGAAGGCTGAATATATTTAAACTGAAGTAAATGATCTTCATCTGTAAAACCATCAATTATAGCAACTCCTTCCAAATGAAATAAATGCTCACACTTGCCATAGAAAATGCTGGGTATATTACCTTCGCCTGCAATTAGAAGTTATCAGACCACTGACTCTTTTCAGTTTATTCTAGAGTTTTATTCACTTGAACTGGTTAGTTTTACCATAATAGCAGCTTTATCATTTCACAAAAGCACATTTGAATCCTCACCATGCAATGAAACTTCATGTTCTGGTTTAGTTGCATCAACTTTATTCCATGACAGGAATATTCAGTAACACCAAATGAATAATTAGGAAACAGGAAAAAAGTAACTTGAAAAAAATCCGACCAAGTATAAATGCGTTCTTTTTTTCCAGCTGCAGCTCAGGCAGCTCAACTTACTGAGCCGCTTAAGACACAGCGTTCTGTCTCAGACAAAATGAACTAGTCTAGCCAAAAAAAAAAAAAAAGTAAAAAAGTCCTCTTTTACATTTTAAACTAATCCAACAGATTACCTGAGTCCTTTATAAATAAATAATTCAAAATTAAAGATTACAGGCACATAAAGTTCATACAGGTAAGTGGGAACTAGGGAACTTCATCTACCTTCAAATGCAATACACTGAATGATTAAAATAAGTTTATGGTATTTCTAAGCAAAGGTCATTTGTGCGAGTATTAAAAAAAATTAAATGGAGAAGGCTCTACAGCAAACAAAGTGAACCACAAGAACTTTTGATATTCTCCTTTTTATCTTCTGAAAACATTGTTTATACTCAAGTGCAGAAATTTGCTGTTTTCACATGCTTTGTGAAAATAATTAAACACCTGCAAGAAACTTGTAAAAAAAATCTCCTACATATTACATTTTTAACTATTGAAAAATTGCAAAGCAAGTTGTAACATTATAGGTGCAGCACGTAATACCTATACCATTAAAAAAATCCCAGTAAATTAATGTGAACTCTGAACCAGAACTGGCATAAGAAAAAAAGCTATCTGCAAATAAGTTACTTGTATCCATACCACCTAAATGCCTACAATAACAGTATACAATTACTGATGTAGTAAAGAACAATGCCTTGCTTTTTTTCGATGGCATAGCAACTTTGCAAACAGAAATAATCTGCATGAGTCAGTAGTTTTATAAAGTTTTACTTCAGACATTACTAAGTACTACCTTTGTGTTATGATCTTAGATCCTTATAAATGTGCTGTCTTATATAGCACATATAGCACAGAAGAAATAATATTCATTTGTGCTTACAGGACTAAAAACATTAAAATCTGGTTAAGTATTAAAAAATTAGTCTATCTAATCTTCAACTGGGTTCACAAGTCACAGTGGACATGGAAAGGAAAACAGACATTAATTGAAAAGAAACAGGCTGTTCCCTACACTACGATTTCCATGGTACTGTTCTAAATACCCTCCTTTTGAGATCTCAGTTTCTACTTCCCTGTCCTACCTACGGTGTCAGGACCATTAACGTCACCTTGCTCTGATGTGCACATAAATACCCAGCAAAACATACATCTTATGTTTCACCACGCTGATGGCATAAGGAGCCAACGAAAGTATCAGTGTGAGAAAAACAAAGCCAGGGCTCAGTTGGCGAATAACACAGATGAACAACATCGAAGATTAGGCACACAACACTGAAGTCATACAATTAAGTTCTAGGAAATGCAAAAAGTAAAAACTCAAAGTACTTAATATAATGTATGCATATTTCTCTGTATTTCTGTAATAAAAGAAAAAAAACCAGCCTGCATATGTGTAACTCACTGCTAGTTCACAGGCAAGGACATTCAATTTTTTCACTGTACTGTTAGAAGTATGCAAAAATTCAACTAAAACACTAAAGAGAAAGAAAATCCAATAAAAGTGCTTGTTGCAGTCACAGAAGAGCATAATGCTTACAAGGACAGGTACCTCCACAGAACTATCGGGCAATCAGATTAACACTGGATGAAGGATACCATCTCAGTTCCTTAATTTAAAATAGATTTACTACACTTATCCAAGGTAAATTCTGCATTCAGCTACCAGAAAAAGAAGAATTCACCTCATACTGCTTTCCAGAGGAAGAAAGAGATTAAAAAGCATTAACTATGGCATACAAATTAAATGGTGAAATTATTCATTTCATCTTCAATTATAATGTAGACCTGCCAATGCCTCTATTTAAGAGGCTCCTGTGTCCAGTCTGCTACATGCCTCAAGTTTTTTTTTATAAAAGTGGTATCTTATGCCATTGTATTTACCATTAAAATCAACACACATTAACAACCCACACACTGACAGTTCTATTTTTTAAAAAAAACACACACACATTAAAAAAAAAGAAAACAAACCACAAACATTTCCATTTGAAAAGAAACATTTCTTTTTCTAAACAGATTAAAATACAGTTTGGGCTTTAAAATATTTAAAACAGCCTACAGAATCAATAGCTTTCACATAGAAGCCAGTTTTTAAAGAAGGAACAAGCATGAAGTACATATGAAAGTTATTTTTCCAGAAAGTTTCCTCAAAGTACATTGACAATTAAAACAATCCTCTTGCAGTCCAAACATATCAAGTGAACAGCAGGGTACCAGCGCTAGCCAGCTGCTTGACCAGAACATCTTTTAACACACCTCCAGAAAGCAGTACCATGTACTTGTAAAAATAAGGGCAACACCACGCCCATTATTAAAAACTTAAACTCTAACAGCAATTGTTAATGAATTTATTTCATGTCCTGCCATGTGTGAAATAGACTGACAAAGTAATCCTAAGTAATTTCTCTGTCTTCTGAAAAGTGAATCCTGTTATTTTTTTATTGAAAGTTACCACACTTATTTCTCAATATTGCTGTTAGCCTAGATTTTGCAGAGAAAAGAAAAAAGATCACCTCTTTAAAAATTAGATTAAATTTTACTTCATCCACACCTCTGGTTTCCACTTACTCCCCTATTCTGGGAGGCACTGCACGTCAAAGAATCCAGATACTATCATACATTTACTATGTTTACACAACACTCCTCTCACCACTTAAAGAGTTAGTCTCAACTGACCTTACATAAAATACTTCAGAGGAAAGCTGGTACATAGAGCCCTATTTATCACCTTCATGCATTTTTGCGTAAGTATAGCAATTACCCTAAGTATACACACTGCTAGTACTGCCCAGGAAGTAACAGTGACAATTTCTTATTCCGCTGTGAAATGTTTCTGTCTAAGACATGCTTATTCACTAACAATCTGCTGCTCATTTGAACCAGCATTTGGATATGGGACTTTTTTTGGCCACCCGTACTAGCACTTAACAGATTTTTTTGATGTTTTTTTTTGTGTTTCCCCACACCCCTAATATTCTCTATATTAAGAGTCTATATTCGGCAAGCACATTCACAAGCTATTCTTCTTCTCCTATCTTCTGAGCTCTAAAGGAACAGTCTCCCAGTAACCTGCAACCCTCCTCGGTTACTACTGTTTTGATTTTTTTCTCGCTTTAATTCAGCCTACCATGGTTTTATTTTTTTAATTTCAAAGTTGTATTTTGCAATGTTCAAGCAATCAATGCAATTGCTTTATGTGCATAATTACCTCTACATGTGAAAGATTAAGTTTTCACTAAAAGTGAAGTCACAATTCCTGACAAATAACTACATGTGATGAAACCAGATGAGGTTCAACACATCATAATAGCAGGTCATCTTCTACAAACAAAGCTCAAGGTTCCATACTTCATTAAATAGTCAAACAAAGTGTTATTTTAACAAGTATAACAAACATTTGAATTTTTTCCCCAATACACTAAGACTCTTCTATCAACAGAAAAAGCTCATTTTTTCCCCTTGTTGCCTGCTAGAATAACTTCACTTTATCTTTCACCATCAGTAAACTAAATATTTATTTAAATTAAATTTGTTTCAATAATAGCAAAGCATTTCATATAAAATTACGAAGAGCGACTATTCTTTGTTGATTTTTTTTTGCCTTTTTTAAAAAAAAGGCAACTTCACAAGCTAATAAGAAGCAAAAGAAACACAATAATCTCATCAATCCACTCTTAATACGAAACAAAGTTTATTCCCCAAACATTTTCCAAGAAAGCTGTATCTCACATGGTTATATAGAAGAGCTGAAAAGAAATTTGAGAAACAAGAGGAAGGAAACTTCAAATGAAACTGAAAAACAGGTTGAGGCAATTAGCTACCAAGCTTCTACTGACTACTTGGTGCCAAAAGACTCTTTCAAACACATTGCCACAGACAGAGCCCTTCAGAATAAGATTCTGACTTTTTAGCAAGTCCAACAAGCATCATCTTGATTTTTCAGCTGCATAACACTAAAAACAAGAAAAGAACAAATGTCTATAAATTCCATTAGGATCTTTTCTATCTACTATTTCTATATTCCTATTCTTGTAAAACATGTTTATCTCAAGCCAATAGCTGTATCAATACCATTAAAACACACTCAGCCTGACAGCTCCATTAAGCTGAAGAAACAATTTATACAGATTAAATATAAATAAAATTCAAGCCTTAAGTCTCAAGATTATAAAGGCATTGTTTTAGTCATAGACTATTAAGTCAACTTTGTGTGTACTTAAGACTCTAGATAAGAGTAACCCTGAGCTGTGGTTTTCAGGGATTTCACTAATAACCTTGACCAGTGTTCCCATGGTATCCCTATGCAGAAAAACTTGATTACACCACCTTTATCTTTCACCATCAGTAAACTAAATATTTATTTAAATTAAATTTGTTTCAATAATAGCAAAGCATTTCATATAAAATTACAAAGAGCAACTATTCTTCGTTGATTTTTTTGCCTTTTTTAAAAAAGGCAACTTCACAAGCTAATAAGAAGCAAAAGAAACACAATAAACTCATCAATCCACTCTTATACAAAACAAAAAGTTAATTCAGGAATCTGATCATTTATCTACTCTGGGATCAATGCTACTAAAAATCTTTTTTAATTAGGAAAGAGTTGTTAGCAAAACTGTCAAAGGAAACAATGTTTTGAGTAAAAATACAAACGAGATAAATTTTTCAGGATACTTTGGAAAATTGAGCTCATTTGAATATGTGACATAGTACAGCTAAATGCCAGGTCAAATATCTAAAACAAGTAAAAGCAGCACAATCCATCTTAAAAACAGTAATTCTTGAAAAGAGCCCGAGCAGGAAGAAGGTATAGAAAAAAAGCCAGCCAAGCCACACGTCTAATGGGATATTGCAGCAAACAATCCTTTTTGTTTTGTTGTTTTCATGTTTGGTTTTTTTAAATGGTATAATTATAGGGAGGCAATGTTTACGCTTAGCAATGACCTTACAAAAAAAAATACTATACCCAGGGACTGGACACTTTCCCAAATACGTATCCTAAAACTCTGACAGATCGCAGAAGAACTCCTGGAATTCTAACATGTAAGAACACATGTTTTATCACAATAGATTTGGATTCAGGTCTGTTAATTTTATCACAGTTTGGAAGAATCCATACAAGGGAAGTCCTATGGCTACTAAAGAACTCTAGGAGACAAATCCAGAAGACCTGATAGTTACAGCCTCAGCTGCACTTAGACCAGATGTTCTAACTACATATAACCACAGCAGCAACTGACAAAAAGCCTAAAGCTTTCCCACTTCAAGCCTAAGTGACAGCAGGTAGAGAGATGCATCACAAGCTATGAGAAATACCTTTGCAACCAAAACATGTCAACCTAGTGTTGCAACTCTCTACAGCTTGCGCTGCACAGGTGATCACAGTATGGTAACCAGTATCCACTATCAAAACACCTAAGTATATCTGCATTATAACAAATCAATGTGAAATTATAATAGATCCAGGGGAGAAAGAGACCTTTATGTTTGAAAAGCAAATCAGAAAAGAATGAACCTAACATGATAAGGAGCTGCCGAGAACTTAGCAATTAATCACTGTCACAATTTTTTCAGAAGCCTACGGGAGACCTGAAGATGATCAACAATGGTTAATTACACTCTGTTCTTTACCCAGGAGCAAAAATAGCTCCAGAATACGATAATTCTGAAATCCAAGACTGAGAAGTACAGTATAACATGGTATATACAAGGTATAATGCAAGTTTGTTACCATTGTTTTTTTCCAGTTCCAGTTCTTCCTAAAAGTCTAATAGACAAATGTTTTTTCAAACAAACTGTTTGTGTTGATAAGGAAGTAAAACACAAAACCTAAGAACTTCTGCAGTCACCAACATATTAGGCAGAGATTAAAGACGTGGAAAGTCATATATCAAGTAAAATGAAAATCCAGGTTTTCAAACCTATTTATGGTAACCAACAGTCACTTCACAAAGTGTGCTAGTGAGCAATTTAACTATATTAAAAATACTTCCTTTATGTAACTCCTTCCCCTGAATCTATGGAATACTCTTAAGCAGGGAAGTGTTAGCTCATGAAATTACATGCCTATTTAAATCAACCTAAGCCACTACCCAACATCAGCTCAGTTTTACCCTGCTCCTGACTTCACAATACTTGAGGTTAAACTTCTGAAGTGCTTTTGGTTAGCTTGTTTAAGGAGAACATAATTTGCCTTCCTCAACATTAGGGTTTATGGTCATATTTAAGAGCGTATCAGTCAAACAATCCATCCCACTTGTAACATAATCCACCCCACTACAACTGAAAATATAATGATATATATTTCTTCCATTACCTGTCTCTGAAATATAAACAACAGGATCCCGCTTTAGAGCTTTACCAAGTTTTGAAGTAGCTGCTTTTTTCTCAGATGGCTTCTTGGATTTTTTCACTGACTGCACCTCCTCTTCTGAATCTGTATTTTGACCACAACATAAATGTAGATTTCCTCCACATACATACAGGCTTTAAGTAATAGATCACATAACATCAGTTAATGTGTTCACATATATTCAACTGAGTGAGAAAAAGATACCATATGGAATGTCAGAGCACAGCTTTGTTTTTCTCCATCAGCTAATAGCCTAGCCATCATTTATTCCAGCATATACATGACTAAATGAAAACTTGGTCAGAACTCAAGTCTAGACAGTGGTTTTTGTTTACATAACAAAAAAATATTTTGTTACTTATTACAAGAACTGCTATGCCTGTATAAAAACCTTTCCAAAAAGGAATGCAACTGTCAGAGTACAACACCAGATTACTAAAAACAACCAAACAACAACAACAACAAAAAAAAAACACAACAAATTTTTAACATGGATTCATTAGCCTGATTAAATTTATATGGTATTATATTATATTATGCTGGTGTATTCCACGACACCTATTCCAATAGCTAACAACAGCTAAAATAGATCACTGAGGTTGTACTCTGATTTTTGAGAACACTGGTAGACTGCCACTCACCTCACCAACCATTCTCCGTATCCCAAAAGTTGTCAAGGTGACAAACTTATGCCACTGTGGATTATGTATCCCTCATCCAAATGAGTAAGCGTGAAAAACTGAAGCAGCAGAGACAACTAGCAAGCGAGCAAGCGTAACACAGGACTACCCTTCAAGAGCCTACCTTTTTCAATGATAAACATTAATATATATTGTAATTATTAAAAAAAAAAACAACCAACCACAAACAAAAAAAAGCAGCTATGGTCAATTGACTTGAGTCTCCCCCTCCAAAAAATACAGCACTATTCCTCTTTTCCTCTTCTACTACTAATAGGCTAGAATTTGCAAAATCTCCAGCACTTTAAAAGTAGCAGCTGAGTTATATATTACTTTTGTACTCCACCTTTTAACACAGAAATATTTCTACTGCTATTCCTCACTGCTAAACAGGAACTGTTTATAGAACAGTTTAACTGAAGATTCAAACACATTTTTCTATATACAATAGCATTATTCCAACAGATGTTTGTGTGATCATTTTTCTCCTACAAGAGAGAGAGTCTTCTGTTGTTAAGACAACTGCTTCTAAAAATCCAAGCTGAAGTCTTCAGTAGGAGTCAAAAATTGTAGGAACTCGTGTAATCTTTTCTACAGTTTCACAACTATTTAAGATCCAGAATGCAGTCAAAGAGGGATTAAATGACATAACAGCTCAAAGATTAAACTAGAATTTTCAAGCTTTTACATTAAACTAAACTTGACAGGCAAGAGTTTGGGTTTTTTTTGTTTGGAGGGTTGCTTTTTGTTGTTTAGTTGGGTTTTTTTAAGATAAGTGCTATAAAAAGGGTTTCCTGTATTATAATATTCCAAAGAATATTTTTATAACGATAGTAGTGCTTTATATCATATTCTGCGTGTTCCATACTATAAATTTAAGACTGTGGGATGAACATTTAATAGATTTTTTTAGTAGAGAAAGACACATATGGAAACGCAAGTTAGCTTTTTAAAACATTCTCCTATATCATGTTCAGGCAATGCACAGAAATGTGAAATTATAGCATATGATCAGCCTCCTGTACCCAATGTAGGATGTTATTTATCCCTAACAGAACAGGAAACCTAAAACTCCCCACAATTTATATACATCTTCATAACAAAAAAAAAGTTTTGACGTTTTGATAGGGTTTACTATCTGAATTTTTTTTTTTTGGATGGGTTTTATTTCATGGGTTTGTTGTTTGGGTTTTTTAACAGAGGTTTTGTTAAAAGTTACTTTGCACTGCATATTACAGGCACACACTGCACTCTTATTATTATCAAATATATTTAGCTATCCAGCAATACTTACTGTGAAAAATGTTTTTAATTGCATTTACTAAAAAAAAAAAAATAAACCACAGCTTTCTTGCAGATGTACCATTTACCTAATTGACCTTGAATGCTGATGCAAAAGATATAAAAGAGCATTCAGAAACAACCGTGAACGCTACCTGAATCGTAGATTATTCTTTTTTTCTTGCTTGGCCGCTTTTGTTTGTAATCATCTTCACCGGGTGAATTACTCCCCTAAGAGTAACAGTTCATTAGTTCAATCAGTAAACAAGTCCTTCCAGCTTTTACTCAGTTACACATTCAAATGCATGAGTTTCAAACAAATTCTAACAGAAATTATTTATTTCCCAATATAGCATTTACAAACAGTCTTGTGCATGGGTGGGAGGGAGAAAGGTGCAAAGCAGAGGAAATAAGGAAGAAACTGCAGCAGTAAAGCTAAATGTGCTCCAAGCAAACCACAGATGATTACATTGAGAATAAATATTCAAGTTTAATGCCAAGTAAATCGAACAGATTTTCAAGCACTTCCAAATTTTAATCTAAAAATAGAAATTGCACAGTCCCACTAGAAATAGAGGTCATACAGGCCAGTAAGTTCCTTGTACAGAATTCAGCTTTCACTTTTGGTTCCATTCTGGATGTGGCTTCGCTGTAACCACCAGAATTTCACACCACTTCAGAGTATAATACAGCCAATTGAAAAAGGAAAAAAGTATACGCAACAGTTGAAGCTAGACTGATTTCCTATTCAGCGCCCCTGTTGCTTCCAGCTTCTCCTCGCACCCATTAAGCAGTGCAATTATCACAAGAGATCGCACCAACAGTCACAGTCAACAAACGTGTTCTATCTAGCAGCAGCTAGTATTAAACTGTCTCCAGGAATTTTACTTTTTTTTTTTTTTAAAAAAAAAAAACATTGACAAGCTTTAGACACTTAGAAAAATCACAAGCTGCACAGGTAGGAAGCTTCCTGAGCCTAACCAAACTACCAAATATGTTTGTTTTGTATTCAAGTACAGCTGTAAGTGCTTCTAAAAATATAATTCTAGATAAACACAACTGCAGGTTTTATAATCCACATTCAGTTCTAATCTGAAACATGTTAAATCCTTTACACAGTTGGAGAATTGCAAAGTAAAAATAATAGATCATGTAAGATAATTGCTGTCTTTCAGTTCCACTGAATGGTTCTTTATTTTCACATCGAGATCATGAAATTATACAGCCAAAATATTTTTTAAATAACATCTTATTTCTTAATTCTGATGCTTTGCGTTAAACATTCCATCCTATCAGAAATCCTTCCATTCTCTAAATTATTTTAAAGCCCTCTTTAGCCACTTCTTTCTTTTTTATACCAGTTCAGATGATTAACACAAAAAAGTCCTCCAAGACTAGAACCCAATCTACTTTTAACCTGTCGTTCTACAAAATTTGGTCTTTGCAACAGGTTTACATAAGCACCACATCCAAAAAAGGCAACGTGAATGTTTCCTCCACAGGTGTTTAAAAAACACCTGTTTAAAAAACTGGTCAGAGGGCACCTACATCACAGACTTATACCTTACTTGAAAGCATGACATCTTTATGATATGTCTACACCTACTGTGCATAAGCCGCAATCTTAATTAAATTAAAAATTAAATAAGCAGACCTAATTAGAGAAATATGGGACATAGCTAAAATAACTTCAAGTATATCAGACTGTGCCTACAGTAGCACCACCATTATAACTTCTACCTCTCCTCTGCCCTAAAACCTAAATATTTTGAAAACTAGCAATTTTCTTCACCACTTACAAAGTTTTGCTGCTAGAAGTTAATACTAAGCGATAGTTACCTCCCATGCCTATAAAAACAACTGACATATAGTCAGGTTTTTGAGTATACGAGAAGAAATATGACTTCAAAAAACGCTAGAGATACAAGCAATCCTGCATCAGAGAAACCAAGCACTTCACAAATAAGAAAAGCAAAACAAACCTTAGTCTCCTTTCCCCTTTTCTTCCCACTTGAGGGTCCTTCACCATTTTTAATTTTTTCACTCTTTTTCACAGTCTCACATTCTTGTCGCTTTCCAGGAGGTACAACACCAAAGAATTTCCGGATATCCTAGTAAAATGGAAAACAGGTGTATGTGTTTTTTAAATACAGATAGAAGTTTCACACTACAGAACAGCAATACACAAATTACTTTCCCAACAGCTCCTCTGTTATAGTATTTGTTGATCTAGAAAGTCTATTTACAATTGACAAAACAAAGCCCAGCTAGTTAAACATTGCTGCTCAGACACCACACCACCTTGCTCTTGTCTTTGAACCATGAAAAAAAGTTTACTTCTCCCTTAGTTGGACATCTTCACCAATACACACTTCAAAACAAACATCCACTAGCAATGAAATAGTGACTTAAAGCAGATGTAGAATTAGAATTCTTTTTTTCCCCCCCCAATAAGTCATCACAAACCTAGCCCAAAGTATTTCTGTAGTGAAAACAATCAACTCGACTGTGAAGCAATGTCCAATGTAGAAGGACAGAAAAGCACCAAGAGCTAGAAAGCAGCCAAGTAGTAGAACATACGGCATCCTCCACCTTCTCATAAGTTTAGGACAGTAACTCTCATCCCACTAAAAAAAAATAATCAGCAGATTAAAATTTAAACAAAGAGAAAGAACTTAATATAAAGAGCTCCAAAAGGTCTATTTTGTAACCTTATTTTATTATCTGACCACAGCACAACTATAAAAAACTTTCTAAATACATCAAATCAGCAGCTGAAGCTTCAGTTTTAAAAAAAGCACTATTGTACACACAAAACCAAATCTGACTTCTGTTGAAAAAAAACCCTAGTATTTCAGTTTTATTAAAAAGGAATTGAGGAAACGTGTACCTGGTTGGTATCGCTACCTCCAGGGGTAGCAGCCATTTTAGAGAAAGCAAGTACCTCATATGGCCTAAAGATATAGCAGGTAAAAGGTGTGGCTCAGGACTATGTTCTACCCAGCTGACAGCTATTCCCCATCATAGAGTTCATCTGGGTAGTTTTTGATTATTACAGGGGACTAATAAGTGAAGTAGTAAATTCTTAAGAAATCTCCCCTAAAAGTCTGATTGACAAGAAGGGCTGTTTCAGGCTCCTTTCCTTACCACTTAGTTCCCTGGTGGTTTGGATTTGGATTATCAGAGCCTATAAGGCTTAAAATCAATGGAATATGTAATTCGAAAGCATACATAAAATAAGGGACATGTATAGATTTATTTAGTGTATTTAGCTCAAAACAATTTTCTAGAATCAGAAATGTTGTTTCCTGCAAAAATTTAGACTCTTCATGTTTTACCTGCATATAATAATATGGATTCAGCAAACAGACAATGTCGACTGGGAAGCATACTTCCTCAATGAGACTCCACACATTTCCATCTATGGAATTTACGCCTCGAGGCATAACTTTTCAACACTCTGCTATTTTACATGTACTCCTACAATATAAATGCAGTACTATATAATCTCTGAAATATTGACTGCCAATACCTATAGCTAACAGGTTTGAAGAAAGCATCTATTTTACAAGTCTTGAAGTAGATTCATGGACTCAATTGCTCAATCGTTATTATTGACTTCTTTGTAGGCTTAAGGTAACATAAGCAACAGAAAAATGGATTACAATTCTCATTAGAACTTTTACGTAGTAAAATAATTTAAATACTTAGTACAACACTGCAAAATAAAGTGACTTTAAAGCTTTGTTTTTATTTTTTATAGTTGTTACTGTTAAGAGTTAAAATATTTGGAGAATAATTAATTTTAGATCAATACCATTCTAGTATTTAAACAAAAAACTGTTAGGTAGTAAGCTGCCCTGCAAACACCATATGCAATAATATTAGATTTTTTAAATAGACATACAAGGAAATACCATCATATCCTGGTTTATGAAATGCAGACTTAATAAAGAAAATATATTAAATTGACCTGTCTGCCCTGGCTTCTTCCATTATTTTAATATCACAGTTCCTGAACTGCTAAGGCCCAAATTATAACACGTAAATTATTTTCTGCCTCATTAGTTCTCATGAGCTATCGAGTTAGGTCTTCACAAAATGAATGTCATAGCGATAACCCCTGCTACGTTTAACGTGCTATAAAGAGGACCTAAACTGCCACTTCAAACTTTCAAAAATTAGTATCTAATCAGGGTCAACTTTACAAGCTATTTTGCTCCAAATCACTTCATAAACACCTGAAATAAATGGGTGACAGCCAACTGCTACTATATTTCATAATGCAGGTGATTTCATTAGATTAACAGGTCAAATTAGAATAAACTTTTTTTTTTAATTTTTATTCAAAGCAGCATCTTCTACCCATCTATTAAGAAAGCACCATCCATACAAATACTATTTTTTCTTTGAAAAGACTGCGGTGATATAGCAGCCACGTATTCCAAAATTGCCTATGTTAACACAATCCATTCTATTCTCTTGACACAAACTGCACTTCAGTCCTCAAGAAAAGGCAGCTTTTTCCTTTACTTTTATTGTTACATGCCTGTGTTAAGGAGTTTTCAGAAAATACTGTGAATATTAAAGCACACAAGCCACCTAGAAGTTTCTGAATAAATTTGTATTTGGGCAGTAAATTTTAATTTCCCGTAGTGACCATCTACTTCTGAGTGACTAAACTACACAGCCCTAAGCTACAAAGGAAAACTGACATCTTTGTACAAACTTCTTCACTCTTCAGGGTTATAAATCCTCCAATCTTCGTCAGCTATCCTGCTCTTCAGAAGAAAGGGTAACCTTGTTAGCCACTACTGGACTATAACAGATGGTGAACTCAGAATTGCTTGGGAGAAAAATATGTCACAGTGCAACAATAAAGTTATCTTTCAGTGAAGCTTTTCTCCAAGAATCATAAGAGACGGAATTTTTGTGCCATTTATTAAGAGATGCCAGATAAATCCTTAATTCATTGCATAACTAATTGCAGAAAAGAAGCAATTTAAGTATCTATCAGACTGATTGCCATCCTACAAGTTTGAAGACTACTTAAGAAGTATTATATAAGCTTAGATCCCAGACGGGATCGCTTGCCTCTGTTCTGGGTTTATCTATTTAACATACTCTGACTGACCATCTTATTGGTATATAATGCCATGCATATATATGAGTTCACCAGGTGGCAAAACTGGGTATGTTTAGCTTTTATCTGTGCTCAAACTAGGAAAGGTGTGTACCAACGTAACTGGCAAGTTTCCTTCTGGGACATTCCCCCAAAAACCACAGGAGTCATCAGCTCTGGGTATCCTGGAGATATGCTCATCAGCACAGTGGTGCCCTTGCCCAGAAGGCTAAAATTAAAGAGGCGAGGCTGTATTAGTGTGGCTCCCCATGGTGCCTCAGCAGCAGCAACAAGATGTAACTTTGAGCAGTTCTACCTAAGTAAGAGGCGGAATTAAGTAAGAATTTCTGATCACTCTTGCTAAATTAGGGGGATATGATGCATAGCATCTGAACAGCCTAAAAAGCTGTGTTGAGGTGCACTGCTTCCTGCTGAACTTAGTAATTGTATGAGTTCAGTAATGGCTGTGCCGTCTAGTTCTTGCCAGTTTTGACTACTGCTTCAATTCCTCCATCTTATGCAGTAACAGTACACTATAGCAATTAATCACGTCAGGCTGCAAGTTTTCTCTTGAAAGATTTGTATCTGTCTGTTTGACTGAGGAGAAATAACATGAATAGAAACTGGAAACTATTTGTTAGGTAGTACAAAGACTGGTTACTTGAAGAGTTTGTCAGGGTGACTTGTAAGACTTTAGTAAATATCCAGCTGAAAAAAGTCAGCTATAAAGGTCATAAACACTCCATATTGTTTTTTTCCTGTATTTCAAAAGCATCCTAAACCAATGATCAACTACTCCAACACTTTGATGATAGAACCATCTCAACCTAACCATAATAGGCATAGTGTTTTTAGGAGACTAGAGTCCAATAAGGCAGAATATTTTCCAAAATACCCATATGATTCAGTTTGCACCCCAAAATATGAGACAGAAAACTGAATTGCACCAACCTAGCTCAATGACTGCCACAGAAAGTAATGCACCTTATTTCAGGTATTCTGAAGTGTGTGCATAAGGGCCCTGCATCAAAAGAATCACATTTATTTACAGTCTGCCTACTTCTGTGCAAGTTTTATGGAAATATCAGCTCTCACATCCAGACAAATTGCACTAACTAAAATGAAATTTGTAGTATAACTTCAGTGAAACCAGTAATACCTGCTTGGATAACTATACTTAATTAATGTTTACTAATTGTGGCAACTGAAGCACAGGTAATATACAGTATTTTTCGAGCAGTATCACAGTTCTAAGTACGTACCACCTGATGCTACAGCTTTGGCCATATGAGTGTCTCTGGCAGCTGGAGGCAGCTCAAGTAGCCCCTACACCCAGTTATTCATTCTCTCAGTTGTACCAGTATAGCTCTCTGCTTGGGAACTGGGTCAGGCCATTAATCTCAGTAAAACAATAAATCCCTTCTAAGACAAATCAGTTCATTGTGTAACTCTACACACATCAGTTCAGCACAGTTGAGAAGATGCTGCAGAACCAACCCACTGGGGACTACGTGACAAAAATGCCTGTTTGCAAGGGTATGATACTAAATTCCAATATGCTTGTGCTGTCACTGCGCACACAGACCAGGCTACATGGTTACTAACATCACTGTATTTTTGCCTCTATCCCCGTAGCTGCAGCAGTGATGGCTGTGCAGCCTCTTCTCTTCAGTACTGAAAAGGGAAAGGGCTGAGGTAACTCATCCTATCACCACAATTATGCTTGTCTTCCTCCCTTGTAGCAAACTGCTAGACATTGCGAGATGTGTGACATTCAGGAGACTACACAGAAAGAGAAGGCCCTTGTCCCAGGAAGGCGGGAAAGGAGGAAGCAAGTCTTCCACTAAGATCAGTTTTCTGAAGAGATGGTTGCAGGGAACAGGAGAGGCAGATTTGTCCTCATATATCAATTTAAAGTCATCAGCCACCCTCAACAAATTATGAAAATATCACAGTCTAATAGTTTCAGGTTTCTTAGTGCTGGCAGACCACAATCAGCACCGTGAAAGACTCAGATTGCATTGCCCATCATTGCTGAGCATCAGGTGTAAGATATATAAACAAGGTTGAACTCTATGGAGAGTCCAAAACCAAAGTTGGACGTGAGTGGCATTTGTAGTTAAGCCCGTAAAACGTCTGCACAGAGGCTCCATCTGAGCAGAAGCAAATACATTAGAGCCAGGGGGTAAGAGGGGACACCATCTTACAATGGCTGCATCAGCGAGTGGCACTTTGGGAAGCACACACACGAACATGTATGTATTTATATTTACAAACTCTTTGCACCCTATTTAGGATTGCATCCTTAGTTATTTATAACCAAGTGTCTACTTCCAGACTTTTAAGTTTTTTCTCCCCACCCCCACTTGAACTATTTTTCTGCTGGGCAGCACAAACGCCCTCGCGTGTGCTCTTACTGAAATTTAAGGAAGAATTAAAACTTGGGCACACCGCGTTTAGCGAGAGGTTCGCCCGACCGCCTCCCCCCGCCCCCGGACAACCGCAGGGCCCGCGCCTCATTCACCGCCCGTTCTCGGGAGGGCAGCCGGAGAGCCTCCGACGCTCTCCCCTGGGGGCAAAGGCAAAACCGGCGGGCATTTCCCCGGCCAGGGGTTTATGTCCCTGGCTCGCCTGGGAAGCCGGGCCTCGGCCCCTCAGGGCGGCAGCGGCGGGAAGCGCGCGAGCACCGCCGCAGGCGCGGCCTCTCGTCCGCCGCCTCACGCACCGCGGCTCCCGCCCAGGCCTCTCTCCGCCGCGCCCGCCCTCAGGGAGACGCGACCCCGGCTGGGCTCGGCCCGCTCCGGGCCCACAACGGCCGCGGGGCTGCAGTCACGGCCCCGCCGCCGCCGCCGGCGGGACACTGCGCAACGCTGCCTTGCCTTGCTCTGCCTCCCCTCCCTCACCCGGGGGAAGAGCCACGGGGTTGGGGGTGGGAAGCGGGGCGACCCATCGGTACGGCGCGCTCACCATGCTGCCGGCGGCGGCGGTTTATCTCGCTAGCGGGACGTCTCCATGCCTCCCGCTTCCCGCCCCCCCCCCCCGCCTCCCCCGCCTTCGCGCCAACTCTGGCAGGGCGGCGCGCGGCGCTGCCGTCACAGCCGCGACGGGCGGGGCGGGGCGGCGGCCGCTGTGGGCGCGGCCGCTGGTGGCGGCCTTGTCGCTTGTCCCTTCTCCTGCGGGCTCTCGCTGCGGGCTTCAGGGGCCGCTCACCCCCTCCACACACACACACCCCCCGCAGCGGCGGTGTAACCGCCTGTAACCGCTCCACTGAACCTCGGCAGGGAGCCCCGGCAGGCACCAGGTCTGGATTGGTGCAGCACGTAAAATTATTTCCCTGTAATATAAATAAAAGACGTGTGTCCTTCTTCGTGTGTGGCCCTTCTTTCTTCATCCCTGGTTGTGCAGGAAGCGCCAGGTTTGATTATGGCATTTTCTCCCCATCTGTTAAGGCTGAGGGGAGCTCACAGTCTATGTCTGAGTCCGAGAGACGCTGGAGAGTTATGCTCCGTCTTCACCCACCGACCATTTAATTTCTGATCAATTTCTGATGAAATCTTGTGTGTTTTCTTACCTTTTTTGGCCTCTTACTTGCTGAACACTGGGAGGGAATAAACTTGGGCAAACCCAAATGAAATCCTGTTCCTCTCTCAATAATTACTTGTCTGATGTTTAGATTCTGCCAACTTACTGAATCTCTAATTATTGCCAGTCTTGGAGAAGAAGAGGGGAACAAACAGAATTTGTGACGTTAAGAATACTGCATTGATTTAGAAAACCACTCAAAAAAAAAGGAGAGTACAAGCTCAATTTGTACTTGTCTCATAGGGCAATTTCCAGTGCTATCACTTTATACCTTCTGTATTCACTTCATTTTCTTTCTCTTTTTTTTTTTTTTTTTTGTCTTTCAAGAACAAGAGACTGTCTACTTGGTGGCATAGTCAAACTCCAGCAAAGATAATGACGTGGGGATGAAAGATCTTTTTATCCGATCTGAGCAAACATGAAAGTTAATGATACCATTCCTGTTTAGTTCTTTAAATCACACTTTAAGTAATTGTAAGACCCTGTTTGTATAGAAATTGCTGCTGTTCTTTTATGAATTCACATGGTCAAGTGGACTCATATTTTCAACATTAGCATAGCTTGTGAATTTGGATTTCTGTGTAAGAAACACATGACTTAGCAAGCAAGTAAACGCAGACTCACAGCACAGGCTGTGCTTTTCAGCCTGTTTTGCAAGGTATTCCATATGCACTCAACTATAATGGCTATGCAAACAAAGCCGGTATCACTTTAGAAAAACATCTCCAGTGATATGTTTGTAGTTACGTATTTAATTCTATTATGTAATTTTTAAAGCTGTGCCTATTCCTGATATCAGAACTAAAGAGTAGTTAAAATGGCTGACATTTGTAAGAGCCAGACAAACTGTTTAAATAATGCTAAAAGAATTATTGCAGGTGGTTATCTCTATTTGTAGTTGATAAAGCTACCTAGAATAACATCCAGCAGAGCAGTATCTGCTTGTGGGCTCGTGACATGTTCATGTTTCTTAGAAGGCAAGAGTTTAACCCTTTATGAAGAGATCAGACTGAATACCTGGAATGACTATAATTCACTCCTGGGTATGGTGGGGGGACAGAGGATACCTCCATTTCTGCATGCATAGCTATGAAACCACTGAAAGTGGCAAAAAGCTTGCTCTGCCACAGGAAACAAAACCAAATACTCATTGTATTGTGATGGGCGTTGCAAGGTAAAATTCAGGCAATATCCCTTTTGAGTCTATAATGATCACGGGTTGTGTTTTAAAGACATATTACTCAGCTAAAAGTACAGCTTTTTAAAAAGCGGCTAGAGTAAACTCAATATCATCACTCTATTTACAACTAAGACAAGTAATTAAAAAAAAATAGACATGTTTTCTGCCTTTCTGAAAATCGCAGAGTATTTGGCTTTTTATGTTATTATTTTCCAAAATACATTAAAAAAGTGAGCTATTAACTCTGGAGCTTGTGTTTTTTCCCCTATTGAACAAAACCGGTCCTACTGTTGTTATTATTAGTGAAAGCTTTGTCTATTGAGAGAGGAGGTTGTTCGTAAGAAAAATACATTTTCTTATATTGATAAAGAAAAATAGATTGGTCTGTTTTCTTTTTGTTAATATTTTCTTGTTTATTTTCTAATTTTTGTATATTGATACAGTTTTGGAATTAAAATCAACTTTTCTGGCAACTTTTGAAGCAATGTTTTATTTACTGCTCTACAACATTCGTATTTTGAATTATTTGAAATGTAGTTGAAATATAAAGCAGATACTTGTAACTTAATACTGAGATACTTTTGAAGTTCATAAGGCAGTGTTTCTCACATGTTTTAGTGGACAATGCACTTCCATCATTTAAGAAATCTTTATAATGGAACAGAGATGTTCTGAGCTTCATATGTGTCCAGAGGACCTCTGAGGTTAGGAATTGCCCTAAAGAAGTACAGTATGCTAATGCTGAGATGATTAGGAAAACACAACAAAAATATGTTTCCTGAAATTGAAATTTCGGGTTAAATTCTATATTTTTTCATAGCATTAATAGACATTAAAATGCTCATTTACTAGATGATAGGCTCTATTTTGGAGGAATCCTGTAGGGAATATTTTGCTCTACTAGAGTCTCTAGTAAAGAAAATCAAATTTCTTTCACATTGTAGAAACAGGAATTAACATTTTGTTGCAGACGAAGAATTCCAAAAATTCTTTGTAAATCTGTGGTCTAGTTTCTATTTACATTAGGCTTTCTATAGGATCCGTCACAATTATGTGTCTTTAGAAAAGACTTGATCCCATCTCAAACAGTTTTTGCTGTATAAGGTAAAGGTATAAGGTAAAGATAAGTGTTTGATTTGCATCACACTGTTGAGGGCAATTACATCAGTTGTGCTTTTTTGAGCACCAGGGCACTAGTAGATCTGAGCAGCTGATGTTAATGTAAACTTTACACTTTTTCTAAGTGAACTTTGTCTCTAGATCTTTTCTTTCTCTTCGTTTGCGTATCTAGGCAGAATGAATATGTCTTAACTCGGATACTCGGCCGAACATTGCAGGCATTCAGAACTCTATTCCTTTTGACCAATGAGTCAGCATTTCTGCGGATCAAACCCCAGCTTTTCAAGCTGAGCGGCTAAAACAAGGAGAATGCATAATCAGCGGTCAAGCAAAAAGTTGGATTCGTAATTTGAATCACTTGCTTTGGCAGAGGCAAGGATAGAACAGGAAATTTGATAGCTAAGTATCAAACTGCATAAACATGAGGCTTCCCAACTACTGTGACAGGAATGGCGAGCGGCCTGGAGAGCACAGCCTCCCCCAGCCTTGCTTCACTCTGAAGCCACATTCATTAAGTGCACGTCCAGAGGCAGGAAATCCCACTGCGCAGCATCCAGGTACAGCATCAGGGTTGGAGTCTGTACCAGCTCTGCCACTTGAGCTAGTGGGATAATTAATGCCTTCTTCTTCCCCTCCCTTTGCACACTTGCCTCCCAACAGTCCCTGATCACATCTCACTCATTTGTGCTAATTGTTTTCCAAATTAACAGTCAGTGTTTGCTTTCCCCAAGTCTGCTCAGCTAATCAAAACCTCCTTCCAAATTCAAGTCACTATATGACTCTCATCAGTTAAATTGGTTCCTCTTTAACTTTATCAAGTAACATTAGAGCCCAAACAGTTAAATATGACAAAGCAGTAAGAAACCGGATTCAGAATCTTGTACTGGAAAACATTTTCAAACCTTGATTATAGCACGCTCCCAGTCATATCAGTAACAAGGAAAGAAATCCAGTTCATAACTTGGTCCAGATCAAGCATCTGGGAGCACAAGTGTGTACTGCACTTTTCACGTCTCATGCAGATGCAACCCATTGTCTGCAATGAGATGCCGGCGGTGCTAACTCTGCTGCAGCTGGTGGGGAGAAGCCTATTGTCTTTACCTTGTCAATACATAGTCGTGGTGTTACAGAGCTGTCATGCGTGCTTTGAACTCAGACATCTGGTAATCATGGTAACTGCCTTAGAACTGTGGTGGCATCCATAATGACTTGTATTTGGGTTTTGTTTCATAAAGTACCATACATACAATCAAAGCTTGTAAATGCTGAAATAGAGGGATTATGGTCATGCAATAACTATCCCATTTCAAAATGCTATTCCATAGACTAAAAAAGGAACATCAGTATGTACAGCAGACCAACTTGGTACAGTCCCTATCTACACCTCTTCCCAAACTGGCTTTGTTAGGATCTTTACTGAGAAGTATGGATTGGTTACTCCAGGTACTTGAGGGAGTGCTGGGTTTGTTATGCTGGGCAGACTCATTTTAGATGCATGTCTGCCCCACCAGCAGAGATCTGCAGTGCAGAAGATCATATAATCATAGAATAGTTTGGGTTGGAAGAGACCTTTAAAGGTCATCCAGTCCAACCTCCCTGCAATAAGCGGGGACATCTTCAACTAGATCAGGTTGCCCAGAGCCCCATCCAACCTGACCTGGAATGTTTCCAGGGATGGGGCATCTGCCACCTGTTGGTGGGAGGTTTCCTCTTCATCTGTGGTGAAACTGTTTCTTGCAAAGGCGCTGCAGAGAAATGCTGCGGACATGCATTGAGGTAGATGTTGTTTTATCATAAAAACAAATATAAAAAGTGTCTTCCATGGTTTTAACCACCTTTATTGTTATATAAAGGTACATCTGCATGGCATTATGCAATGCTGGGCAAAGGCACTCAGGCAGCCTGTGGGCAGGTTCTCATAGGCAGCAGGAGGGGTAAAGCGGCAGTAGCCCAGCAGTCCATCTGGACTTTCACGTCCTACATGCCAGCAGGGCTAATTCATCCAAGCAGAGTGCTATACTTCAGTGGTAAATTGTTCCTATGTTCAGATTTCAGTGCGTGTCTTTCTTGCATGTGAAGGTACTTCACATTGCTATGAACGTTCCATGGATCTCTTCAGCAACTGAGATCTAAGTGTGGCTACACTTTATATTACTGTACCTCAAGAAGAGCAAAAATGGCAGGCATCAGTCTTATTGTATTTAGTAAATTTACTGTATCTCAACATGTAGTTTTGCTGTAATTTGAAATACGTTAAAAGATCAAATTATATTGTATAACTGCTCTGTGAGATATTTGCTGGTAGGTACTGATGCCCCAGCTGTGTATACCAAGACTGTTAAGTTAATCAATACTGAAATAGCATCTTTCAGGGCTAATTATCTTTGCTAATTGTATTTATTTGAAGAAATACGGGGGAATTGCATAAGGACTGGAGCAGACCCCTGTTAATTTTGTACTGCTGCTATACAGCAGATTTTTACATAGGATAGAAAAACAGTTGCATGTATTTGAAAGAAATATTGACTTGCTTTGTGTTTTTATGTAATCGGTGGGATGTGCATATCTCTCTTCTCCACAACACAATTTCCCATGGATTCAGGGAGAATTTTTCAGCAGAAGTAGGATGTTTGAGCAGGGCAGGACTGAGGAATGACGCACTGCCCTTCCAGCCATCCAATTATACAGAAGGATAAATCACCTTTTAATTGGAGACTGTGTAGTCTGAATTATATTTCTGCCACGTTTCCTCGAAATAAAGGATGTGACAGCTTCTTAGCACCCTCTGTCACCTACATTCTCCCACACGAATGACTGACGTTTAAATAATGCTAAATTCGTTACTAGCGTTTATGTTGTTCAGGCAACCTATTTTCCTGCAGTAGGAAGCCAGCTAGGTGTCTCAGTGGTCATACAGAGGCCACCTCCCTAAAAATTACGCCGTTCTCTGACCCGTTCTAGGTCTCACAGTTCAGGCTAATCATTGACAGGGCTTTTATGATCACAAGGTTTTCGTGACGCTCTGATAAGACACTCCAGCAGTTCGTTGCAAATGAAGACGGTGTGCACGGCGGGCACTCCAGCGAATGAATGGAATTTTTTCACCGTCAGTGAAAGAAATCTGACTTTTAAGACTGGTGCTGTAAACCGGCATAATGCGTGGCCGACGACTGGAGAGTTTTGTTGCTTTTTGGACATTAGTTTTCATAAGGATAGTTACTGGGCTTGCTGGAGAGGGAAGATCTGTGTGGAAAAAGGACCCCCACTTCAGCCCCGTGAGTGAAACACAGATGTTTTTGTATGACACGTTCCCCAAAGAGTTTCTCTGGGGTGTGGGGACGGGGGCTTTCCAGGTGGAAGGCAGCTGGAGGAAGGACGGGAAAGGCTCCTCCATCTGGGACCACTTCATCCACTTGGAGTTCAGGGACGCTGACAGCACAGATGCCTCCAGTGACAGTTACACCTTGTTGGACAAAGATTTGTCTGCTCTGGATTTTTTGGGAGTTACTTTTTACCAGTTTTCAATTTCATGGTCAAGGCTTTTTCCCACTGGAGTGGTAGCAGCTCCCAATGCAAAAGGACTCCAGTATTATAACACCCTTATTGACTCTCTACTCTACAGAAATATTGACCCCGTGGTTACGCTGTACCACTGGGACCTGCCCTTGATGCTGCAAGAAAAATACGGGGGATGGAAAAATGAATCAGTAATCGATATCTTCAATGACTATGCCACCTTTTGCTTCCAGACCTTTGGGGATCGTGTTAAGTATTGGATTACAATCCACAATCCGTATTTAGTTGCTTGGCATGGATATGGCACAGGTATTCATGCTCCTGGAGAGAGAGGGAAAATATCAACCGTCTACTCTGTAGGACACAATTTGATCAAGGTACGGTATAGTAAGATTTTACACTGATCTTGCACCGCCATGGGAAATGATGGGAGGAATCAATCATGTAGTCAATGTTTAAAAAAAACCATCAAGGAATGTGAGAACACCAAGAACTAACCCTCAGCTAAGGCTGTCTTTTTTTTGATCCTCATGTTGATTTTATTGTTGTTGTCACAACAGCTGACTCAGTAATTATTTGTTTTAAAGTGCTTGTTTATTATTTTATTTAAATTAGATTTTGCTTACAAAATCTGGCTATTAAAGAGCATAATTTTCCTTCTTTATTCTTTCCACTTAGTTATCAGCTGTCTTCTACAGAATTACACATCCAAATGCTTGATCCCATGATCAATAGTTTCAACAGCTGCAGTACTGGGTCCTAAATTCGTGCTATTCTTTCTTTGGGAAGGCCAAAAAGAGAAGTCTGAAGTGGGTCATATTTTTTAAGGAAAAAGTGCAGATGTTGTTCCCAGTATTCTCAACAGCATTACAGAGTTTACAGCAGTTCCTCTGGTAGATTGTTAATTTCATTCTACAGAGTAGCTCATTCCTATGCATAGGATCTTATAGTCTTATTTTCTCTTGCTATAATTTAAAACAATTTCCAATAACAGCAGTTTAAGATAAGAATTAATACTATCAATACAGCATTTTTTTCATCTGTGGCACTCAAAGTACTTTACAGAGCAGGTCACTATCCTGTCTCTGTTGGCTAGAGCAGCTAGTATAATTCCTCCTGCTCAAATTATTCCTAGCTGTCACAAAGAGAATTTTTCTACTGCCTATCATACATTATAAATGTAATTAACAAATAAATCTGAATGTATTTGTCCTACAGAAAGCAGTATGCATGTGGGAAAAAAAATTAATTGCCAGAGTAGTTAAAAGTATTCTGCAACTGAGCATTTGTATTTCTTGGTTTTGCTTCTGGGCTTGAACCTGCAGAACCTCCTTTTTCAGAAAATTCACACTGCAGTCAATAGAAGTTTTACACATAGAAAAGCCATCGAGCACCCTGAGTCGCTAACTGATTTCAGACTTAACACAAGAATTATTTAACTATAGAGATCTGTGAAGCATCTCAAAGAGAACTAATGCTCAATCATTCTTTTTATTTTCAGGTGCTATATAAAATATATTTGATATAATACATGTAAAAGAAACAACGTAAATTTGCAGCATTGCTTGCCTGCCTTTCTGAGGGGCACAATCAAATCTGGGGTACTAACTAGGCAGCCTCTGCATTTTCCCACTCTGTAAAATCCGTGTAAGCAGCGCACAGCACATAGGGAGCAACGCCTCTGCTGAAGAGTTCCAGGAAGCCAAGTACAGCTGGGTCTGATATACAAATTACTGACCTAAGTTCCTTGCTCAATATTAGTTAAATCTCAGACTTGATCTAATAGTTCGTTCTAGCTTTAAAGTCTGTGAATTTAAGTATAAAATCGATTGCTTAAATGAAAGCATTAATGAGACTTTCAGCAACACACAATCCATTAACTATTTTTTTTATTATTTTGGGGCAGAAATTTTCAAGTTCTATCTTTCTTACAGCTCCATGAACATTACCTAATGTATTAGCACTCCTCTCCTGCAGCACCATAAAATTTCTGAAGATTTTAGGTCTTTGTGAAGAATCTTAAATTAGTAATAGTGTATCTGAGGGACTGGAGTTTGATGTTTGAGGTTGGAGGTGGAATGGAAGCTCTTGAGGTACCAGTTGACATGAGTCAACTCTTTTTATGTATATATACAAAAGTGTTTTTTTTTCTTAATAAAATGTCATTAAAGTCAGTCATTCCACAGACATCATAGGTGGTATTATATGTTTCAAGCCAACTAACTAGCCAGAATATTTGTCAAAGATTTCTGTGGGTATCTAGATGCTCAGTTTGTTTAGTATTGTTGACAATACCGTATTAATATAATGTAATGATGCACAATCAGGATTCATGTGTTGTGAAATGTCTCTACTTTGAGAGGCAGGGAATATTATAAAAATCTTTAAAGAGATTTTACATGGCTTTTTATTTCAGGACTGGCATATGCAAATATGTTTCTCAGACATTGTGTTATGGCTACCTTCTAATTTACCACTGCAAACCAAAAATGTCCTCCCAAAAATAAAAGACCAATGAAAATGTCAGGTTTTGGCAGTGTGAGGCAAAGCCTGTTGAAGCTATTGAAAAGATTCCCATTTATGTCAGTGGCTTTAGGAAGAGCCACATTCTTGTCCGTGTCAGGGTGTCGTTTTTAGACAGGCCGTTGAAAGACAATATTCTCCATGCCACACTATGTACATTACCAGGTCCACCCATGAAATACGCTGAGCAGGAAAAACAGGCCTGTAATGCTCAAAAAAAACTAATCTGGCCACCACTCTGTTACGTAGCAAATTGCTGAATAATCATTCTCAAGCCTTTTTGTAGTATCTTTGGATAAACTAAATGAGGCTCTCTCATGAGTCCTACCTGAGTTTCATTTACCTGTGCACTGTTGCAGTTGCAGTGTTGTGGAAACAAATCACCATTTATATAAAGGAGTGCTTTTATGTGATACATCAATCATAAACAGAAGCTAAGTTTCATAGAATTACAAAAACAATATAACAAACCATAAACCTCAGATTTTTTTGGACTTTGGATTATTTTATTGTAAGAACAGTTTCAAAGTTGCTGGAGACTTTGGCATCTCTAGAAGAGAGCTGAAGAAATTTCTCTTAATTTTAAACTATATATTTTAGTCGACTAAAGAAATAAAACATCATAAAACTCAAATAATTGGCTGGCATAAGGAGAATATCCATGCATTTTAGAACTGATTAAAAAGTTAGCTGCTTCCGTGAATGAATTCAGGTACATAATTAGGTAGATAATTATCTTGTTAAGGCTTTTCAACAAAAGTAGGATTGTTCTTTCTTCATCAAGCCCCAGAGCCCTATGGTTTTGGCTAGCACAAGGCATTGCAGATGCTGTATCGCCTAATACATGTGCTTTCCTTCTGTGCCTTGCATCCTTTTAAGGGAATGCCCCAGATACATCTACTTAAGAGACATTTCTGTCTTATATGGATCTTGCTAGTCAAGACCCATAAAGAGGGCTAGTGAATGCAGAAACAAAGGCTGCTAAGCAGGGTGCTGAGAAGGTCGATATGGGGAAAATAATCCACAGAAGAATAACTCAAAATTTCAATTAAAAAATGTATTTGCATGTTACTATGTGGGCTTTTCATACACAGAGGGTAATAATTGCTACTGATAATTTTAAAGGACCTGATACTACTGTGGAAATTAATAGGAAGTTTGAAATATGACACTTATGAATTATAAATTGCTAAGGGATTCACTTAGATAAATCTCAGTTCAATTGTATGATCATAGAATCATAGAATGGTTTAGGTTGGAAGGGACCTTAAAGATCACCTAGTTCCAAACTCCCTGCCATGGGCAGGGACACCTCCCACCAGACCACGTAGCTCAAAGCCCCATCCAACCTGGCCTTGAACACTTCCAGGGATGGGGCAGCCACAGCTTCCCTGGGCAACTTGTTCCCGTGTCTCACCACCCTCACAGTGAAAATTTCCTCCTGAGATCTAATCTAAATCTGCCCTCTTCCAGTTTGAAGCCATTCCCCCTCATCCTATCACTACACACCCTTGGAAAAAGTCCCTCCCCAGCCTTCTTGTTAGGTACCCTTCACATACTGGAAGGCCGCTATAAGGTCTTCCTGGAGCCTTCTCTTCTCCAGGCTGAGCAACCCCAACTCTCTCAGCCTGCCCTCATAGGAGAGGTGCTCCAGCCCTCTGATCATCTTTGTGGCCCTCCTCTGGTCCTGCTCCAACAGGTCCATGTCTTTCCTATGTTGGGGGCTCCATAGCTGGACGCAGTACTTCAGGTGGGGTCTCACAAGAGTGGAGTAGAGGGGCAGAATCACTTCCCTCGACCTGCTGGCCACGCTTCTTTTGATGCAGCTCAGGATGTGGTTGGCCTTCTGGGCTGCGATAGCACATTGCTGGCTCATGTTGAGCTTCTCATCAACCAACACCCCCAAGTCCTTCTCCTCAGGGCTGCTCTCAATGCGTTCTCCACCCAGCCTGTATTTGTGCATGGGATTACCCCAGCCCACGTGCAGGACCTTGCACTTGGCCTTGTTGAACTGCATGAGGTTTGCACAGGCCCACCCCTCAAGCCTGTCCAGGTCCCTCTGGATGGCATCCCTCCCCTCCAGCATGTCTACCTCGCCACACAGCTTGGTATCATTGGCAAACTTGCTGAGGGTGTACTCAATCCCACTGTCCATGTCTCTGTCAAAGCTGTTGAACAGCACGGGTTCCAGTACAGACCACTGAGGAACCCCACTTGTCACTGCTCACCACTTGGACATGGAGCTGTTGACCACAGCTCTTTGAGTGTGACCAGCCAGCCAGTTCCTTATCCACTGAGTGGTCCATTGGTCAAATCCATGTCTCTCTGATTTAGAGACCAGGATGTCATGTGGAACGGTGTCAAATGCTTTACACAAGTCCAGGTAGATGACATCTGTTGCTCTCCCCTTATCCACCAATGCTGTAACTCTGTCGTAGAAGGCCACCAAATTTGTCAGGTATGACTTGCTGTTAGTGAAGCCATGCTGGCTGTCACCAGTCTCCTCCTTATTTTCCATGTGCCTTAGTATAGTTTCCAGGAGGATCTGCTCCATGATCTTGCAGGGCACAGAGGTGAGACTGACTGGCCTGTAGTTCCCCGGGTCTTCTTTTTTACCCTTTTTAAAAATGGGGGTTCCCTGTTTCTCCTTTTCCAGTCAGTGGGAACTTCACCAGACTGCCACGACGTCTCAAATATGATGGATAGTGGCTTGGTGTCTTCATCCGCCAGTTCCCTCAGGACTTGCGGATGAATCTCATTAGGTCCCATGGACTTGTGCACCTTCAGGTTCCTCAGCTGGTGTTGAACTTTATCTTCTTATACAGTGGGTGGTACCTCATTCTTCCAGTCCCTGCCTTTGCTTTTTACAACCTGGGCGGCGTGGTTAGAGCCCTTCCCAATGAAGACTGAGGCAAAGAAGTCATTGAGTATCTCAGCCTTCTCCATGTCCCAGGTGACTAGGTGTCCCGTTTCCTTCCCGAGTGGGCCCACATTTTACCTAATCTTCCTTTTGTCACTGATATAGCAGGCTTTCTTGTTGCCCCTGATGCCTCTGATCATTACCACTAACACAAGGAGCATGTGGAATCTTATACCAGATGAAGAATGACCAGCAAAAATGTATATCTCCTTTCTTCATTAAAGGAGATTGTACTTCATAAAAGCAACATTGAAAAACAATTAATGATAACATGTAACTTGCCATGCCACATTTGAAAGACACATCAAAGAACATACAAAACCTCTGAGCTTGCTCCTGAGGCAGCTGTCATACTGAGGCAGAGAAGAAAAAATCTGCACACAGAAAATTTAGATGGATTTCTTTGATTTAACAGTAAATAAATCTGACAAGAAGCAAGAAAATATAAAGCAGATGAATTGTTGTGGCTGGAGCTAAATGAGATATATGCCTGATATATTATTACCATTTTCTGTGGATCTAGTTATGTTATTTTATACTTAGATTAAGGTTTGTGAAGATCACAAACTGCAGACCAAGCTGTCTTCGTTTCGTCCTCTGTATCAGTGCCCTCCAGGCAGTTCTGCCTTTGCTACATAACAGGCAGAAAGGGGATTATTTTTTTTGCTGTTAAAGATCATTCACACTCCTTTCCATCTGGCAGAAGAGCCCAGGAGAAAACTGCCAGAATAAGATCTCCCTAAAAATTTTCTTCATGGACACACCCTCATATCACATACTGGGAAAAGGCAACACATTCCCTTTCAGACATGGTGTCTCCATATAGATCCGTCACAGGTCAGGTTCATCTCTGTGCCCAACTGCGTTATTCCCAGCTCTTCGGTAGCTCTCACTATGTCAGGATCTCTTTGTGGACACTGCTTCCTTTGCTATCTTTGGATGAGCGTGTCCCAGAGAAGTCCCATAATTCATCCTCCTTAAAAACAAGTTTATACGGAATGAATAGAGAATAATTCTTATATCTACATCCAATGAGACACTTTCTTCCCTTCCTCCAAAGGGTCCTGCTTTCCTCAGGATCTAGAAGGATGACGCTACACCAGTGCCCGTATTTCTTACAGGAGGGAAATCTGTCTCCATCAAGTTCAGCTCTAGGGTGGACAGCAGAATTGTCTATGCTTGTAAATGTCTTTGCTGGAGGATTTTTCGAACAGTAGTACCCATCTGTGATGATGAGAAATTCAGCACTGATTCACACTTTCTTGCATGATTTGTTATTTTCAGCTTAGCTTTCTTACACTTCTTGGAAATCATCAGGAAAAACACAATCCAAATGGAAGACGGTTAGCATACAACCAAATTGTTAGTAAAGCCTCAGTCCTTCAGACCACCCTCTTAGAAATTTAGTTGCCTGCATCTCAAGAGCCCGTTTTTCCTTCACAAGGATTGAGCTTCAGAGCCAGTCTGCAAAATAAGGGCTTTAGCTCTGCTGGCTACGTGGCATCTTTACCACAGACCAAAAGGGTCTTGAACTGAAGTATGCTCTCAAATAAGCCACAAACACCTGCCCTTTGTTTAAAGTGATGTTTAAGACCATCATCATCAGACTCTGTATTCTAACTCTTCATGGTTTAAAAAACAGTTATACATAAAACCAGACTAATTTTATTAGCATTTTTTACATTCCAGTTTTCCTAAATGTTCTTGCTCTCCAGCACACTAAAATAACTCCGTATACCCCTGACATTGTTTTGTTTGGTCATTGCTGAGATGTTCAAGGAAAATTGCTTGACTTTAACACACCTTAAGAACTTGAAAGTACTGGTCTTTCAACAGTGAACTCTTTGCATACGTATATGATAAATTACAGTATCAGAGTTTAAGGAGTATGAGAATATTTCAAGAAGAGAAGAGAACAATACTGTTGTCTTGATTTTATTAAGTTGACTTATCTTATCTAGCTTTTTTACAGGGTTAATACTAACTGACTTAGCCCTCTGTGACTTTCAAGTCTATGGAATAATTTCTATATTAATACCAGGAAAATATGCTGACATTAATGTGTCATATGTATCTAGAATAAATACGCAATATTGATCCTGCTTTCACTGTGTACTTAGCCTTGACATTTGTCCTTGGTCTAACAAGGAAAGTGAAAGATTAGGGATTAAACTCTAACTGAAAAAAAAGATTAGTCAAGATTTACTCAAAATAGCCAAATTGACGTATGATACGGCTTTTAAATTCATGTTTGTTTCATATGTGATCTTACAAAACAATTGATATTAATCAATTGGTTCCATCAAACATAGTTTGCACTTAGTGAACACCTTCCAGCTGAGAATGTTAAGCTGCTTTACAGATAATTAACAACTCAAAATGGAATTATAGGCAAGCAAATGCTGTTGTCTCTACTACCTCTGTAAAAACCCTCCCTATACACAAGTGTCATTTTTTTTCAGTAGAGTTAACCCTCAGTGAGACATTGGTGCTACATATGAATTTGTGTATGGGGAGACTGTCTTGACTCATATTAAATGTACTTATTTGTACTTGAGGTCTACTCCTGTAGAATTAATTATACCTGTGGCTGTATTCTCTGCTGTAGACAATATTTTTAAGAGTAACTTTTTTCTAATCAACCTCTTGAAGGTGCATATGAATACAATGAGTTGTTCCTGATTGTCTTTTACCTGTCAATATTGCATTCTAATTAGTTGGGTTTTGGCAAAGCCGTCTTTCTCCACTTCACCTAGAAATGTGTGATTGCTAAGATTTACCTGGTGCTGTTGTCATGCTATGCGCCACTGTGCATAATACAGCTGACCTCAGCAGGGTTTTTCTTGTTGAGCCAACACAACCATATACTTTTCATTAAACAGTGGTATTAGTAGCCTGTGTTTGGGGAAAAAAAAAAATATACTAACCAGGTGAGAAGTCACTCGAGGCAGAACAAAGCAAGCCTGGCCCCAGCACCCACCCCAGGTTGGAGCTTTGGGAGAGGACAGTGAGGGTAACTGAGAGGGTGGCACTGGCCATTTACTTTTTCTGATGGGGCTGGTAAGAAATCCATTTTATAATGTTTTAACTGTATCTTGAAATTTGTCTCATAAGTACAATTTTGCTGACTTCCCTCTTCAGCTACAGACCCTGCATTTCAAAGGTTAATGTTACTTTATCAGTAGTTTCAAAGACAGACCTTGAACAAATGTTACGAGCGTGACCTTAGAAACCATAAACAACTGATATACAAAATTTCACAAACTGTAATTCTTCAGTACTCCCTAGCTTAACCAAATATCTACCTGACATCAGGTCTTTTGTTTTTTTAAACTGTCAAGGCTGTGTGTTTCTAGATAAATACACTGAAATTACTGGCAAAGGTAAGCAATGCTGTTTGGCTTGGTAATGATGGCAGTCTAACTCGGCACTCCACGTGTTTCACAATGCTTCTCAATGTTTTTTCTGGGTGCAAACAGTTATTTTCTTACTGGCTTAAGAGTATAAAGCCACACTTCAGGAATAAGGTAAACCCTGAGTTACTTGACAACTCCTCAGATGGGAGAGGTCAGCTCCCCTCGCCTCTGTCAGGTCTTCTGGCACGATTCACGCTGTGATCCAGAGTCACCCTTATCTGACACCCTAGCTCTCCCCTTTTCCTCAGGGACTCGGACAATGCTGGTGGTTCCTCAGTCTCCCACATATTCCTTTTTTGTGTGTAAATTTTGACTGTTGCATTCTCTTATTTAAGTAATTAACAACATGACATTTGAAGGTAATTGTGGTGTGTGACAACGTTAAGCCTTCTAAAACATGACAATCAGAAAAATGGAATTAAGATGTAATACAAGGTATGCTTTCATTTTCACTAACACAAATAGCAAAACTTCTGTCTGTGCTAGGGCAGTCAATATTTGGCCAATTATGAGTACTAAAACATAGCATACCCAACAGATGTTATGAGATACTGCTGCCAAATTTCCTTTTAAAACCAAAGTGTTGTTGCTCTCTACTTAAAATGAATAAGGTTCATTCTGTGCTGCTGCGTGCACTGTCAGAAAAATTATTATTGTAGCAGCATCAAAGAAGAAATGAACTGAAATCCTGGATCAAAATTCTCACACAGAATTTTGAAACTTGATATTTGGGTTCAAACTTTGCAGCTGGGTCCTTTCTCCAAGGTCTTACATTTAGGGACTGTGCAAAAATCAAAAGTTGAATGCTTACTTATATGATTAGGTGGAACTAAAACACATGGAAGAATATCCCAAGAAGAGGGATGGGGTGGATGTAGTTTGATGAGAGTAAATCCAGGTGACCCCCATAGCACAGAGCAGTTAATAGCACAGAGCCAACACTGACAAAGGAAACATCATTTGACATACATGATTTATAGAACAATTGTAAAGATGGTTTAAAATTTTAACTGCAACAGCAATCACTGCTTGACAAAGAAAGACCTAGATGGGACTGTCTACATCACAGAGTTCAGACCCCACCATTAACAGCTGTTTAGTCCCAAAGTGTCCATGTAACAGCTATTCCCATCCCTGCTGGTACCTCTCATGAAATTTAGACCTATGTTAAAAGGCAAAAAGCCACTGCTCTAATGTGTCATAAGAACAGCCTACATGAGATACTGAGCATTACCATCATCTTGAGGTACCTTGCAGTATAACAGTGATTGCCCATTAGAACTGTGCAGGGCAATTAGCCTGCTTTAACTGTTTGTTAATATTTCCATAGCAGTCTGCACTGAATCAGATGCAGCTCCCTGCCTGTGTAGCTGCCGACACACACAGACATTTATTAGAGAGTTACAATTAAATGCTATTTTTCTTTCATCAGGCTCATGCAAAAGTTTGGCATAACTACAAAGAACACTTTCAACCGTATCAGAAGGGGATGATGTCCATAGTATTGGGATCCCACTGGATTGAACCTAACAAATCCGAAGATGCTTTGGACATTTCTAAATGTCAGCAGTCTATGGAGCGAGTACTCGGGTGGTTTGCTAAACCCATCCATGGGGACGGCGATTATCCAGAAGAACTGAAAAATGAATTCTCTTTTTTGCCACGCTTTACTGAGGATGAGAAAAACTACATAAAGGGAACAGCTGACTTCTTTGCATTTTCCTTTGGTCCTAATAACTTTAAACCTCCAAACAGTCTACCAAAAATGGGACAAAATTTGTCACTCAATTTGAGGGAAGTACTGAACTGGATTAAACTGGAATACAACAGTCCTCGAATCTTGATTGCAGAGAATGGCTGGTTCACTGACAGCCATGTGAAAACAGATGACACCACAGCCATCTACATGATGAAAAACTTCATTAATAAGGTTTTACAAGGTTTGTACACAAGTTAGTTGTTGGATTTTTGGAGAGCTTTTTAAGTTCATTTGATATTTAGCTCTGTAATGATTTAATCATTGGGGTTTTTTTAAAGAGATAATGGCAACTAAGTTAATTATTAATTATTTATACTGCATGAGTACAAGTCATGGATCATGATCTACTGGTGCTAGGTGTTGTACAAACAAAGAAAAAAAACATAGTCCCTATCCCAGAAAGCTAAAGTCCAACATCTGCATTGGATTTTAAAACTAAGTAAGTGCAAAACTATGTCAGAAATTAATGAAAACAAATCTTTTGGATATCACTTTTCACTGCTGGCAGCCCAACTGTAAAACCTTTGTGCAGGCACATACGTTGACAGCAGGAAAACAAGATAGTGACTGCAGACTGTCATTGCCATGCTGGCGTCCTGCTGCAATGTAAAATGCACAAAGGAAACAAGCAGGAGAAGGGCAATCGTTCTTCAGGATTATTGCATGCCAAACAGAGATAATATGTTTTAATAACACACTTGGTACTTGCCCTTCGTGCTCTCTGAAGGCAAAAGATTTAACTTTGTATGAAGTATAAACGCTGCTAGTACCTAAAGCCCCTGCAAAACCAGTATTTCTTTTCCCTGGTGCCCAGTTTGTAGGTTCAGCGCTGGGAGAGGGACAGTGGCTGGTCCTGAGAGCCATCATCCCAGCAGGCTGCCCCTGCTGCTGATGCCACGCTGCAGTGATGGGGCGGCTCAGATCCCTGTACAAAAGCCTTTCTTGTCCTCAGAAAAGGGAAAACACGAGTAATCGTTTACTCTGACACCAAGTCAGGAAGTACTATGTCACCAACAAACTTAATTAAGCTTCTAATGAAGATTATCCAGATATATTCAAAGTTGGTTCACATTGTAAACTTCACATAGTGCATCTGTGCAATATGTCCTGCTTTTTCCAGATGTTGAGGTTACATGCCAATATTTGGTTTATGGTATTTTAAATACTGCCTTGACACAGCAGGGAAGCCTACATGCAGGCCTGGATTTGGACGTGTGGAATGGGTAGATTTCTGGACACATGCATAAGAAAATCCATAGCATGTTCTTTTTTTGAATCCTCCACAGCAGACCAGGCTGTAATAACCATCCATGGATTCAAGCTTCTGAAATACTTGGTCAAAGTTCAACCAATAACTACTTCTCAGGAATTGTCATCTACGTTATGCAGATATGCAGATACTTCAACCTCTGCTTCAAAATACAGAATTACCTCTTAACTAATGCATTTTTTTGTGAAGCAAACTTCAATTTGTCTGATCAGGAATAATATCTGGAACATATTTTCATATTTTCCATATTTGCATATTTTTACTTACAGAGAAGTTGGATATAAATTTGCTGTTTGCAGCAAAATCAATTAGGTCGTGTGAACCTCAAAACATCATTTACATAGGCCAAATTGTAATGGGATAGTGGCTGTGAAGATAGCATGTAACAGGCTATAAGGAGCTATACTCTTGTGTGTGTATGTTCAAGCAGAGTGCTGTAAACTTGGCACTGTATGTCTGTAACTCACAGCACTGTGAGTCATGAAAATATGTGATGTATAACATCACCATTGCAGTAAACTGACCCCGATTATGATACAAGGATACAATTGAAACTACAGCTTCTTAGTGGCATGCATACAACCGTCAATACTGAAACTATTACTTCTGTGGAAGGACTCCAAGGCTCCACCTATAGCAGACACAGAAATGCCTTGAGATCTCCTTCGGTGGACATCACCTCTGGTGACACAGGCAGCTTAATTAACTCCTGACCTCGTCTACCTTCAACCCCTTGTTCCTGCCCCCAACCATCCCCTTGGTTTTTTGCAGGATTTGCTCATCCCCTCTCTAACGTTCAGTGAGGATCCTGACTTCTGTTTCTGCCCTCTCCTTTTGCTGTCACTGCAGGCAGTGCTACAAACACACTGATCCACAGGATGTCTACCTACCACCCACCTAACCATTAATTCTTCTCACCACAAAATATGCATAAAATAGTGCTTTTTTTCCCTGCCCATTTAAACAGCCCAAAATTCTCATCTAGGCATGCACCGTCTCAAGTAGCACAGCATCTTTTGCTCTGGCAAATAAACTTAGCCACATCCATTCAGTACGCTTCTAGAAAAAAATAATTTGTCTCAGTTGTCACTTATGCTGTCCCTATATGCCTACTTCCCTTTGTTCCACCCTCCTCATTGCAGACATGAAGTACTCATCTTTATTGCAAGGCCCTTTTGACCTATCTCTTTATCCTCTACATCATTCTCCACCTCTGCATTTTGCATTTTCGTGCATTTTTGTATTTTCTCCCATGGTGTCCCTAATATTTAGAAGTTGCTTTTCTTGAAAATACATGCCATTGTGTTGCTTCGTTACATTCCCTCATCTCCTTGCCGGATTCTGGCCTTGTCTGTCAGCTTGTAATATACTTACATTGCAAGTTCTTGGGCTTTCTGTTTTCTTCATCCAGCAGCTAGTAAAATATCATGCTTGACCAAAACAGTACTGCTGGGCACCTTGTTACTCTGCTGCATGAATACAAGTACTACACCAAACTGCCCCTGCTGAAGTTGCAGCATGGTGTCACTAAGGTAAAGAAGTTCAGTGGAAATGTAAAATTATGCAAAGTGAAATGTCCTGAGAATCATAGAATCATAGAATGGTTTGGATTGGAAGGGACCTTAAAGATCATCTAGGTCCAACCCCCCTGCCATGGGCAGGGACGCCTCCCACCAGCCCAGGTTGCTCAAAGCCCCATCCAGTCCGGCCTTGAACACCTTCAGCAATGGGGCAGCCACAACTTCTCTGGGCAGCCTGTGCCAGTGCCTCACCACCCTCAGAGTAAAAAATTTCGTCCTGAGATCTAATCTAAATCTGCCCTCTTCCAGTTTGAAGCCACTCCCCCTCATCCTATCACTACACACCCTTGGAAAAAGTCCCTCCCCAGCCTTCTTGTTAGGTACCCTTCAGATACTGGAAGGCCGCTATAAGGTCTCCCCAGAGCCTTCTCTTCTCCAGGCTGAACAACCCCAACCCTCTCAGCCTGTCCTCATAGGAGAGGCGCTCCAGCCCTCTGATCATCTTTGTGGTCCTCCTCTGGACTGCTCCAACAGGTCCATGTCTTTCCTATGTTGGGGGGCTCCACAGCTGGATGCAGTACTCCAGGTGGGGTCTCATGAGAGCAGAGTAGAGGGGCAGAATCACTTCCCTCAACCTGCTGGCCACGCTGCTTTTGATGCAGCCCAGGATACAGTTGGCCTTCTGGGCTGCGAGTGCACATTGATCGCTCATGTTGAGCTCATGTTGAGAAAATATGGCAAAGCAATGCTGGGTGAGAATAGAGCTTTAATTCAGAATACTTTGTCTTTACTGCTTGGCTTACTCTCAGTGGACAACAGGTAAAATATGGCTGTCCGTCTGGCTGTGTCAAAATCCTCAGTAACCCCATTTGGTCACTGCTTTGCCCTTGATATTCCAGCCCTTACAAGGTTAACATGAAGAGTTATCCTTCATTATTTCCTAGCTTAAAGCTGGCAACAGGCGGCTAACACGACTGAGCATGGAGTTTGGACTTTTTCTTCCACGCTGCCAGCTGGCACATGCTGTAAGTGGGCAACGAACGTTGTTGTGAGTTGGTGTCCAGCAAGTAGCTGCTTTGGAAATTCTGCTGCCCTTCCTAGTGAATTGGGTTCCATTTTGTCATCTTTTTCACATATTATATGTAAAAGATTATATGCATACTCCTTTGCAAGGTGGAGGGACATTAAGATTGCCTGAAGAAACACGTATGTGCTACACCCATTCTGTGAATAAATCAAGCACTTCAGTCTCTGGGTTGATCAATCCAGCTTCTTCTGAAGTTGTTACATGTCCCATACCAACACATTTAATTTTTCAATTTAGAAGCTGAATAGACATTCTTAAATGTTAGAGCTTGCAGAGTTATTTCAAATAAAGGTAGAGCAATAAAAGAGAATTTTAGCTTCATGACAAATACAAAGGCACAAACTGTTGCACCCTTAATTTTTACTCATGATTCTCTAATTTTATTGGTATATGTTACTTGAAATCATCAAATACAACTTAAAATCTGGATGTGTCTTAATATTTCGTGTTTGCTCAGAGCAGAAATAAAGCATCCTACAGTAATTTAATTTCTTAAGAAACTAGTGATATATGTATTTTTAACGAATAAGGACTCAGATATATAATGTCTGTCACAGTTTTGCAATGAATTACAATGGGCCAATAACCCTATGAGTGCTGAGAAAACCCTCAAGATCTTCAAAGTGAATATATCTTTCTCATAAATATCCCTTATATGTGTTAGAGTCTTAAATATGTCTCATGGATGTTACTTTCTTTTACGCAGCTATTAAATATGACAACATAGATGTGTTCGGTTACACAGCCTGGTCACTCCTCGATGGCTTTGAATGGCAACATGCTTACAATATCAGGCGTGGATTATTTTATGTAGATTTCAAAAGCAAAAAAAAGGAAAGGATTCCCAAGTCATCTGCACTTTATTATAAACAAATCATACGAGAAAATGGCTTCTTCCCAAAGGAGTCTACCCCGAGCTTGCAAGCTCAGTTCTCCTGTGACTTCTCCTGGGGTATCACCGAGTCTGTTCTTAAGGTAAGTGTAAATTATTGGGAAGACCGCTGGAGGCAGCGCAATCAACAACTTTACTTTGTGAATAAATGACTGCATACGGCACCTTGCGTTCAGGAATCTCAGTGCACACTGCAAACAGAAGTTAAGCTGAGCCATAACTGCATAGGTTTTATGTACTTTGCAGGTTTTCGGGTGAGTTAGTTACAGGGTGCTGGGTGCTCCTGCAGGAGCAGACCCCTTTGCAGGAGCCCTTCCAAGGCTGGCCCTCCCTCGCCGTCCCTCTGCTCGCATCTCCACGTGGCAGATCAGATCAGGAAATTTCAGACCAAGAAGTCAACCCCGACTGATTGTTCCAGGGTTATTTTTCAACCAGGGGAGTTTCCCAATCCAGTTCGCAGTGTGGCCGTAGGGATGCCTACGACAGCGCTATGGAGAGGGTGGCACAGGGCAGGGACAAGGTGGTTACGCTGGTGGCAGCAGAGCAACCTGCAGGCTCGAGGGCTCGTCTAAAGCTACTGAACAAGGCAGAAACAGATTCCTGGGCTGAGCCTGGCTCTAGGTGCCACTTGCACAAGTGGGTAACAAGCCACTCTTTAAAAAGACTTACACCATAGGTGAAAATAACCAACATCAGCACACATGGCTTTTACCATCTGAGCTCACATTTGAAAACAGATCATACCATCTTTGTTCCAAAATGGTTCCTACAGTATCTCTTTCTACTTTAAATGTGGTAGATAAGCTAAGCGTATGTATGGCCAGTGTTGGGATATTCTTTATGTTATCGTATACAGAAAGATAGTCCAATGACCAACATCAGCCTCGAAAAATGACAGCAAAACTCCGTAACTTAACCTATTTACTGACACCCATAGGAAAAAAAAAAAGTAAAGCTTCTCTATGCTTTGTGAATAATTCTGAGAAAATATACAGCATGAAAAAGTGTGTTTTCTTTAAAAAAACACATTTAATCTAAATATTTTGAACTTCACTATATTGTATTACAGACCCTACAAAAAATCTTTTAAAAAATTGGAACAGTAAAAAATTATCCTTTGCTACACCAGATACATCCTGTGCTAACCTTGTTAACTAGTAGGTGATAGTAAAGATATAACTAATATTAAATGCTACGAGCTGTTTGTGTCAGGTGTTTGCATAGGCAGAAGGACTACCAGTAAGACCAGGGAACACTGTGCCACAGTTTCACAAGGTTGGCCTCAGCAGCAGTGCCAAAATAATCCATGCCTGCCTCATATAGCCCCCTGGTGCTTGTGTTTACCACCCCGCTCTCCTGCCAGCTGCCTGAGAACTGCTGTTTGCATGACAGCAGAGCGAACTCCACTCGGGAGACACATCTGTGCAAAAATGTATGTCGTGTAGGCTCTGGCAGGACAAATGCCAGTGTGTAGCTGAACAGAGGGTGCAATTTAAGTGTTTTCCATAGATGAAGGAACAAACAGAGTAGGATAACCACTAGCACAGACAAAGCCTGTGTAGTCGAGTCTGTTATCCTCTTCCCCTTGGAGCATGTAAGTGGGACCTCTTGACATCCAGCACTAATCCTACAGCCAAACACAGGCAGGAGTGCAGACTACAAGCAGGCATTCATTGAATTAAACCCTGTTGTAACATATCCTTTTTTATTTTCACAGGCAGAATCAATGGCTTCCTCACCGCAGTTCTGCGATTCCAGCCTATACCTCTGGAACATCACGGGAGATGGGCTCCTGCACAAAGTTGAAGGGGTGAAGCTAAAAACCCGACCAGCACAGTGCACGGATTTTGTCAGTATTAAAAAGCAGCTTGACCTCCTGGAGAAAATGAAAGTCACCCATTACAGATTTGCACTTGACTGGTCACTAATTTTACCCAATGGAGATTTGTCAGTGGTCAACAGGCAAGTTCTTAGGTATTACAGATGCGTGATTAGTGAAGTACTGAAACTCAATGTCCAGTCCATGGTCACCTTATATTATCCAACTCATGCCTACCTGGGCCTGCCGGGTCCTTTGCTGCAGACAGGAGGATGGTTGAACCAGTCTACTGCCTATGCTTTTCAAGACTATGCAGCTTTATGTTTTCGGGAACTTGGCGATTTGGTTAAACTTTGGATTACAATAAACGAGCCTAACCGGCTAAGCGATGTCTACAATAGAAGCAGCAATGATACATATCGGGCAGCACACAATTTATTGATAGCACATGCCATGGCCTGGAGAATATACGATGAGCAGTACCGGTCCTTTCAGTATGGCAAAGTGTCCCTGTCCCTGCATTCAGACTGGGCTGAGCCTGCCAACCCCTACTTTGAATCTCATTCAAAAGCTGCCAACAGGTTTCTCCAGTTTGAAATAGGCTGGTTTGCCGATCCCATATTTAAGACTGGGGACTATCCAGCTACCATGAGGGAATACATCGGCTTTAAAAACAGAAAAGGCCTCTCATACTCTTCATTGCCATCTTTCACAAGCGAGGAAAAGCAGCTCGTCAAAGGTGCAGCTGACTTTTACGCACTGAATCATTTCACTACCAGATTTGTGATTCATGAACCTCAGAATGGGAGCCAGTATGAATTTGATCGTGACATCCAATTTCTGCAGGATATCACCTGCCTGAGCTCCCCTTCCCGTTTGGCAGTGGTGCCTTGGGGAGTGCGCAAAGTTCTCAAGTGGATTAAAAAAACCTACGGTGACATCGATATTTACATCACAGCAAATGGAATAGATGACCAGTCCTTAGACAATGATGAACTTAGAAATTATTACTTGGGAAAATACATACAAGAGGTTTTAAAAGGTGAGTATATGATAGATTCAGGTTCCCCAGAGCCATTTCCGTGGTACAGACGCAGGCTTTCCTTAAGGAAGGACCCAAGACTGGCCCCAGACGGAGCAAGCAGCTCTGGTTGAGATGCAGGAACCGGCCATCAGCATTCAGCCTCCTGGGGGGCCTGATTCTGCAGGCATGCTCAGGGCAGATACAACACAAAGCAACGGCATCATGCCCTCACGTGAAACGCAGCCACAGCTGCTTCCAGTTTAAACCATGCGAGAAGCCATCTGGGCAGGCATACGCAGCAGAGTAGTTCTTCAGAAGGTAGTAGGAGATGGCAGTTCAGACCAACAACTCCCAAGAGACAACTCTAATTTCTACTCTGCAAAGAAAGGTGGGAGCCTCCTTACTTGCTGCTGAACTAGAGTCATTGGACGAGAAAGCACAAGCAAGTCCAAGGAGCCCTGGAGGGACATACAGCAGGTCACCAGATTTTTAAGGAGCTGCTGTTGAAAGGAGAGTCAAACTCTAGTTCCTGTTCCACTACTTGCTTTCTCCTGTGCACCTACAGAAACCTAGTTCTTCACTTTAGAGAAAAATTAATAACAATTATGGAGGTAGAGGACAAAAACATTCAAGGCAATGATCTTCAGCAATAACTTGTTATATGAGAAATGCTGCAGGGGCCTTACCCCTCCCGTCCCTCTTCCTCCAACTGAACGGTAGAAGGAAAGCAGCAAGCCACAGGATAGCAGAAAGGCCTCTGTGCCTGAACCACACAGCCAAAACAGGAGGTGCAATACTTCCCTGCCCTCGCAGTTCCCTAGTGGTGAGCGCTAGCGAGTTCCCCGACCAGGACGTGGGGCACCTCAAAGCTCTTCTGAGGCACCTGTCCACAAACATCGTCTACATACCCTGGTTTCTCCTTTCTAGGAGCTAGCTATGTAAAAAATGAGACAGGTCTTACTCATGGCTGAGCATGGCTTCAGAATACTTTTAGACACCAACGAGAAACAGAGCATTCCCCCTCCAGTGCTTACTTAGCTCTTTCTCTATTACTATAGGACTAATAAGCATTTGCTGATTTATTTTCTGTGCTAATTTCACATTGCAAACAAAAGAACAGTAAGTTATTACAGGAAAAAAGTTATTAAAGGGAAAGGCTGCTTGAAGGGCACTCACAATAGTATTCTCATTTTAATTTTCAGATAGGATGATACTTCATAGCACTCACAGAAAGGTGTCCCCCCCAGTTTACAACATTCTTGTTTAATCTGGGTCGCATCCCTGACCATGCTTTCTGCTTACACATGAATTGGAGAGGTAATTACTCACCAAGGACTGCTATTTATGATTTCATTAGAGTATTTTCAGCCCGCACTCGGGTGCAGCAGTGTAACACACCGTCGTGCGTGCTGCGGGGCTGAGCAGCTGGGCTTGGAGCAGGGCAGGAATTTTCGGGAAGCTCCTCTCACAGCACAGATGAGCAACTGCTCCCCTCGAGTCACACTGCAGCTGGGTTCGGTCAAGAGCAGCGTCTGCCTTTTCCCAGCAAAGCAAGCTCCCAGCTCTAACCCTGTTCAAATCCAGCTTTCATAGTGTGGGTCCTGAAAATTCCCAAGTTCTAACTTTTAAAAAAAAAAAAAAAAGGCATTGTTTCTTCTTAATTAAGACAGCAGAAGCTGAGTATTGTTAGAAGCAGTAAGTGTAAGTAAATATTTTGTGGTGCAATTATGCTTTTTAAATTGACAGATTGATAATTTGAAATCTGAACTCATTACCAGAAGGTTTGTGGGTCACGCAAGGTTTTATTAACAACATTTGTTTCTTTTTTCCCCCCCTTCGCAGCATACTACATTGATAAAGTCAAGATCAAAGGCTACTATGCATTTAAACTGACCGAAGAAAAATCTAAGCCCAGATTTGGATTCTTCACTTCGGATTCAAAAGGAAAGCCTTCAGTAAGATTTTACAATAACCTGATAAGCAACAACGGCTTTCCTGCTGACTATTCAGCCTGCGATCCCCCCAGCCAAGAAAAGCAGTGTAGCTTCTGCTTGTTTGTTTCTCAGAGGAAGCCGTTGATCTTCTTCGCCTGCTGCCTTTTCTCTACCCTTATCTTGCTTTTAACCATTATTGTTTTTCACAAAAGAAAAAGAAGAAAACGTTTTAAGGCAAAACGCATGCAGCACATCTGTGTTTCATTTTAAAAAAGGGGGCACAAGCCCACTTTCAGTGAGATGCATCACTGCTTGCATTCTACAGAGGACGATGCAGATCGGACAACTGTAGAAAAGCACTACGTGAGTCACTCCAGTCAAACACACCGAGCATTTCCTTGGAAAATGGAAAAGTACACACAGGAAGAAAAGCTACGATGACATTTCTTTCTGGTGGAATGACTTTTACCCACTTTCTGTACGTAGAAGTAAAATTCATCTATTTAAAAAAAAAAGGGGGGGGGAAGAAGAAAATTTTATGACTCTCCTGTGCCTTGGAATAACCTTTCAAACAGTTTGACTTGAAAAGAGATATTAAGCTGTGAGAACTGAGATGCACTTTTCTATGAACCTCTTTGGACCAAAGCGTCTTGTGATGTATGCTCATGTTATGGATGTTGTTGAGCAGGACACTGCAGTTGTTAGGCTTTACAAATAAAAGTGTTATTAAAACCCACAAACTTTCAACTAAGTACACCACCAAGAATGAAACGCGCTGGGCCAGCTGCTGAAGATACCTCTAAAAGAACAAATCCAAGTTAACTCCATTATCAGCCAACATACCTGTGTCTCTTACGTATTGGGTGAAGTAGAGATCTGATGTTAACATTTTAAGCAAATGTAACTGGACCCGCAGGAGACAAGTGAAATTAATATACAATCACAATTTTTCATCTCTAAAATAGAGCAGCCATACAAATTTTTACTAGCAGAGAACATAAAAATAAATAGTAACTATTAATCTACTCAAGAGAGTGATGAATACAATTCCAAATTGTACTTTTTCATAGGAATAAATACATATTATCATCTTAGCTCTGGTCAAGTGCCAGCGCAAGCCATGGCTTTCTTCACCGAAAGGGGTTTCGAGCATTAGAACACGCTGCCCAGGGAAGCGGTGGAATCACCGTCCCTGGAGGTATTTAAAAGACGGGTAGATATGGTGCTTAGGGACGTGGTTTAGTGGTGGTTTTGGCAGTGTCAGGTTGATGGTTGGACTTCATGATCTTAAAGGTCCCTTCCAACCTAGAGAATTTTATGATTCTATGAAAACAGTGAGAGGAGTTTATTGGTATTGCTGCATTAAACAAAAGCTACCAACCCAGGCATAATGCTGTGAAAGGACAGATGAACCTGCTAATCTCATCTAAACCTTTCAGGGACCAAACCCAGAGGTTTCCCTTGGTCTGGTTTTGGTCATCTCAAAATGAAACCAACAAAGTTTTTCCCATGAACTGCACCATCGTTTTCAATTCACATTGGCCAGCCTGTTCAGCCATCGCATCAAACAGCATGCTCGGCTCATCCCTGCCCAGGCAGGGACCACACACCCCCGGAGAGGGGTAGAGAAGCTGCTCTAGACACGGAATGAAGGGCAAAAAGAGCCATCAGTTAAATTCCTACTGCTTTCCTCCACTTCACATCCTTCTTTTCCAGTGGCTAGCACCATTTTCAAGACGCGGTGAAACCCCCAACCTGTTCCCACTATAAGCTAGTTACCTCAGTCTTAACGTCCCCAAAGCAGGTAGACACCCCAGTGCTTCTGGAGAGGAGGCATATAAACACATTGTCTTTTCCCACTGCATCTGAACACACAAGATAGCATCAAACACAAGGTAAATGATAATGTATTACAATAAAGTAAACAATAACATAAAAAATGAAGTATTATGGCCATTTACAGGCTACTAGAAACTTTGTGGAAGTGCTACTTTGACAGCATGTGCAATCGACTGAACCCCAAACTCTCCGTCCTCGACCCAGCCTTGAGTCTCAGTTCATAAATGCACGAGGCTGTTTCGCCATTGTATTTCACGTATTGGTCAACATCACAGAAGGTTCGTTAATTCAAAAGGTAAGTACCAGTAAAATGACTCTGGCCCATTTTACACTATAAAATGTTCTACCAGCACAGGCGATAGAGGCGTGGGCATCCTTCCATCACCCGAAACCACTGACTAGTTATCACTCACAGCAACTGGGGAATCAAACTGAAGCACACTACAGCGAAACTCCTCTTGAATTCCATGCGTGTTACGGGTGCACAGAGAATTCTGTAAGCCTCCTTTAGCTGCACAATTTGAACAGCGCAAGAACCCAACTTAAAAACATTAAGCAGGCCGTGTACAAAGTCCACAGCTGCAGTTCAGTACCACTGCTTTTCCAGGCTGAGACGTACACCCCTTTTGAGCTCAGCAGAATCATGCAAGTGGGTGCTTTGGGCAATTTTCTGAGTTTCTTGGGCATGCATAGATGCTTTCTCCAATATTAAGCTTTAGCCACTTGCTGCCTAGTACGTTTCTGCACTATCCTAGCATTTTCTGTGAATCTTTTTTTCAAAATTGAATGTAACAAGCGACAACATGGATTTTACCATAGCACAGAAATAGCACAACATCCCAATTAGATGCTACACAGCAAGATTAGTAACCAAGAAAACCCCAGAGCTCTGTCCCCAGATCACACAAATCACTGTTGGTGAAACTCAGCAATAAGCTCTGCCTGAACTCTGAGGTCACGTCCTTGGTTTTCTTAATTGAGCAATACAGCTAAAGCAGCCTATTTTCAGACTACTACTTCCATCTCCGTATTCAGTTTAATCAGTCCTACAAATTTGGTTCTACTGATTCCAATTTTGGTTTCGATCTACTTCAGATGCTATCATTACAAGCCTGAACTCCCCTCCAGCAGCTGTACACGGACATCAGTTTTAGCAGTTTGGTTTGAGGTTCTGAAGTGATGTGGAAGAACACTAGTCTCCTTTCTGTGAGGACAACGCTTTTGCTATTCCTTAACGCTGATTTAAAACTACCACTTCATGGCTTTACACGCTGGGTTCACACTCCACTGGCATGGTTTCCAAACCATCAGACTGCATTCAGTTTGAATGTTCTCAGAGACCGGTAAGCAACACATACACAGCACGAACGTTATCTTGCATTACCCTGTGACCACCTGCTTCTCCAAAAGCCAAAGATCTTGAACAGGTTTACACAATCACCACTTAGTTCTTAAAAAAAAAAAAGGAGAGGCCAAGATATGAAATATGTTTTATTTTATTAAACCTCATGGTGTTCAGGTTTTGTATCAGATTCTTCAATCCGGTACTTGCTGGTATGATGTCTCATGGTGGTTTGTTTCAGGATCCAACCCTGACCACTCTGTGATTCTGTGATCCAAACAGCTGTAAATAAAAAGTTAAACGCTTTCAGAAAGGTTTTAAGCATTCCAAGTGTGAAATTGAAAGTTTATAGACATATGACAAGTTATTTATCTGATAGTTCTAATGCAAGACAGACATTTATAGCTCCAAGAATTTGCTTAATTTTATTCAGATGAGATTACTTAAAAGATCCCTTCAAACACAACAGCTCACAACAGTTTAACAAGCAGGTAACAAGTTGTTCCGTCTCTCAAGGAACTCTGAAGAGCACTAAAAATAGCTTAAGAAAAAAAAAGCTCCAGTAGCTTCAAGTGTCTGGTACCTGGCTGGTGATAAAAGAAATTTTAGTTTATGAAACTCACTTCATCTGCATCCTCTGTCTCAAGCTTAGGTTCAGAAGGCACACAACATTTATTTTAAAGTCAGCCTGTCTCACCCTGCACAAGTGTTCTGTACCCAGTATGGAACCATGCACAGCTGAAATGCATCAGATTCCTTTAACAGTTAAACTTCTTAAGTTATCCCCAAATCTTTGTGCTCAACTTCAGTAACAAATGTAAGTACACAAAGTTAAATAGTTGTCCTTGTTAAATTGACCTTCGTTTACAAGCATTTACACACAAACTACACAGAAGACCTTTACACATGAAGTATGCGCTGACCACTTTTTTTAGTGAAGTCAGCGTCCAACCCAGAGGAACGCTAGCCTAAGAAGGGCTTCTCTGTAAATAGCTGTAAACCGGTCTGTCATGCTAGGTCGGTTAGTTTTAAATTCTCCGCCACCATCATAAGTAGCATAAACATCATAGAATACAGCGCTTGAAAGCTGGGTATTTCTCCATACAGTAGCATAATACCAAGTTGATGAGAGATGGAAAGTGGCTGTCAAGAGACCTAGCAAAAGTTAAGTTTTATGATACCTCTAATGAGGTCTTTTACAAGCACAACTGCATCCCTGTTGGGAACCTGCTTAACCACAGCCTTGTTGACGTAGATAAACCTCGTCAAGTCCCCAGATCGAGTAACCATCTCTACATGAAGATGTACAACCTGTATAAGATGATACCAACCTTTTAAGAGTTTTACTCATCTGCCTGCTGTACTGTTCCTTTCTCGGAGACATAGATACCATCCAAGAATTTCCTGATATCCTTGTTCTTGACCGTAGTGGCTTGCTGAATCAAGGCAGCTACAGACAAAGCAAAAGCATTAGCACACAGCAAGAGGTCCAAGCCAACACGTCGCCTTTGTTTACTCTCCAATATGTCAACTAACAAATGAAACTGTTCTAACAGTTCTAACAAAAACAGAATGCATTTCACTGAGCCCATCTTGGCAACTCAAGGCAGTGGCAGTTTATTACTAAACTGAACAACTGAAAAGCTGAAAAGTTTGGTGCCAAAAAGGCCATCAGTACTGACTGAAAAAAAAAAAAGCTTCTGTGGACTTGTAAAAATATCTTCAAATTTAGAAAAAGTGTAGAAACCATGAAAAGCAATTACAGGGACGAGAGAAAAAAAAAAAATTGAGCTGTCATTTACCTCAGGGTTTGAGAAAAAAAAGAGACAGATAGGTTGCTAAGCTGACACCTTCAGATAAAAACAGCCATATCATTGTATCTTCCCACACATCCACGTGACAAACCTGAATTGGAGACCAATTCAATGTCATTCCCTTCAAGGATCAGCTCATCTTTCTGGGCTTGAGATACTGCACAGGAAACACCTACAGAAAGGAGAACACACAGTCTTCGTCATTGGTGAAGACATTAAAGCATACCAAAAAAAACAGTATTCATGTCCTGTCCCAATTTACAGATCTAGAAAGTAGTATTCTAGGCAATAATTAGCTTCCATGCCTTTAAAAGAGTTCCCCAAATCCCTTCCAGGATTGTCCTCCCTCACAGTTTCAGAAGTCAAAGATGAGTGCAAGTCATGCTCTGCACTGAAGGCAACTAAGTGATACTCCTATTTAAATGTTACTACATTACAGCATTAATCCCCAGCACTGTGTGTAAGCCAGAGATTTTGCCAGCATGGCTTTGTCAGCTAGGTGGTGCCATTTTCCACATTCTTACGCTCATTAACAAAACTGGAGTCAACCCAATCAAAAGTCATTAAAAACACCCCTGCCCCCTGACATGTCAAGCACTGTATTTATATTATTTATACTAGGACATTTAAGAGTCTAACTGGAAACTTTCATTTGCAAGGAGAATAACACAAGGAAGCGTTTACAGTTTGACCTATTTCATCAATAGATGTTAGATTTTAAGCCAGCACTTTACTGTCTTTGAAGTAAATGCTGACTTATGAAAATCAAATACAGTAATCAAAACCACCCCTAATATCCCACAGTACATCAAAGTCAAAGCCACCATAAGTAACCCCACACTGTATCTACCAGTGGTTTTGGATAAGACTGATGCTTTCATCTAAAGCCACCCCAAAAAAACATCAGTCCCACTAAATATCCTTACCCATGCCTTCACCAGAAGTGGAACTATAAAAAAAAAATTGATATGGAAACTTTCCCTACAGTCTTAAGGTAACTGTTTATGACATGTTTTGTCTCCTCCTTTTGAAGTTTAACAAGCTCCATGAAATGCCTACTCTGCAAGACATCTTGCTAAAACTCCCAAGTATGCAAGATTTAAACTCAACAACCATGATAATAATTTTGAAGTTTATCATATGTGCTCCCAGACAATGAGGAAATTTAAAATACAAGAACACTTCAAAGACCAAAAATAGGATGTGGTGTGAGAGTAGCTTATGTACAATGTTTAAAAAAAGAAATACAAATTTAAACTTGAGCACCTGCAGTTTACCAACTATGAACACTGTCAAGCTCTCACTATGATGAAAGTAAACAGTGGGCTCCTTGTAACTCATATTACAGTAACTAGCTCTAAATTAATCATTAGGTAGCTCTCATTACTAAAAATAAATTACAAAAGCATTATTAATTGTAAATCTAAACAGTGCCAAAGGTACCATAAGATTACATAAACTCAAACAGGCAAATGCTGTTTCAACAATCATTCACCATCTCCAGTATCAGTGGCAGTACCCAAAGAAAGCAGTTTAGAAACCCCAGTTAGAAATGGTAAGGGTCATCTCCAGATATGCTCACCTGGCCTCATACGCACTCTGCGAATGTACTTCTCTCCCAAGAAGTTTCGGATTTCCACAAGTGAGCCATTATCCTGTATAACTACGTTGATTGGGAAGTGAGCATACACTGACCTCATCTTGTAACGAAAGCCCTACGATAAAGAACATCATCAGATATTGAAAGCAGAACATGTCCGTAAGGTAAAACAGATGCATTAAGCTTACTGGAGCAATTTAAACCTAAGATATATTGAAATAGTTTCTTAACAAAGGCAAAACACTAAGCCCAAGAAACATTTATACTTTCTTCCACCTGCAGAACTTGCTTGACAGCAAGTGCAAGGAAACAAAAAAAAAAAAGAGAGAAAGCTACATCTTGGATGCTTAGAAAAGCTCTCACTAAAGTAAAAGGCTGTCTGTTTTCAGTAACAAAAATCACAGGAGTTATTTCAAAACAAAACTCACCAGTGTAACGCCCTTTATCATGTTCTGTACATGGCTGCAAATTGTGCGAACTGTTGCCAGCTCCTTTCTGTTACCCCACCACTTGTCAACACGTAGCTGTGTAAAAAAAATTTAAATAAAATTAACAAAGTTTTTAGCTACACTTCAAAACTAAAAATGAAACGTTTTTGTGACAAACTAACACCGAAAAGTTTAGATAAACTACTTAAAAACCCACCTAATAAAAGCACATAAATACTCTGTTTCTTTGAAAGACTACTAAAGGCCCACCTAGCTCAAGCCCTTTAAGTCCTAACCCCCAAATGTATGAGAAGTATTTCTATTCTTCGTGTCTTGCTACTAACAAATCTTCAAAGAAGCTGGGATAGATATTCTGACCTGTTAAGCTGAAGGATGTGCTATCAATTGCTAAACACTGAACACCTTGTTCCAATACCATTCCTCTACGTATAATCTATCAACTTTTTAATGCAACACTGTGTGTGGGTCCAGTATTTTAATGACACACTAGATGACTGTGAAAAAAGCAGCTGAAATCAGCCACACTTGCTTTTTTTTAATAGTTTTTAAGGTCTCATGAAAATATTATGCGTTTATTTCGAAAGCATCCACTCTCCTGATGTAACTGGCCAATTCTGGAAACTAAATATAGAGATTTATTTTTATCTAGCTAAAACTAGCCAGTTTATAAAACATAGGATACAATGATAAACCCCTTTCCCAGTAACTATCTGACTGTAACTACAAAAGAAAATCAGTCTACAAATTCACTCCAGCACATCAAAACTGCAAGACTTCCATGGTGCCCGAGGTTCCGCGAGATCTGCGTCTTTCACCGAAATAAGCAATAAATTAAATAACATACCTGCAGCTAAACGTTTTGGTGCCATCTCCCACACTACCAAGAAGTTTTAAAGCTAGTTGTAAAGCTACCCCCCTTCTCTGGGCAGAGAAACGACCTCTGCAGCACTCACCTTCTTGTGTTTCTTTCCTAGGAGGGAGAGCTCCACATTGATGTGGTTAAAATCCCGTCGCAAGGTTCCTCTGGGGCCCTTAACGATGACCGTCCGGCCCTTCAGCGAGACACTGACTGCAACGCAAAGACAGACGCACGTTAACCGGTTGCGGGGTGGGGGGGTCAGCACCACGAAACGCCTCCCGGAGGCAGACGTACCTTGCTCGGGGATGTCAACGGTCTGGTTGCTGAGAATGGTCTTCATTCTACAAAGGACAACGGAGAGAGGCTGCAGACCCGCACAGCAAAGCCTTTCACTCGCACCCCTTGCGCTCCTCCCCGGCACGTACCCTGGAACGCGCAACTACGGAGCGCCAAACCCACCCTCTCCGCCACCCCCGAGCCGCCACGGCGTCGGGCTCCGCTGCCAACATCCATACATCCCGCCCGGGCCGCGGAGGGGCGGCGGCCTCAGCCCTCAACTCCACAGCGAGGCCCAGCCCGGGCCGGGCCTAGACCCGCCGCGGAGGGGGGGGGGGGGGGCTGGGGCAGGCGCCATCCCGGGGGCTCTCCCCCGCCGCCGCAGGGGGCAGAAGGCGGCGGCCGCGCCCGGCACCGCCCCAGCAGTCTGCCCGCGCCCCGGCGGGCCGCTCGGGGGGCTGCCCGCGGCCGATGGCCCCGGATACCGCCGCCGGCCCGCGCCTCACCTGGCAGCCGGCAGAGCGGAAAGAGGCCGCGTCTGACGTCATCACGTACTTGTAGCCGGTCCCCGGAGCCTAACGTCATCACGCCGAGGTAGCCGTCTAAGAGGCAAGGGTAGCCGAGGGCCGAGGCCCGTGAGCTGACTGAGGCGGGCAGGCGGGGCGGCCGAGCGCCGAGAGGGTCGATCGGGCCGGGCCGGCGGTTCGGCGGGGCGCCGCCATGTCGCTGCTGCCGCGGGGCCGCTGCGGCGGGGCCGTTGCCGCCAGGGCCGCCGGGCGGCTGCTGCTGGGGCCCCAGGGACGGGTGAGTGGGCGCCGTGTCAGGGCCGTGTGCCGCAGCGGGGGGCCGGAGGGCGTACCGGTGTGGGCGTTGCGGCCCGGCGGAGAGGAGACCTCGGGACGGTCCCCCCGGTGAGGGGACCGGGGGGCATCGCGGCGGCAGAAGATGGTGCCGTTATCCGAGCTCGTCTCTTGGTGGCTGCGGGGCGCGACTGCGGTGGTGGTTCCCCGCGGGCAGAGCCCGGGAAGGGCTGTCCCCAGCGCGGCACCGGCGGTGTCGGGGCGTGAGGCGGCCGCGGAGCGGCTGTGCCCGTGCGCGGGGGAGGGAGAGAAAGTAACAGGAAACTGAGGCGCGGATCCCGTCGGCTTCAGACCCCGCTGTGAGAACCCGCCTGGGGAGACCTTTCCATCGTCGCAGAATCATAGAATCGTTTAGGTTGGAAAAGACCCGTAAGATCATCGAGTCCAACCATTAATCTAACGCTGCCAAAACCACCGCTAAACCATGTCCCTCAGCACCACGTCTGCCCGTCTTTTAAATACCCCCAGGGATGGTGACTCCACCACTTCCCTGGGCAGCCTGTTCCAATGCTTGACAACCCTTTCTGTGAAGACATTTTTCCTAATATCCAAGCTAAACGTCCCCTGGTGCAACTCGAGGCCGTTTCCTCTTGTCCTATGGCTTTGTGACTTGGGAGAAGAGGCCGACCCCCACCTCGCTACACCCTCCCTTCAGGCAGTTGTAGGGAGCGATGAGGTCTCCCCTCAGCCTCCTTTTCTCCAGGCCAAACAACCCCAGTTCCCTCAGCCGCTCTTCATAACACTTGTGCTCCAGACCCCTCACCAGCTTCGCTGCCCTTCTCTGGATGCACTCCAGCACCTCAATGTCTTTCTTGTAGTGAGGGGCCCAAAACTGAACACAGTATTCGAGGTGGGGCCTCACCAGTGCTGAGTACAGGGGGACCATCGCTTCCCCAGTCCTGCTGGCCACACTATTCCTGATGCAGGCCAGGATGCTGTTGGCCTTCTTGGCCACCTGGGCACACTGCTGGCTCATATTCAGCCGGCTGTCGACCAACACCCCCAGATCCTTCTCTGCCAGGCAGCTTTCCAGCCGCTCTTCCCCAATCCTGTAGCGCTGCATGGGGTTGTTGTGACCCAGGTGCAGGACCCGGCACTTGGCCTTGTTGAATCTCATACCATTGGCCTCAGCCCATCGATCCAGCCTGTCCAGATCCCTCTGTAGAGCCTTCCTGCCCTCAAGCAGATCAACACTCCTGCTCAGCTTGGTGTCATCTGCAAACTTACTGAGGGTGCACTCGATCCCCCCATCCAGGTCGTTGATAAAGATATTAAACAGAACAAAACATCCGTCAGTTACTGACGTTGCAGCGTACCATTAATCATCTCAATGTCTTGTTTTTCAGCCCTGAAATCTCAAATTAATCCACAGAATGTTATTTATATCCAAAAACTATATAACTTAATTTGATTTTGGAAGAGGTTATGCTTTTTTGTCTGTTTCACATGACTTAAAATGAAAAAGAGCATTCATTATCTATTTAACTTAAAGGCAATTGGGTAAAGGCTTGCACAAACTCTATGAAGTGTACACTAACCACGAAAAGGCAAGCGCTTATTTAGTATATAATACTAGCACATTTATAATTCAATAAATTATAGCATTGCTTCTTTTAGGTATCTGGGAGCCATGTATGTAACCAGTACAGAACATCAGGTTCTTTGCCAGAGGAAAAAAAAGAGTTTCTGCAAAATGGACCAGACTTGCAAGACTTTGTATCTGGAGATTTGTCAGACAAGAGCGCGTGGGCTGAATATAAAGGCAATTTAAAGCGTCAGAAAGGAGAAAGGTAATTGTGATTTTAAACAACTGTAGTTGCTTCCAGGCAGTATCTTGCACGTTTAGTATTAACTACAAAATGTCTACAATATATTTTTATTAAATTCTGTTGTACTGGCTTGCCAATTTCATATTTTTTCAAGAAAGAATAAGCACTTACATTATTAACTTCAAATACATAATGAAACATGAAGACATGGTGGTATTTTCTCATTTGAGTGCTTGTGCCATGGCCTGTATTAAATTACAAATACACATCAGCTCGTTCCGGGCATCATCTCCAAGCATCTGGAGGAAAAGAAGGTTATCAGAAGCAGTCAACATGGATTCATCGAGGGGAAGTCATGTCTGACTAATCTGATAGCCTTCGATGATGGCGTGACTGGATGGGTGGATGAAGGAAAGGCAGTGGATGTTGTCTACCTTGACTTCAGCAAGGCTTTCGACACTGTCTCCCACATCATCCTCACAGGGAAACTTAGGAAGTGTGAGTTGGATGAATGGACAGTGGTGTGGATCGAACAGTGGTTGACAGATAGAGCTCAGAGGGTGGTGGTTAGTGGTGCAGAGTCCAGTTGGAGGCCAGTAACAAGTGGTGTCCCTCAGGGGTCAGTACTGGGTCCAGTCCTGTTCAACATATTCATCAATGACCTGGATGAAGAGATAGAGTGTTCCATCAGCAAGTTTGCTGATGACACAAAACTGGGAGGGGTGGCTGACATGCTGGAAGGCTGTGCTGCCATACAGCGTGACCTGGACAGGCTGGAGAGTTGGGCAGAGAGGAACCTAGTGAAGTTCAACAAGGGCAAGTGTAGGGTACTGCATCTGGGGAGGAATAACCCCATGCATCAGTACAGGTTGGGGGCTGACCTCCTGGAGAGCAGCTCTGTGGAAAGGGACCTGGGAGTCCTGGTGGACAACAGGATGACCATGAGCCAGCAATGTGCCCTGGTGGCCCAGAAGGCCAATGGCATCCTGGGGTGCATCAAGAAGAGTGTGGCCAGCAGGTCGAGGGAGGTCATCCTGCCCCTCTACTCTGCCCTGGTGAGGCCGCATCTGGAGTACTGTGTCCAGTTCTGGGCTCCCCGGGTCAAGAAGGACAGGGAACTGCTGGAGAGGGTCCAGCAAAGGGCTACAAAGATGATTAGGGGACTGGAGCATCTTTCTTATGAGGAAAGGCTCAGGGACTTGGGGCTGTTTAGTCTAGAAAAAAAGAAGACTCAGGGGGGATCTTATCAATACTTATAAATACTTAAGGGGAGGGTGCCAGGTAGATGGGAAGAGTCTTTTTTCAGTTGTGCCCAGTGATAGGACAAGAGGTAACGGGCACAAATTTGAACATGGGAAGTTCCATCTTAACATGCGGAGGAACTTCTTTACTCTGAGGGTGGCAGAGCACTGGCACAGGCTGCCCAGAGAGGCTGTGGAGTCTCCCACACTGGAGACATTCAAAACCCGCCTGGACGCCGTCCTGTGCAACTGCTGTAGGTGTCCCTGCTGTGGCAGGGGGGTTGGACTGGGTGATCTCCAGAGGTCCCTTCCAACCCTGACCATTCTGTGATTCTGTAATTCTGTGATCAGTAGGTGAGCGTACGCTACGAGCGTACCCTACTTTGGTGTTGAAAAATTATTATTGATAGAATAAAACAAACAAATGAAGACTAAATTTAAAAATGCTTAACCCTCCCCCCATGTTTCCAGTTATAAATTTGATCAGCCTTTGTGATAGCTGCACAACATACACTGCCATTAATTGTTGCTATCTCCAGTGTGGCACTATTAAATCCCACTGGTACAGTTAACAGTTTTAAACCTTCCAATGACAACAAACTCCTGCTCTTGAATGTTGGGCTGATGATACACATGGAAGAGAGAAGTCCGTTATGACTATGAATGATGTCAATATTGGTTGCTGAGCTGCATCAGGTTTCAAGGAACCTTTCCTAGTTGGTATCTGTACCAAATTTAAGTGGATCTATGAAATTGATGGAAGCTTACCATGTAAATAATTTATTAATCTTTATGTTTGCTTGGTGTTTTTCAGGCTGCGACTTCCTCCGTGGCTGAAAACAAAGATTCCCATGGGAAAGAACTACAATAAACTAAAGAATACCTTGAGAAGTTTAAATCTTCATACGGTAAATCTAGTACCAACCAAGTTTTCCTGTAGAAATAAGGCATTTTTTGTAGACACAAAATTACTTCTCTGTGGAGGACAGGTAGAAATGATGTCTTGCATGATACTCAATGCTGAAACCAAGCCCAATTCTGATCCTTGTTGCCAGCAGTGAATTTTACCCATAAAGAATGAAGACAAATCCGATGGAGTATTTCATGTTTTTTCTGCTGTGATTTTAAATACTCGGGTTTACTACTTGCATTGCCAAAGAGATAAGACGATGCTATGTGTGACTGCTTTTAATGGATAAAACACACACAATTTCAGAGTTACATACATGTTTTGTATGAAAAGAAATTCTAGAAATACGTGTATTTCCTGAAATATACCTTCCAGATGGTAAAAAATGGTGGGTATGCATGGAGAGCTTTTTTCCTTTTTTTTTCCGAGTAAGATCATGCTTTGGTGAATCATGGACTTTGTGAACATTTTATCAGTTTTTAAACTTAAGATGTTCACGACAATCTGTGCTAATTAATAAGGCAGTTACGTGGTTGAGGAGTTTTTGGAGTTGTGAAGTAGAGGAAAAGCAGGGTAATGGATGTCAGGAGACAATTCTCCTCCTCCTAGCTATTCTACTGACTTCTTGTGGAACAACATGTAACTCTTAATCTCCTCATTTATCCCAGAAGGAATTACGTTTTGTTTGTAGGCTGCTGTTGAAATTGTTTATTAATATAATAATCGTTTGCTATAATAATACAGAAAAAAGACAGGTACGTTACTGTCTTTTACCTTTAGGTTTGTGAAGAAGCACGTTGTCCCAACATTGGAGAATGCTGGGGAGGTGGCGAATATGCTACGGCTACAGCTACTATTATGGTAAGCCATTAACCATTTCTGAACTATTCTAGTAAGGTTTTAGCTGTTTGTAGTGCATTGTTGGATCTCTCCTGTAGTGGTGTGGGTTTATTACAAGAAATTTAGAATGAATCACTGTCCTCGTTGTTTTGCTTAGCGTTGGGATTTCTCTGATCCAGCTTCCGCAGCTGTTTCTCAGTGTAAAGGTAGGAATGTCTGTCTTGTTTCAGCTGATGGGTGACACGTGCACTAGAGGTTGCAGGTTTTGTTCAGTCAAGACAGCAAAAAATCCGCCTCCACTGGATCCCGAGGAGCCTTACAACACGGCAAAGGCGATAGCTGAGTGGGGCTTGGATTATGTTGTGTTGACGTCTGTGGACAGAGACGGTTAGTACGTTGTCTCTCATCTCCTTCAGCCTGAGCTCTCACATGCGTTATATGGGGTAAACGCAGACCTTGATGGACATTTGTCACTCAGCGCAATTGTTGAGGGTTACTATGTTAAAGGAGTTGACAGTGCTGAAACTTAGGAAAGTTTCTACATATTCTTAGTATTTCTCTATGTCTGGTGAAATGTAACAGAAGTTACACTGTTATTAAACATCAACATATCACAATACTTTATTAAATATTTTAACTCTTTTTTTTTTTTTTTTCAAAATACATATATATACACTGTGTTCTATTATTCGGTCAGCAAAAAAAACAACCCACAAACATTCATATACAATACCATTACAGAACTTCCTTCCAAAAACTAAACCTGGAATAAATTCTAGTTAACAAAACTGAAGGTTGCCTTTTTCTAAGGTTGTAGTAGCTGCTTGATGGTGACATCGCATAAGTGGAGAAAACCATTGTAAAGACTGTTCAGGTGGAAAGTCCAGTAGCTTCAAAGTGGCTTACAATAAGAGAACAATAATATATATATATATATATTTATTTTTTAATTTTTGCAGAACTGTTTCTCAGACCAAAACAATCATTAGATAAAGGCATTCTGTGCTCAGGCTGACAGTGAACCTTAGAGACAGGTAAATTTGGAATAAACATTTGAAGTCTGCCCTAAACAATCACAGTTAGACTTTGTGCAGAACAAGGCTTGGTAGAATATCTGTTGTAAACCTTTGGCATAAGCGGTAAGATAAGACTGGGGTTTGACTAAGAACTGCTTTATTAGTTTGCATTTAAATTTGACTCTGCAGTCTTTTTGTGGCTTTTTCTAATAAGTAAATACATTTCTTGAACAGAAAGGTTAACTGAATAATTGAAATGCTTCTAGATATGCCTGATGGTGGAGCAGAACACTTTGCAAAGACAGTCTCTCATCTGAAAGAAAGGTATATTTTTAATGTATTACTATTGTTACTACACATACAGGTCAAAACTACCTTTAACTGGATTATTCCAGGGGCCGTGCAAATACAAGAATGTGTCTTTAGCCTGTCTATGTCCCTTTTTTTTTTTCCTCCTGTTTTTCATCTTTCTCATATGATGGCCCCAAAGTGTTTTGAATTTGGATGCATTTCCCATTTAGCCCAGGCTTATTTAAAGCTAAGCACTGGATTATTTCTTTGACCACGTGGCTGGTTTACCAGGAAATGAGCACATACTTTTGAGGTACGTTTATTCTTGAAGCCTGGGGGCTCAGACACGGTGGATTTAGATAACGGTGTCACCACATGACAGAAGAAGTCGGGTTTACTCTTTCGGCAGTGAAAAAGCAGATTGCTTTTTGCGTTTTCCCATGATGGCTGTCTCTGTGATTGTACCGTCCTGCTTTCCCTGCCTGCGCCGCCTGCGCTCTCTGCGTCGGCGCCCTCGACGCCATTTGATAGCAGATTTGTCAGCCTGCAGGTTTAATTTGTACAACCTCGTTGGAGTCTTTATCCAGTGGGACTCGGAAGGCTCCTGCAGTTTTCCCCACCTGCCTTTCTGAGCTGAAATCAGGGTACCGGACACCAAGATTACATTTCAGGGCAATAGCGCAGAGTCTTCTTATCTCTGTAGGCAGGATCATAGCTCCTATGTTATTTTGGAGCTATGATACTTAGCCTGCAACAAAGACGTGAAAAAATAACATGTAAACAGCGAATGCAATTGTTTAACAGACCCTTGGAATGGCTTTTATATTTATTATTTGGCTTTCATTCTATTCCAGCCCACATCAGTGAAATTGGGAATTACACACGTGACGTTTTGGTTGAATTGTAATACAAGTACTTGCAGAAATCTGTTATTTTAGAAGCGTGTCCTGAATTAACTCCGCCGTGCTTATCAGAGCATCATTTATTTAGTAATGGTGTTTTGTTATATTGGTGGTTTTTTTTTATTTTGTTTTGTTGTGGTTTTTTTTTTTTTGTTAGCAACAGTGACACCAGCCCGGTAGCCGCGTTCATTTTGGGTCTCTCCATTTCAGGAACCCGAAGATCCTGGTGGAATGCCTCACTCCCGATTTTCGAGGGGACCTCGCGGCCGTGGAGAAGGTGGCGCGGTCGGGCCTGGACGTGTACGCCCACAACGTGGAGACGGTGCCGGCGTTACAGCGGTGAGGGCGGCGGGGAGCACCGAGGCCTACCGCCGTATGGGGACTCTGTGTGACAGCGGCGGCCGGAGCTGCGCGCAGCCCCGCCGAGGCCCTGCCCTTCCCGCCCCTCTCGGGGCAGCGCCGCAGCCCGAAATGGCGGGGGGTTGAGGGTGGGGGGACGGGCGGGGGCCGAGCGCCGCCGTGACCGTCGCCCGCCGGCAGAGGGCGGCCTCGCCCGCGCCGCGCCCCGGCCCCGCGGCGGATGCCCGTGTGGGCCCGGCCCGGCCCGGCCCTTCTCCTCACACCGGCCCTTCTCCTCACACCCGCCCTTTGCGGGTTGCGGGGGGGAGCACCGGCGCCGTGGCAGCGGGGAGCTCGGCTTTGGGACTCAAACCGGCGGCAAACGGGGGGCCTGGCGTTCCCCGGGGCGCCGTGCTGCGGGGCGCTTCCAGCCGGTCACCCTAAACGGCTCAAAAAAAAAAAAAAAAAAAGAAAAAAAAAAGTTGCCATTTTCGCTGTGTGGGAACAGAACGCGGCTTTTTTTGGCGTCTCGTAACTTCCCTGCGCCCTTTTTTCCCCTTGTGCTGAAAACACGAACAGGACGGTCCGCGATCCCCGAGCCAACTTCGAGCAATCCATACGAGTGCTGAAGCACGCTAAAAAGGTCCAACCCGGCGTCATTTCTAAAACCTCCATTATGTTGGGGCTAGGCGAGACAGATGAACAAGTCTATTCCACAATGAAATGTAAGTTGGGGTGGAAATATGTGCCAACATTCACAGGTATGAATGAATTTGGTACCAATGAATTTGATGGTGTTGGAAAACTGGTGAGCATCTTTGCCTCTACGTGCAAATCGGTTTGGCTGGTGCAGGAAATGTTTTCTAAGCTTTATGGGGGAAAAAAAAAAGTTTGGTTAAAAAAGATTGAACTGCTGAAATATTTTGCCTTCTTACAGCTTTCAGATTCAGTTTGACAGGTAGATCTAGCTCGTGTTGATTTCAACAGAAGTTATAACTATCTTTGTGTGACTATATTGACATTCTTATCTTTGCAATACTTAAATAATGGGCTTCCAATGTAGTTGCGTTATTGTGCATTCCTTTTTAGATGTAGCAGACCTGATTGCTTAAAATAGTTAATTTCAGCTTACTTACATGCAAAAATACTTGTTATCCTTGGAGCTGTAGCGTGTTCTTATGTCTTCATGTAAATGTATTTTTAAGAGGAGAAAATGTCACAGTGGTAAGTGAATGCGATGTGCTTGTAAGAAGACATTCATAAATCCTATGGCATTTCTCCCATATCCTGAAAGAATGTCTACCTGGTACTTTTTGTGTACAACCACCCATATTTAGAACACAGTGATATAGTCTAGTTTTTCTGCAGCTGTCCCACAATCTGGACCATGAAATTACAGTTCCTGATTTTCCCATTCTCCTGCCTAGCATTTCCTAGCCACGAGAGTATGGAAGTTCAGATTTGGTGCTATTTGTTTTCAGGTCACTTTCATGGATGTGTTTGGAGCCAAGCTTTATCCCCCACGTTCATTCAATTACTCTAATTTTGTTCCCTTTCCCTCCTCTGGGTACGAGAACATGTAAATGTGCTGATATCGAACCGGTTTCTTTACAGAACCATGTCAATCTAAACAGAGGTTCCAGGGTAACAGTGTGTGTAATGCTGTAGTCAAAACACCGTCTTTTCTTCCTATTTGATGTGGGGCAACCAGCCCAAGTAGCCAGAAAATATGTGATGTTGATGCAAAAGTTGATCCCTCAGCCATCCCCGCTAGCTGCAGCGAACATAATTCTTCAGGCTAGCTGCTGACTTTCAGGTGTCTGGATTTCCCTCTGTAAGGAGGCTACCTGAACTCATTTGCTGTATATTCATTCTAGTATACACGCAAATTTTAGCAGACAAAGTTTATGAGATTCTGCAGGCATCGAAGCTAACATCCATCCTAAGTGTGTAGAACTGGCAAAAGATGTTGGCAGTTTCCCCTGATTTATAGCTCTTTAGAACTGTCTGCATCTTGTCAGCATGAAGTCTCTTGAAACAGTGGAGAGGTGCCAAGTGTATGTGCATGCATCCATTTTTTGTCAAATGAAGGCTCTGACCTAAAGGCGCAATGAAAAGCGGCAAGATAAAAAAGACAAGAGCATGTCGTCTCTGCAGCGAGGCACGTGACTGCAGTGAGCGCAGCGCCGTGGTATTCTGTGTAGCTTTAAACCAGGTGCAGATAGCTCGGGCCTCGCAGCAGCGTGGCGCTCAGAATGAGGTACGTGGCTGCCGCTCATGGGGGTTGCAAGTTCCCTTTGCCGGGGAGCAGAATGTCGCCCCCCCGGGGTGTTGCGGAGTGACTTTGTTCAGACTTGGAAGGAGGGTGTTTTCTAATGGCTGACAATCCCTTGTGATCCTTCTGCCACTAACAGGGAATTTTGTTTTTCCAGTATTGCGGGAAGCGGATGTAGATTGTTTGACCCTAGGACAGTACATGCAACCAACAAAACGTCACCTAAAGGTAAAAATGCCTTTAATTTACAGGCAGCGTTACGGTCTGTACCACAGTCAAGTTTCCTCTTTCTAAATCGAGGCTTGATATGCATCCTTACCTTAATGGTGGATGTCGGGAGAAATTTCCTTGTTTAACCTGATCTTCATCTGTTATGGACTCTTGACTAAAAATGACCTCAGCCATGTAATCCCTTCCACCTTCTGCAGAATTCCTACGGGCTACTCGCTGCCGTTAGCTGGGGAGGCAGCGGGAGCTGAGGCGTGCTTCCGGATAAGTCTCAGTCTATGTCTCAAACATAATGGCCCAAGGCAGCTCCCCTTCGCCGTCTCATAGGCTCTCCCTGAATGGTGCCGCTTCAGCTGGGGAAGTTACCAGTTTCTCCTTCTGTAATCTGCCCAGAGCTTGAGTCTCTGTCCTGTTACTGTGTTTCACTGAAATAACTGTTAGTGAAGAGATTTGCAGGTTTTTTTACTAGGACCAAAAAAAAAAAGGTTTGCTCCAATGCACCATTCAAAAACAGCGAAGAAAAAAGCATCAATGAGAAATTAAATCCTAAACTTTTCAGCTAAACATGAAAAGCAAATAAAATGCATTCTTTTGGTAGAAAGCAGAGAGAAAATTCACTTTGTGACTTGACTGCTGAAAGTTTTGGAGTGTAAAATTTTGAACTTGCGATATAACCGTGTTTCATGTCACTACCTGGTAGCTATAGCCATTTCCTTTGCATTCACACCTGATCAAAATGAATTCTTTTCACTCAGGTTGAGGAGTACATAACTCCCGAAAAATTTAAGTACTGGGAAAAAGTAGGAAATGATCTTGGATTCCATTACACCGCTAGCGGGCCTCTAGTGCGCTCCTCCTATAAAGCAGGTAAATCATTGAAAAGCATTTGATTCTTTAGTGCATAACATTTTAATAAATCAAGTTAAAACGTTGAATTAATTCGTAGCAAAGCTCACCTTAGCTCAAGGACACCTCATATAGTCATCCTTTTCTTTTTTTTTTTTAATTATTTACACTCACTGTCTTCTATAGGTCATGTAAATGCATCAGTATGACAGTAATCGGTATTTGTACAATTGCTGTGCTGATTAAGCTGATTTTTTGCCAAACCTAGTTTGTACTATCCTTAATGGGTGAGGCAGGATAAAGGATACCCAATTTGCAAGTTTTTCTTTACATTCTGCCTCTTGGACCCGTCAAGGTTTAATGGGGCCCTTTGTTGTTAGTGATGTAATTTTGTTGCTTTCAGCAGAATTTATTTACAGCGCCCTGGAAATAATTAGACACGTTTATGGCAGTGCTTTTTCTGACAAAGCGCTGGGTATTAAGTAGCCCCTGATATTAATGGAACTGTCGGTCGGTCCCACATCCTGCTTTTTTCCTAAGGAGGGAGGAGAGAAGGCTCATCCGGGGCACCTTGCTTCTCGGGCTGTTTCACTGCCAGCTCAAATGAGACTTAAAGCAGGTTTCACTACAAGTTGGTCATAGTTTATGAAATAGGATTTAATTTTTAATTAAATTGCTCCACCTTGCCTGTTGGAGAGCACAGAGAAGCAGAGGTATTTCATAAAATTGGGCATGAGGAAAATCAGGATTTTGGGGGTTATTTGTTGGGTTACAGATTTTGTTTGTTTGTTTTGTTTTTTACACCCCTGCTGTATGTATTGAAAGTACTGTTGTATAGAATTGAACCACTATAAAATACTGGTAATAACAATTGTTTTGTAGAATAGAATACTCATATTAAATGAGAATGCGTATTGTTTTGCTTTATTTCGTTGAAATACCTACAAGTCATTTTGGTGCTTTTTTTTGCCTTTTAATTAGGTGAATTCTTCTTGAAGAACTTGGTAGAAAAAAGAAAGACAAAAGCCATCTGAAAATGAGAGTGAGCCTATTTAAAGAAGCCGGTTTTAAGGATCCTTTTTTTCAGCATATCATTATACTCAGTTCCAGAAATGCAGAAGACCAGATGGTGGATGTATGAGTAAGCTTACTATCTGTCCAGAACACTTTTCTCTCGCTGAAACACTTGACAGTATTTTACCTAATTCCTCCTGGCAAGGCTACAACTGCATAGTACTTCTAGTGTTCGGCAAAAAGTCAGAGGCTAGAACTGATTTTGAAAGAGTGATGGAACCGAGGTGGAAGAAATGTAAGCTGAAAAAAAAATGGACAGATTTAAGTAAACAGGTTTGATACTACCATCAATGTTGGTGCAGTTTGGTACTTCTGAAGATGTAATTTGAAAGGTACTGATATTTTGATGTATCTTACCACTACACAACAGAAGTCTGCAGGGATTCCGGGAAGTAGAGGAGTTCTGAAGATTGCATACATGACAAAGGACCATCTTAGGGCTATCTTGAACTGCACCAGAGAAAGTATCAGTAATACTCCTTCAAGAAATGGTATCTCTTAGCTGCATCTTAAGAAAATGAGCCGTACCACTCTGATAGCTAATGCTTTTCAGGTGCTCGCATGTCTCAAAGTATGAGCCTTGGTGAACACAAGGTATTAAGTTGAAGAAAACAAGAGCCCTTTCTGGCAAGACAATTAACCTTGTGTAGATACCGTATAATTTAAACCGTATGGAAAATCAGAGTTGCCGGTAACAGCATAAATAGAGCCACCCCTAATTTGGGTACATGACTGTAACAAACCCCACTGAGTTGCGCGGGTGCTTCTTTGGTGTTGGGTGTGCAGAACTGCTGCTGTTCTGTCCTGTGCTTCTACTCCCCAGGTATAATCTTACCATTAAAGGGAAGTTAAATACCCGGGCTGGGGGTGTGGTGGTCGTATTTGGTTGGTCCGGTTACCTGTCCCCTGGAGACCTGGTCTGCCTGTTACATCGGAATGCAGAGACGTGAAAGCATCGTAGATGAAATGTGAAATCCATTACGGATCGTACCGAGCTCAAGCAGAACTAAAAGCACAGCTTATGGTATACCGGCAGCTGTAAATTCTTCTCTTTACAGTCGTGCTAGTTCAGAATGCATCCCTCCCTAATAGTTCTCAGTTGTCTGCTATGGACATTAGATACAGTTTTTGAACTGGCTTAAGCTGTATCTTCATGGAGTTATTTGGGAAACGTGCTAGGAATTTGTTATCTGGGCCCAAACTCCCATTGTGCAGGTAATCCTATGGCTGGCTATAGTACTTGTCTAAATCACTGCAGTCCGTGTGAAGAAGAGAGGCCCCTCCACCCACCCCATACTCAGCAAGATGTTAGCAGTAAGGCAGCTCATCAGCAAGTTAATATATGGGAGAAACTTGGTATTGTCGTGAACAACAAAAATCCGATTATACCACTGAGGCCGGTGATGCGCAATTGACACTGCACAAAACGAAATATAGCAATATTAAAGCATTATGAAGACAAATAACCTTAAGCTAGAAGGAATGCACTAATTAAACAGTGTAATGGAAGTATAAATTAGGGGAAGAGCCATGAAGAACAGAGAAACGGAAGTCTTAATAGCTGTACTTTGTAAAAGCAGAGAAGGCGGCAAGGCTGCTTTTTATTAAAAAAAAAATAAATAAAAAAAAGTCTGAACACTAGTCTTGGAAAGAGCAGGCATACTCTGAGCCAAAAATGCCCTGCTTCAGCTAAAGTAGAGCGAATACCAGCACAGTGGAAGGTTATCAGTCAGCTGTGGTGAGGAAATTGAACGCTCCCTCCACAGCAGCAGGCAGGGAGGGGCGCGACATTAACTCCCGGATACCCACAAGTTTCACAGCTGCCAGCCTTTATTAGAGGTTGCTACTCTAAATAACGGTTCTGACTTGCCTACGGAACAGATTTAACAGAATATTACTGTAGCGTTTGCCAAGTTACTGGTCTTTCAGCATGTCGGCACCAGAAATGGGGGAAAATGAGTTCTGAGCCATACAGTTGTTATCAAATTCTGACGAGGACATTGCACAGTAATTATCCATGACTTCTTTACAGTGGGAGAAATAATGCTTCTGGAAACACAGTCCAATGTTATTTCATGTTAGAACTATTTTATTAATTGCTGCTGGGTGGTTTGGAAGATGATCTCACACTTTTACACAACTGCCTGCCAGCTGGTACCAAGTTCCAGAAGCTACATAAGCCATTTTCTAACTGCATGTTTTGCTGTGGTTTCTGAGGAAGGCAGTCACATTTTGACTTCATAGATGGGGTTTTTGTTTGTTTTTAAGAGTCTGTGAGGACCTCTCACAATTTATACTATCGAAGTGACAAGTCTTAAAGTGTTTTGCCTAGTTAAGAAGTCCTGCTTTTACGACAATCTTCCTTCCCTATTGCCTCTTCAGTTTTTCCATAACTATATGTTAAAGCACCAAACTCTCACAGAAGTCCTGGTTATAAATTCAGCACAGGTTTCATGACTATCTCAATTTTGTTTCTGATGAAGTTTCATGTTTAGTGACATTTTCTTTTTGTATGTCAATCGCTTCATTCTGCCAGTTAGTTTCACAGAGCAGCCATGAAATATTTTAAGAAACATTAATCTTCCTTGCAATCAGGAAAACATCAAACTGAGTTTCGGGAATATGATTTCAAGTTGACACAGACACTTTAGAAGAATGAATAGTCTTTTTTAGCATCATTACATCAATCTACTACGCTGTGTGAAACATAATTAAATGTTACGCAGCGAACTAGAGAACTGCTGCATCTTCCAGTGATTTCAAGTCTTTGGGTTAAATCAACAAAGCCAGTGTGTTCATTTAAGGATAGTTTTAAATTTTTTTCCCTACTTGTTCAATAATTAATACTGGTGTCCCCTTCATTTAAAAAGATGATGTCAAGTATTTATGCTTCTTTACTACAACATGTGGCAACTTGCGAGTTGAACATCTGCAATAAAAGAAATTCTCAGCTTGGAACAGAAAAAGCAAGTAATGAAAACTGAATCCAGTATTCCTAAAGCAATCCTAGATAACCCATTATGCTTTCCCCTATTGCTTTACAATTCATTTCAAACTTTAGCTGTTGAGCAAGATTATAGCACTACTGTAAATTCTGGATCAAGAGAAGAACCTCACGCGATAGAGAATTGTAAACTTGTTAGCAAATAGAAAATCTCACCACTAACTACTCCTATACTAACTAGTCTTGGTCAAAAATGTGCTTGTTCTATTCACTTGCACTATTCTTGGCTGGAAGCAGACTAGTTTTAGCTGCACAAAGGGTTGAACACATACACAAAACCAGTACGTCTTGCCTGGCATTTACAATTTGTCTATGCGCATCTTAATTTATGCAGTCTATATCATACTGTTCATAGGCTTGTGTTAAAGATGGATTTGCTTCAGCTGTTGTATTCACATTGTTGCAGTGAAAAGCAGCGTTACTGTGGGATTGCATTTTATTAAGAACCCCGTAAAAAAGCATTAAAAGCACAGGAGTCCATGACTCATATTACACAATTCTCATCACGAATTACATGGTGTAAGATCCCCCAGACACAGACTCCATAGCATTAAACCCCGTCCCTTACACGCACTACTCAAGCCTTCAAAGCAGGAACGCAAGTCATCCCCAGTCCTTATTTCCCTGGCAACTGTACTCTGAAGATGATGGCTTATGATTCACAGTGCTGCAAAAGCTTCCGAAGCGCGCTCTTTCGGCCTGTGGTGAGGTTCTCTTGCGTATACGCAAGGTCAGTATTGCAGTATCCTGAAGGCACGCTCCACCAGCAGCTGTTCAGGCTGGATTCATCCCACAATCCACGACCCACCCAAAGAATGCAGCCACCAAGAAACTAAATAAGCTGACTCTCCAAGAAAGGAAGGGAAACGCCAGTGCCAGTTTTACCCCTCGGTGCCTTTCAGAAAGGATCTGCCGCTTCCCCTTTCCTAAGGAAGGGGAACTAGAGCAATCCCACTATATTGAACTTCCCATTCTTTATCATCTTTATGATAAAGGCACAAGTGACTCCCCAGGCTTCGACTAAGTCTGCAGGAGAAACAGGGTAGGAATAGGCGTATAGCACCAAGTTCCCTGTGTCCTTGGGACGGCATGTGAAAAGCCGCTGGAAGCCTCAGGAGCACTGACCAGCCTTACGGCTCTTGCACATTCCTGACAGGAGCAACGCTTCACAGGAGAGTTTAACGGTTCATCTGGCTACTTCAAACTGTTGAGGACAGGTCCCATCCAGAGGCACTACTATTACAGCTGTGTGCAAGTTTCTGAAAAGCATCCTGAGTTTCAGAAGCCTCTGCTCGCCCTCCCTGTTAAGATGAGCCCTGAAGCAGCGCTGTGCTACCCTGAACACAGCTCAGGACAAGAGATCTGTCCTGGTTTGAGCACAACTTGTCAATGCCCTCGTCTTCATCCCCAAGGAGAAATGCCCAGCTTGCCCTCTCAGGTGCTATGGGGGCAGAGGTAGTTAAGAGGGTGCCTACCTGCAAAGACAGAGTGATCTACCAGTCAGTTTACAACACTTACAACTACCACAGCTGTATTGCAGGGTCGTCCCTGCTCTGTGGCTGTTGTATGAAAGCAGCGCTAGGGAACCCAGGAAGAGGAGATGGCATAATGAAAGATGACAGTTTGATTTCAAGCCCCCATAATTCCCACTCACTTTGAGTGGCTTCTGATGCGCTCCCCACAGGAGAATCTTATGACAGGACAAGAAGCCCAAGGTATATTTGCCCAAAGTGCTGAGTGATTGCTGCAAAATAAGTCCCTGTGTGGAAGCCATTAACTGCAGAATCTGAAAGCACCTGGCTCAAGGATATAGCTATTTCAGTCAGATAACGCTGTCTTGGATTGTCTACCCAAACTGTTATACAAGTTCCTTAAATCTTCGAGCATCTGTCCTAAAGCTTAAGTTGTATCTACATTTCTGTGGGTAAATAGTTATGATAATAGCACTCGTTAACAAGAAGTCACTGATCTTGTGCTCTAACTATTGATATAGCGCACTTGAAGGCACACCTGTTGAATAAATTCAGAAGGTGTTATGTGACTAGTTACAGGATAATTCTCGATCTCAACACTACTACTGTTCAACTAACATGTCTATGCCTTCTAGTCTGAAACCCGTTCATGCTCACCCTCCTCTATCCTCCCCTCCGTCTCACAGCCCAACGCAACAAGCCAAACGCAAATTTTGTCATCTCAAGGATTTTTAATAGCCCTGGCCAATTGAGAATAATAAAAACAAGTAGAAATTAAGTAATAGTAAAGGCAAAAATATTAAGGTAACATAGGAAATATTCATTCATGCTAATTAAATGAGGTAGCAAGCTGACTAACTTATGGGGCCGAATTTTTATTTTTAATAATTTCTTAACAGCAGAGAATAATTTTTGCAGATTCGTTAAGAAAGCTGCTTTCAGATGGCGTACATAAGCAGAAAGGAAGGAAAAAGATAACCATCAGGTAGCTTTGAAGCCAATATTTGCTTTCTACTTGGACTGACATCAGATTAAGGTAATTCTGCTTAAATTCAATGTTCAAACAAGTAGAATGCTCCTCTGCTGAAGATGGGTTATATTGCTGTAACTTAGGAAAAACTTGCCCCAGGAATCTGATTAGATCAATTATTTATGTGGCTGCACATGGAATGTAGGCAAGACAACCAAAGAATCAAAAGTAAAGGTCTTCCAGTGGATCAGTTGATAGGTGCTAGTCCACTGTCATTAGCGACATGATAGATGCCTGCAGAACTCTCTGGCCTCCCAACGGATGCGGTTTAGACTGTATCAGTGCCCATTGATCCCAGCCAGGACTGGGGGATTGTTGTTGCAGTCCGCTCTATTTTCGGGCTCAACCCGAATCCTACCAAATTCACTTAGAACTCTTTTGACTTCAACGCCAGTTAGAGCAAGCATTTAACTGGGCAAATAATGACCCCAAAAGAAAATGAAGAATCAGTGAGACCAAAATTCCTGATCACTGTCCATAACTGGACTTAAGTAAAAAGATGGTCTATTTCTTTTGCTTTCGTATCACTTGAAACATTTAAAGTGCAGTTCAGGAACATTTCTGGAAGCAGAAGTCTGCAGTTTGAAGGTAACTTTTCCACTTAAAAGATGATTCCTTATTAAAAACAGGTCTGTACCGTCTTCAGTAACCAAAAAAATTGCTATAAAAATAGAGATTTGAAAATAGACTGAATTCACATGTACCAGGTACCATTTCTAGTGTAAAATTGTTATTAGTTTATGAAAAATATCTTTCCTTAAAAAAAAAAAGAGCATAGGCTTACAGTTATTATCACTAAGAAGGTCCACAGAATTCCTTTAGTACCTATTCAACATTATACTCTAGGCTTTTTGACAGGTGGATCCTGCAGGCTGAACTTGGGAATTTCGCACGAAGAAGCAAAAGGAATTCTTTTGGCTGACACCTTCTTCCCAATTGTTTCAATCTGAAAGAGAAAGCGCGTTTAGGAAGTGAGTGTGGCAAACTAACACAATCATGTCAGCCTATGAGGAATCTACAAACTAAATCCAGGACCATGACTACATTTCATGAACACTAAAATAATACAAGCCACAAAGCACGGTGTGCCTGCAAAGAATTTTTACAAACATCTTTTCCACAGGTGCCTGCTTTGCATATTTAAAGCTGCATCTTGCCAATATGAACATTTATGTGCCTCAGCTTCCATAGGGCTATCGGTGCAAATATCGTAAGATGTTTCTGGGTATTCAGAAAGTGGGGGTTCGGCCTCCTTTGTCTAAAGATTTATATCGAGTAAATTAGGATAGAAGAAGCTTTTTCCCCTCCTTAATGCAGCGGGATGTTTTTGAAACAGACTCAGAAATGCTAAAAGCAGCCAAGTCTACATAAAAGAAAGTATGTAACAAAAGCTGACACACATATAAGCCAGGTACTGCAAAATTCAAACAGCAAGACAGGTTCCCCTAATTTTTAGGTCAGACTAGTGTAAATCACTAAGGACAGAATCGTAGAGGACAACACACCAGCTAGTAAAATAGTTCGGATGCCCAGTGAGCGAGGAGAGCTGTAGCTTTCCTCTTAAGTAGTACAGGCAAGACGCAAAGTGCCAGAAACCAAAATACATCAGTTTATCTTAAGTAATAAGTTTAAGAGAAATTTAATGAATATATTCTAGACACATCTGTTTAAACAGCTGTTTTCGGAGCGTTTTGACATAACCAAGTAGTTACGTTAGCTACATGTACCATATTTGCCCATAACAGCTTTAATTGACCGGTTCAAGCAATTTCTACAAGCCTGTTCACAAACAGTGTGATAATCATGGGTAGTTTAAGCAGGGGAAGAATAGCAAGAGAAAGTCTATGGCCATTATGCAAGTAATCACAGTACTCAGGAGTACACAGAATGAAACACCAAAGCGTGCATCTCATTTGGCTTGTGGACTTTGTTCCAGTTGTGCCTGGCTGAGATGCTTCTATCAGATTATTCAGGTGATTTTAGTCAAACTATCTATGCTAGAAGTGCTTCAAGGCATGTTTACACTGCTGAATGTTGATGGCATAGGCTGACGTAGCTTGGATTTTAACAGAGCATTGGTCTACGAAAACAGGAAGGTACTGGAGGAAGAGAGTACTAGGGAAAAGACTTAAGTACAGATGGTTTTAGATTTAAATCTTCACCTGAAAAGGTTTTTTTCCCTTGCTATTCAGTCCTTGCAGAGCAAAAGCAAGAGGGAACAGAGCGCAGAAGGAAAGAAACATAAGAAGCCGCATCACCCAGCTGATTACCTGGAAGCCAATGACTTGTAGCTCATTGTGAAGATCATCTAGAACTCTTCTACCATCAAAGATAAATGCAGGCTTCAGCATCTTCTTATGAATACGTTCATAATCCAACTCCTGTAACGGGAAATTAAAGCAGACAGAATACATAAACAGCATAACTACCTCTTTTTACTTTAGTTTATTTTGAAAATAACATTTTTACCTTAAACATGTCCCATTCAGTGCAAATTACAAGGGCATGAGCTCCATCACAGGCTTCATATGGATCTGCACTTATAGTGACCAACCGAGACACTGTAACAGAAGGAAAATAAAGTTTTATTCTGCACGCATCTTTAGGACCAATCTAGTGCTCTCCTGGCAAACTAGTCTCCTTCCTTCCCCTGTGCAAATAAGGAGAGTTTCAGGTCACTCATCTAGAGATGTTCTCTGTCAAGACATTTGTCACTTTGATTTCACTTATTTAAATGAAAGCAGCTTGTACCTGGCATCTGAATGGAGTCAGGGCACTTAAATGTTCGAAGTTAAGCATTCAAATTTGATTTAAACAGTCAAGAGCATCTCTAGAATTCAAAGTTACTATGGAGTGTTCAAATGCCAACTCCCACAAAGGTCATTGCCTGTACAATAGCAGCACATCACAGTTCCTATTTAACACTCAGTTCACACTATAGAAGATATACATCTCGCTAGGGGCTGCCTTCATCCTTTGACTGCCTAGAGGCAACCCTCCCATTCCCCTCTAATTCAAGGCCATGTCAAATAACATACACCCCTCACTCTTCTTCATCACAGCTCATTCCTCCATTGTCTTCAGCTCTAGAAGTCTGATCTACCCGTTTCCCCCATCCATCATCCCCATTCTCCCCCTCCCCAATAAGGAAAGAAAACAAAGATCCCAAATACCCCCTGCTTCTCCCCAAGAAATTTCTAGTCATTGATGATTACTTCAAAGTCTTCCTGAATTTAAGGTGACAGATGAATTTGGAAGTGATATGGGGGAGAGGAGAATGCTCTACAGTGAATTCCAGAATTATTTCTTTATTTCTACTTCACATATGCAAGCAAGAACTAAGGCAAGATAGGACTCAGGACACAAAGGAGCTGACAGAACACCACCAGTCTTTCCCACCTCTAGATATTCTTCTTTCTCTTCCTTTTAATTACACAGAGAGAAAATTCTTTGCATGTATTCAAATGCATATTTATCAAAAGAAAGATACAATAGTACAGAATTACCATTACCATCTACAGGACCTATGGGGAAAGGGGGAGGAGTTACCGTAATCCTCTGAGCTATGATAATCCTCTAGTAAATGTAGCCAACAGCACATCATTGCCATGGTGAAAATGAGAAAATGAATTCATAGTATTTAAGACCTTGTGTATTTTGAGAATAGGGTGGGGTTCTTCTTTGGGGGATGTGGGGGGAATAGGCTTTACATGAGCATTCTTACCTTGGTTATCTTCTGAAACACCTGGGTGCGAGAGATCCAAGATTATTTGTTCCTTAGGTACTTTAGGATCATAGATATGGAGCTTTGCTCCTTCATCCATTAAATACTTGCTAATGTAGATACTGGATGACTCTCTAGGGAAGAGAATCAATCAGTTAGAGAAGCAGATGGCATGTTCTAAGTAACGAGAGCCTCCAAGTGTCATGATATGCCATGCCAGAGCTTTTATACCCGCTTTACGTTAAACATCTTAGTGGTAATCCATGCCAGCAGCAAACTTGAAATCTTGAGGGATGCCAAGGAAAGTAATATGAAAAACAAGTTTACTTCTCTCTTGCTGAATCATGCAAGAGAGACACTAAGCCCCAGGACTGCTATAGACTATAATTAACAAGGCATCAATCTTATAAGCATTCCCCATAAACTGCAGTTAGAGGGTTGTATAAAGTTTGAGCTTTACAGGAACACAGAATCAATCACCTTTGGGAAACAAAGATGAAACTTTGGCTTCACATAGCAATTTAGAATCAGTCGCAAAATTGTTTGTGTTCTCCTCTGTGGAAAATGGAAGGATTCTCAAAACCTACATTTGCTTATGCACGTAAATAAGGAGTTAATCAACGCCCCAAGCCTGTCAGTGTTTAAGATGTGTTTGGACAATGCCCTTAATAACATGCTTTAACTTTTGGTCAGCCCCGAAGTGGTCAGGCAGTTCCAATCGAAAATATTCTATTCTACTAGGAGTTATCTGCTCTAGCTTCTGAATGATTTAGGTATGTTGTAGAGGTCAACATCAATTGTCTCACCCGTTTAAGAAAGACTAATCCTTGTTACAAATCAATTCAGCCACAAGAGGTTAAGGGTCCCATATCTGATCGGTTTTTAACACAATTGAATTGGGAGGTTTAGCTGCATAGCTGGCAAAAAGTATAGGGAATTAACATTAGTGAACTGAATCTGTTTTCTTACCTTGTGTCCCCAGTATCCTTTTTGAATGCAAACCCTAAAATAGCAATCTTCTTATCAGTGACAGTATTGAACAAGCTGTCAATAATGCGGGAAGCAAACCTTCTTCTCTGATAATCATTCATGTCTATTACCTGAAATTATATAAAACACAATGGCACAGAAGGGAACCATTTTAAACAATCAGGCCAAGCTACCCACACATAAGTTTAACAGAGGCTTAAAAACAAAAAAAAAGGAAAGCTAAGTATTTTTACTCAGTACCATAAGTAATCCAAAGATAAAGTCAGTTAATTTATGAAATTCTGAGACAAATCCCATTTTAATCAGTGACTGTGGATGCATACACACACATACTATCTTGCATCACCTAGTTCAAAGTCTAGGATTTTTTCAGATTGACTTTTTTAAAAAAGCAGTTTATTGTATTCTAGGCAGAAACATGGGAAGCAATTTCAGTGTTAAGAGTACCTGATATCACATAGACATCCTATTGCCAGACCTATGCTTCCTTACGTGCCATGTATGACAACAGTGAAAATATGTTTAGCCATTTAATGCAAACTAACAGATTTCAGTGCACAGATCTAGTGTGATTAAACCAGATTTTTAAGTGCTCCACTTCTGTTATTACATGAAGGTGGGTTCACTCGCTCTGATTGTTCCTGTACTTTCCTCCCAGCCTGGTTCCTACTTTGATCTCCAGCCCTCAGCACGCACAGGGCACTGGATCACCAGGAGAACAGGAAAGGTAGATTCTCCCACCCCAATGTTCAATGTGGACTGGAAAAGAACTATACTTCCCTCTGATTTGAGGCTTTCAACCCAAATCAAGAATTAACAGCAGCAGCCACCTATGAGACATAAGGTATAAGCTATACAGTAGAAGGATATTGGTGAGCCAGGTTTATTTGAGGAAAAGGAAAAAAAAAAAAACAACCAGTGAGATTTATGCAATTCAACAGGGCGGTGATGGGGAATAAAGGTAACAGCTGACAGGGCAAGCGGGACACATTTCTTTCTGTAGACATGTTTTCAAGTAATGAAGATTTCAGAATTAAAGAGCCCTTTCCTGTCTAAATGCCAGAGCAAATAAAAGTTAGGATTCTGGGACTGCTCTGATCAGCATACCCTCCAGAATTTGCATCCTGTCCTCAGACTGGTCTGAGGTCTCCCACGTACACGCACTGGGACAAGCTGCTGACAGTGCAGTGCTCAGGCCACAAAAAGAAGGGGTTCACAGGTGCACATGTATGTGGCATTACATGACTTGTCTATCTGCCCCAGCCCGTGCTGGTCTTCTGCAAGATGACAGTGAGGAAGCAGGAGGTGCAGGTAAGGGGTTGCACTACACGAGCACAGCACCCTTTACCTTACCCTAGCTCTGCAGCGCCTCGTCTTACTATCCGATTTCTCCACAGCTTAGCAAGTGATATAGAAACACTGCAGAGAGTTGCTCTTAAAACAGAGTAAGAGAGCGTAAAAGCATTAAAAGCGGTTCAAACTAGCTTGTTTACATGAACAATGCAACCTTTTAGGCTTTTGTTAAATAGAAAAACCACATCCACACAGAGCAAAGCTTAAGTGTTCCTATGCCTTTGGGTCGCCAAGATACCAAGTAGGTTGCATTTGGAGAAGGACCCTTGTAATCTCAAAGGACAGAGCCAAACCAATTTGTCTCTTTCAAGACAATATTAATTTTGCCGATACCTCAGTGATGATCTGACGAAGCGCGATCAGTTCCTGCAGCTCCTGCTGCTCCAGGAGTTGCCTGTAGTCTGCTTACATCTTATATTGATCAAAAGCAGTAGTTCTTGAAGCAAATATCAGAACCTAGGGCTCCTTCTCTTTCCTACTGCGCCAACGCAGCCAAGCCCTACACTGAACCAATCCTCTCCTGGATGCTTGCACAAGGTTCGTGCAGCAGTTTAGTCTCAGCTTCACTGATGCTATTGCAAGCCTCTCACCATGGACTAGACTATCCTGGTGAAGTGCACTTTTTAAGGAAGACATCAATCTGAACCTCTTCAGAGGCAGGCAGCATAGACCCCATGCCTTCCTTGTCCCAAAAGCAACTGATGTAAGAGTTATAGTTGCAAGCAAGTAACGAGGCTGGTGACTAGCCCTTGGCTGGAGGCTAAACTATCTGAACAGGATGTAGAAAGCCACTGGACATCACAGATAACGTAAGCAGCTGACTGGAGTCGCAGATAGCACTGTGAGCGATGGCTGAGTTTTACAAGCTGTTATGGAGGAGCTCTTAGCAGGATACAGCCAAGCTTCAGATAATTGGAAGGGAATGTTAGGGACCTTTTGGGGAATAGAACCCTGCAAAGCCAACAGAGCCTAGATAACCCCATCAACAGTACCACGCGGCCACAACAACCTAGGTAATGGTACAAGAAGTACTGAACTTCAGTATGGATGTCACACAACTGACCAATGATGAAAAAGTAATTATGGGTAGGTTGTTTATTTGGCAGTAGACTGGGATGAAGAGTGAGGGGGGGAAAAGGCTAGCCAAAAGGAAGGTTGGAAAAAAGGAAAGCTGCTAATAAGGTAGGCAAATCATGCACTTGGTATTCTCAGGGCATCTGCTAGGCAGCCTTGTACTTGATCACCACAGCCTAAATCAGCAAAATAAACCAAAACCATTCTTTTGATCATACCACGTATGTGAAAGCTGCTTTCTCAGTCAGGACTGGGAAGAGGTGCTTTCACTGGTTGACAGGGAAACACTTGCTAATACAGACCAAGCATCCTGGTACTGCTGCATTGGTTCTAGGCCTGAGAGCACCCACATCTTCCCAACCATTCCTAACATTAACCAGGGAACAGCAGCACCCATGTTTATTTGAAAGAATAGCAAGTTCTGCTGAGTTCTTTCAGAAAAGGAACTCTGAGGAAGAGATCATAAACTCTGAATTCAAAGTGGACAGAGATAACCAAGTACAAGAGGAAGACGGGAGTCCAGACATGCTTGTACTTCACATTTTCTACTGTTACTTCTAGACCACTTCCCAATCCATTTGATCCAGACAACTTGATTTACCCCCAAAAAAGCCTAAGCACCCATGAGTATCAAATGCCAGTGTTAGGCTGAGCGCCCTAAAGTGTAAAGATATCAACATTAAGGTATCTGCTCCTTAAAGCTGAAACACAGATTATATGTGGACAATGCTCAAAAGCTCAATGCCTGAAAGCTGAATGCTGAAGAAACAGTGCCCCCTCAAAAAAGTTAGTGAAGGACTTGTACCTGTTGCCAGTAGCGGGCTACTTCAGGTAAGTTCAGTGCCTCACAGAGGTACACTAAATTCAAGACATCCTTCTGAAAACAGCTACCACCAAACCCTGAAAGAGAAAAATGGTTATTTTACAGGTGACTAAAGTACTATTCTAACCCAATCTTTGGAATCAAGTAGTTTTTAGCAATCATTGCCATAGTCAGCATTATATCCTTTACCAGTATTTCACTGCTAGCAAATGAAAACCTTAGTCTCAAAATCCAACTCCTGGATCTACTTACTCTGTCAGTTACAGAAGCCCTAGAGTCTGCTTCAGGTCCCACTGAAGTCAATGGAAGTTTTAACCCCGTCTCAGGGAAACATGTAAGATAGCCTCTACTTTTTTTACTATTAGAAGTGATTGGCCAAGTTCCTGGGTTTGCTCTCACCCCACCTAGAGATTTAGATGAATACTGCTCAGAATAAGTACGTTAAGATTACGTTCTCTCCTCCTCCACCCCGAAATGGATAATCATAATTAGATAATCATTGTCAAGAACCAAAGATCACCACAGCTGACTAAGGGAGAACTGAGATAATTAACAGAGGGATCCTTGGCCCCTAGAACTTTGCTCAGGATCCCAGAAGCACACTGTAGAATGAATTATAGTAACCTAATAGGAATTTTGGTAATGTATTTGCTATCTGCTTTTCACTCTTGCATAGACTCTAGGAGAGGTTATATTTAATAAATTATTTTAAAAGTCACACTTTCTATTCCTAGCATGAAGACTGTAGCCATATAGATAGGCTTTAGTTTTATTCCGTAAGTTTGAAAGTTTGCTGTACTGATCACCACTTTATCACATCTTACTCTTTAGTAAATCTAAACAGCTGAATTCATCCTACAAATCAGAAGCTGTCACACATTCTGACTTAGAGGCATCGCCTTCCTCAGGACACTGGCAGAACAATATTGCAGCAGTTACAATTGGGAAGACATGTTAGAGAGCTCTGTCATCAATGATGCTACAGAAAAATAAAGTTGCAACTTTTCTTTCCAGTGTCCCAGGCAGAATAAACCACGCACTCTGAACTCTGGTTTCAGATTGCCAGAATCTAGAGCAACCTCAGTCCTAGCCATTTTACCAGAAAAACTGACTTATGCTAGTACTCTACACCAATATTTCTACACACTCATGCTGTAGAAGATTTTAGAGTATCACAGAATTTTCAGAGTTGGAAAGGACCTCTAGAGATCATCTAGTCCAACTCCCCTGCTAAAGCAGGATTGCCTAGAGCACATTACTCAGGACTGCATCCAGGCATGTGCTTCACTAAAGATCATATCACTTACTTCAAAACACTACTAGAAGACCCATTGCACTATTAAACAGAAGCCCAGAAGAAAAGAGAAAAGGATTTTTAATTTACCAACACTGGCTTTGAGAAACTTATTTCCAATTCTTTGGTCTGTTCCAATAGCTCTTGCTACTTCTTCTACATCTGCTCCTGTAGCTTCACACAGAGCACTGATTGAATTAATGCTGCTAATTCTTTGGGCAAGGAAAGCATTAGCTGCCTGTAAATAAAAAACATAGTAAAGAGAGCTTGATTCTTCCAGAAACCAAGACACCTGCCGACCAAAAGGAGTTACTACTGGAAGGATTACTTTAGTATCTATATAACTCTCATGAGATACAAAATGGTAACATAACTACTTTAATACATAAATGCCAGTTAATGGGATCTAAGCAAAATAACGTAATGCTTAACTTGCAGAGTTTGAAATGTTTTATGATGGTAACCAGTAACTGGAGGTTTACCCTTAGTAATAAATAACACGGCAATAAAAGTGAGAAGAGGATTTCACGCAAAGCTGATACCATCTATTAGCTCAACTGAGATAATTGGAAAAGATGAATATCCTTTGACATTCATACCGGGTCCTCCCAGCCTCATCTGTCTTTCCTAGCTGCATCACTCAGTGTCAGTGAACTTACGCTTCTGAGCCATGTTTCACTTACGGCCTTTGCTCATTGCAGACAACAGCAGTGAGTAACACTAACCAGTTTAGAAAGTTCTGACGACCAGGTATTGGTTGTGAGGATTTTTTCTTTGGGCACCCAGTGCTCATAAACAGCACAAAGAGCACGGACGGCTTTCTGTCCCTCTGGAGAATCGTCTCCCCCAATAAGCACTCTGTCTGGGTTCTTCAGGTCCTTGATGGCTGTTCCTTCTGCGAGGAACTCTGGGTTAGACAGCACCTACGGGCACAGAAATAAAGAACAACAGATAAAAGCCAAAAGCAGCAACCAGCCTCTAAATACACAACTCAAAGACTACACTTACCTGCAAATCCAAGTTAGGCTTAGTATTAGCATCAAATATTCGACGGATGCTCTCTGCAGCACGTACTGGAACTGTGCTTTTCTCAGTGACAATTTTATAGCCATTTGAATTTTGTACAATTCGCCTAGCACAAGCTTCAATGTATTTTAGATCAGCTGCTCGGCCTTTTCCCATGCCATAGGTCTTTGTTGGAGTGTTAACCTAGTTACAAATACACAGAGGGGGAAGACATGTTACAGATCTCAATACAAGAGCTACTGACAAGGTGAAATTGTTAAGAATGACAGACATCTTCCTTCCCAGAGTCCAGTTTGCTTCTACCCCAGAATTATTCTACTTCCCATATCAGATGAACAGCTATTAGCTTTTCTCAGTTACCCATTTTGTCTTCTAAAGAAAGCTCATTGGCCTCTATTCAAAGAATTTAAACAAGAGCAATTCATAGCAGCTCTGCAGGCTTCGGTGAAACTTAGTCCCTATTCTGGAAACACCAGTAATTTCTTCATGATTGCAGCCAGCCACCTTTTGTTTCCCATCCCACATTAGGAGTGCAAAAATTCACATTGTAAGAATCTTGCAGCTAGTCAGGCAGTCATTGCCTAAACTCACTTTGCAGTGAAACCAAAGTGTAGAGCTGCTGAAAATTGCTGTACTGAAGTACACAGAAAAGGCAACATGAGGGAAAACACGTCATTTAGATTAAGACAGAGGGTCCTTTCATTACAAACTGAAAGAAGAAATGGCAACAACATGCAAAACACAACAGCAGGTTTTATGCCAAGGACAGGTGGCAATATATGGCCTGTATTAGTGGCAGTCGTCCAGCCAAGTAGCATTTATTTTTCTCCATTCATTAAGTTTAAAATACTATCAGAAAGAGAGCTCTGTACTGAGGTGCCCTAACAAAGAGGAGCTCTCAAGGAAAGAGGACGTAAATAACAAAAATAACTCAACTGTGGCCTACCAAGATGAAGAGCAATCCATTCTTTTGGATTCTGCATTAGGAATAACCTTCTAGGTTACAAAAGGTCACACTGTTTATGTTTGACTGTATCCTCTTCCTAGCGGTGTCAACAGCTTAGAAATATTAAAGCTAGAAAATATTAAAGCCAGCTCCTCTTCCATTAATACACTGTTTTTTTAAAAGCTTCTAGAAATAAGTCACCTTTGTAAACAAATAAACAGTATACGATTTTGCCTCCCTAAGAACCATGACAGATCTGCACTATATTCTGCTCTAAGACCCCGTACACCTAACCAAGCTAAACACCAACATTACAATTTCAACTTAGAGCCTGTTTGTTTGTCGAACATTCTATTGGCTATAAGAAAAAGATAAAAATAAAATCTTACTTAACACTTTTCCCACAGTACACAGAAAGACAAAGAGAAAACTGTGACACAGTGACATGACATTGCTAACTGAATCTATATGACAAAACAAAGGCCTCTTCCTAACATAAGAGCAGCATAATGATTTCATAAGAAAGAAAAAAAAAAAAAAAAAAAAAAACAAAAGACAAACACACCCAACCACCTTCTCCCCCTAAACTTACAGAAATAAATACAAGATCAGCTTCTCTAATGGCATCATCAATACTGGTGGAAAAGAAGAGGTTTCTTCCTCTACAGGACTCTACCACTTCTTTTAACCCCGGCTGAAAAAAGCAGAGAAAGTGGTTAAGGTTAATGTAGTTAGAACAGTAAACTGTGTGCCCAAACAAACAGCGTATCATTTCAGACACAGAAAGACTTTTCTTTTTCCTCAGTGTGGCATGTTTTCAGTCTGCCAGATGTGAAGTAAGGCTTCTGTAGATTTACATAGTGAATAAAAATAAAATAATAAAGCCCTTTCTTGTTCGAAACACTCAAAATGCTGTCTTGAAACTTTCAGCCACACTGAATTGCTATTTGCACAACCAGATTTTAGGCTCCAGTTATTCCCATGCTCAATTCTATTACCATGAGCAGCAGTTAAAAGAAATACCTGTAGAATGATGTTAAATAGATTCAAGGAGTAAAGTCTTACAATATTCCCTAGGCTGCAAACAAAAAAAGGAGAGTTGGGACCCCCTCTTGCCTCAGGTACACATTCCATGATCTCTGCCATATCAGATCTAAAACTGATTCAGCACCAAAAAAACCCCAACCATAAAGAAGTCTTCCACCAAATTAGCAAGCGCAGATCCAGTGAAAGAAAGGCAGTGCAGACACAGAGACATACACTATGCCAGAACACTTTCCCTTCCTTTGACGCCTCCACTCAGACAAGAGGAGCAGGAGACCATGTGTACATGAGCAATCCTCCATATCAAAACGGGCTACAAAACAATTTAATTAAGATATAGTTGTCATAGATAAAAAAAGCCTTTACTTTTTATTTGAAAAATAATGTAATACACTGTAACCTGGTAATCAGGTCTCCAACTTGAGAGACGCCTATCATGACATGAAATATTTGAGTAAGTGCCAGAAAGGCAAAGGTTCACCAAAGGGAGAGAGAGGAAAACAAAGCAGAAGCTTTATTATGCAAGACATTTTTGCTGTCTCATTTTATACCGAATACCTACTTAAAAGGAAAACAAAGGTCAGCACAGGCAGAATAACATGTGTTACAATCCACCAAGTGTTCCAACTATGGTCTTACTGGGATGCAAGCAGAAAGGCATCCCACTAGACAATTTCTGACACTGAAAAGAAAAAAATGAAACAAAAAAAAAATACGAAAAACCTCACTGTTCAATGACTCAATTTTACAACTGTCTGAACTAATTCTTGGCAGTTTTTGTACATTCTTTGTAAGCAAAGGACACCATTCCAGGAAACAGATGTTGAGTTTGGGTGGTTTAAAAAAAAAAAGCCAACCATGCCAAGACTAACTCTACTTTAACTCATTCAGTCTAAGGGTTTACAGAAAACAAAGTACTTGCTTTCATGATCTTTGTTCGTGTCTCACCTGCTAATCCGAGCATTATACACATTTTCCTTTGAATATGTATCACAAAGGAGGTCTATTCATCCTCGCTTAAAGAGTCACATTACAGGTTTGGTTTTAAGAAGGGAAAAAAAGAGCGCTACATTAATGTTACAGCACAGACAGGATTCAGAAGACTTCTTACAGCAAAAGAGTAAGTTAGTACTAGGCAACATGCCTTGTCTTTGGGAGCCAAGTAAAGATAAGTTTTCACTTCCATTAAAGAAAAGAACTCAAACCTATAAAAACTTGAGATATAGCTTTTATATTTTTTTAATATTCTTTTTAAAATATTTATATCTTTTTTCTTAACATTCTATTGTGAGATATAAAGAATGAATGAAAGAAAAAAAGACACTTATTCTTTAAGGGTGAAAGGGGAGTAAAAAATAACAAGTGACAAGAGAAACAAAATAGAAAAATACTTTATATATCTTCAAATTAAAGTCATTGTGTAATGAAGGAGTAACAGCGTGATACATTTAAAAATAATTTTTTATCTGTCTTGGTCTTCCCAGGCCAGATTGGAGGTTTATGGTACAAGTGAATCAGGAACATGACTGTCCCCATCTTACAACACAGTTAAGATGGGCAGTGCAGACTGGATTTTGGCAGTATTCAGAATGGGAATAAAGCTTACCACCCAGTATTACACATGCATATTGTGCTACAACACAGCAGATAATATCTATAACTGAGTAAGAGGACTATGTTATAATTAAATTGGGTCCTGAAAGAAAGTAAGCATGATTTAGCACAATTCACTATATATACAATTACATTTTTCCTTACTAGGCATTTCATTTATAATCCTTAAACACCTGCCTGCACCAGAGTTAAGTATTAAGTTATTTCAAAAAATCTCATTTAATGAGCAGTAGTGACAAGCAGCTGTTCCAGAATGCTCTTTTTGAAGGACATCACTGTGCTATACTTATGAAGCTTCAGAAGTGGGCCATGTGGAAATGCCATGGGGTGGGGTGGAAGCAAACGTAACACTGGCTGGAAGAAGCAACAACAGTGAGACACGCTTACCTCATAGATTGGGAGCGTATCCGAATTCCAGGCATTGATTCTGGCCTCATTGACATCCACAACAGTAACTTTGATATTGGGGCACATCTGTGCAATAACGCTACAGGTTGGCCCACCAACATAACCAGCACCGATGCAGCAAATCTTCTTAATTTCAAACATGATTGCTCTAGTTAGAGGAGGAGGGAAAAGGAGAATCAGGAGTCATAAATGACAACACGGGCCCACAATTTAAGGAAATTAAAGAACATTAATGATTCGAGATTCTATCATGCTGCCACAGAGGGAAGCGTTTTCATACAGCTGATCTCTTGAGATGAGCCGCAACTGCTCTCTCCCCCCGGCCCCGGGAAGGCTTTGGAGCCTCCCCCCTCCACGAGGGCCATCACACACAGACCATTGAGGAAGCGTTTTCTGTGGCGGCTTTGAAGCCTGCCAGCGTAAACACCACCCCTTCAGGCCGAGGAACTGCCGATGCCACGATAGCCCCCGGGAAGAGCAGAGACCGCTGCCGCAGGCGGCAGCGCCGGGGGAGGGGACCGCCGCAGCCCCACAACGGGCAGAGCCCCGCCAGGCCGCGACCCCCGGGCCGGGCCCGGCCCCCGCCCTCTCCCCGCAGCCCCTCGGCCGGGAAAGCGCGGAGGCCGCGGCCCCCACCACCTCCTCCTCCTCCCCGCCGGAGGAGGGAGCGGGCCGGCAGCCGACCCCGCTCCCCACCACCCCTCCGTTCCCGGGCGGTTCGGGCCGGGGCCGACCCCCGCGGGCTCCATCCCCGGGAGCGGCGGAGAGCGGTTCCCCGGCCGCAACCCGGCCCCGCGCTCTGGGGGAAGGGGGGCGGCGGCAGCCGGCGGGAAAGGCCGCCGCCGCCGCCGCCGCCGCCGCCGCCGCCGCCGCCGCCGCCGCCGCCGCCGCCGCCGCCGCCGCCGCCGCCCCTGGGAGCCCCCAGGGAAGGCAGCGAGGGGCCCCGCGGCCGGCACCGAAGCCGCAGCCCGGAGACTTACTGCGGGCGAGGCGCAGTGCTGCCCCACCGCCGCGGATCGAGCTGAAGGAGAGGATGCTCGGCGAGCTCAGGACGACGCTCCGCTACGAGCGCAGGCGGCGGCGGCTATTTAAAGGGCCGCCGCGGGGCTGAGGCGGCTGTTTCATCCCGGGGACGCCGAGCGAGGCCGGCCCCGGCTCCCTCCTTCCCCCGGGGGGCGGAGGCCGGCGCGGAGCCCGCCCGCCCCGCCGCCTCCCCGCCCCTCCTCGCCGTGCTGCGCCGCCGGCGAATGGGCTCGGGACACCTCAGGCGCCGCCGCCCGCGCAGGCCCGGCCCGGCCCCACCAGCGCAGGGGCGGCTGAGGGGCCGCAGGGCCCCCGGGCCCGGCTGGGGCCTCCACGGCCTGGGCCTGGGGCTGGGGCGGGCCCCGCCGCCGTGGCTTCCCTCAGCCCTGAGGGAGGGAGGGAGGAAGGAGCGGCGACTCCCGGGGCCCTCGCCGCCCTCGGGCGGGACCGTGCCCCCCGCGGCCCCCATGTTTGGGGGGAGTTTGGAGGAGGGTTGGGAGTATTTTACTTCGTTACCGGTGCTCCGCCGGGCCCCCTCCCCGGCAGCTCCGGCGCCTTGTGTCAGGCCTGGGCTGCCAGGGGAGGTCAGCCGCCACCGGCGGGGTAAAGGGAGAGAGCTGTGCCCCTCGTCTGCCGCCTCAGGGGGGTTTTGTAAGAGGAATGAGGTTTTGGCGGTCGGATAGGCGCGCGAATAATTTTTTAGCCCCTCAGCTATGCTTGCTGTGAAACACAATGCTCCGTGTTCGTTCCCTCTCTAGCACCGTCTCGGCAAAATGGGTGGATAGAAACGTGGATAGATAACGGTAAAATACTGTGTTTAAAGTCCAGATTGCAAACGTCGGCAGCGCGAGGAGATAACAAGCTTGCACTCTCTTGCCCTTGTGATCTCGGCACTGCCCAGGGATCTCTTGCCTGGTCACGTTAAAGTTCCCAGATGCGGCTCCTGCCTTTTGTACAGGTGTGATATGTTACTGCCATGCTCCGTCCCACGCGGGGAGCAGGAACACGGTGAGAAATCTGCTGCCTTTTCTCCATGGCGTTGACGTTCACTTACACTGCACCTCCTAGAAGCTGCAGGATCTTTTGCTGCATCTGCAATACTGCAGTCATTTGCGCTCTTAACAGATTACTATTTCTATCTTAAGTGTTGCCAAATTGGGTGGCGTGTATGTCCTTGTTAACAGTGTGAATAACATATTGCCTCGTTCTTACGCAGCGCTTTCGGCTGTAGGTGTTAAACTATATAAAAAAGAAATTGGAATCATTGCTTCTGTTTTGTGCTTTACTCTGTTACTATTTTACTGTGGAGGACCTGACCTTTCCCTAGAAGAATCTGTGCCTACATAAGTGAGTACATGTTGTAACTCACTGGTCCTTTAGAAATGGTACGATAAAATATGTGCGTTTCTACTGAAAGAGCCTACTGAGGTTTGCGATCTCCGTGCGGGATCCTAGCGGAGTCAGTGTGGTTAGCCCAGGAGCTGCCTGGCGAAGGCACAGGGTTCACTGTGTTTATCCTGAAGTAAAAACAAGTAATGCCTTGTCTCATTGCTAATTTGCATAGATGTCTCAATTTCGAACGCATCCTTTTTTCCAGGGAAGCCTAGGCAAAGCAAACAGAAGCTCGCTGCGCTCTCACTACCGAGTCAGCTTTATCTATACCATCATCTTCAAAACCTCCTTTTGAGACCTCCTTACGTCTCAGCATAGCCATAAATACATACATTTATACTACGAAGAACTTCATCTGGTCCCTCTGTACACGCCTGTTGCGCTCTTGGCAAGGCCAAATCCACTTCAGACCCTTGACATGGTCCCCGGAGGGTGTTGGTATGGTCAGTGTGCTTGGCATGTGCCTAGCAAACAAGGAGCGGATTCTCTAAACACAGCGGCGGTTGCTGTGCACGAGGCCACGTTTGAGAGGAGCTCCCTTTGCATGTTGCTGTATGTATGGGTAATTACTAGGTCATTAGAGCCAGCTAATATCTCCTAGTTACTGCGTTTGCTAAGAATGAGGGCAGGAGCTTTGGCGCCTTCCTCAGCTGCGGGTGTTCAGGCAGAGGTATCTCAGGGGAGTCTGGTGGGTTACACAGAAACACGGGGATCTAATTATCTACCTGCAGCTATGCTGAGTTTGCCAAGGAGGTAGAAAGGGAATAGTTTTTTGGTCTGGTAATCCCGGCCCTTTCCTGGGAGGAGAAAGGTCTGGGTTGTCGTCTATGATTTGGGAACTGTTTCAAACATCTGAGCAGTCCTCGGAGCAGGCAACAGACCCCAGTCTCTTGTCTCTTAGCAAAGGGCCTTCACTGACAGACTACGCTGTCGCACCCCCTGCCTGGGACGTGGATCTCGAATTCTCCCTTGCAGAACGGCACAACTTCCCCAGAAAGGATGACCAGGGCTGCTTTTGTTTCCCTATAGCCTACGCTCTGGTGGTGAGGGCAGCGCTGGTAGGGGAAAAACGCAGGGCTCAAAGTCACTGCAATGAAAAGGGCAGGGAGCTCGGGTCGCCCCCCTCCTTACTGAACGTGTTCTGAATTACTGGGTGCGGTTTTCTTTGTTTTTGCGTTCAGGCAGTATGTAGAATTTTTTTACAACACCGTGCAGAGGCAATAAAGCCTATGTAAGGCTTCAGGGCATACCACTAAACCTGCTGAAGCACACTGCCTGGGACACGCAGCCCTGGGGTGCTACAGAGGAGATGAGGCCAGTCCACTGCTGGCCACATTTTTAAATAAAAGTGTGAGTTCTGCTCCATTTTTTTCTAAGGCTCAGTGTAGGCTGTGAATTCTTTTGCAGTGCAGGCCCAGTAACATAAATAACGCAAGGAGTGGGATTTCAGGTGCATGCTTTACTTTAGCGTTGCCAGTTGATGAGATCAGATGGATCCTTCTTCCAGCATATCGGCCAGTCTGGACCTCACTCCGAGACAGCCTTTCCTTCCCACCGCGTGGGGAGTTTGTGTATCCAACGTGGGGCTACAGAGTCCCTTCTGGGGGGCAATGCTTGAAAATCAGGTGAGCAAAACGAGGTTTTGCAATGCCCATTTCTTGCAGGAACAGGAATTTGATAATCCTTCCTTAAAATTAGCAAAACATAATGTCTAAAAATTGAAACTTGACAAATTCAGCTTCAAGACAGATGTTTCCTAATAGTGAAGATAAGTAACCACTGAAATGATTCAGAGATGGTCCATCCCTGGAAAGTTTTTCTAAAAGATATTTTCTAGTGCAAAAGACAAATAATACAAATGCTATGGATGTCAAAACAGGTGTTCATAGCAGTCCAGTTTGTCGTTATAATTTCCGAGTTTAATATGCATATTACACAAGATTTTAACTAAAAGATTTCCTTAGATGGTTGCTGAAAGTTATCTTAGCAGGGCATCCATGCAGTTCAGCAATAGCACCAATGAAGGATTGCCACTCTCCAAACTAAGTTTCGTGCATTGCAGCTTGGGTCAGAACTCTCCCTCCAGGGTTCATCTCCATGTTCTTTTTTTTTTTTCAGGTACGTTCCTATGCATGCTATTTTGGAATGAAAATTGAGAGCGCTGCTGTCCCATTCATCCAGAAATTTACATTTTAAAGACTGTCATTTGCATAATAATTTACCTGTAAGTAATCAATACTTCTGAGAGCACCTCACACTTACACATCCTGCTAGCAGATTGTCTTTTCAGGCCCTGATATTAAACAGCCTGAACTGTAACTCGTGGAAGCATCCATGTCCAAGAAAGGTGATTATCATAATTCACACACACCTGCTTGAGGAGAACAGGCATTTTTAAAGACATTTGTAATTTTTAGGCTACAGATAAGCATAGGACAGGGTTAATAAGCTAGTCAATAACCTAGTCTTAGGGGATGGACTCCAAAAGGTATGTAATACCAAAACATACTCAAGTTTTGACAATACATTTCCTTGGGCACCTTAAGGTACATCTTCTGCCTCCATCTAATCTGGCCTGAGCAGTTCAGTTGCCTTGATCTGATCCTGAAAATGAGCAATGACTTTGCTATACGCTCTCATAGACCTGAGATGTGTGCTCAGGCAAAGGCTAACACCAGCAGGATCAAGCAGCATGCAATCCAAAGATTTAAGGCTGCTTCATTTAAAAAGCTTGGCCAAGGAAAGTCATAATGTCTTTTTAATATAACAGCTCAATGTCTCGAGCATGCACCAGTGTGAGATTGGATCCTACGTTCTCCCCTCTGGTGGAGAACAGGGGAGCGGGCTCAAAGCCTTATCTCCACCTTTCCAGAAACCACTGAGCAAAGGGCGATCCGAATGCCAAAGGTGGGTGGAGGGGGCACTCTTCACCTCTCATGTGCAAGCTGTTCCATTATGCAAAAGAGAAATCATAATTTATGAAGGATTTTGGGGATAAGAGGAAGGGAAGGGAAGAAAAGAAAGAGCAAGTGAGTGCACGAGAGTGAGTGCATAATCTCCTGGCCTGATGTTGAAGGTGAGAGGAAAAGCCAGGACCCCTGGATATGAAAGAAGTTTTGTATCATATCTAGGGAGTGTTTAATGTCAGACTTGCTGCCCACCAGATTTAGCTGATCATTAACTAAAGGCAGCTGTGTTTGTGTAATCAGTTCGTGACATGGACATTTAACACAGATTCAACAACCACCACTGTCTATCAAGCCTTTCTTTAACTTTTGACACAGCAGAACCAGGAGGCAACCCCACGTGTAACGGGGAAATCTGAGCTACTTGGCAACAGTCCCAGGCTGAGGCACACAAGCGCCCAGAAGACTCGCCTGCAGACCAGTTGGATCAGTGCTTGAATCCGTGCTTTGTATTTTACGACGCTAAGAGGAAGGAAGGAGACACAGATAAAGAGATTACACAGGGACGTGTGGGACTGGGCATGCGTGTTCCTCTGGAAAAGGCTCCACCAGCTGCATACAGCAAGCCATACGCCAGTTTTGGACACAGGCGGCTGAGTGCCTGAGCTCCTAGGACGTGTGCCGAGAGCCAACCGTAACAGTTAACTGCGCAGAGCCACCATTACAACTTGTTACAAGAGACATTTTCCACCTGGCGCGTCCCTTCTTACGCCTTCTCCTCACCTCCACCTCTCCGGCTCACCAGGACTTCGGCTTTGCTGTTTGCTCTGACAGTTTGCCCAAACAGCTTATGATTAATCTAATACAATATTTTTATTAGTGACAACCAGCACCCCAAACTGCAATTATTGGTAAAAATTGTCTCAAAATGCAGTAAGCTTCTGGTCAGGGTCAACGTGCCTGTTTGTGTAGGGCCCAGGACATCTGGACAATAATTTCAGCTGGACTGGTGGACAATATTGCAATATCAGTTAAAAACCAAAAGCCATGCAGGATTAAAACAACGTTTAAAACATCAGAGGAAGGCCACCCTGAAAACGCTGATGAGAACGTCCTCTCAAACCCTATTCTCTTAGTTCCTGCATGGCAATGTTTTGTTTTCCAGCATATGACCTTCCTCTAATTAGATTACTTAAATCTCTCAGTATGCACAGAAATTATTCACACTTCCTCCGAGGCATGATTACATTTGACAGCCTTATCTATTGTTTAGTAAATACCCCTTTTTTTTTTCTTTTTTTTTTTTCTTTTTTTTTCTTTCTCTTCTGATGTTCTGGAAACCACACACATCATTACACCAGACATCAAAGCTTTTCCTTCAGAAGCAGTGCTGTGGGCAGCAGCGTTGCTTTTCTGAACACGGAGCATACTAAATCTCCCAACAGGAGAGCCGTTTCAGGCCTAACAGCCATTTCAATAAAACAATAAGGAAGCCTTAAATTCTAAAACTAATGCCATGGAAGTAAGAACAGCCAGATAAGGCACTACGTGTCATCACAGCCCCACTGGAGAGAAATTGGCTTGTAGCATGACTTCTTTGAAGGGTTTTACTCAGCTGAGTTGTCCCATTGGCTTAACAGTTGTTCACATAAAATATGGTGAAGATTTGATTCACTGTTACAGTATCGCTAAAAGCAAATTTGGCTTAATATCTTCCCCCTACATAGTGAAGCCCAAAAGAAGCGTACAACCAGAGAGGGTGTCAGAGACAAGATGCACTTGTGATTCAAATTGCAAGCTAATATTTGATGAAGTGGGAAAAGTCATTATTTGGATTTTCTATTTCATCTATATGAAACTGAGGATGGAAAACAAGGCTGCGTGAAATCACTAGGAGAGCTGAAGAAACCGGACTTTTACTCACCATCACCACAACAATGAAGCAGATTTTGATGTTACATGCAGTGCTTGGTGTAGCGTCCAGCCCTGTGGGGGCTTCTGGGAATCATTTTGTTGCCAATCATACTCAGTTTATCATTTATCATTTCATCTACAAGTTCTGCTTTAAACTGGGCTCCTACATCTTTTCTAAGACTTACTTTTTATATCGAAGCAATGACTCTGACCTCCATAATGTTGTACAATGTTGGGTTGTGGTCTCCTTAAGAAACATATTTTCTTGGCTCTAATATCTTCTGTTACATTTTAAGAGTATTTTTTTGCAGCAGAAGATAATAACCTTCAAGAGTTTTAAAACAGGTGTAAGTCTGAAAACTACAGTCACAGAAATTATTCCTCTATTTCATCATTTATAGCTTAGAGGATGTAATAACAAAACCCATAAATGCAAGACTTTTTTTTCAAGCTTGTTACTTGTGATCTTTGATTAGAAATTACTGCTGTATTTTCAATTAACATTGTATAAAATATTTTATAATATCACTTCCCATGCAAGCAAGAAGAGTGGAACCTTTAAAAAGCTGGATATATACGGTGAATTAATATTTATTGTCATGTATTGAAATACATTTCTTTCAGACCAACACTCTTATCTGCGGATGTTAAAAAGGTAATGCGGAAGCCAGATTCTTCTCGTTATTGTATTTAACTACAAAGTGCCTGCTATGGGAGCTGGCAATAATTTTGATACAAGATCAAGCAACATAGGGTCAGTTATTCTGTATGAAAAGAGTCAAATCTTCAGCTGACATCCAGTGGGACTCCCTGGAAGCCAACAGAGCTGTGCTGTTTTACAACTGAAGATGCCGTTCACCGTGGGACAGCCCACCTCTTCCCCCACCCCAAGGTCTGCGTCTTCGCAGTGAATCGCACTGCAGGCTGTTGCCTGGTACTGAGAAAGTAAGGGTAGAAGGAAAACAGAATCTAAGTTGTCCATTTTCGCAAGGAACCCACTTCACGTTCGTGGAATATTTTGCTGCAAAGACTTGATGTATTTCTCCCAAACATCCTAGATAGGATACAATTTTTTTTCCAGGCTTTGGGGCAGAGCAATCTTCTCCACTTACCTGGTGGTCTTGAACAGTCAGGCCTCATGCAGATCCATCCAACATGGTTAAATTTAAATTTGTGGTCATTTCCTTTCTGCATCACTTTTCGTAATAGGCATGTGCATCCCTGGCAAACATTTCAACAAGTGTACTTATAAGTAAAGTTTAGCTTTAGTTTTAGGGGTTATTTATAACTTTATGTTCGAGTAAAAGGCTAAATCTTGATGATTAGGTAGTAATGATCTCTGCTTAAGATCACAGAGTTTCTAAACTGACTCAAATGCCTAAAGCATTTGTTATTAAATTATTATTTTATTATTATTATTACTAAAAATAAATTCAGATTTTGTTTCTGATTCTCTAGTAGTTATTACCACTACCTCTGGACAGCTCTATATTATTTTAAACCCTAATGCTCCCCTGGCGTTTTCCCTTTTTTCCTTAGATTAACAGAGGAATCCCTAACGTCGGATCTCAGCTGCTGCCAAGGCAGTGCTCAGCATTTCATGCGCTGCTGCTGGAGGAAGAAGAGTGCTGCACTCCATGGGAACAGTGAGGAAGCAGCAGGTCTCTACTGCTTCTGCATGCTGCCTCGGATCTACTGGAGCATCTTCCTTCCTCAGAGCAGCTCTGGGTCCAACACTGCCAAGAACTGGCAATAGAAAATACACTGCAAATCCCAAAGTAGTAGGATTTGATCTAAAATGAAGTAACATACTTGGCCCATTTGGCCTCTGTCAGTACTTTTCTTACTGTAGTATTTCTGACTTCCTAGGCTGCATAACTACTTTGAAGAGCAAAAGACAGAGACATCTGTGTTGGTCATCAAAGTATCTTAAAACTCGGAAACCGCTTATAATCCGTTCTGACTTGCTTGAGATACATACAGAAGGCAAGTGTCCATTAGAAAAGTTAGAATCTACATTTGAAAATTTACACAAATGACATGCTATTTTTACTGATACTTAATTTTTAGATGATTTCAAATTACCTTCAAAATTGATAGGTTGGTGCAGTCCTACATCTTCTATAAAGACTAAGAGACAAAGACAAAAGGTTACTAATGATTGCTATTTATTTTGTTAATTCAATAAAAAGTGCATAGTACAAGCCCTTTATCCCAATCCAAGTACTCAGTAAAAGATTACTAGGAAACCGCAAATGGCACAGATGATTTTTTGTTTGGCATAATTCAGACATTTTAAACCACCGATTCACATTAGGTACATCACATCATCACTCTTCCTTTTTCAATCATGAACGTTACAAGGCTAAGTGATCTGCAGACAATACATGAATACATATGATTTCTCATTTCAGAGTATAATAATTGTGTTAAGCAGACTCTAAAAATACTATTGTTTTAACAAAGTTCTAAGCTAAGGTATAATTGTAAACTTCCCTCCATATTTCCCAAGTTGCCACAACTTGCATCTCTTACTAACCAAGCTTAAAACCATCATTACAGAATTAATCATATCCTGAAGCTTCACATACCACTAATCTCTTCCACATTTCTTCTCAAAATTTACCATAAACATCTGTAACCATGACACAATTATTTCATCGCAAACTACATCACTAAAGGCCAGATTTCTGCCACTCTTACTAAAGCTGCTACTAGTACATTATCTCAGAGTAGTCCCACAAACTTCAGTGCAACTACTTGATGAGTAAGGCACTACTTAACATGAATAAGAGTGGCAAAATACAGTCCTACAATTAGTTACTTTTATTTTAATTAAGAGTGGTGATCTGAAGGTTATACCTTGTAGAAAGTATCTGAATTTAAAAGGCATACATTTTGATGTGGGATAGTGGCCTGGCTCTTTAGTAAAACATTTTACAATAAAATATTTCCAATGTTCTTTCTTTTACATAGAAAATTTAAAATAGCAATTTACATAAGGAAAGCATACATGTATAAAATCACTGGGACACTTACTCAGAGGATTTTCAAGCAAAGACACTTCATTTAAATGTAAAACACAACATTACTCTGAACAAAAAGTTCATTTGCCAAGACTGCTAGAGCTGGGTGCACATGGTGAGTTTTATAAATACACACACAGACATTTAAGTAAAGCAAGAATGGTCCTCACAAGCGAGGAGCATCTGCTGTAAACCTCACCAACTTCCAACTGGATGAGGAGTGGCGCTCTGTCTGAAATGAAGCCTGTTTCTGTCGGCTTTTTAACCAACTGGAAGCCTGTTTTATGCATCCGATAGTGAAGAAGTCTGGCCAAAAAATTCTTGGAGAAAAGGTCATTGGAGGAGATTATATATATATATATATATATTTTCTTGTTGGTTCAACAAAATGATGCTGTATTAGTTGTTCTGTTCAAAAGAGTATCCCAAACATAAACATACACGGAAGGCAAAAAGCAAGCACAGTCAGATTGCTTGTCCCAGTGACATCTTTACACAGTGTTTGTGGCCTGTACACCATTAAACGTAATAGGACAAATTCTCTCAGCTTCTCTGCTGCAGCTCCATTGCTTTACATGGCACCGCACTGATACCACCGAGAGCACCTGGCCCAATCTTCTTCATTTTTTTTTAAATTTTTAAAACTTTTTTTTTACACATGCTCCTATGGTTGGGAGCACACTATTCCACAGAAATCCGAAGGGCAGTTACATCAAATTACAGAAGCCTTTCTTCAGGTCTACGCTATACCTTTACAAGGAGGCTGGTCTGGCCCGCCATTTACCCTGAGGAGGAAAACCCTGCGCCTGTCAACCATGGGATCTGATGTGAGATTTTTGTTAGAGCCTGTTAATACAAACCTTTATGCATCTTAACAGTTAGTCCCTTCAGCTCCGTAACTCAAGTCCTCAAGAAATAAAGGTTTGTAGAGTAAGGCTTTGAATTCCCATATGTCTGTTCTATTGACCTTTAAGGAAAGAAGCTTCATGTTTGTAACATAAAAATGTTCTTTACATTATTCTCATCAATTTTTCAAATTGATCAAGAAAAATATACAGTGTCGCTTTTCTGTACATCTTTAAAATGTTCTTAAATTAATGTACATAAAAAAGTCGTTCCCATTTGCTACAACGGGAGATGTGCACAGGTATGTGCACAGCCACACATACGCACACATAACCACACCGCACATACACACAAATGTTAGAGGGAGAAGACGTGCCGTATGTAGCCACCTGCAAGTTTGTTACTCTACAGTTACAACCAGTAGATAAGGATGAAATGTTAAGAATTGCTGATAACATACAGGTGAAAAAACCTGAATATCCAGTATATGTTGTATACTGAAAGTTGGTAACCTCAGTAACCTCTTGGTATGATTTCATCCTGTCCAATATACATTACACCAGGGCTAAAAACTTGTTAAGATACTAATTATTACAAGACTATACCAGGACAGAAAATTCTACCAAGTTCTTCTCACTAAATTTCTCTTTTTGTAAAAGTCTGTAAGTAAACAAATCCAGTTTTGGAATACATTTTTTGGACAACATATTGAATAAGATATATCATTCATTAGTGAACAAGAATAAATTAATTTGTTTTTTTGGTGGTATAATCTCTTGTGTAAAGTTCACAATATTTACGTCAAACGTTTGACAGTGGCAGTTATCACATTCACTGCTTTGCGCGCGCACACACACACACACACACACAGTATAATTCTAGTGGACAATCCGTGCTTTTGCCAACAACCCTGAAAACTACGTTAGTGGTTCAAAGAACAGACTAAAAGCTGCTCAGAACCCAGGGCAAATATAAAATAATTTGAATTTTTCACCACCTAACTAAGCTAATAGTTGCAACTGTAATGTAACTCTCAAAAGCATACTGGAGAAAAAAATATGGATTAATCTGAAGAAAGGTCAGTAACCTTCCATTATTATAGATACACAGGGATTTTCTTTTTCTTTCAAAGCATATCAGAAATCACTGCAAAGAAATTAAGATCATTGTAACAGAAAGAGACTGAGTGGAATGTCCACAGTAATGGTAACAATCAAAAAACCCCTGCAACGCCTTATCATTATTCAAATTACAATCTACTAGGAATTGTAATAACATACAAAGCAAAAATTAACTTAAAATTGAAGTCGCTAAAAGCAGTTCATGAAGATAACTGCTGAACGATAATTCTGCTCTATATAAATGAGAAAAGAAAACAGTATTGAATGGAGTTTAGGAGTAATCTGGTCACTTCGTTCATTTGGTCGTGCAAGGTTTTAGCTGCTGAACTTTTCCAATACTGAATGCTCTAGTCCACTGGTGGGGCTGGTGGTTCTTGTCCCTAGGGGGAAGGAAGAAGGAAAAGAAAAAAAAAAAAAAACCACGTACAGGATTAGAAACAGTGCTTCACGTAAGAGGATTTAGCAATAAAAGAAGAACTCAGAAGAGTTTCATTGTGCTTTCTTTTAAGCTTTCTTTTAAGATCTTTCAGTATCTCTTTCAGTATTCAGAGTACATGAGCGTCAAAGAACAATACTGTTTCCTGCATCAATAAGGGTTTTTCCATGATCCCACATCTAGGACAAAGATCATCATCCTAGTTTCACGCTGTAATTTTGTCTACTGACTTCTCCAAAAGCTGTGATTTTCCCTTTGTACATAAGAAAGCAGAAGGCAGTTCCAATCAGGGACAGCCGGTGTCCAGAGGACATTATGACCCACACTCAGTCACCCGTACCTGCTCCATCCCACGGCAGGCCTCACAGCTGGCCTTCATGATTCTACTTTCACTTCGGTTTTACTCATTTTCATTGTTAATGGAGTTCCAAGAAAATACAGGGAAAACAATGTAACCAAAAAATGACTGCAAGACAGTCTGTATTAAAACCAAATACACATAAGCTACTGTCGAGTCTCTCTGCAGGGCACTTTAAGACGCACTTACGTTATGTGGGCTGGTTGGCTTTCCGGCTGTGTTGGATCCTCTCAGATTACTAGGTCTCAGTAAGAACAAGACAAGCGCAATCATCACCCAGGCCATCATTATCATGGCAAAGCTGATGCCATTGTCACTGGAAGAATTTGGTCCTGGCACTACAGACAAGGAAAACTCAAGTTATAACACAGAGTGACAGCAGAGTTCTTTCCCCAAAATGAAAACAAAAATGCAGCCCACGTCTCAGAAAAAAACTGAAATATTTTTCAATTGAGTTTTCTGATTAGTCCTTTCTTTTGGCTTTGAGACAGTAATTCTTAGTTAGTGTTACACTGTTTTTTTATCACATTTCTTATCTCTTTGAAAAGATAATCTATTTCATAAGATTTCACTGGAACTCTCAGAATTATAAATATTTCTTAGTTCACATTAACTTCTAATGAACTGGAGATGATAAACACACACTTTGTATTTAACAAATCAAACTTGATTTTTAAGAAATCTAACTTGATGCAAAATATATTTATATTGGAAAAAAAACCATCTATATGTTGATGTTTGTTTTTTGCCTCAAATAAATAAAAGAATAAGATAGTTGGAGGGACAGGGTGTTAGCGAGGGTCCGCAGCCTGTTGCTCTGAGACATGCTGGCTACACTACAGCACGCTTGAAGTCTTAGGGAGATGAGCCAGGAGCTCCTGAGGTAAGAGGAGCCAAGAGGGAAACACCAGAAAAATACCTCAAAGGAATTAAGAGGTGTTCCTCTTAGAAGGTGACACAGCTGAAGTGCCTCTACACCAATGCATGCAGCATGGGCAACAAACAGGAGGAGCTGGAAGCCACTGTGCTGCTAGAAAGCTACGACCTGGTTGCCATTACTGGAACATGGTGGGATGAATCCCATGACTGGAGCACGGCTATCGATGGCTACGGACTGTTCAGAAGGGACAGGCGAGGAAGGAGGGGCGGAGTTGTTGCACTCTACATCAAGAAATGGATAGAGTGTGAAGAGCTGTCTCTGGAGAATAGCCAAGTGCAGGGTGAAAGCTTATGGGTAATAATAAGACACTGAGGCAACAAGGGGAACCTTGTGGTTGGTGTCTACTATAGGCCGCCCGATCAAGGGGAGCCTATTGATGAAGCCTTCTTACTCCAGATCCAGGAGGCATCACGCTCGCAGGTTCTCGCCCTGCTGGGGGACTTCAACCACCCCGCCATCTGCTGGAAAAGTAGCATGGTGAGCTGTAGGCAATCCAGGAGACTCGTGGAGTGCATGGAGGATAACTTCTTAAGCCACATAATAGACAGCCCTATCAAAGAAGAGGCAATACTGGTCACCAACACAAGTGAGCTCATCAGTGACGTCAAGATTGGAGGCACCCTGGGTTCCAGTGATCATGCGGTGGTGGAGTTCACAGTCCTGAGGGATATCGGTTAGGCAAAGAGTAAAGTCAGGACCGTGAATTTTAGGAAAGCAAAATTCCAACTATTCAAGAAGTTAGTGAACAGGACCCCTGGGAAACTGCCCTCGGGGACAAGGAGGCAGGACAGAGCTGGCAGATCTTTAAGGACACTTTCCTTAAAGTGCAAGAACTCTTGATCACCAGGTGTAAGAAAACAGGAAAGGAAGGCAAGAGACCAGCATGGCTGAGTTGAGACCTGCTGGTTAAAGTAAAGGGCAAGAAAGAGATGCACAGGCAATGGAAGCAGGGAGAGGTATCCTGGGAAGAGTATAGGGACACTGCCCGGTTGTGTAGGGTTGGGGTCAGGAAGGCCAAGGCTCAGCTGGGGCTGAAATTGGAAAGGGACACAAAGAATAGTAAGAAGGATTTCTACAGGTATCCAGCCAGAAAAGGAAGGTCAAAGAAAGCATACCCCCCTCAATGAGTAATACTGACAACCTGGTAACAACCGACGAGGAGAAGGGTGAGGTACTCAACAACGATGTTGCCTCAGTCTTCACTAGCAATCTCTCTCCCCACACATCTTGAGTGGATGGATGGCAAGGCAGGGACTGGGGGAGAAAAGTCCCTCCCACTGCAAGAGATCAGGTTCGTTATCACCTGAGGAACCTGAACATACAGAAGTCTATGGGACCTGATGAGATGCATCTGAGTCCTGACAGAATTGGCTGATGTAGTTGCCAAGCCACTCTCCATGATATTAGAAGTCATGGCAGTCAGGTGAATTCTCTGCTGACTGGACAAAGGGAAACATTGCACCCATTTTTAAAAAGGGTAGAAAGGAGGACCCTAGGAACTGCCAACCTGTCAGCCTCACCTCTGTGCCTGGGAAGACCATGGAACAGATCCTCCTAGAAGCTATGCTAAAGCACATGGAGGACAGGGAGATGATTTGAGACAATCAGCACGGCTTCACCAAAGGCAAGTCCTGCCTGACAAACCTACTGGCCTTCTGTGGTGGAGTGACTACATGAGTGGACAAGGGAAGAGCTACAGATGTTGTCTATCTGGACTTCTGTAAGGCCTTTGACACGGAACCCTCACAACATTCTTCTCTCTAAATTGGAGAGGTATGGATTGTATGGGTGGACTGTTTGGTGGACAAGGAATTGGTTACATGGTTGCATCCAGAAGGTACTGGTCAATGGCTCAATGTCCAGATGGAGATTGGTGACAAGTGGTGTCCCTCAGGGGTCTGTATTGGGACCAGTACTGTTCAATATCTTCATCAATGACACAGACAGTGGGATCGAGTGTACCCTCAGCAAGTCTGCCAACGACACCAAGCTGTGTGGTGTGGTTGACACGCCTGAAGGAAGGGATGCCATCCAAAGGGATCTGGACAGGCTCGGGAAGTGGGCCTCTGTGAACCTCATGAGGTTCAACAAAGCCAAGCGCAGGGTCTTGCACCAGGGTTGGGGCAACCCCCAGTATCAATACAGGCTGGGGGATGAGAGGATTGAGAGCAGCCCTGAGGAGAAGGACTTGGGGGTATTGGTTGATAAGAAGCTCAACATGAGACAGCAATGTGCGATTGCAGGCCAGAAGACCAACTGCATCCTGGGCTGCATCAAAAGAAACGTGGCCAGTAGGTCGAGGGAAGTGATTCTGCCCCTCGACTCCACTCTCGTGAGACCCCACCTGGAGTACTGTGTCCAGTTCTGGAGCCTCCAGCATAAGAAGGACACGGACCTGTTGGAGCAGGTCCAGAGGAGGGCCACAAAGATAATCAGAGGGCTGGAGCACCTCTGCTATGAGGGCAGACTGAGAGAGTTGGGGTTGTTCAGCCTGGAGAAGAGAAGGCTCCAGGGAGACCTTATAGCGGCATTTCAGTACCCAAAGGGGGCCTACAGGAAAGCTGGGAAGGAACTTTTTATCAGGGAGTGTAGTGATAGGACAAGGGGTAATGGTTTTAAACTGAAAGAGGGTAGATTTAGATTAAATATTAGGAAGAAATTCTTTACTGTGAAACACTGGTGCAGGTTGCCCAGAGAAGTTGTGAATGCCCCATCCCTGGAAACATTTAAGGTCAGGTTGGACGGGGCTCTGAGCAATCCAATCCAGTTGAAGAAGTCCCTGCTTATTGCAGGGGAGGTTGGACTAGATGACTTTAAAAGGTTCCTTCCAACCCAAACTATTCTATGATTCTGTGAAGACTAAAGAGAGGAAAGCTTAGACTCCATTTTTAGGCCCCACACAGAGAACATGTTAATTCTAGTAAGAAGGGGGCCAACTAATGATTATAATTTTGTTGGCTACTGTAAGTTATTTATTGAGAGTTTGTTCGAACAAGTGTCAGTGTCAATATGCCAGATCTACATGACTGATCATCCAGGTCATTTGGTATTTCTGATAGCATCAAGAAAATGTATCTGTCAGGAGGGGAAAAAGTGCTGAGGAGATACATGAACAAGTGAAGCCCAGGAATACAGTATAGAAATTTCCATGCAGAATGGCTGAGACATCACAGCATGGAAATAAAACTGAGAAAATCCCCTCAGACTGAAGATGTCTGGTTAGTCTTTTTGGATCAAGAAACTCTTGCAAATACCTGTACATTTGAAAACAAAAACTTTTCTCCTCTGAAACATAACTTCAAACAATCAAACTGTTGTCAGCTGAAGTGTAAACCAATGTATAGTTAATTACCTACGGTACTCACATGGCTCACCAATTAATACAGAGCAATTAATACAAAGCTATAATGAATAACCGTGAGAAAGAGAAGAGCTATTCTATTTTATTACTCAAGTTGAAAACTTTAATATTTGGGGAAATTCCACAGAGACACCCGTATCCATCAGATTTTTCACTTAACTCATTTGGATCACCTCATTATTCAGTCAGGTGTGAATTCAGTACGAGTTGGAAGTTGTTCTTATTTAACGTTTGCTAGACACCCAGTGAACTGTTGGAGTCAGTTATTTCCTTGAAGGTTAACGCTGATACCAAAGAACCATTCTCATCACTGTCACACTGGGTAGCATTTTTAACAGAGGCTCTTCTGTGAAAGTGGTTTCTTCATAACACAGCTCAGACGCAGCAGAGGGGCACTGTGGGGAAGCTTACAGCTACACCATTCACAACACTGCCCTTCTGTGAATAAGACTTCATGAGTTGTGGCTGTTGGACTGATGTCCTTTACTGACATCACATGCACTCAAAAATGTCAAAGAAGAAAACAACATGTTGCTTCTCAAAGCACAAACGCCACCATTAACTTGTATGAGCAAATGAAACTGCCATACGGCTCTTGCCTTTTAAATGTCCAAAATATAGATATTTCAAAACTCCAGAAGTTGCTAATGTAGAGGAATTTTATGATTAGAAGTATGTACTATTACAAGTGACAATTCTTTTGGAGATCTGAGTGAATAAAGGGCGCTGTGCATGAGGAGAAGGTATAGTGCAAAAAAAAAAAAAAGATAATGCTACAGTCTCTAATTCATTAAACTCTAACATTTAATTGATTCAGAAAGCATATGTAATTGTGCAGGTAAGAGTTTTGACCAGCAGTTGTGTTGAGGGAAAATATTACTGTTACCAACATGATATATCAATATTTTAAATCTTGGATGACCTTTATATGAGCAATCCAGTAAACTAGCATATAATTTGGCATCAAAAGAATAATTGCTTTATTTTGAGGCTTCCAGACAACATTAATAGCCACCCTGAGACTACCTTCAGCAGCACGTAAGACAGCCTTAGGTACCTGCTTTGGCACGTATGTTCAGTAGAACACCGAAAATTCAGATCACCTGTTAGGCTGGATTCCCCACGCAATGCAGAGAAACAGGGACTAGTCAGGCTGCCTTCTGGAATTTTTGCTGAAGCACAGCGTGCTTTGGGTCCGTGGTTAAATAAGAGTTGAGGTATGTAAATGCTGCTAGGTCAGCTCATGCTACAGGTCAAAGAAGGGAGCAGAAGGAACCACAGAGGGAAACCACAGGCGTTTGTGCAAGTCACAATTTCTATCCAGCCTGCGTTGTAGTACGGTTTGGATGGAACCAAATGTGCTGAAACATGTTCTAAACTAAGTTAAGCAAGACAACAGCTTGGCCCTGTACTACCTACTCAAAGCATGCCAGATACTAAAACAGCCACAACACTGTTTACACTATTCAAGTACCATTAAACCCACATCTCTCACAAATGACCATGTGTTTTAATAAGGACGTGAGATATTTCAGAATCTGTTACTTTAATTTCTTAACATAAGGACATGAGGATAAGCAAAATCTCACATAGCCAGGGTGAATCACACTTTTCAAAGCTTTGCATCACAAATCAAGAGAACAGACAAGAAGCTGTTTCAGCTACTGGCAGCAATAATATGTAGAAGACGACAATCTTTTGCTACAAAGACCTCCATCACTGAGATCACAAAATAATCAGATAAGACCAGTTTATGGATAAAGAACAGTTGAGTGAAGCTGGAACCAAGCAGGATGGAATTTATGCTGATGGGCAGAAGAAAAAAAATCTATTTTTAAGAGCTCACAGCCACAGTGCTTTACCTATAATTGATATTTTTTCAGGCAATTTAGAAGTGATTTTTTGATTCCTTAAAAAATAAAGGCTATCCTATAAGAGCACCTGTGGATTATATTTTTTAATATTTCCAGATGGCTAGAAGATTGTCTTGTTCTGACCTCAGAGATGAATGTCCCTGCCACCATCCACTTTGATGGATGGATCTGGTTATTAATCTCCAGTCCTGGGAGACACCAACTAGTACAGAAAATAGCAGTACATATTCCCGTGTCACGGAGTGACATGAAATTTACAGTCTCTAACCTGCCTTTCCACACAACACCCAATCCAGGCCAAAGTCTTTATTTTCAGAGTATCCAATCCCCTGGGCTCAGCATAGCTACATGTCCACGCTCTTCTGAATGAAGCCTGTGAGCAGTTCTGCCCCTCTGTTTACCTGGAATTTTTTTACATCACGGCTGAATTATGTCCGTGCAGGAGAAAGCTTTATGAGGGGCTGGTCTGAGACCATGGAATAAACTCCCATGGGAGCTAATGACTATGGTGAATCCTATCTGTTGCTCCACACAGCACATGCAGTTGTTTGGCTTCTCTCTTCCTATACAAACAGAGACTAGGCCACATAAACTAGTCTCCTCTCGGAGAGAAATGAGAAGGGAAACAAAAATCTTCTGTGACAGGTGTTTGCCACCTCGTTTAATGTTCTACCAGAAGGCAGTCAAAGCTACTAAAATGGTGAGTTTGGTAAAAATAATTTCTTAAGAGTAAAGGTCAACCACCTCCTGATTGTGCAACTGAAATCTCAAGAATACAATACTAAAATTAATAAATGCCCTTGTTAAACACTCCTTAAATTAACTTAATTCTCCTCTTAAAGTGCTATTTTGCATTCAGAGTGAGGTTGTACTCTAAAGAAAAGGAGAAAAGATTGCATTTCTTTTACTGTAAAAGTATATCCCATGTGGTGCTTTTTGTCTGCCCTCTCGTAGTAGAAATATCTCCTTTTGGATCTTCATTTTTTTCCTGTTTAACATCTGCACATGGGAAGGCAGAAGCATGCTCTCTAACTTGCGCTGCCTTCTTTTTTTCATGGTGTTATTAGCCTTCCCTGTTCTGTGAAAGAAAGGCAGGAAACTGTATGAAGAGAGGTATCTTACAGATGACTGGTCAGGGAAGACAAACAACCCGTGGGACCTTCAGCAGATAATCCCTGCAATCTGACACTCTCAAAGGCAAGCATTAGGAAACTGAAGAAAGCCAAAAAGGACTTGAGCAGAGAAAGGGAGAAAGGAATTACGAGAAAAGGGAGGGAAGAGTTGGCAGACATTTCATGCCATTAGGTTGAGCTGCTGTGACTCCCCTAGATGAGTACAACTCAAGATGAATCACAGACATGTGTTTATTTTAAAATGCATAAAAATTTGGAAGTAGAGTAGACAACATTTGAGACAGTCATCTCTGACCGTATTACAAGCTAGTAGAGCACTGAGAATAACGTTGAAAATATGAATGTGGTAAATCCAGGTCACAACATCTGGGAATTGCTAGAACACAGAGAAAAAACTCAGGCGGTGGCCCCTTATTTCCTTTGACATGGAAGGCTGACTGCGAAGGGACATGAGCCATCGGAACAGCTCAGTACCAGCTGCGGATCCTCCCTGGGCTGGATGAAACGCTGATGTTGCAACTGCAACACACTTCAGAGAAATCTTCCCTGCTCCACTCGCATTAGACAGAATTCAGAAAAGAATTATCGCTCTTATTCCTCACTTCAAGGGAAACTGTAAGATCTTCTGATTTGCTGAGCATAAACAATCCCAACAGAATATTAAATGTGCTGCATATTCAAAACTTACAGCCTTTTTTTCTCCAAGGCACCCACTGAAACGGAGAGAATAGTCATCAGATTCTGATACATGCTTTACTGTCATAGCAGATATTATGATGGATGATAAGCAGAGGAACAGCCATCAAGCAAAGTGCCCAAATGGTCTCTGAAGCAGTGCTCATATCCTCCTGTATGTAGGAGTACAAATCCAAAAGCACTGATCCTGACCCTGGCAGGAAACTCTCTGCAGGGTAGTCACTACAATCATAGAATCACAGAATCATACGATGGTTTAGGTTGGAAGGGACCTTGAAGATCATCTAGTTTCAAACCCCCTGCCATGAGCAGGGACACCTCCCACCAGCCCAGGTTGCTCAAAGCCCCATCCAACCTGGCCTTGAACACCTCCAGGGATGGGGCCTCCACAGCTTCTCTGGGCAACCTGTTCCAGTGCCTCACCACTCCCACAGTGAACAATTTCTTCCTAATATTTAATCTAAATCTACCCTCTTCCAGTTTAAAGCCATTCCCCCTTGTCCTATCATGACATGCCCTTGTGAAAAGTCCCCCTCCAGTACCCCCTTTGGGTACTGGAAGACTGCTATAAGGTCTCCCTGGAGCCTTCTCTTCTCCAGGCTGAACAACCCCAACTCTCTCAGCCTGCCCTCATAGCAGAGGTGCTCCAGCCCTCTGATTATCTTTGTGGCCCTCCTCTGGTCCTGCTTCAACAGGTCCATGTCTTTCCTATGTTGGGGGCTCCAGAGCTGGATACAGTACTCCAGGTGGGGTCTCACGAGAGTGGAGTCGAGGGGCAGAATCACCTCCCTCGACCTGCTGGCCACAGTTCTTCTGATGCAGCACAGGATGCGGTTGGCCTTCTGGGCTGCGATCGCACATTGCTGTCTCATGTTGAGCTTCTCATCAACCACGTGCAGGACCTTGCACTTGGCCTTGTTGAAATTCATGAGGTTGGCATGGGTCCACCTCGCCAGCCTGTCCAGGTCTCTCTGGATGGCATCCCTCCCCTCCAGTGTGTCTACCTCACCACACAGCTTAGTATCATCAGCAAACTTGCTGAGGGTGCACTTGATCCCACTGTCCATGTCACCAACCAAGATGTTGAACAGCACTGGTCCCAGTACCGACCCCTGGGGAACACCACTTGTAACTGGTCTCCACTTGGACATCGAGCCGTTGACCACGACTCTTTGCGTGTGACCATCCAGCCAGTTCCTTATCCACTGAGTGGTCCATTTGTCAAATCCATGTCTCTCCAATTTAGAGACCAGGATATCGTATGGGACAGTGTCAAATGCTTTGCACAAGTCCAGGTAGATGACATCAGTTGCTCTTCCCTTGTCCACTACCACTGTAACCCCTTCATAGAAGGCCACCAAATTTGTCAGGCCTGACTTGCCCTTGGTGAAGCCATGTTGGCTGCTACCAATCACCTCCTCTTTTTCCATGTGCCTTAGGAGGCACATTTGCAGGAGGAACTGCTCCATGATCTTGCCAGGCACAGAGGTGAGACTGACTGGCCTGTAGTTCCCTGGGTCCTCCTTTTTTCCCTTTTTGAAAATAGGGGTTATGTTTCCCCTTTTCCAGTCAGCAGGAACCTCACCAGACTGCCACAGCTTCTCAAATATGATGGATAGTGGCTTAGCACCTCGTCTGCCAGTTCCCTCGGGACCTGCGGATGTATCTCATCAGGTCCCATGGACTTGTGCACCTTCAGGTTCCTCAGGTGGTATTGTACTTGATCCTCACCTACAGTGGGTGGTTCTTCATTTTCCCAATCCTCGCCTTTGCCTTCTGCATCAGAGGTAGTGTGGCTGCAGTCTTTGCCAGTGAAGACTGAGGCAAAAAAGTCGTTGAGTACCTCAGCTTTGTCTCCATCCCAGGTGACCAGCTCTGCCGTTTCCTTACGGAGAGGGCCCACATTTTCCCCAGTCTTTCTTTTATTGCTGACATACTTATAGAAGGATTTTTTGGTTTGTCTTGATGTCCCTGGTCAGATTTAATTCAATTTGGGCTTTAGGTTGCCTAACCTGATCCCTGGCTGCTCGAACGATTTCTCTGTATTCCTCCCAGGCTACCCGCCCCTGTTTCCACTTCCTATAGGCCTCCTTTTTACTTTTGAGCATGTCCAGGAGCTCCTTGTTCATCCATGCAGGCCTCCTGGCTTTTCTGCCTGTCTTCTTCTTTGTTGCAATGCATTGGTCCCGAGCTTGGAGGAGGTGGTCCTTGAATATTAACCAGCTTTCTTTGGCCCTTCTTCCCTCCAGTGCTTGATCCCATATCTGCTTGATACCAAGCAGATTCTTCAAGAGGCCAAAGTCAGCTCTCCTAAAGTCCAGGGTGGTCAGCTTGCTGCACACCCTCCTTGCTGCCTCGAGGATCTCAAACTCCAAATAATACAATATAATGGTGCCAACAACCATAAATAAGAATTTTGAGCTAGTAACACAAAAATGCGAATGAGGGAGCCTTGGTGCTACTGCTTTGATCTGGCTCCAATAATCTAAAAAAGATCTGAAATCAAGGGTTGAAATAACAAAGTGTGCTCAGGAAGAATCAACGCAGGGTGTTTCTGAGAACTTCCAGCTGGTAGCAACAGCATAACACATGATGCTGCTGTGACACTGGCTGAACCACAGCCCTGACGTTTCCCAAAACAAAACCACATACATCTCATCAGTTATTCCACAACCTTGCAACTTAAGAATCTGTGTATGACAACATTCCCAGCTGCGCTTCCAGAAGGAAGACCAAATCCTGGGAATGCGCAAATGGGTGGGAGTGAAACAAGCTTCTTCATGTCGAGGTCCTGAAATGAGGAATCAAGTCAGCAAGTAACAGGAAATGGAGCTGTGGGACCAAGAAAAGAGGAGACCCACCTCAAAAATAAGCTCATCACAGTACAGCTCATCAGAACACGATGAAGCAATGGACAGAAGACTGGCCCAGAATTGTTTTAATCTGTCTCTGAAAACATCTCTAAAGCTTCTCCAGGCTCAATCTGTTTGTTTTTGCCTTTGACTCCTGAGAGTCTTACAGAGCTCATGTTGGCCCAAGCACAGAATCACAGAAGCATCACAAAATAATCTGACAAATAGGCAGCCAGTGTCATTGCATCAGTGGAAAAATACCTTTGCTGGAACTAAATTTAAGGCACTATAATAACGTAGGAGAGGATTTACTCTATAATTTTTGCTTTGGTTTTTGAAACAAACCACTGGTTTGGAACAATTGCTGCCAAATTGCTTGCATCTGCACAGACAGTTATTGCAAGGATCTCTTTCAGGATGGAAAGCTATTTGCCGCAAACCATTTGCATCCCCACTGTACTATAGCTTGGTAGCATGAAAGCTATCCCACAAGCTTTGTGCCCACACAGAACAGAACTTCCTCATTTATACAGTCTTTAGCCTAAGAGCTTCATAAATATTGATGAGCCAAGACTCCCAAGGCTTGAGTGAGAATGACCCACCATCACGTGGTTTTGACTGCGGACTAAAGCTCAGAAAGTTGCGCAGCCTTTCTGTGCCTACTTCTAATACGGAAAATACTCTGTCTCGTGTCACCTGCCTCTTTCCCTCTCCCACATACCTGTGATTTTTTTCAAAAACCACACATAGAAGTCTAACGTGTGGGAGACGAACAAGTCTGCCCTAGGACAGGTGCATTTGGAAGAGGAGGAGTGCTGGAAGTCACAGACACACAGCAGAACTTGGAAAGCCCATAAAGAAAGAGTAAAGCCAGCAGCACTGTTAGGGCACACGCGTGGCCCGCTATTTTTTCAGGGGTTATCTGGGAAAGCTCATAGCTTTTTCCCTTCAGCCCAACACGGCAATGATTCTGGGACTGTTTCACGCTGGGAGGGCACACTGCAAGTCTAAGCTAGATGCCCAACTCTAAACAGGTTTTACTGGCGAGTGAAGAGGGAGGAACATAAGAGTGAACGAAGGCACGCTCTCTCCCCAAGATCCTGGAAACCCTGAATGCACTGCTGCTAGACCTGTAGAAGACACAGGCACCAGCAGTTCTTGGTTCCAGGAACACTGAGGTGCTCCCTGCTTCCTCCATGCATTACGGTAGACCTGATGCAGGCTAATCGTATGAGTTCACATGCTCAATTGGTAAAGCAATACAGGAAAAACAGATCCACTTCATTTTTATTTATAAGCATTTGGCAATGTTCCCTCTAGACCATGAAAAGTGTAAACAGAGCGCTTCACAGCAAGCTTACGTTACTGCACGACCTCTGCACAGCTACGTTTCCCTGCAGATGCTGGTAACGTTTGACTGTCCTAGTTATGTTCACCATTCGGGAGAGGTTTTGGGATGCATTTCACAGCAAATTTCAAAGAAGCGTACACATCAGTACTCTGCTTCATTAACTACGCAGCCGCCGAGTCAAACAGAAATGCAGTCACGTTGTATGTCAACTTATCAGTCAGAGCTGGTGGGGAACCTCCTCTCCCTCACGGTGGAGTAGTGGGTTCACAGTACTGACAGTAAGTTGTTCAGCCCCAGCCGTGAACATGCGTACATGTGGGGGTCTGTGCTGAATATCCAGTCTTCACTGGATAGGCTGCTATGACCATAAGAAGGACAAATAAAACGCCCTCCAAATTTTCCCCTTAGGGAAAAACTGAAATCATCCTATTTGGAGCCTAAATCATCCTATTTTTGAGGTAAGACTCGGTAATGCGTGGGGCCCGATCAATGGTCATGCTGGTATATTGACACCTCCAGCCTCCGCACTATTGCCGGTTCCATACAATGCTTCCAATGTACAAATGTTCATCTGCATCCATGATTCTCAGAAATTACCTCCCCCACATAACAATTTTAGTACTGCAGTATTTGAGTTAATGTAGTATGTTCCTATAACATTTAATCAACTGCTGCATTTTAAAGACCAGTCAGACCATATTTTAATTACTACTGTTTGTTTTACTTCCATGCACCTGATCTCGATAGTTACTCACATTCCTGAAGGCATTCTGTGTCTGTGCAGTACGACTGGGATTGTCTTAGCTGAAACAGAGAAAAAGAAAGGCATCACACTGAGCAATGAGACTCGGTCAGCTTTTACCGAAATCACTGTTTAGTATAACGTCAGAGCACAAGTTCAAGATGAGATTGTAACTGATCCTTTACTGCATCACACTTGGCTTACGGTGTGTGAAGAATCCCAGGTATGGAGGTAGTTTCTGAACACTATTTGCATAATACATTTAAATCACCTGACTAAAGTGTTATTGCTTCCACACAGGTTGCAGCCACTGAATGCATTTTAAAATTCAAGTTAAAAATCTATAGTGATATAGACATTGTTATATACAGATATACCCCCTACACTCATTTGGGGATTTATAACGCATAGATGTTACTACTGTTATCCAGACCAAGTAACATTAAAATACTCTGTGATTACATAGCAATAAATGATCAGACTGTGGTAACGGTTACGCACAGAGAAGCCAAATTAAAATTTCATATTTGAACTTAGCACTTACTATTTTTTCCACTTAGGATCCTTTTTTTAAAAGCAGATTTTAATATGTATTTTTCTGTTTTTTCTCTTTACTGATGGGTAAAATTTAAAGCGCTTTTAGCATCTGTAATGTCTATTTGCATTTACAGACTAGGTAAGCTTGCTAACTGCAAGAAAAGTCAACACTGGCTAACTTGCAAATCAGTATAACTATCTTACAGATGACAGAGTCAAAAAAGAAAGACAAATATTATATTCTTTGTCAGGCACAGAGAGGTTAAATGGATAGGATTTAATCTGCTGTATTGTGGAAATAAGTTTTATCCTCTGCTTAGGTAAACTAGACAGATTAATAATAAAAGTTCTTTAAAGTACAGAACTGTTGCAATGCCTTGGTTAGAACTGACATTTGCTTTTTGACAGGTTTTATGTCACAGTAGCGCCACAAATCCCAATACTTCTTGTTGCAACAGGCTAATCTGTTTATTATCAGTGTAAATACACAAATGTAAAAGAGAAGATGATGTTACTTATGAAAGAAATACATGAATAATTTCTACAAACCCAATTTCCCCTTGTATTGGCATAACTGATTTGCAGCATGTAGTTATAATACAAGAAAACAGATGAGCAACTGAAGGAGGAAGACATTTGGAAAAGACTAAGCTCATTGCTTTATCATGATTTTCAATGACTGACGCATTTGAGAAATAAAAAAAAATGTAATTGGAGATTGATCACATTCATCCTTTCACTAATATATTAAGATCTGCTAGCAAATTTACTGAGACTACAAAGAAGTTCCTTAGGAAGTACTGGGAAGGCTGTATTTAACCTTTCAGCTATTTCTATAGTTAAAAACAACAGCAGGGGAAATTCAAACAAAAGACTTCTACTTACCTTATTAAAAAAAAATCCATCGAATTATGAATATTTCCTGCCCTTCTTATATAAAAGTAAAAGCTCATTTTATTTTCAAACTTTGGAAGTCATTCTCAAAGGGGAGGTTTTACGTTAGCAACAGTACCAATTTGGAATATCTGACACAGAGAGATACCTGAACAGGGAAAACCAGATATCGCTATACCCACATTTTAAGGAGATCAGCAACATAATTATCTTCTGTTTGTATAAGGAGGGACTTATTCTGGAGGGGACTTAATTTATAATCAGTACTCTGTAGAACACAGTTTAAATGTATTCTTCAACACAGAATGATGCCCATAATTAAAATGGGTAATAGGTATCTGATCAGAAACATCGTACAGGCCTACAAGCATCTAGTCATCCCTCCGTCCCCAGGATGGTTAGTACTCATACAGCGTATCTAGTTTGCCCACACAGGCAATACTGCCTTAGGGTGTTCTAGCCACAATATTAGTTATCTCCAATTTAAGTGTTACACTCTGTCCAAACACAACTTTTTTAAACCATACAACTAACGTTTCTAGAAAAGCCACCTCAAAAAATGGTGTAGGTACTTTTTGTTGCTGCTAACATCCTGTTCCTTCACCTGCCTACCAGAAGGGCTTCCACTACCACCACAAAAACCAAATGATGGAGCTCCAGCTTTGACTGACACAAGTATGTTAACCACCAGAGAAGCTTGTTTAACAACAGAAAGATATTCTGGCTACAGCTATGCCTTTCTTGAAGAGGGGTCTCAGCAGTGTCCACGATCACACCATGCTTTGTCCTTCACTGTTCCCTTGACCATTTCTTCATGAAAAGTCTACACGCTGTCTGGAAGTGCCTGTTGATGTAGTAGGCCACCTGATTAAGACACAGTAAGTATTAAATACTCGAGATTTTGTGGGCCCAGAGGGTGCACTCAGATACTGAGTTCTATCCTGCAGGCATCCTTGATGACTTCTCAAAAGACAGGACAGGCTCCAAGACCTTAGAATGAAAAGTACTGCTGGAAACACCAATGACAGAAATATGACAGTAAGCGAGCAGTCTTAAGAAAAATACCATTAGGAGTTACTCTACAGACCTCTGCTGAAAAAATGCTCTTATGTTAGATTATATGCTGCCAATAAGGAAAACACTCTGCTTATGTATGGAGGAACGATGTACAGAGGAACATTTACAACGTACAGAGCCATCTGTACTTTGTCTGATAATAGGGCTGTGCTTTCCAGAGGGCTTGGACAACAAATATTCCATGTTTTTCATGGAGGTTTAGAAACTAACTGTACAAGGTAGGTTTAGAAACCTCAAATTCTGTTGTGAAACAGTTACAAGAGAAGAGTATGAAAAAACTGCATTTTTTATAATTTGTATTAAATTCCTCTAAATTGAAAACAATACATGATCATATAATCATGCAGATTTAAGGATCCCACCTAAAAAAAATTACGCTTCATAGTCTCTGCTACATTCATATCCAGCAATACAAATATTTCCCAGATATGTTTCTTAACTATACCAGGTATTATAAAAATTTCTTACAAAAACTACTTGTGCTGGAGAAGATTTGGTCAGAACAGGACCACCCATAGACTCAAATTGGTTTTAAGAAGCCATAGATCATATGATAAAAACCACACTCGAATATCTTCTCATGCTCAGTTCCCCTCCTGACTACAAGCACATGCAAAATCTCAGTAATCCACAAGCAGAAGCTCTAGGAGGGCTCTGTAAGCCAGGGAGCCAGGTAGCAAATCTGTTTTTAACAGCTCAGTGACAGGCTGCACATCGTTCTCTCGGGATGAAACACAGCAGATGATGGAAAACGAGCAGCAGTAAAACCAGGCTTTTCTCAATTCACTCGGGTGAACTAGTTCCTAACTCTGTAACCCAATACAAATCTGATCCCCTGTGGTCACTCAATTAGTCAAAAGACGAGGAGCGATTCTGGCACGTGTATGAAATGCTTACGTAAGTTGAATGGCTGGGAAAGGTAATGCCGTTTGCTGAAACAGGAATGTCCCTTCTACCAGTCAGCTCTCTCTTGACAACAACACCCTTAAGGGACATAGCAACTGTTGGAAAAAAATTCAATGTGAGACATGTCAATCATCAGGTAATTGAAAAAATAAGCAATTATTAGGGACCGGAAATAAACAGTCCTCTGTATTCAGATTTTCTATTCCAATGTGGATGGGGAGTTTGGATGAAAGTTTGTGGAAGAGTAGTAAAAAGTTGAACCAGACCTTCCCTCTTCTCAACAAAACCCTCAAAAAGACTTTTCAAATACACTCAATGTTTTTCAGACTGGGAACACTACAGAGTTGATGAGAAAAATCTGAATAGAGAAGTAATTTCTTAGAGTACATTAACTCTTGCATACTGCAATATTATTAATGGTGGTTTTGGTTTTACTCATATTTCAGAGATTCTTGTGTTGACAAAAATGTGAATTTAGTGGGAAATTAATAGTTGACTGCCTGACCTGACACCTGCTAAAGTCAGAAACAGCTTCTTCATGTTTTTCAGTCCATTCTGGAACAGGCCCTTAAAAAGAACACTGAAATCAGGTGAGTGAAACATCAGGGCTTATTCAACAAAAGAAGAGTGCGAAAAATGTTACAAAACTAAATATTTATAAAAACTATTATTTTTCTCCATTTAAATTAAGAAGATTATATCTGAATTTTAACATTCTGTGTGCAGTTTGTCATGCAAATACAATAAATGGCTTAGCGTACGTGAGCCAAAAAATGAAGTATTTTATCTTTTATTGTCCAAAATTAAGTAAACACAAATTGTAAACAGCATGAAAGCTAAAAGGGAGCTAAAAAGGCTCCAAGATTTTCAGTTTTAACGCAGTGCAAACTTGCAGGCAATACAAGTAAAAATACTAATTATAAATGCACATTATTTAAAATACAAGTGTGAACTTTAATTCACTCCAAGTACATTTAAAATTTTGAATAGCTTAAGTTAAAATAATTTAAATTAATAATTCCCATACCACAAGAACTCTCGGTCAATATGAGTATTTGGTTTCTATGAAGGCCCTCATAAATTCTTGGAACTGGGAGGCACCAGTGGCTGGATTACAGCAAATCAGTGTCCACTTACTGGTTGTGTAAACCCAACACAATGCTGAGAAAAAAAGAAATTGAGTTACTTCTACTGGTAAGAGAGAAAAAGGCTTTTCCTCACTCTTTCCCCATGACACTCAAATTTAGCATTGCAAAAATAAAAAGAGCACATTTAAAATGGCTCCCAGTTAAAATTTGAAATTGCTCTTCCCTTCTTTTTTCTTTTCTTTTTCCAAAAGACACAGCTTTTAGCCCCAGTTCACACTAACACAACAGCATTTAGATCCTGCTCCTTTCACACTATATATAAAGTATAGTTTTAACATGCCATCTTGTGGATCAACAGCATCTACCCTGAAACCTGGCTGTGTCCTGCTGCTACTCCTACAACAGGTGCCATGTTCTGACAGCAGTCTGCACAGTTTTTAGCGATGAGAGCCACCACTTCTCACAATCCCCAGCTGTGAACAAAACGTGAACAGTCACAGTAAAGGGACACCACTATCGGCCTCTGGAAACTTTTTTGCGAAGTCACTACATTAAGTCAAGTCTCTACTTTTTTCATGTGCAAACCTGCTCTGGGCACACAAACGTGCCACTGTGTGGTGAAAGCAGGGTGTGAACCTTTACCGCACGTTAGCCGCTCCACAAAACCACTGAAGTCCAAGTGAAATAGTAAGCCCAGTGAAACAGCTTCATCTAACTAAACAGAGAACTTGTTTTTCCAATACAGTGTCCTCAGCCACTGGGATCATTTCAGTCTTCCCATGAAAGAAGTTAAGCTACTTTGCATTTACTGCTTATCACAGATAGCTACTGTGGAGAAGGAAAGTCAGAGTTCTGCCTTCCTCCACAGTAACTCGTTCTTGTGTCAATTCCCTTGCTTCCTCTTCAGAGGAGTTTTCTGAAACTGTTCAGATGAGTTTTCAGAATTTGCTACCCCAGAGTTCAACAGTCTCACAAACCCCATGACTGCTCCTGCAATCTCTGCTCAGACAAATCTATATATTTTTTAACTTAAAGTCAATAGCATCTTGCCTGAAAAAAGATTACGTGCTCCTATCCAGTATGAACACTTTTTCTTTTTTTAAGTTGTGTATTATTTAAGAGTTAAAAAAAACCCCAAAAGACAAAATATACAAATAGTAGGAAGACAGCAATCATCACAGTTCACCAGTTTGTCATTTTTCAGAAGAAATGATGGCATCATCCCTGTCCAAAAGCACTTTCCAACTCCAGAAATGGTGCAATCAAGAGATAACAAAACAAGAAGAACAGGACTAGTGGCAGGAACACAGTGCAATAATCAATGAAGTCTAGTGTGAATGGCAGATGAGATGAAAGTAAATTATTTATGTAGGGATAATTAAAATAATTGCCTTTTAGAGTAACTTTTGTGACAGCTCAAAGCAGAAATAAGTCCTCAGGAAAGACATGAAGGAAAAATTAGCAAGTTCATGAGCCAGGTCAGGAAAAGACCTCCATAAAAAAAAATTGTGATGGAAGAAAGCCCAGAGAGATGTGTGAAAGAAACAGATAATTTAGGTACAAAGACAAGAGAGCAGAAATGGATAATGGTGGCAATGAAAAGCAAAGGGTAGATAAGTAGGAAAGCAAGGACAAATAACGAACTTGATGTGATCATTTATCCCACGAATAAAAGTAATTTTAAAATGGAATCATAAAGACTGTCGATAGAAAATTTTATGCGATAACAAGGGCAAAATATCATCCCTTGTGAAAATACTTTTTTGCCATTTAGACCATTTATAAGCTCTGCTTTTTCTCTCCAGTGATGCCAGAAGATGACAACACTACGGCATACTCCCGATTGCATTCTCATGCTTCTGGGTAATGAAATCACTGTTTAAGCTTTGTTGGCAGCCACGTCTGTTCTGTCCAAAGTATATAAACGATTTAGTAAACAAAGTGATAAATAAATTGCTGTGGTAGGATAGGCCAGTCCTGAATACAAGCCAGGCTGCAAATGGAATTGTAGCATTATCCATAGAGTTCAGATTTAAAGATGCAAAAAATGACACCTACATGCATTATTCTGCTACAAGCTGGCCAAGAGGAATAAGAGAAAAATAAGGGGAAAAGAAGGGCATGCTGATGGAATTAAATTGCCTCTTAAACTACATTAGCTTCTTTTAAAGGAACAAACAAGGAAAAAGGGAACACTGCCTTCCCCACTCCTACATTTTCTATGAGCATATGCAGAATTAAAATAAAAGAAAAGAAATGATTGTTCATACAAGGACAGAACAACAGTCTGCAAGAAAAATATAGAGTTTGGTCCTGTGATGTGACAAGTAATTTTCTCTCCCATGGCAAATGAGCGAGAGGGATGGTTGGTACCTTTCAGAACAATATTCCTAGATTACAAACCAACTCTTAAGACCCAGAACCATCAGCCAGTTATGACAGAGGGAGAACATTAACTTTCATACTGAAAGATATGAAATTTTATGGAGGAAGACACAGCAGACAAACAAGTCAGAGGGATCGCTGTGCAAATAGGAGCCCTGATTCGGGCAAGAACTCATTCTTCCATTTATTTTCTCATTTCTCCTGGGATTGCTGTTTCACCTTGCCGTCACATAGATCCCCCTGTTCCACACTTCCCCCACTTCCCCACAATTGCATGACTTTTATTGGTATGGTAGTTCATTTTATAATTTTGCTGGCTTAGAGGACCTGGAATATCACTGGCATCCTACTTTTAGTGAATGCAAAACAGAATGAATTAGCAGAACAGGGAGAGTCCGGGAAAAGATGCTGAAGCAGTGGGATAGTCAGGATCATTACAAAGAACTCACACCACCTCTGACTACATGAAATACTAGACAACAAATGGGTGAGATAGAATATTATACAATATTACTACAGAGGCATCTGAACACAATCATGAACAACATACACAGATCTCCCAAGAGGGTATTGGCAAACTTCTACTAAAATACAAAAACAGAATACATGCGGGTTTTTTGACCAAACATTTGAGTATCTTCTGCAAAATGACGCATATTAGCAAATGAAAAGGATACTCCCACGTAGACAGCCTTGAGGAAAAGGCTTAGCACTAGGAGTTCCAACAGATAAGTACAGTTTGCTCTAAGCATTGATTACATCCACATGTGGCCTGAGAGAAAAAGCACAATTTTTTCCTTTTTCCTCAAATGAGACAGCTACAACACAGCTCTGATCATCAAACACAGTTCAGCCATTCATAATACAGGTTATAGCTATTAATTACTTCTGGAATATCAAGCTGACAGAATTTTCAATGCGTAATTTTCTACAGTGCTTGCAATACTGTCACACTATGCATGCTTTGAGGTAGTCATGAGGCGTGACTGAGATATTTTTATTTTTTTTAATATATATACTGGTTAAGAGGCAGCAGCTTCCAGCATACTATAAAGCTCAGGAATGGGAAATCCAAAGAATGACAGGCACCTTCAACTTTCAGTTAAGTCCTGACACCTAACCCCTTACATGAAAAACTGGCCTCCATGGGACATAGACCCGAGTGGACACCATTTTTCATGGGGGTTTTTCCTATTTTTTTAAACATCCACTTAGCTGTCTAGAAAACAGCCTCCATTTATACTGCTTGATCTAGAATTAGTTTCTAGGTTAAAAACCACCAGCAGTGCATGAATTCTGTGGTACAGTTTTGGGGCCTTGGCTTGTGGAACACCAGCACCTTGAGCTCCCAGTGAAGGTGGGGAAAGGGAAATCAGTGGAGCAAGAGCGCTCAGGAACGGGCTCACACTCCGCCGCTCCAACCTTGTGTTTTATTCAAGTTCATCAAGTTTTTCTCCCCTGCATCTCAGAAGGATGATAGCTTCTTTGTCCTAATGAGCAACCTAAGGTTCAGCTGTTGGGAAAAGTCCTTTTTGAACCAGCTTGAATGCCAAGAAATTGGGAATTGAAGGCACAGGTCTGGAAAAAAAGGGGCAAGTGAGAGCAAAATGCAATTTCCTGCTCTTGGGGTGGTTGGCTAAGAGGGACTATAGACTAGAAGCAGTAGCAACTGCTATTAAAATAAAAAAATAGACAGCAAATGCCACGGAACATGTGTAAGAAGTCTCCAGGGCAACCTCCACATTTAGAAGGTCACTTTAAATTATCACAAATGTATTCAGTATAGTTCTGCTGTGCTTTCAGTAGGCGGCCACGTCAGTAGGGCAACTCACTTTTGCTGGTTGCCTGAGGGACTATTTAAGTCAGGCTTAGCTGTGCTGACATCTTGAGATGTTTTCAACCATTTGCAGCACACAACACAGATCTATTTTAGTCATCTGTGTTTATTCTGTGCTGTTTGCACAAGGTCTCCCTCAGCCAAGACTCATGGCTATGCTGGATACTATTTCAGACTATGCCAGTTTATAATAGTAAGACTCTAAAATGACCTGGCCAAGAGAATTATGTGGAAACTTGGTTGACAAAAGAGTGTTTGAATGAATTGTGTTGAAATCGTTCTAGAATTTGCAACTTCTGCCATAAAAATCTAGTGACACCTCAAAATACAAGAGACATTAAAATAAAGAACGATTTGCTTTGTATCCCCCAGAGTTTTTGAGACATTCAAGCCTTCTGGTATAGCAACGTAACTAGACATGGGCCATTACTTTGCAATTAGCTACAGAAGAACAAAACACAAAGTTGTAATTCCCAGAGAGGTCTATAAGGCCATCAAATCTCTACAGTACAGCTGCTGGCAGTTCATCAAAATGGATCCTTTTGCATTACAGAACTAGAAATGTTTTGGGTTAAAGAACATATTGCTCATTTTCATAGAAACTACTATGAGAGAATTATAAAGTCACACTTTGTGTAAAACAAATAACACTGTATCAGAAGGGGGGGAAAAAAGGGTGTTTACATCATAGAAGGTTATGTGTGTTACTGGCTTGTCTCAGGCTTCATGGAAGATGCTCTACATGTAACTATTCCCCACCACCATATACGCTGTGTTTTCAGTCTTGAACTGGGCCCTGGGCTAAGATATGCCATGAATCAGCCATGCCTAGTCAGAAAGCATCGAAGCCTGGAGGAGTAACACAGTGCAATCAGATTTTTATTTTACAAAAGAAGTGAAAAAGAAGAGCAATAAAAACATCATTCTTATCCAGAGATTTGCTGTCTTCTGCCACAACTAAGACAGGAACCATTTCCTCTGGATACCACAGAATGTCCTTCACCGTGACTCTTTCAAACAACTGGCCCCTTGTCTGACAGAGTCCCCCCAATTAAAGTACTTGATGTTGTTTGTTGTTCTTCATTCTTGAACTTTGGCTCTTCTTGTCAAAATAAGTTCTGCAGATGGAGGAGACTGAACAGCAGATAGTGTCATACAAGCTAACAGACCTGTCATTGTCTTTAGACAACTCTCGTATATCTGCAGAGGATGGAAAGTCTTGTGATGTTTTTCTTCTATGCTTTACTTCCTTGTATGAAAGTTCCCAATAATCTGCTCTATCCATAGAGTAAATAGTGAGCCCAACATACAATAGTCAAATTGTTACACAACACCACCAAATCATAACAGCTGTTGCCATGGGTATTACATACTAGAAATGATATTTATGAGGTCACAGTCAAAGATTTTAGATTTCTATTTTTTCCTAGGAATACTTGGAAATCATATTTGCTTATTATTTACAGTGGCCATACTACAGAAGTTTACCATGTGTAAAATTTTCATATTTTGACACCAAGGAGAACCCTGAAAAAATCCACTTCAGGAACACGGTAGAACATTCAGCATAAGAGAATTCAATACCACTGAAGTATGTATGTACAGTTACAAGGACTGTGGGTATGAACAGTATCTCCCAGTTAACCTAATAAGCAGAAAAAATCCTTTAAAAATATCATGCGCATTAAATATGTACAGTCTGCTGTCCATAAAATCTTCATGGTATTATGAATCAAGAAGAAAAAAAACTCAAAAAAACAAACCCTTGCTTAGTCAAGCAAAATGAAGGACAGGAAAATAATCAAGCCATGTAGTTTAGTAAGAATTAGGCTTTTCAAAAACAAACAGCTTTCTTGTTTGTAATTTTCTGTGGCGTTGCCAATAGCAGAAAGGAAAAAGAGTTTAAATGACAACAGCTTTTTTCAAAATCGTATAAGCATTAATTGTAATGACAAGATGAACTGAAGTCTGCATTTCAAGTAGAGATTTTAACTATATGCTATATATAAAAAACCCAATGTATTCATCCACAAATTGTACTTTGAATACCAAATACATTTTCTAAGAATTTCAAAGTAAATATACCAATTAGATTAGAAATTAAAAGTAACACTTCGGGAATTAAAATGAGAACTTCAGGTTGTAAAGTCAGACTTTTTGACCTCCTTCTAACCTTGGCATAGCAGCGTCATTCAAATTTCTTATACAGTTAACTCTAACAGAAATCCTGTGTATCTGAATATGAATTTTTAACTCTACATGTAATAGTCATAAATGAATACATCATGCCTTCTTCATTAGCATAGGCCTTAATTCTTATCAATGTTGTTCTATACAGGTATAAACAAGTTAGTCTGTAAAAATTAGTTTACTTTAACCCCAATGCAAGTTAAAGTCTACATCAATCATGGGTTTTTTGTACAATGTCATTACTGGACTGAACAATCCAAAAAGTGCGTTTTCACACTTGAGCATCTCTCATAATGACATAGATATTCTGTTAAATTTGACCTTAACTCTGAACTTCTCGATTTTCAACGCTCAGTCTGGAGGTAATTACAACCACCTTGCTATACAATTTGCTCCCAAATCATTAAAAATACTCCCAGCTGTAACACCATTCAAATGTGCTCTGGTGTGTTTCATACATATCTAGGTTAAAAAGAATCAACAATTAAGTACGTATAGGGAACCATTTTGGGTATACAGCACATTTGGATATTTTTCACCGCCCCAGGCTGAACAACTACAGATTGCCTAGCTTGCTTGTATCACAATGGTTTTGGAGTGAAGGTTTTGAGGATGCAACTAGATGTAGTGTGCCCCCAGTCTCCACCAAGACTTGTGGGGTTCAGCAACTCTGAGAACTGATGTCCAAGGGTTCCTTTTAAAACAAATAGTAAAATTCGTGATTGCTTATGTTGTGTGAGATTGAGTGACAAAACAGCAGCTTAGAAAGCAAACTCTTATTGAAGCATAAAAGTTGCAGATGCAATAATAAAGGTTTAGCAAGTCTCCTGCTAAAATCATGCAACAGGTTACTTGAGGATAGTCTGGCTGCTGACTGAGACTTTTCCTTTCTAGATTCCCCTGAATTATCCCAGCTAGTGATTTGCTCTTATAAATATTTAGCAGCATCTGTTTTGCTTTTTAGGATAGATGAGATCTGGCATTTCCCCTTACTCCTCACAGTTTCCAGTGCTAATTGGTATGATCTTTTTGGAAGCTGGACACCAAGCAATAAACTCCATCTCTGCAACTACACAGGAACACTGTTAGACTGGTCTTCATGACTGCCCAAGAGGGTGCACCGATGATGTGCTCTGTTTACATTCACATCACAGGAACTAGTATGCGTCCAGATGATTCACTTGCACCCACCTTACACTGCATGGAGCAGCCCAGGAACAAAATCTCACAGACCTTTGTGGCACTTCTGACTTTGGACACAACTCACCTACATCATAGAATCATAGAATCATGGAATTGTTGAGATTGGAAGGGACCTTTAAGATCATCAAGTCCAACCATTCACCTAACCTGACAAAACCGCTTCTAAACCATGTCCCCAAGTACCACGTTTGCCCTTTTTTAAAACACCTCCAGGGATGGTGAATCCACCACCTCCCTGGGCAGCCTATTCCAATGCTTGATAACCCTTCCAGTGAAAATTTTTTTCCTAATATCCAATCTAAACCTCACCTGGTGTAACTCGAGGCCGTTTCCTCTTGTCCTATTGCTTGTGACTTGGGAGAAGAGGCCGACCCCCACCTCGCTACACCCTCCTTTCAGGCAGTTGTAGAGAGCAATAAGGTCTCCCCTGAGCCTCCTTTTCTCCAGGCCAAACAACCCCAGCTCCCTCAGTTGCTCCTCGTAACACTTGTCCTCCAGACCCCTTACCAGCTTCATTGCCCTTCTCTGGACACGCTCCAGCACCTCAATGTCTTTCTTGTAGTGATGGGCCCAAAACTGAACACAGTACTCGAGGTGGGGCCTCACCAGTGCCGAGTACAGGGGAATGATCACTTCCCTAGTCCTGCTCACCACACTATTCCTGATACAGGCCAGGATGCTGTTGGCCCTCTTGGCCACCTGGGCACAATGCTGGGTCATATTCAGCCGGATGTCGACCAACACCCCCAGGTCCCTTTCTGCCGGGCAGCTTTTGAGCCACCTCGCCCCAATCCTGTAGCGCTGCATGGGGTTGTGACTCAAGTGCAGGACCCAGCACTTGGCCTTGTTGAACCATACCATTGGCCTCGGCCCATTGGTCCAGCCTGTCCAGATCCTTCTGTAGAGCTTTCCTACTCTCAAGCAGATCAACGCACCCACCTAGCTTAGGGTCATCTGTGAACTTACTGAGGGTGCATTCAATCCCCTCATCCAGATCATTGATAAAGATATTAAAGAGAACAGGCCCCAGCACTGAGCCCTGGGGGACACCACCTGTGACCGGACACCGGCTGGATTTAGCTCCATTCACCATCACTCTCTGGGCATGACTATCCAGCCAGTTTTTTACCCAGCGAAGAGTACACCTGTCCAGGCCATGAGCAGCCAGTTTCTCCAGGAGAATGCTGTGGGAAACGGTGTCAAAAGCTTTACTAAAATCCAGGTAGATAACATCCACAGCTTTTCCCTCATCCACTAAGCGGGTCACCTAGAATGCTCCAGCCACAACATAAAGAGAACTAGCTGATTGGTGCCATTGCCTGTATCTTCTAGCAAAAAATTAAAAGATAAAAAATGCTGAATGGCGGTCAAAAGTCTGAACCATACTCGTTCAGATCTGCATCTGACAAGCCTCAGAGAACACAGCAGCCAACACACATCCTCCTTTCTCCCTCCTAACTTCTTGAAACTTGGTCCTGGGGATTTCTTTGTCACCACTGTAGCATGTGTCCAGAAGCCTTAAGGTCCAGAATCAACACAACTGTGGGATATGGCACAAATGTCATGTTGAGGACAAGAGTGTCATGGTTTAGGCCTGTGTGTTTTTGAGGAGGCATTCTGTGTGCACAGGCCCAGGGGCACAATGTGAGAACACGATGGCACATGTTCTGCAGTACTGTGTTATGGACATGGGTGGTGAATTCTGCTTACTCTGAGCGAGTAATTCTGGAAAACAGGGTCATCCAAGCTCCCTGAGAGCACGCACAGGTACAGCATCTGCATGGCTTTAGGCTCTTCCCCAGCATTTCAGATGAGAAAATGTAACAATGCACTCCCAAGGCCAAGCAAGTGTGGACACTCAGGATTTTATGTTCAGGGTCAAGCAGGGCTACATGAGCACAATGCACGCGTTTGCAAGAACAAGCTATATATACTTCTTGCAAAGTGCTGTTTAAAACAAGTTTGTTCTTTTGTGGATGTATGCATGTGGAAGTGGTTTTATTTTAAGGGCAAGCACACAAATTGATTCCTTATTCCCAGACATACATTATTTGGGGACTTACACATTAGCCCTACTCTTATCATAGGCTAGCGGATGCCATATTTTCCTGATAACCTTCCTAAAATACTGACAAGAAACCTCTTGAAGAAGGGCCTGATCCTAGAGAGGATGCTCTTCATGCATACTGCCGTGAACAGTAGATGTACTCAGTAGCTTAAAAGATCATTAATTTAGGCCCTAAGAAAAAAAATGGGATAAAAACAAATTTATGAAAATCAACAAGGGGAAGTACATCAAATGAAGCTGATGTACAATGTGATCTTAAAAAACAGTTTAACCAAATTAGAGTTGTAATCAAGTTCACTTAACTGGTCACAGTATGCACTTGTTAGTGTTATTTTAAAAAATATATACTTTTACTTAGAAAAAAAAAATAGCACTTTGTAGCTTTTTCTTCAATAGACAGTGAACTAAGTTCCACACAGAATCAAAGAATCATTGCTATTTTACAGGTCACAGTTACAGCAATGTAAAATAACTCGCTTGAAGCTGCTCAACCATATCAATGGCATAGCAAGAAACAGAACTCAGAACTCAAAGTCACTGGATTCTCAACTCAAGAATTTTTTAAAGGTTAGTTTTAAAAAATGTAGACATTGTTATTTTGCCATACGAGCACGTGGAACTTTGTATGTGTGGTATCACTTTGAACTCAGAGAGTTTGCAGGGTAGTTTCTTTGGGTTTATGCAGACTAAAAAAGGACTACAAAGAAACACTTCAATAGAAACACTGTCAATGCTGTCAAAATGCAGCCCTGGGAAACAAACAGAAAGCTATCATTTGTATTAACTATTCAAAAGCTCATCAGAAAGTCAGATACACAGATTCTAAATGTACACGCAACTGAATAAGCAGAATCAAAAGCATCAGCAACCGCAAATCTGCAAGAGCTGAAGTAACGTCTGAATAACAACCCTTCCAAATATCTTCATGTTACCCTTACCAGATTAATCAGCCTTCTCATTGCATGTTCATGCGAGCAAATGCATTCACAAGGATCAAATCCACCTTCTGCCATGGTTCTCTGGATAAACTTGAACTTGTCTGTGAACACCTAAGAAGAACAAGAATAAAAGGACAATGAACTCTTTTTCAACTGACCTTATTTTCCAGAGACTCACACATCAAGTTTCAGTTCATTTAATGCCAGGGTGAAAAAGCAAAACAAAGCAGGGTAATCCTATTATTCCTTTGGCAGCATGAATGAAGAAGTCTGGTATGTGCAGCTACATTTTGATGTTGCTGAAAGCAGTGTCTCACAGAGGCTTCCTTAGAGAGTCAAATAATTTTTTTGCAAGAATTTTTGTCTCCCCCCTGGGTTTTCCCCCATACCACTATGAAATACATCCTAACAAACAAGAGCCATAAAGATTAAATTCTGGTCTTTCATCTGCATAGTGGGACTCTTACGTGTATGAATACAATTTGAAAAGTCAGGGGAACTTGTACTCCTAAACCCCTAACAAACTGCTGGCATTCTCCCTCTGGATCAATGTACAGGAAAAGAATTTAAACCCTGGTAACTTCTTTGCTACAGGGAGAAACAATCGTCCTTATTGTATAATGAAAGCAAGCAGCAGGAGTGCAAAAGTGGATATACTCGGAAGCACTTTAAAAATGGAGGTACACACACTAATTTTAGATCAAAGAAATAGGTCATTCACTTAGCAATACAGAAAGTTCAAAGAAGCTGTAATGGACATGTTGGAGAATCAATTCTAGGTTATTCACCTGCTAAAACCACTTACACCAGGCATGTCAAGCGTATACAAGCGTATCTTTACTATTTACCATCAGCTTTCTCAGTGACTTAATTGATGGCCAAAATGGGTGGCTGATTGCAAGGCATTTCTACCCTTGTGGTCAAATCAGGGATTGATTTCTCCCGAATGAGGACTCTTACGATGTAGTAGATCAGTTCTGCATAACAATATTTTCAAAATATTTTTGTTACCTTGGCATCAATAAAGCTGGATTCAGATTGTGTTTGTGTTGCATGCACTGGGGCCTTAATGTCAGCTAACTGGCAGGCTTAATAAATGCAGCAGCATAGAGCAGATACATCCTCTCAATTTCCTAAAACAAGTAGTTTATGAAGGTGCCAGCCATTTGGCAAGGGTGTGCTGAATCAACAGATGTGCTCTGCAGTCATCGCCTATAAAAACTTACAGCCTTGATCACACATAAGCATTTTAATGTTTTAACCTCCCTAGGAGAAAGAGGAATAATCCATATGGCTATGAGGTATCTTCATTCAACAGAATGAAGAACCGCAACAGTTCTTCCCTCTTGAGGGAAGAAAGAGATGGAAAAAAGAAAACACATTTCAGAAATCCTGCCTCTGTCAATGCCTACCACTCTTCTGTATTATCCTCTGCCACGATGGAGACAGCCAGATAGCAAAAGAAGGCAAGAGATACTCATATCTTCATTACAGAGTCTGAGCATCAGTGCCCTTAATCCGTTAGGGTCAGAATACCGAAAACTGAAGAGCAAACGAAAAAATATTGAAGGGATAGAAGAAAGGCTCTTTGCCTCAACACTAAGAAAGAGTAATCTGGCAATGTACTGAGAAGACCACCGAGAGGTGACTTGATTATGTAGCATACAAGTACCTTTTGCACAGAAAAATAAACCTGAGTATTGAGAAGTTTGTCAATGAGGAGGTGATCAAGAACCAATAACTGGAAGCTGTAATCAACCAAATTCAAAAGAGAAGCAAGGCATAAATTTTTACCATTAGAGTAACTGATCAGTGCAACAAACTGCCAAAGAAGGGGTGGATTTCCCATCTCTCAATGCATTCAGATGTGCTTCAGCCACATACAGGTTACTGCGTAAAGTACAGAAGCACCCAAGTTTAGATATAATGTTCTCCAATCTACAGGAGATCAGAGCAGATGATCTAATGATTCTTTCTGAGAGTTAATTATAAAGCTACCACACTAACTTTTGTGAAATTATCTCAGAAGAACTGCACAACAGCAACAGAATAAATTTTTTAACTACACAAGCTCCCTGGATGATATGCCACGTCAACCTTTCTACAACTATTTTAGCACAAGGAACAGGTAAAAGCACTGATTGCTAAACAGTGCAAAAATGGCCTCTCTGGACATAATGCTGACACCCAAAAGAAGGTATTTGAACCAGTAAAGTTGCAAAACAATATTTAATTGTAACTTGAAAGAATTTAGGAGTCAGTAACACACAGTAATGTCACAGCAATTAATAGAGGAATGTTAATCTATCTATGACTACAAGAAATCAAAACAGCAGATAAAAGTCATCACCAATGAAACAAGGCAAACATTCTTTGTAGAGCATACAACTGAAAAAGATTAGACAATAAATGAGGAAGATTAATCTTTCATATAACATCATAAATTTAAGTGGAGGTGCGCTAGAAGGAATTTACCCCAAGGCATCTGAATTGTACATGACGAATTACCTTAATGAGCTAAAATAAAGCAGAACACATGTCACCAAGTAAAATGCCATCCAAGCTTTCAACAAAAGATCCCTTACAAGCTTTCTCACCTTCACATGATGCTGAAAAGAATCATCCTTTATCTTTCCTTCCTCCAAGACTATAACAAGCTCTTTCATTGGCAAAGGACCAAAGACAGACCATCTATTTTGGGAACAGCACTAAGTTTTCCCCTGATAAAGATGCTAAACTTGGGTTATTTTATTACTTTAAAAAAAACCCAAACAGGTAACTAATCCCCCTTTATGCAATTATTTTTTGCTGGGAACTGGAGGAAACAGAGATTTTTATATGTAGCTGACAAGTTATAAAGAAGAGAGAACCACTCTATACTATATGATGATTTTCACTTGTAAAATTACACTCTCACATCTGTATTCCTCATTAAAACATTCTTGGCTTAATAACTACGTTATTTGTAACACGCCTTGAATGCGTAAAGTACTAAATATCAACTAAGCTTTGTAATCAGATCCTTAAGTTTATTAATGTTTTGCGACCCTGTGTAAGATTTGGTAATAAAGAGACTAGTATTTTTATATATCACGGAGCAGGATTCCTTGGCTCCACTGCATGCTCTTAGGCAGCCCGTTCGTATCAAAATCCTGTTCCAGAATTGCAGTGTGCTTCCTGCCTGCCTCCCAGTACTTGCAATTGTCTGATCTCACGTCAGCAGCTAACTTGTTCTGCCCAGCTCTGACCTCTTCGCTGTGAGTCACACCAGCTCTCCACCTTTTGCAAATACAGTCCTTCTACATACAATCTATCACAGAAAAAGGGAGGATGTGCTCCATTCTTTTCCTCATGACCTGGAGAAGGAAAAAAAAAAACCCTTGCAGTTTTATTTTATTTTACTTTACTTATTTTTCTGTATGCTTTCCCTTTTTTCGTTACCTTGTTTTTCTTGGAATTTATAGAGTAACTGGTAAGACCACAGTAAGTGGTAAGGCTATGATGTCAAATACCTTCAAGTACTCTGAGAGAGTTACTTTTCACCTACTTAAAATTACTGTATTTTGGTTTGGCCATATTACTGCTAGCACAGTATTTAATTCACGGGATTCACAAACAGCTGGAAGATACATTTGGTAAACACGCCAAAGCTCTCACTGATAACAGCTGAGAAGGTATATATTATGGCCTCTAGACTAAGAAAACTGATAGAGAGCATAATAAAGGACAGAATTGGTAAACATGGACAAATATGACATATCCTCAAACAGTCAATATAACCTTTCCAGTGTAAAGAGGCCCACAGAGGCAATCATAAACAGTACTACTGAAATTAAAATACAATAGTCAGAGCCAGAATTACTATAATTTAGGAGCAAAGTGGAGGATGATCTCTGATGATTTAAGACAGAAATAAAAGCCCATCATTACCTTTTGACTTGAGTATCTATTTGAAATTGTAGGTAATGAAGCCATATTGAAAAATATTTCTCGTCTCTCGTGATTTAAAAAATAGCATTCTCAGTTATAGTAATTATTGTAAATTGTCTCTTCTTTTATTATCTTCCCCAGTCCCAGCCCTACAGCTGTGTATTATATTTTATACACCCTACTATCAAAAAAAAGCAATCTTTACAGCTACAATCTGATTGTTTTGTTGTACCTGGAGACTCTTGTGTATTTTAAATCATTGCAATGACTATATATTATTTCCCAATTCAGCAACACCTCTCCTGAGTAAATAGCATGCAGCTGGTGAGCTCTGGGAGAGAGAAATTATACTCTGCCTCTCTCCACCCTAATCATTACAAAACTGAATTCCTTTGTAGCACGAAGGCAAACAAGAAGTTTTGTCAATTTTCCATGTGCTGGATGCCCTCCAACCTGACTCCAATACAATGCTGACTAGCAAGATTGTCAAAGTGTACACATTGGTGATTTCTACTCCTTGATATAAAGGAGTGCGTAAAAATATTTGTAATTCTAGTATTCAACGAAACACTCACTCTATATGATACATAAATCAGTCACTGCAGACTTATCACGGACTAAGCCTGGCATCTTCGGCACCAAAACTCTAAGTCCATTAACTCTTATCTTTCCTGGATCCAGACACTTGTAAAAGGTAGCCTGTCACACACACACACAATACATAAAATGGCTGAAGATTTCCTCTGCTAAGAACTACTTTTGCTGCGTTGCTATTTTCTTGGAGGTGGAAGGTAAGAAATCCTTGGGAGCAAAATACCCCACAGTACAGCAGGCAAGTAACAGAATCTTTCCACATTACTTTAAAGAGAAACAAACCCCTGTTCAGCTCCTTGTTACTGTTTTTCAGCCAACTGCAATAACTCAAAGCACAATTGTCAAATATCTCTAACAAGCCATTAAGTTAATTTTGCTTCTGAGTTCAGTTTGAGAAGCGTGGCAGAACAAATGAAAATATGTATAAAATTTAAAATAAAAATGTAGAAAGAAAGCAAATGACTTGTTATGCCTCTGCAGGCATTCTGAAAAATGATAAAGGGCTAAAATAGCAAAAGCCATACACAAAGCATGAACAATTCACTGCCTCAAAGATAAAATGTTCGGTTTTATCTTACTGTCAGAGGCAGAAACCCACTCTCTTATACTCTTCCACAATCTCCTAAAGCATCCAGATTTCCACAAAAAGCTTTTGCTCTCTTGCCTTTTTACCTGCACCTAAGCCATCTTAGTATCCATGTTTTCTTACAACACTTGACCCTTTCCATGATTATTTTCTTCCCAGCACCCCTCAAGTTTGGTTCTTCTGTATCATCTTACCCATCTCCAAATGACCTGCAAGTATCCTCTTCTAGCATCTAAAACATCCTGTACACTGGCCTCATGTAGCATAACACCCTTGCAATCCTGCACATGAAGTCCTGTCCCAGAAAAACTACCAGGCACAGTGGCTGCGTGACCATAGTTCCACCCAGAGGGTGGAAATTTGCTTCATTTAAAGCAAAAAGCTTTAAGGAGCTGCAATCAGCTCCTCCTAAAGCTCCTGGTCACCGCTTTTATAGGACTCTTTCTTCTCCTCCTTGGTTGCTGTGTCCCCTTGGGTACCATCAGCATTCCAGGGGCAACTGGCACCTCAGCTGACTCATTACTGGGCACTTCAAAATGCCTCTGGTGCAAGTGGTTACTCCAAAATTTGTTTCTAATCCTGCCTCTTCTAGGGACTGGACTCACCGAACCCTGCCTAGTCGTACAAAGTCCAATTCAACATCAATTAGGCATACAGTAGAATAATAAAGGTATCTTCAGCAGGGCAACATTGCTTACCAGTGACCAACCAGCCAAGGGCAGCCTAAATATTCAAATCCAGTGAATCCCAGCCAAACTCAGAATTTTCTGTATTTGTTACGTAACACATTTTCCTGTTGATTTCCATCTTCTATAATATTTGTACTTCATGCACACCCAGCCTCCTACAGACTCCTGCGTGTTTGGTTAGTCTTTCGATGAACTACCTACATTCAACTCACTAGTCTATTATTTAACTTCCTATTATTTCAGTTGTACAGCTAAACTTTGTGAGTAAGACAGGCCAGGGAATTTTATCCATTGATTTCTGCATCAAGTTTCTCTTCAGACTGGGTTAGAGGACAGAGGGGAAAAATAATAAGCACAGATTTGGGGTTTCTCTCTTAAAAAAATGAACCAGAGATATGTGCAGATAGGACTGGCTGATTTTACCCGCAAAGATCTTTGTGAAATTTCTAGTTTTTTCAATTGCTACTACCAGAAATGCAGCACGTTTCCTATCACCAGAGCAATACAAAGGGGGAACAAGGCAGAAATGATAACAGAGCCATTAAAAAAGCAAAGCAAGGGGATAACTAAACACAGGATAAAACTACAGGACGGTATAAGAAAGCAAAAGTGTTTGTAGTTGAATAGGGAAGAAAGATCACAAAAGGAACAACAGAAATACGGAGAAAATAAAGAGAAAAATAAGCAGTACTTTAAAAGAAATAAAAGCTATTCTGTCTGAAGTTAATGGATGCATGATCCTAAGGGAATATGGGAGGACACCGCGCTAAATCAAAATGAATCCAGAAGCCAAAGGGCTGGCGTAAGTACTCGGTGAAGGTGGTCTGTATTTTTTACACAAGAGTTTTAAATTGTCAGGGTTACAGAACCAGCAAAAATAAGCTTGAAGATTTCGAAGGAAACTTCCTTTACAAAGCAACTTCCTCTGTTCAAACAAGGCTAAAAATAGGTTCTGTAAAAAAGAATCTTGTATACAAATTGATACTAATTAAAACATTCCAAGGATCTGTTCTCCTCTATTATTGTAATTTAGATAGTTCAAGTCAATATTCCCTCACAGAACTTAAATCTGAATCACTGCAACACTGTAAACTTGGCTTTTTTATAATGGTAATTTTTAATCCCTTTTATTAACAATGCAAAAGAAGCTCTCTCCCATCATCACTTCCACACTTATACCTCCACCCTGCTTTTACTGAAACAGATACCAGCACCCCCATTGGCTTCAGTGGACGAGGATCTAGTAGCTCTGCAAGGTCGCAGATCTCTTAGAGAACTACTGATGATCTTTTCTACCAGGCCTCCTCCTGGGCATTAAATTAAGTTTTCAGGACAAAAGAAAACCAACTGGCTGGCTGGGCAGCAAACGCAAAACAGCAGGATATAAATGTGGGCCCTGCCAGGAGGAGTGCTGCCACAGTAAAGCGTGGCTCCAATTACAGCTTTCTCCAACTAATTGTCCCAGTTCAGATCATCCACTTAGCTTTTCTAGGGAAAAGAGCTGCACTGATTTTGATGGCTGATACAATACCCAAAGAGGGTTCCTAGACACAGCAACACGTTCAGAGTATAAAGCAATCCTTTCCACTCTCTTTCTCTATCATTCCAGGGGGCAGGGGGGAAAGCAGCTGATTTGGTACTTGAAAGCATCAGCACGTCTCCCTGGACTTCCAGCTGTAGCCTAATGAGTTGGCAAGTATATTTTTGTACTGCAACTTTTATCAGGATAATTAACAAGATCCAAGATGAACTTTTCAATGCAGATTAAGCTAAGCCAGTTCATTTCTTCATGGAAAAGTCAGTGCTTAACCATGCACACAGATGTATGCACCTGGTGCCATTCTTGTTGGTTTCAACAGAGACATTGAGACCAGCAGGAGGTCCACAAGAGAAGTGCTCACCTAGCCACATCCTGCTCAAGGCATACTAGTGGGTAACTTTGCTACCGTCTCACAAATCATTTGGTATGTAAGCAAATTATGAATTAATTTTCCAGTGTCACCCATCTGGTGCTTCTTACAAATGCTAATTTAATACAAAACAACCCCTTAAAAATAGAAGCAAAACTAAAGAAACTAAGAAATGCTGAGCCAGCCACTGAAGGACACTACAGTGACATGCCAAAATCAGGGAAGAAGCTTTTGAGCAGGGACAGGCTCAGAACTAAGAAGTAAGCGCTAAGGATCTTCCTGATGGTTTTTTTTCCTGACGGTCTCACAAGACCACTGGAGGACTGGTACATCCCTTGTCCCCACAGCAAAAATCCACCACTGTGTGACCACCACAACATTGTGAGCATTGCTGAGCCACTAGAGTTTTCACGCCGATGTGGACATTTGGACTCGCCCTGAGTGGGTCAGGAAATTCTTCTGGCGGCTCTGCCAACAGCACTAGCACCTACAGCAGTGAAGCAGGAACCAGAGCCTGAAAACTTAAAAGACGTACAATTATGGTCAAAGCCCTTTCACAGCCAAGCATCACAACTTCTCTCTCACTGAAGTATGAAGTTCACACCACTTTAGAGAGTGGCAGGATCTAGTAGGAACCCAGTAGGAAACTTACTATTTGTGGACAAGGCTAACCAAGGTTACAAGTATGATGAGGTCCATCAGTTCAACCCTTAATGGTGTATCAGGGAAATACAGAAGATGACACAGATGCTTTTTTCAGTTTAATTAAGGCTTGTCAGCATCAAATACAACTCTCACAGGACAAGAACCCACACATTAAACCCTTCCACTGTTCCAGTACTCCTTCCCACCTTCCTTTTCATGGCCAGTACCCAACATGTGAGGAGATGAGGAGAGAGAGAGATTTCAGGCTTTAAGGCTACAAGGCTGATGTCAGTGATCAAAACTGAATTCCCCAAGGGAGCTAAATAAGACCCACCAAGATTAAGAAAAGCTATTTACTTATTCCCATGCAGGTGGCTTAACATTTCTTCTGGGCAAAGCACTTGAAAAGGAGCTAATTATGCACATCCAGTCATGGACCAGAAAAGCAGTCCAGCTATTTTAGAATTCATTTACTGATATTTGATACAGAATGTTATTGCCAAACTCCAGCTGTCAGCGTTTGGTCACCCTTTTGTTAAAATGACGACATTTTTCTGAAAGAAATCTCTTGGAATATGAAAGCTAATTAAGAGAAGATGTCAATGACACAGAACATTGCCCAAGAATAATACCCTCTTTCCACTAAGTAAATGCTTCACTTTAATATTTATTTCTAGTGTAGAAGACTGTGACAATGGTCCAAGGCAACAAAATAATTCTTATTGCACTGAATGACTAATGGCTGTTTAACCACTTTGTTTGACATATGTTAATGCAAAAGGGTGGGCTATCCTCTGTAAAATTACTAACACATTGCATTTCAACCAGTTTACAGAGCAAACCAGGAGTCCTCTCCTGTGGTCTTCAGTAAGGCAAGAACTCTCATTGACTTTAACAGGATTTCTGCTTGAGTGGTAAGTAGAAGAGCGCTTAGCTCCTAGGCAAACTTGCTTACTCTTCCGCTTTTGGTTAGTGTCTCCGGCACTACAGACTGCCCCACTGCTTGTGTCAACATTCCTCTTGCCATTCCCCAGCAACAACTGCCCACCTCCTAAATTCAGCACCCCTGCAGCTGTACAAGCTGTAAGCAACACCTACTGAATCTGAAACCCCTGCCGAGAGCACTTCTGCACCGGCACTGAGAGGACACCCATGCTGTGCCACGCCAGCCAGGGCTACAGGCTTGTCTTGCAATATTTTGGCAGGCCCGATCCTGAACAAGCGGCTACACATGAATGAGGAGCTGGCCTTCCAGGGAGCAGACTTCTGCAGGGAAGCAAGAATAAAGGGTACTCTCTGTAGATGGAAAATGGCAGAGGTGAGCATCTTGCATCAGCCTCCCCATGGGAGCAGAACAGAGAAACTGACTTTGCTGTCGGTTACCCCACCCAAGAGAAGTTTTGCACTTAACTTTCAGGCTTCATAATACAAACCTAATCATTTACTTTAAAAGACTAAGTATGGGAAAATAATATGTTCCTATAACAAACTATGTTACCTATTCATAAACCATCTCTGCTTTTGTTAAAAGATTCATAAATCAAGGTTATGATTAATATGTTCAAATGTACCAAAGCAACTTGAGAGCTCAAAGCAGATCCAACTTTAAAGCTCACCCAGTGAGGCTCAGGACTCAAACTAATGAGCAAATTACTGTGGTGTAACAAAGCCACTGCACGGCAGCTGAGCTGTGGCAATGGTCCCCACGCACATTCTTAGCCCATGGGAACTGTGAGCAAACCTGACTTTGCTTAGTCTGTGTCCTGACCGTGACAGTCTGTAAGAGAAAAAAAGTTAAGCTGAGACACTTCAGAGCTGCGCTGAGCTAACCATGAGCACCCAGGCAGTTACAGCAGCTCAGCTGGCCTGCAATAACTCATTATTTTGAAGTAATTTTTTTGGAGGGTCAATCATTCAGATATTTTTAGACATTTCATCTCTTTGCAAAAATAAGTACCAAAAAATTCTTATTCACGCCTTTACAAACTGTACAGTTTCAAAACAAATAAAAATAGGTTTTCCACCATACTGAGCCAGCAAGTGCAGCCCTGAACCATGAGCTATGAAGTTTTTTGAGACTCGTTTATTAAGAGTACAATTGTTTAGATTACAAAATACCTTACTAAATCCTTAAAACTGTAAAAATACACTATTCCTTCCCGTTTCTCCAATCACATACAAACACAAAATTATACTGAAATTCTTTGGAATATTTTCATTATTTTTTTCTCCAGGGATGACATATGTTTCTAATAACTTGCCACTGAGCAAACAGATTTAGCAGGGTAGCAGCATGCTGAGAAAGATAGCAGGATTTTCAATTTTCAGATGAAAGCAGCTCTATTCCCTGGCAGCCCTACTCCTAACCCCTTTAGGCCAGATCAAATTTTATCTGAAGCTAGCGTGTGCCTGTCTTTGACTTCAAGGGAAGTTGAATCAGGTTTTCTACATACCTGCAGTAAACAATTTGAAGCTTATCAATTAGAATATTTTTAATCAGTACTTATACCAGAGGGAATCTGTACCAATTAACAGGATTTCTGGGCTTGGTTATTTACATATGTTTAGCTAAAAGATGACCCAGTTTTTACCAGAGAATAACATCCATCTAATTCAGCAGACTCACAGACTAGTTTAGATTATCAAAAGGAAAGTGCTATGCAAATTATACAAGTCTACAAGTCTCCCCTGCAACTAGTAGCAACAGATTTTTAAATCTATGACATTAATTTGCACAAGGAAAATCTATGGTACTATTTCACGAGATCAGAATTAGTTTGCAACACGCATCTCACCCTTGGATCCACAGTTTTCCTGCAGAAAAGAAGGTATTTTTCATATTTGGACACTTCTGTTCTATGTACTAACTTGAAACTGAAGCATCCGACAATCTCTATGGCTCAAGAAAAGTCTATGTGTAAGAATATTTCTATATCTCATGAAGCTCTTCAATAAAAGCTTTGTCTCGCATTTTCAAATAGGGGTGCTTAATGACAGGTGCCATCTAATCAGTGTCACCTAGACGAGAAAGTGATGAGCCCCTAACACCACCATAACCACTTGCACAGGAATTCTTGTTAAACTAAGGCCACTCACACCAGGAAGCTTTGTTTCACACTTGATTTAGTCCAACTATTTGAACAGCTAACGCCCAACTTTTCTTCACATCTTCATGTAATTTCATTCTGACAGCTGTTTTTTCCCTAAACCAACTTTTTAATGTATGAAAACTGACAAACTATTTCATCAAGTTCTCTAAAAATACTGCCTTGCTAAAAATAAAGCTTTTATGATTAACTAACAGGAAATATACAAGCATATACATGTGAATATATGAACAAAAAAGACCAAAGATCTATTACTAGAGGTCTGTATTTGACAAAGATTCAACAAATAAAGCATTGCAGCTGCTTATATCATGCAAATGATTGGTGCTATATTTTTGTACAGCTTTTCTGTTCTTTCTGATAAAAATCTTTTCTTTCCTAGAAGAGCTCAGTTCTTTGGATCTGACATTTGTCTAGCAGTTTCATAAAGTAAGAATAAAACTATATTTAGCTCCAGAAAGCCATGGTTTTTAATGCATGCAAAGCTGCAGAAGAATCAGACCTAATCTTAATGAGGAAAACTTTTATCAAATGTAATTCTATCTGTTCCCACCCAAATGGGACTAATTTGTTCCATTATCTGTAAAAATACCAGCTAGACACTTTGACTAAAGCCTCTGAAGCATATTTGCTCAATTAATAACCATGCAAATGTACAACCACTCAATCATGCCAGAGGCTGCTCCCCAAGCATCTTCAAATCTTTCATGAAAAGCCACATCAATCATCACTAAGAGACCTTTTTCTTGCCCCAGCCCCAGCCAATACCATGGAATAGGTGACAGGACAGAAAGAGGACGATAAGACCATACATCTCCACTGTACTGCTACTAAAGTCCAGCAGAAATAAGACCAACACAGCTAACACAGACCGATCCTTCTCGCATCCCTGGCTGTATTCCTTCACGATGAGGAGCTAAGGAGCCTTTCTTCAAATAAGGCTCCTTGGGAACTGGGGAAGCTAGCCATTGATGAGTCAAGGCATACAAGCTAAAAGAGATATTCTGGGAAAAGAATTCCTTTTTTTTTAATTTTTTTTTTAACACCTGAATAAGGAGTGCAAGATTTGGCTCTGCGGTATAACCTTGCAAAGTTTTCTTAGCTTCCACTGTACTTATAGAGGACTTGGGAGCACTTGGATCTTCCAAGAAGTACTCAGCATCTTGCAGAATCACGTGCCTCATTAACAACTAGATAGATCTTTACGTATTAATAAATTGAATCTATAACCTAGGAAGTTAAAACGGAAAGCATGCTTAACGTCCAGTGTAATAGCATCTATGTAAATGCACGTATGCAAAGCATGTATGTAATAGCATGCATGCAAAGCAGGCTCATGGGCTCTCCGATTTGCTTCCCAAGCAGAATATGGGCAGATGACATCAATTTTTCTATGTATAAGTGCATCTGCCAAAAATATTTTTGTATTTGTTGTGATGAGTAATTTGGTAAATGTTCAAACATACAGAGCAAGAATCTGATACTTGGTACTGTCAGCGCACTGTACACCTTCTTCATTCATATATGCTTATAAGAAAAAAAAAGAGGATCTTGCTACTTTCATTGTACTGGCCCTGTGAAGACTCATGATATTGTTAGGCCAAATTCTGCTATGACAAACTTCAGCAGAGACAAAATTTGGTCTTCAAGAATGTATGTCAAGTACCTAAAATATCTAAGAGGGAAAATTCTGAAATACAAACATAGACTTTGTTTTACTACACGTCTGTTATGCAAATAACATTCACACATCACTAACTCTGAAGTCTAAATATATGAAAGCAGAAAATGAGAAGTTAATAACAAAACAAGAAGTGAGTTAGAAACTAACTTTCTCTAAAACCAAATACCAACCTTTTGAAAGCAGGTACAATAGTTACAAGGTGCTTAAAATTTTGAAATTGTTTTTATGTATACTACTTCTCTAACAACAAGAGTATTAACTTTATTTTTCCCTTAGAATGATGGAAGAACACGGGTTGCAGGATGTTGTCCATGTAACTGCGTTACGCACTTTGGACTTAATGGACTTGATTGTGGTTTGGGTGCTGCAAAATCATCACAATGTGCAGGGTATAAGGAATTTCATTAGAACCACATTCATTATATTTATATCTATAGTCAGCAAAATAACATCCACCTAGGCTAAAATAAGATCCACCCAGAGCTACAGAATGGCTGCTACCACCATCTCAGTTCTAAAGCAGACCCTCCTGGCTTATGGTCCTGAGTGGGTCAGGGACATCCCTGCCTGCCAGAGAAGCCCATGCGACAATAGCTTGTGGTATGACCAATAACAAATCCAGTACGGCTTTGCGCTTGTTTAGTACCTTACACAAAATAATCTTAAACCACTTAAAATACAGAACTCTATACCACTCTGGAGTTAGGCAAAAATTGTAGATCTTGAATTTTACAAAACAGGGCAGAAAGAACCAAAGAGATTGGACTCACCCACTTCAGTGGCAGGGGAAGGAACAGCACTCAGCACTGAACTGACTGACGTACTGCTAACATTACAATCACTTTTATTTTGCCAACTGCTTCTACCATTTCAAGCCACCCTGTCAGTGACAGGGTCACTTTTTCAAACCAATGATCAACAACAATAGCTAGACTTCTTTCATCTCGACAGGTCACAAGAAGTAGATGGAATTATCGAGGATTTATTCTCTCTCACTGTATGCAGGAAGAAATCAAAAGTTAAGATTGATTTATCTTTTTTTTTCCCCCCCTCATTTTGATTTTTTTGAACTGATGTCTGCTTTAGGAAAGTCACAGAAATGAGTAAAGGTGGATAGTGCTTTAACAGCTAAGCACGTAAAGACTCCCAAGACGTAACCCACTAATGCTCACTGCAGCATTAATAACCTATTAAGACCAAAAAAGTTAGATGTCTTCACCTCTAAAAACTGGAGATGGTTTTCAAGACTTATCTATATGCATAGACGTGGACACTCTGCAACAATCAACACCAACAAATCTATAATCTAAAAGACAATCCTGAAGACTGACTAGACAAACAGGTGTTCGCCAGCAAACAAAAGTTTTTGATGCAGGTCACGTGCCACATTCATGAAGGAGCAGTGGTCAGCCGAGGCCTCAGAACCGCAGGGCAGGACATCTGGGGAACCTGGCACGGTGACAGCTGCGGAGGAATGACCATGGACGGTGTCTTGTGGTCTCCAAGGCCAAGACACCCCTTCCCCACTGTAATCCACTACGCATCGCATCTTGGAGCCCACACCTGAGGAGTTCCCGGCAGGAATCCTATCTTTAACAAATTAATGGCAACTTGACGCTGTCCGTCTCACAAGACTGTTCAATTTCTCCCACTTTAGCTGCACGGGCTTTCCAAAAAGCGGGGAGCAGCCTGGGAGCACATACCCTGGTGTCAGCACACAAATTCCACCTCCTTTAAAGAGAGAAAACTAAAACCCTTTGGCTCAAAGTATCAGACTGAGACCCTTTAAACAAAATAAATAAATAAATACATGAAAAATCGACAGAAGGGTGCCACTTCGCACTAAAAACCCCAACGACCCCAAACACCCAACCCGGACCAGCTGTGAAGGCGGCGAGGGGTCGGTTGGAAAAGGACGAGTGCTGCCTCACACCGAGCGGAACGGCTCCGGCTCTCCCGCTGTTTACCTTTCCCGGGGAACCGCCGAAGCGCCCGGCGGCGGGGACGTCCCTGCACTTCCAACAGGCTTGAAGTTAACCCCCCCTCCCTACACCCCCCCCCTCACCGGGGGGCTTCGCCGCCGCTGGACACCCCCCCAAAGGCGGAGGGAAGGACGGGACGGGCGGGGGTGTCCGCGGAAACCTGCCCGGCTCCGCCCGCCACCCCCCCCGCGCCCCCCGGTCCCCGCTCACCGTGCGCTGTCCGCCGTGTCGGGGGGCGCGGGCGGAGGGCTGCGGCGGGGGCAGGGGAAGGGCGGGCGGCCGGGGCTGGCGGAGGCGGCCCCGCGGCTCGGCCCCGCTGCTTCGGGCCGGCTCACACGTCAGCCCGCGCCACGAGACCCGGATCTGCCGGCTCCCGGCGGCGGGGACGGGGCGGTGCCGCCGCGCCGCTCCCGCCCCCCGCGCAACGCCCCTCCGCCGCCCGCTCCGGCCCGGCCCGGCCCGGCCCTGTGGGGCGCTGCCGGGTCCCGGCCTTCGCTGCCCGGCTTGAGGCGGCGCGGCGCGGCCGCGGTAGGTAGGCCGGCGCCGTTTTCAAGCAGCGCCTCGGCCTTAAAATAAAGCCCCAGCGCTGAGGAGGAAAACGGCTCCTCCGGGGCCGGGTGGGTCTGCACACCGCTCTGCCCCCCCCCGACACACCCCGCGGGAAATGCGGCCGCCTCGGCCCCCAGCCATCACCCACCACCACCACCACCAAATTTTGAGGGAATTTACAGGGTAGTTTCTCCCCTAGAAATCTACCTCGTGACTCAGGCGGCTTCTCCACAATTGAAGCATCCCTCAAAATACGCACTTAGATGCCGCGGAATGAAGCTAGAAAGGCAAATTTCAGATGGCGGCTGCCCGCGTCAGCCCGTTGGGTTTACCTGTGCCTGGCCAAGGAGCCAGGGGTGTCATACTGCCGTGTGGAAAGATGGACCGCATCCTGTCCTGGGGACAGCGGTACCACGCCGTAATGCAATGGGGACCACACAGGGGAGAAAACCTCGTCCTCCAGTATTTTCAAGGGCGGCTTAGCTCCTCCAAGCCACCGAGCAAGGAAGATGCTGCAATTACAGTGAGAAAGGAAGTTTGGATAGAAGTTGCGAGTTCTTACAGGTCAGTACCTCCTCATGGCACCAGGGCATCATACAGTCCGATATGGCCCACATGTGGGGACAACCTTGGCTGTTCTCGTTGCTCTTTGCTGTTGTCACAGGGCTTTTGAACCTCCTTTCATGGCTACAGCTTTCTTCCGAAAGTTTTCCTCTAGCCATGGGTGTCACGCCTACGTTATTCCGCCAAGTGTCAGTTGTGTTGCCAGTTGGCAGCCTTGCACGTCCAGCCATCGCTGGTGTGCGGAGCCACCTCTCCCTGCAAGACGTGGGTAGGCTAATTCTGCTCATTTAGGGCTGGCCCTGGACATAACGTTCCGCTTCCTGCGAGGCAGCAGGCAGGCTACCTGTGTCCAGCCATGCCACACAGTCCTGACTTGCTGTGGATCTTGCCTCTCCCACGTTTCAGCCCTTTCCCTTGGGTTAGTGCCCAGCTAAGGAGTGGCAATACTGAAACGTGAATCGAGGCACTGACACAAAGCCAGGCGATGACACACAAAAAAAAGCTAAGCTATGCAGAGCTCGCGTCATCTTGTCTTCCTCAACCAAGGGAACTGAACCTCTGGTAAGGCACTAAGGATGCTAAAATTCATCTTTAATTTGGAAATATGCAACTACATCCCTACAATGTTTCCTGACAGTCTGTCCAGGAGTTTAGAGTGCAACAGGAACCATGAACATCGGCAACATCAAGATGTGCCTGGCTTGAAGTATACTTTGGCTGTCCTGGCCAAACACAAAGCTCTCCAAGACAACGGTGTCAGAGGGTGGTCATAAGCAGAATGATCAACCGTAGCTGCATCCTTCCTCCCACCCCTCCCTCAGTCGTCCTCCTAACCCTTCACCAGGGAATGAGCCATCCTAGAAGCAAGCAGAGAGAGCTTCCCAACACCGTTGAGCAGCCTTGGCTACCTGTCTCCCCTTCCGCACTCAGCACCGAGGACTAGTCATGGTTCTAGACAATGGATCTGAGATGCTGAAATCCCCAAACCAGACACAGCTTACCAGACTAGCTCTGGCTCCAACAAGACAGGAGAGCAATGGCAACCACACAGTAGTGGAGAAGAAGGTTTCTCCTGTCAAGTGGAGGCAGGAACAGTGAACACTTCTATTTTCTTGCCTGTGCGCAAAGCCAAAGCGCCTGCTGTTGCTGAAAGGATGGCAAGCTTACTTGGGGCAACTGTTGCAACTGGAAAGAGAGTCCCATAGTGATTGATTCTTAGGAGAATTGAATTTGTACAATCCTAGAACTGGAAGGGCAAGACTAAGTGAGCTAGACAGGGAGTCTCAGATGCCGTGTCAGAAATAATATCAACCTGCAAAGAGCCTGTAAAGGAGAGGCAGGAGCTGATGGACATTACGACTAAGTGATCTCTGAGAAAGCAGTACGCAGTGATGGCACTTACAGCTAGAGTGTGACATCTTCCTCTCTCACTTTAAATCAAATGCAGCCTCCTTAACACTCAGCGCATCACATCGACCCATCCAGGAACTCGCATCGTGTCTGGTAATCTCTTGAAATTGTCCCTTGATGAGGCCTGCAGGCAGCACTATCTGGCTGGCCCGCCAGCCCTCTGGGTGAGATGCAAGCACTCACATCAAGCCGCTCCCCCTCCCTACTCTTGTTTCTTCCCCCCATGCTCTTATTGCAAAGTTTTGCAGATCTGTAAATAGTTTTACATAATTGGTCTTGGTAAAAAGCTGAGGGTTTTTTCAGTATTGTATTCTACATTATTTGCACTGCCTTTTTGACAGCAAAATGGAAATTTTTTTTCTGATTATCTTTCTTTGTTCAACATATATGTTTCCATTGGCATTCTTGGAAATACGGGAAGCTGATGGGTGTAATGAAGGAGGGATCCATGAAAGGGTGATCCTCATGGATGAAACTTCAGAGTATGAACTGCCAAGGAAGAGGGGCAGGCAATAGGAGCTACTGAAAGTAGAGACCAGGAACAAGAGAAACGATGCATAAGCTTACTGCTTTCAAATCAGCATGCACCTATCTGTAAGCAGAAAGTAGCTAGGTATTTTGCATAATACATTCTGCCAGAGCATCCCTCAGAATTTGGCCCTCCTGGTTCTCACGGGCAAATGAACAAGCCATAGCAGGCACTGATTCTATCTCAGCTTCCCACTCCCCAGCTTCAGCCATCTGCTCCCCTTTTACACTCACAAATTCAGTGCACGATACAGCAGTGAAACGAGATCCTGATATGGAGGCTGTTTTCAGACTCACTCTATGAAGTCTCCTTTCTGGCAGTCAAAGTATGACGAAAACAGTGATGATGACTTAGGCTACTTTATGAACAAAGGCATGAGATGCATTCAAGATGAGCTAGTAACAAGGACAGAATAGTAAATCCATTGATTTTGGCACACTAGAAAGAATCGTGCTGCCCACTGCCAAGCTAAAACTATGAAAACAACTCTGCTGGAAGGACAGAAGATGTTAATGCTCCTGCCACCAATAGCCCCATACAACGGAGGAGGGTGGGAGTTGAGCAAAACTTAACTATGACATTCTCTACATCTGCCATCTGAAAGTAGTGTGGATTGGGCACTTTGTAAAGCAACAGGCAGATGTCACATTCCACGTCGCAGTGCTAGCTTTCAACTTCTCTGCCCTGACAGGCAATGGAAAAGCAGGAGTCCTGTTGGTGATCTGATTTGCCAAATAATGGATGAGCTTGTTTACAGACACCCAAGGACATTACTTTTCCCATTCTGAAGTTCTCTTTCTGGCGATGTTCTTCTCATCTTTGCCGCATAACTCGTGCCACTAGGCATTGTATTGCTCACATCCAGATACTTTGTGGAGTGGAAATTTTTCATCTGCATTTCATGCAGTTTCATCAGATCTGAAAAATGACCCAGAAATGGGGCAAAGCCTCTTAACGTAACTCCTTCTCAGTCTGCTCCCTCTTTTCTTGTATGCAGTCCATCATGAGCAGATAATGCTATTCCCAGAAGGAATCTACACGAAATTCTACTGCAGATTTTGATGCTGAAGAGCCACTTGGAAGACATCTGCAGCATGGTCTGAAAATGGCATCCAGGAAGTGGAAAGGAAAAGATTATAAAGTACCCTTGCAGTAGCAAGGTAGGAGTGGCCTTTTGGCAGCAACACTGGGTTTTTGGAAAGAGGCAGCTAAATTTGGAAAAAGCAGCCAAGTCCTTAGAAAAGTTGCTCACAAACTTTCCTAGAATTCAGCTGGGCTGGCATTTCACAAAGCACTGGAGAATTGCAAAGCATTTTGGGATACTAGGCAGCAAGCCTGTGAATTAGCAGGCACAAAGACTATATTGTGTACTTAGGTTAATTTAACAGAAATTTAGTCGTGGTCACCACTGAACCAAATGTATACTGCCAGATTTTCTGTCAATGTACAGATACAAGCTTAATGAACATCCAACCACAACCTAAGCTGTCAGGACTCACAGAAAAAATGTGGCTCGGTAGAAAGAAGAAACTCCACGGAAATTGTCAGAGGATCTATGGAGGGCTTTTGTGCTCCTGAAGCATCAACACAGACTCTGAGATAAGTTAGCCACAGTCCAGGGGAAATGATCACAAAGGATTGCTGCAATGCTGCTGGATCACAGCTGCCCAATAAAGTTTTTCAAACTAGGAAATGGAGGAAGGAAATCTGAAGGTGAGGGGATGACAAGGATTATTTTACACTTAACTAGAATATCTGCTAGTAACTCACAGTAACTATGAAATGGAAGCAGGCCAACTGGGACACTTAAAAGATCAGGCTTGCAAAAAAACATTTAAAAATAGAGGATTAAGATCTGAACCACTGAATTGTTAACGATAACACTTGCTGATAAAGATATACCATCTGAACTAGGCTGAAATGGATCTGTAGAATGAGGATAGCAAGTTCTCAGCAACCACACAAGTTAATGAGACAAAGGTCCACTAAATTTCACTGTGATTGATAATTACACAATCAGTGTCAGGAACATATTTTGCAAATACTTTGGGAAATCCCCTCTAAAAATGCGGTCTAAGTGAACCAACACTGGTATAACCTTAATAAATTATTTTTCCTCTGGGGCAGAAACCATAATAGCAGCTGCACAATTGTGGTGGCTTTCTTGCAAAGAAAAGATGAGAAACAGTGTGAACTGCTGCTTAAGCAACTGTAGTTCACAGCCATAAGCTATCTGCAGCCATAAACTTACCAGCAGCTAACACCGCTATATTCATCCGAAAATTGCTGGCACTCAGGAAAAACACATCTTATGTCACCCTCTCTCTGTGTTCAGAGCCATTTCAGCATCCAGTCTGAGACTGCCTCTGAACGTGAGTCAGAGCCCTCAACTGTTACAGTTCTCACAGACTTAAAATAAAAATGAATCCCTGTTCATTTTCCAAGTGCACACCTAATAGAAGAACCGTATCTAATAGACGGACCACAGGCACAAAATGCAAGCCAGTAGATTTGCTGAATGTTAGTGCAGAAGAAAATGTGAGAGAAGGAAAGGAAAATCAGATCCCAAAGGATTTTTTGGGAACACTTTACCACATCTAACCAAGAAGCAGCAAAGAGTCAAACTCATCTGGTCAGGAACTGGGAATTACTCTGATCTGAAATGGATATATGCAGTTTTGCAGTCGGTATTAAGCATATGACTGAAATTTAAGAGTAACCATCCATTAAAAAGCCAAGGCATTATTTGCCAAGAAAAAAGAACAAAGAGAGAAGACATTTCACGCATCCCTGAGAAGGTGTATCAAAAGCAGAACTCTGCCAGTCAGTCCTTGGAGATCAGCGTTCCATCACATAAAACATGGCAGCATCTCTGTAGGGACTACACAGAACTAAACTAAATGGTTGGAAAAGAATCTGGTCAGTTATCACTTTAAGTGATACTCTGGTTTCTGTAGCACATTCAAGCATGCTTTTCACTTTGGATCTTAGAACACGAGGATTGACAAGTGAACTAGAAATGACTGCTTTCTCAGCTGGCCAAGATCTGCGTGAACATAATGCAAAGGTTTCAGCTTGTGGGCATTTGCTATCTGAGGATGTGGTATGATGCAGCTGGATGTTTGCTGCAGTATGTCAAACCTGTTGAACAAAAGCTGTAAACCCTACATGTTTGGTTTAAGAAACTTTGTTTGGTATAGGAAAGAAAATTAGGGTTTACAGAACTTGGTAACACTGTCGGGTCAGGAAAAAAAAAAGAATTCTGTAGTATTCAGCTCACGCTTCACAGTTCACAAGTTTTGCAAAAACACTGCACAGATTAAAGGAAACCATTTCAGTGTTCAAAAGTGTGAATTTACATTTTTGGTGTTTAAACGGGTTCTTGTGGTTACTTTGTGTTAAGCTGCTAAGGTCAAAATTGGGCATAGATGTTGTCTCTAAAACTGGAGGCAAATACCAAAAAAAAGATTGAAAGATTTGAAGCCAGTGCCATATTATGGCAGAAGTCCAACTCCTCTGCAGGGAAACTACTGAGGGAGCCAGACTCTTCCCAGTGGTGGCCAGTGACAGGGCAAGAGCACTGAACACAAACTGCAAGGCATGACATTCCAGCTGAACACAAGAAAACATTTCTTTACTCTGATGGTGGTTGAACACTGGCAGAGCTTGCCCAGAAAGGCTGCGGTGTCTCCATCCTTAGAGATATTCAAAACTCAAATGGACATGTTCCTGCCAGGCAACCTGCTCTAACAGGGGGGTGGGCTAGATGATCTCGAGAGGTCCTTTCCAACCTCAACCATGCTGTGGTTCTGTGATACTGTGCCACTCAAGAGGGAACCCAGGAGGAGGTACATCTGCAGAGCACTTTCACCACAAATTCAGTAGGAGTAAAATTATTTGGGTTGGGTGGTATTAAAATACAGGGATAGTAAAGCACATAGAAATATCTGTGCAGGAAGACACTGTATATATATACATTATTCAGCGTCAGTATCTTTTATGTCTGCTGTATGTTTGGGGAAGGGACCAACAGCATAATGTCACAACATTCCTAGGACTAAAAGTTAGGATCTGCAAAATCCTGAGAGACAATCATACAGCATGACTGAACATCTCCCAGCATGGCTAACCTCCAAGCGGGGAAAGAAAGGTACAGTCTAGAATACTGCCTTTTAAAAGGTGACAACTTCCAATCTACCACGTGGTCTTTTTGCACTCTGTCTGAAGATGGGAAAGCTGTAACAGGGAATTTTATGAGATGGGTTATAATTCAGTGAAACTGCTATAATTGCTACCCTTCATTTGAGAAAAACGTACAAGACAAGAAACTCCTTACATCTAAACTAGATCTTCCACCTAAACAAAGGCATACGCTGCTACTGAAAAGAAAGACACACAGAAGAGTAGGGATTTTCTAGATACTGTTCTGTGAAGCATCATGTGCATGACTGAGATCCAAAGGCCAGAGAAATTGCTTACTTCTGCTGTGTTCAGGGAAACTGTACATTACTCAATACATTAACAGAACAGCATTTGAGCCTTGTTTATTTAACCTGACTATATCCTCAAAGTTCTCCTCTAATAACTTGCCATATCCTATGTTCCTGCTAGCCACATGGCCAAACTGGAGACAAGCAGGTTAGGAAAACAACAAAATCAGCTTCTTTTAATTTGTGTTCTTGAATTGGTCCTTACTGGTTTCTATGACTTCAAATGCAGTTCAATTAATTTTTTACACAACTGTGGTCTAAACTAGTGCTTTAGACTTAATACTGTAGTTGTAAGATCAACATAAAAGGGTTGGCTTTTTTCCTGATACAAAATTGTTCTAGTCTCCAAAATGCAGATATTTTAGGAGGGTATCAACAGCAATGCAGCTTGATAAATTACCCATCTGTCATGGCTGAGCTCTTTCTGGACAATCTCTGAAAAACTTCACTATTTTGTAAATTTTTATTGTAGACAGTTCCAAAAGGCTTCCATCAGTTGTGGATTTGATGCCCATCATGACAAATTATACTGTAGTTTAGCAAGATGGCCATCATTAGAAAAAGTTTCGAATTCTAGTTAGAATTTTCAAAAAGCCTTGGATTCCTGAAATTGCTAGATCAAGCAATAATAGCTGAATTCAAGAGCTCCAGATTTCTTTTTTATTAAAACTAATGATATTTTCCTACCTTTCAGGATCCCTAAAAAGTCTTGTGCTTTACAAAACAGAGAGACTATTGGAAGGACTCATAACAACCGACGATGCCAAGTATACTGTGGTATTTCTCTCTGTGGTTTGGCTTCTAGTAGATTTCCGATTTTACAGCATATATTCTTGTATTATACCATGGTTATTCATACATCTTTAATACATATTCTCTTATAGCTGGAGACCTTTTTTGAGTTGGGACCACATGTACTGTATAACGCTACTGCCTGCAGGAGTTTGATCCCCATTTTGCATAAACCTCTTTGCAGCCTGCATTGACGGCTCTATGTCTCAGGTTATATACATGATGAAGGAAAGGTGTCCAGACATATCCTTTTCTCCTGAGAAGACACAGCACTGATGTAGCAGGACAGTTTGCAACACACACTCCCTGAATAAGTGTTGTCTGTCTCCTCAAAGACAAGGCAGGAAGCCAGGTCGACGCATCTTGGAGACCCAAATTTGATCTACATGTTGTCAGTTTGTACACTTTGTACACAATGAGCTTTCCAGCAGTTAGCTTATCTACACTGCCAGGAATATGAAAATATTTTAGCAATTAAAGACCACTACCAGTGCTGTGCAATTAGGCGGTGACTGCGTTTACTTTTCCTCTAACAGAAAGTGGTTTTATTTTTTATTTATTCTGGATTCCCATATTCACTCAATTAATGTTTCACAATAATTTGCAGTTCCAGTTCTAATTCTAAACTCAACTCTCCTAATGAGAGACTCTAACTCCACCCCCAAGCAATCATTCCAAAATATTAATGCCATTTTATCTTCTCTCTTACTTATTTGCTCCATTCCATCGCATCCATACCAGCCAGGTACTTCCCTGGCTACCACTGCACTGAACAACAAATTTAAGCTTCCAGCTTCAAGGTCCTATATACTTCAGTCCTGATGACATTTATGAAATGGAGGTTTTCTGAGCATCAGCCTAAATCTGATTTCAACACTGATAGTTATTAAAACAGCAGAGATCGTTATTGAGTCACAAATCCTAAGGACACGAGGAGAAGATGATGTCCAGCTGGCCAGGAAAATCTGTCCAGCTGCTCTTTTAAGGCAGCTCTAAGTCCCTTCTGTACCTATCTATGAAAGGAAGACGGCCATATTTAATTAAATAGTTACATAGATTTGATAATGTACTATAAGTTATTACTTTAACAGATGGTAATAGAAAATGCTTAAAATGGTACAAATACTTCACTCAGGGTAGAAAATGTTTCTGAGTGGAAAACAACATACCAGCAATGTAGCGTGGTGACTACATGCTTTATATTATTGGCCAAATCCTCTCTTCCCTGATAACTCTAACACTTATAAAATTAATAATAATAGCCATGTTAAGTTGTGAAATCTATTTCTGTATTCCCAGCTTGCTTTCAATTTGAAAGGACCCTCAAAAAGATTGCAATCTTTTTTTTTTCTTTGTGATAGGAAGAAAGGAGCATAACTTTACACCTTTTCCTTCCTAAGAAATGCTTTTAGTTCCCTGTGGTTAACTTGTCAGTCTGCTGATGCCAAAATTTTCAAGGTAGATGCCCACTCATTAAGCATATTAATGAACTAGGACCTCCTGCACATTTACAAGAACTATCTCACAGCTGAACCTGCTTTTTTTTTCTTCTTTTTTGCCTTTCATGAACCCACAAGAAACAGCACCTAGACCCCCAAGGTGTATGTACCACCAGATGAAAATCACTCCTCCACAAAGAAGCGGAAGTTTAAAAAAAAATAGCTTTACTAACAGACTTAAAAGCATTGGGGCTGCTTGTATCTAGGTTTTCTGACAAAAAATATCAGGCTCAAATGTAATATTAATTTAGAAGATATTGCCAGGCCACCAAATTAATGAAAAGTCCAGGGTGTCCTGTCAATTCCTAATAGAAGCCTGTAACAAGTGAAGAACAACGGGGCGTTATTATTAAACTACCAAAAATTTCTGCACAGGCATTATTTAATGAAAACTTTGCTAAATCTTGTTTAAGCCATAGATTAATTGTTGTAAAATCAATAGCTGAATTCATTTCTGATCTAACTCCACTAAGTCAGATGAATTGCATCATAGAATTATAGAATCATAGAATTGTTGAGGTTGGAAGGGACCTTTAAGATCATCAAGTCCAACCATTCACCTGACCTGACAAAACCACTTCTAAACCATGTCCCCAAGTACTGTGTCTGCCCTTTTTTTAAACACCTCCAGGGATGGTGAATCCACCACCTCCCTGGGCAGCCCATTCCAATGTTTGATAACCCTTTCAGTGAAAAAAAATTTCCTAATATCCAATCTAAACCTCGCCTGGCATAACTTGAACCTGTTTCCTCTCGTTCTACCACTTGTCGCTAGGGAGAAGACGGCAGCCCCCACCTCTCTACAACCTCCTTTCAGGGAGTTGTTGAGAGTGATAATGTCTCCCTTCAGCCACCTCTTCTCCAGGCTAAACACCCCCATCAATCATATGAGTTCAAACTGAATGACTTTCAGATGACTCTGATGTTTAGTTAGTACACTAACTGCCTTTTTAAGCATATATATTTAAGCCACTAATGACATGAAAAATACAATTTGGAAAGTGCAGGCATCATGAGCGAATACTGCCTCTCTCTACCAGGAACACCAAACAATTTCTGTCCCACTGTTTTAAGCATTTCTGCCTGCAGAACTCCTACAAGTTCTTCCTCAACACCTTTAGAGGACAGACTGGACAAGGCAGTAGCAGTTCCGTGAGGTCTTGTAAGGCAAAGAGCTCCCTACGAGGGATCCGTCTCACACGAGGAAGCCGGTCTGCCCTGTTCCACCCAGGAGAGGGCACTCTTACACCTGTCCACGCCACCGGACGTGGACACGTCTAGGAGGAACAGGAAAGTTAAGATGACAACTTAGAACTCGGTCAACTTGCACAACCAGTTAGTTATTTTTATGATAAAGCTAATCTTCGGAATGAGTTGAGTCATCCAGACGCTGCCACAACAGGAACACAATATGACAGACAATAAACGTGCAGGCTAAATTTATTTTTGTAGTCTCCGAAATGTGCTAAATGATACGTGGATAAAAAAGGCAACTTCTGGCATGTAGGCCTCTCTGTTAAAAGCTGGGATGACAGAAAGAGAACCGTAGGTGTAAGTTTGGTGAAAAATGAGGGTTAAATTTAAAAATAACCTAGTTTTATGAATGTAATTTGTTGCGGATTTTTTTAAATACAGCATTATTATAAATGAGCATATGAACATTTAAATGCAAAGTGCACACCATCCAACACTAATACAGCCTGTAAAGTTAATCCTCGTATGGATGCCTCATGAAATAAACAAAATAAGAATTAAAAATATGTTACAGCTTCAACCCCTGTTTCTAAAGTGTTTGAAATCATTATACAGATCTTGAGACAGCTCTCCTCTCCAATAAGAAATCCTCCAGCAACAATGAGAAAAGATCAAGGCTGATATTTTTGATTTTCCTAAACTAAAGAGGCCAAGATGAGGAGGGGGGGAAGACTTGTTATGCAAGACACAAAGCAGCAAGAGAGGAACAGAATGTTGCATGCTGGAAAGTTAGTTTCAAAAATGGCATTTTCTTCTAATCACAGAGAACAATCTCAACAATTCCAAATTTTCTCTGAGTAATTCTACTAGAAAAATATCCTATTGATATGAACAGAATAAAATTAGAGAAATATGGAAATGAGGAAAAAATTGCCAAGAATCTTAACTTGAAGAACAGAAATTTAATCATCCGTAGTGCTGTCATAAACACCTTGGAGTCCCCAGGCAGTACACTGGGGCTGGGGGGCATCCATACTCTCAGACTGATGAACCATGCACGTGGTGACTGTACTGTTTGTACAGTGAGTCCAACATGCACAATTTGTGCATGAACAATAGCCACTTTTCCATTAAAATGTGGGGAACTGGTTCCTATATATAAAGTTGTAGGATAAATAATATTTCCTATATTACATGGGAGATGATATCGTGTTTAGGATATTTGGTTATCCTAGCATCAGCTAATGAATACTGGCAGCCTTTCCATATTGAGAGCTTGGGCTGAGGTGTTACCACCACTGATCTTACTTTATAGGCACTGATCCTATAAACTTTCCTCCTGCAGTAATCTTACATAGTTTAAACTTCATATAATAGACCGTATTTTGTGCTCCCACTTCCAGAAGTATTTCAAAGCAATATGCCAAACATACAATTCTGGGTATCCACGCATTATTTAGTATCTCCCACTCCATTAGTTATGATCAACACCAACGGGCAAAAGTATAGACCAATTTGCAGCCAGTTTGTGAAAGCTGCTATTGAAAGAACTGTTTGGTATAAGGCTAAATTCATGATTGGATCAATGAGAGAACTATCTGCTGAAATCAGATACACTACAAAATTTTGTAATTCAAAAAGTGAGCTAAGTTCAACGGACTACAGTTTTCCATTTTGTGTACGGATTTTTCTAACGGTGAAAGGCTAATGAGAACTTAATTCAGAGTATAGACACAGAACTACATATCAACATACTATAAAATACATTATGAAGTCAGACATGGAAGTCACTGAAATCACACAAAGAGGCTATGTTCTCATTTTTTCTAAGCATTTTCTTATTTCACAAAAAAAAAAACCCTAACCCAAGCAAACGCTAAACCAAACCAAAACCAACACCCAAAACACCTACTCAAAGCCTGCTAGTCTATGGTCCTGTTCTGGCCTAAAACCCTGTAGAGTCTTCTGTAAAACAGTGAACTATGTAGTAAAGCATAAAACAGTATAGGAGGGATACAATCATAAGCCCAGCATACCGATTACATGAGGTACTGATTTTATGCATTATTTTAATCCTGGCAAAACTCACCACTACTCTGTTCTACCCCCCAAAAAGCCTTTGTATATCTATCCTTCACCAAAGAGAAAATTAACACAGTATATGGTGAATATGAAACAACTGTGAGGTAAGTGAAAGATGCCTATTTAAGAACAAAGGAAAGGACTGGGGTATACTAAGGAAAAGAGATACAGTAATTCATATTAATTTGATTTGCTTTTTGCAGTAACAGACTCTGACATTTGTAATCCAAATGAGCACATGAAAATGAACCTAGATACAAACCAGGCAAAATCATTGCCCTTTACTGTGGCTGTTACTGGATGTGTACTACCTATAACATACAAGCATACTCACAGGAACACAAAGGACTCTGACACTTGATAAAGGTCATGTTTTCCACTCCATTCTGAGCAAAATCTGAATATTAGAAGCTCAGCTTCTTTCTATGAGCTGTCTGAAAAGACATGAGGCAGTTAACACAGAGATTTTATGTACTACCTTTATAATTTCTGTCTATAGTACTTAACAGAAGCTCAGCACACCATAAACCTAACTTTCATCTATGAGCTCTAAGAGGCAGAGAAGAGTTATTACCCTTATTTTACAGGTGAGAGCCTAAGGCACAGAGAAGCCACAGCCTAACTTCTCAAAGGGAACCTAAGACACATCAGTGGGACTTAGATGTCTAAATTATTCTGAAGATGAAGGCCCAAGACCACAGTAGAAGTCATTAAAAAGGAATCAGGCCTAATGCAAAATGATCTTTCTCAAAAAGGTACTAAAATCCTCAGCTGAGAAACTGCATTGTGTATTGCATTAAAAACAAGTTTCAGCCTGAAGAAGACCTAATTTGATGAACAGATGCACATGCTTGCAGGAAAATGGACTTTTTCCAGTCAAACCACGGAGGAAGAGTAAACACACACAGAAAAAGGACTATATGCATCTGTATATAGTTGCCAGATTTATTTTTATCAGTTGGGCCCAGAGTTTCTTTACTGTGTATATAATAGTCAAAATGCTGTATATACTAATGGAGATAAATAAACAGCACTTGCAGATGACAGCCATGCCAGAAGTAGACATTTGTTGAGATAAATGTCCATGTTGTACATTGTCCTCCACGGCACCACTACGAGAAGGCACCATAAAAACTTTCTGTAGACCTTTATGTCTTGAAAGCCTCTGGTTCCTAAACAAACAAGTTGTAAATGCAATCTCATGTTCCCCTCTGAAGAATCTACCTATGCTTTTCCATACTATACCGTATTTTGCGCACCTCAGGCTAGCAGCGATGGTTACTGCTCTCCCATCTCAATTTTCTAGATGGAGCAACACCCGTGGCTTGCCGTGTTTGCTTCTGCAATAAAATGTTAACAGCCCATTAGACAGGACTGACATTCACCTTTTTTACTCCACTTTTAAAATCTTGTATAGCAGAATCCATAAAAAAGAAACAGTTCCTTACACTGCCTCCTCAGAGTTGCCTGCTCCTGGGCCTACCAGGCCTGTAAGCTCAACCCCGTCTGTCCTGTCCGGTCCCGTGTGAGGAGGAGGCAAGGAAGGGCCAAGGCTGGGAAGAGGGCAAGGAGCTGGGCCAGCAGTGATGGATGTGTAAGGGCCTGCCTCAGACACCTCAGACTTTTCCCCTGCTACCTCGGACACCCCCCGGCCCTGCCCAGCTGCCGGCTCAGCCCTCCCGAGGGCACTCCTTCCTTCACCCGGCCCGCTGCCTCAGGCCTCCCCCCCCCCCCCCCCCATGCTACTGCACAAGGCCGGGCCAGGCCGGGAAGGGCCGCGCTGCCCGCGGCGTGAGCCGTGACAACACAACCGCCTTTACCCTGCCCCGCGGCCCGCCACCGGCGGCGGCAGGGCTCTGCCTGCAGACGGTTCTCCTCAGGATTTCGCCAAGGCGCCGCCGGGAAACCCGCCCGGCGAGCGGCGGCCGGCAGGCAGGCAGGCAGGCGTCTCCCGGGGCGGGCGGCACGGGGGGCGAACCCCCCGCGCCTCCTCAGGAGGCGGCGACATCATCCTTCCCCCGGGGGCAGCGGGGAGGAAGAGGCCGAGAGGCGGCCAAGAGGGCACGCCGCCACCCCACCCCAACCCCCGCCGACGGCGGCGGTCAGCACTCGGCCCCCACCGTCGGGGAACCCCGGTGCCCGCTCCGCTCCGCGCACACGACGGCCCCTCCTGAGCGGCGGCGGCGGCAGGGCCGGCTGCCCTAGCGCGCATGCTCGGCGCGGGCGCCATTTTGGTGGGGCCGGGAGTTATCCAGCGGGAGCGGCGGCGGAGCTCGCTGGGCCCGGCTCGGAGGCAGCGGCGAGTGGGTGCCCGCTGCGGAGATGGCTAACATCGCGGTGCAGAGGATCAAGCGGGAGTTCAAGGAGGTGCTGAAGAGCGAGGAGGTCAGAGCCTCTCCCCCTGCCTGCCGCCACCACCCCCACCCTCCCCCGCGTGTGTGTGTGTGTGTGTGTGTGTGTGTGTGTGTGTGTGTGTGCGCGGTGTGTCTGTGAGTGCGGGCAGTGGGGGAAGGCGCGGGCGCCCCGCCGGCCTGCGCGGGGACCCCGCTTCGCCCTCGGCCCCACCTCCCCGCGCTGGGGGTGGGCCCGTCCCACGGCCTCGGGGAGGGGAATGGCGATTCCCGGGGAGACGGGACCCGCCAGCCGCCGGGAGGGAGATGGGGGGGGGGGAAGGAGGGGGCCGCGGAGCCCCTCCCCCAGCGGGAGCCGCCGCCGGCCGAGGGGGGGAGCGGGGCCGGCGGGCCGGGCCCAGGAAGTGCGGCGGCGGCGGGGGGCGCGGCCCGGGGAGGCCGGGCAGGCCGGCAGGCAGGCCACCGGCGAGGGTCCCCGGGCCGGTGCCCGGGAGCGGGCTGCCAGGCCGGAGGCGGCGGGGCGGGGGCGGGGGGGGGCTGCCCGGCGCGGCCTTCCCTCTCCCCGCTCCGGGGCCCGCGCTCTCCCGCCTCCCTCCGCAGGCGCGTGAGTGCCGCCGGGCCCACGCGCGGCCGGGCCCACGCGCCGCTCCGCCGGGGAGGGGGTTGGCGGTGCGGGCCGGGAGGCGGTGAGGCGAACTGGGGAGGCCCAGGTCGGGGAGGGGGGGGGGGGGGGGGGGGAACGTGGGCTCACACGTCCCCCTGTAACTCACCCCTCTGGTCGGCCGCAGCCTGAGGCTGCACAGTGTGGCTTTAATTAATTTATGTTTTGTTTTGTTTTTTAAAGGGGTTGCAAGTAAATCCCTGTTTATTTAGGTTACTTTAATACAGAACTTCCTTTATCCCACTGCAGGCTTACTCACCTTCAGGTGGATGCTTTTAAAGCCTCACTCATTTCAATCGTGTTACCTCGTTTCCCAAACAGTATGTTCTGAGGTATGTGGTGGTCAGTAAGAGAAGCTGACTGCTTTTCAGGGGGACATCAAAGAAGTTCTCATCAGTTTTGGGAGAAACGCACAGCGGCATTTGCAGGGCTGCATCAGCACAGCTTTTGCTGTGTCTGTGTCTGAGTTGGTGGACGTCAGCCAGATAGGTTTTAATGGTTGTGTCGTCATCGTCGTCCTACTTGGGATGATGTTGCAGGTTGGATGCTTGTGAAATATTAATGTGAATGTGTAACTCTTAGAGCTGGTGTTTTAGAAATCTGGACGTGTTCACAGAGGGAAAAATCGAGAGGGTAATTTTTGGAAGGTACTAATGACTTAAGGAAAACGTGTTTAGGGTAGCAGTAGTTGATGTGCTTTCAAATTAAGTGTGCTAACAGCATTGTTGCTATGCAGCTTGAACTAGCCCCTAGAAAAATGTAAGGGCCTTGTTTTACAGCTGCCTTCAGAGCCCAGGCTGATTTCCCCAAGCTATTGCACAGCGAATACAGGATTCCATGTAAACTAAGAGAAATTTCTAGGTGCATACCTTTATACCAAAGCTAGAAAATCTAGACCTTGTAACCCATGTAACCAGCTGATATTGTGGGAACAAAGAAGTCTTTATTTGAAAGTGCTGCTTAAAGGCTTCAGGACCCTTTCCCTTTGCTTTATGTAGGAAAAAAGAAACCTTAACTTACATAGGTTTTGGGGGAGATCCATGCTAAATTTTCTTACTTTAAAGGTTGGATCCAGTGAGCATGTTTTTCACTATTCCTGTTTGTTTAGTCTGTGCGTTGAAGGGTCCCTACAGAATGTTGGAAATAAGTAGTATTATGACTTAGCATTTAAGCTCCCTAAAGCTTCCCAGAAATATGACCACAATTCTTATGAAACTAAAATTAGGGAGTTTTAAAATTACAATACAGAAGAGTTTGATATTTCTTCTTTTTCCTGCCACTAGCAAGCTATATGCAAGTGGTATGCTGATAAAGCAGTACGTATAAAATTGCTGTTTACAAAATATACTAACTCCCCTGTCTTGAATGCAAGATTTCAGTATTACTGAATGGTTGTCTAAGTTGCAAGTAAAGTTTTTTGTGAATGTTTGTAAATTGAAAGGCAGTCAAACTATGCTGTCAGTACCACTAAGCATAAAAACGTATGGAATGAGATGGTGAATGGAGGTATAACTAAATACTACAAATCACAGAGGAGGAAAAAAGTGGGTTTTTTTGCTATGTGATTTGTGTACTAAAAGGATTATTAAACTTTGTTTCTTTAAAAAAAAAACAAACCCACAACATTTTCCTGGATGGTGATGCTAAATCTGTTATTTAGAAGTTTTAAGTCCTTCTCTGAAGGCAAAGTGACTCATGTTATCTGCATTTAAACTGTTCTGGGTTTGATGCTTTCAGCTACACCTGAACATGAAGAGCAGCCCCAGTGTTTTCCTTGCAGATGCAGCATGAGCGCAAATGCATGGAGGAAGGGGCAGGCACACTTGATAAAAGTACATAGGAAGTTTGTTCTCTGTCATCTTCTCATACTCACCTTTGGTCTGAAATAGAGTGGTGGAACCAGAAATGTTTTTAAAGGGAGAAGCTGGATAGCAATTAATTGCTTCTGCATTTGAAGTATGTATTGGAAGCAACAAATTTCACTTCTAAATATAAGTGAAGAAAGCGTTCTGAAAAGTGTGTTTATCCTTGCTATGGATAAGGATCTATGGATCCTTCCTATTGATGTGACTAAATGTACTTTTCATATGCTTAGCACTTTTCTGTTTCCTTGACTTAAATGGCATTTCTGGGAAATCACTAAAATGTGAATTTTAGACTTTGTCTTGCTGTCTGGTTTACAGATAGGAATGAAGGATTTTTATCTTTTTTTAAAGTTGAATCCGGGCCTTCTTGCCTATTTTGAAAAAGCATTTAAAGTCTTTTCACACTTGAGCAACAGAAGCGTCTTGCTGTATTATTTCTAGTTTTATTATAACCCCCACACATTAACTTAAGAAGTGGGATATTGTGTATTTAAGAGAGATCCTTGAAACTTTGCATTTCTTTAATATTTGAATTAAATAGTGGAAACAAACAACAATTTACTTGTCAGGAGTGGTCTCCAAAATATGATTTAAATAAAACTTTTTACTTTTGTGTGTACATTTAGTATTTTCCCATTTGCTTACATCTTGAGGAAAGCAGGATAACTGTTGGAGCCCCCAATATAAGAAGGACATGGACCTGTTGGAACAAGTCCAGAGGAAGGCCACGAAGATGATCAGAGGGCTGGAGCACCTCTGCTGTGAGGACAGGCTGAGAGAGTTGGGGCTGTTCAGCCTGGAGAAGAGAAGGCTCTGGGGAGATCTTATAGCAGCCTTCCAGTACCTAAAGGGGGCCTACAGGAGAGCTGGGGGGAGACTCTTTTTATCAGGGAATATAGCGATAGAATGAGGAGTAATGGTTTTAAATGGGAAGAGGGTCAATTTAGATTAGATATTAGGAAGAAATTCTTTACTGTGAGGGTAGTGAGACGCTGGAACAGGTTGCCCAGAGAGGTTGTGGATGCCTCGTCCCTGGAGGTGTTCAAGGCCAGGTTGGATGGGGCTTTGAGTAACGTGGTCTAGCGGAAGTTGTCCCTGCCCGTGGCGGGGGGGGTTGGAACTAGGTGATCTTTATGCTCCCTTCCAACCCAAATAATTCTGTGGGAAAAAGCTTTAAAGTTCTCAGTTAGATGAGGTACTGCATCTTTAACAAAGATGAAGCTGTTAAGTTAGTCTAGGTAGTAAGTTGATCGGTTAAATATGTGTTAAGGGTACTGTACTAGTATTAAAATTCTAAAATGAGTAAGCAGTACATTAAATCAGATCATACTTTAAACCCTAGTCAAGGCAAGACATCAGTTGCTCAACTTTATCTCTTTTCTTGTTCTGTCATTTCATTAATCTGTTATCTTGTTGGTTTTATGGGCTGAAATTCTAAAACCACAAAACGTATTTTGAACAAAAGCATGAGGCTGCAGCATTATGGAGAAACCAATAAATTGGTGGAGGGAGAATAATATCCCACTTTTGGTAAGTGGGAGAAGGCTTTGGTGAAGGTTAGCTGGTATTACTTAAGAATAGTTACTGAAACGCTGCAGTGGGTAGCCAAATCCCTACTTGCTTTCTCTTTATAAGCAACTATCTTATGAGAGGAAGAATCTGTCTGGCATTTAACAATGAACAGAAACATGATGAAAAATCTTGTGGTCACTTGCGGTCAAACTGATGCTGAGAAGTGGTTGTAGTTTATCGGGTATGTTAAACAATGTGGGACTTTGTTTTTATATTTTAATAGAGCATCGGAGTTACACTTTAAATAATATTATGCTAGCATTGAAGGATTCAATGCTTAATTGGCTATCAAGTTTCTTTTATCATGTAGAAATGTAAGGTGTTTTCTGGTCATCTGTAAGTCGGAGGCTAATAGTTACCTTGCAGTGAAACCACTACTCTGGTACCAAAAGTAACACATTAGGACACATAGCTTCCTCCTAGCAAGAAGAGAGTTGCTGGTATCTCTACCACAAAATGTTCTTCTCTTATGAATATCAAGAGGCAGGGGTTGATCTGCATGAGAGGTAAACCCAGATAGAGCTGAGAATGAATTAATCTCAACTGCAGTTATGGAATATGAATATCTGTGTGAGCAGATATCTGAAGCAGCAGTTAAAATTTGTAACTTGCTTGAATCCAAAGTAGCATCCAAGCGGAGACGGTAGGTTAATAGCAAAAATTGAAGTATTTCATTTCCAAGAAGGAAGTAGGTATTTGTTTTGGAGTCCACTATGAGTTTTTGTGATTTACAGGAGAAAGGGAGAAGGGAAAGGTAATGGTAGTCTGCCGTGCCACGTCCCTCCTTAAGCGTTTAGAGTTCTAGTGAGTAGCTCTGGTGTTTGCTTTTATCATTGCCTGTAGTGGTCTTGTGGTTTGTGTCAGTTCATAGTAAGATGCTAAGTGACATCTCTGAAATTTTCTTGCTATGTGGAAAAGCCATAAGCATTTAATCTTCAGGCTCAGAAAAACTTCATTACTTTGGTTCGTTTACATTGGGGCAGTCTTGGGTGCTCAAAGTTGAATTCACTAAGATGGAAACTTAGAGTGGTAATTGTGCTTTAGTGTTACTAGAAGGGCCTGTTGGAAATTGTGGATGCTTGTTTTTCTTCCCATTTGTCATGTAGAACCAATGCAGATATGTAAGAATGAGCTGTATTCTATTACGGCTCCTGAATCAGCAACAGATTTTTTTAAACAGCGTCCATTTTCTGCTTAACTTCTGATTCGTAAGAATAGTCTCATTGAAGTCAGTAGAGGTTTAGTGAGTGCAGTGAGACTGTTTGTGTGAATAAAGCCAGAGCATACCTAATTAATTAAAAGGCGTAAAGATGAGAACTTTTAAATTGACATTATTATATAGGTACCGATCTCTGTTCAGCCTCTCAGAAGGCTTGTGTAGGATAAAGTGGTGGTGGGGTGTCTGTGTTGGAGTGAAGGGTACAATGCAAAGGGATCTTAGTAGGCTGGAGAAACAAATGGGCTGATGGGAACCTTTCGAAGTTCAACAGAGGCCCCAAGTCTTGCATCTGGGAGGAAATAACACCATACATCAGTACATACAGACTGAGTACTGGAGACTGACTGGAAACAAAGCAGGCTAGCAGAAAAAGACCTGCATGGACCTAGTGGAGAGCAAGCTGAAGGTGATTCAGCAGTGCTCCTGTGGCAAAGCAGCCCAAACACATACTGGGTTGCATTAGCAACAATGTAGCCAGTGGGTTGTGAGAAGTGATTCTTCACCTCTATTCCGTGCTTATGAGACCATATCTGGTGTATTGTGTCAAGTTTTGGGCTTTCCAGTGTAGGACATTGGTGTACTGGAGTGAGCCCAGCAGAACACCGTCAAGGTGGTTAAGGGGCTGGAGCACATGATGTGTAAGGAGGGGGGTGAGAAAACTGACATTACTGAGAGCACTGTTCAAAGGAACATCTTCCTGTCATCCACAAACACCTAATGAGAGGCTCTGGAGAAGAGCCAGACTTGTCTCAGAAGTGCACAGGGATAGGATGAGAGGCAACAGACACAAGCTGGAACATGGGAAATTCTGACTAGATACTGGGGGGGGGGGAAATTACCATGACAGTAGTGAAACATTTAAACAGACTGACCAATGAGACTGTGAAATCTCTATCCTTGGAGATTTTCGAAACTCAACTAGACAAGTTCTTGAGCAACCTGCTCTCTTTGGACCCGCTTTAAGCAGAAGGTAGGACTAGAGGCTACCCACGTGTTTCTTCCTACATGAGTCCATATTTCTAGTGCAAGATTGGTTTTTAATTACTTTTTTTTTTCCTGTTTGTGAAAGAAAACATACAGACAGGGGTTCCAACTCTGTTGCCTCACTTTGTAAAACTTTCCCCTGTAAACAAATTGAAGACTTTTAAAGTAGACTTTTTAGTTCAGAGGCTTCCATTCTTGTAAGACAATAGTTCTGAAATGTGAAGATCATCTTAACTTCAAAATAATGATTTGTGAGATCCTTTGTACATTGCCAAAAATAATTTTATCTACTGTGATTTTAGGCAAGGCAAGGTTTGGACCTGTTTCCTATAACTATATAAAAAGGACACTGAAATGCCATTACTTATCATCTTCGGTTTTCTCTTAATTCTCTCTGTGGTGTGTTTGGTTATATCTTCCAGTTTGTAATGGAAAATAATGCAGAATGGATCTGTAGATCTTTGCCTTCAGTGGTGTTTGTCTGCAAGTCACTCTTTTGAGCCAGCTATTCTTTTGTTATCAAACCAAAATGCATTTACTAGGACATTTTAAGAAAACTACTTACTCACTTCTAAGGTGATCTTTCTGAATTATTAGTTTATTTGTAGTTTTATGCCTGTTTATCTGACCTATGTAGCTGTTTTTCAAGTTCTATGAATATAATACCATTGCATTTGTCAGATAAGTGTTATGTGGAAACTAATAAGCACTAGTATTATGAATGTTACTTAAATCTCTGATTCAAAATACTTAACGTATAACGTTAGTGATCATTTGACCAGACCTGTGAGGTGGTCAAGTATTGGTAGTGGGAATATTTGCGCAGGGAAGGCAAGATCTATTGCTTGTTCTTGTGTTCAGCTAATGGCATTTTTTCACATTAATGTGTATCCAGTTGAGTCCAAATTTCTAGTGAATGGTCTACATATCAGTTGGCAAAATCCTAAAGATTTTGGGAGAAAGTGGAAAACAGGAAAAAAAAATTGGTCTCCATTGGAGTCAGGCTCATTTGGTTGTCTTTAGTAATCTCTTAAAAACGTGAGGAAAGAGAGCAGTCACTGGTTACAGGACTGGGTTAGTCAGTTTAGGATTAGGGGTTAGGCCGCAGCTGGTACCCTCCGACCACACCTCTTCGTGGACGTAAAGGACAGTAGGAATTAAGAAATCCTTTAACCTTCCCAGTCTCCCATTCATTCTTCTGTGCTTGTTTCCAGGAGTTTGGCTTTAATAGGAAAGAAGTGTACGAGTCCTAAGGTTAGTTCACTTTACTCCGTATGGAATTTAAATAAAGTTAACATTTTATCATAGTAAACTTGTGTAACTATAAACTGCAAGAAAGTGCGGGTTAACAGTCCAATCTTGAGTTGTCTAATGGTCTTTCAGTTGTATTAAACTTGTTAAACTAGGGCAAGTACTTAGTGTAGTTCTTAAATTAGTTAGTTACCTGTTCAACAGTTTCTGTCTTGTTTAATAACCCCAGTAAGGATTCTTGTTGTTACTATACTTCATCACTTTTACACTAATAATTGCTGCTGGTAAAAATGTTTTTGGTTAAACTTTATCATTAATATGCAGACTACATTTTTGTCTCTGACAAACTAGGTAAAACTTTCCTGCAATTTAGATAAAGAAAATAAGCAATTTGGTTCTTTTATGGCAAAGAGTGTGAATTTTGAGAAATAGTATTTTATAAGGCACTCCAGGGATGTAGTCCACTTTTGCACTCCTGACTTATCTAGCATTTTCCCTTCAGATTATATCAATGTTAATACTTGTAATATTTGAATTGGGAGCACTTGAATATGGTTGCCATGAGTATTTCATAAAATGGTATCTGCATATTAAATAAAGTACCTCTGTAAGCAGCAAAAATAAGCTTGTTTGAGGACCAGATCTGCGTCTGTTATTCTGGTATGTTGTAACAGAACTGTATTAAGGCCATGGATTGCTCCTCCCTAGTCTTCGAGCGATGTTGTGAATATCCCTGCCTACAGAAGAAGCTTTATTCAACACTTATGCTTTAGTTGACACCATAAAACTCAGTCAGTCATATGGTATAACTCCAATTTGGCTATGCTTGTGTGGAAGAGAGCTGAGCTCATACTGTGTGTCATTCTTCTGCTGGAATTTTAATAGGGGTTATCCTGTCTACCTTTGTCTGGTGTCACAAGACACATAGAAAACTAATTTGTGTTCATTATTTCATCACTTCTATTCATTATTAGCCAGTAAGATCAACAGTTCATTGGGAAAGGAATGACTAATGATTGTATAAGTCTAGTTACTTTTGAAAATCAAGCTTTAAGGTGACATGCCTTCAGATTCTAAAATATGTTTGTGCAGTGTTTTATGAAGGGGAGAAAAAACCCCAAACCCGCAAATGCATTAGTCCGTGTTTTACTTAAATAGATAGTTTAGTTCAAGCCAAATATATATCGCTTTTTATTTTTAGCTGAAAGTGAACTGTGTGAAAATATTTTTAAGTTTTTTGCTATATTAGGATGTGTTCAAGTACAGGAGGCTACTGTGAAATCAGGTAGCACGTACAAATGGAAATCATGGTAGCTGTGTTGGCCTTTCTGGAACCTCTTAGAACCTTCATGGTGTTAGGTAAGCCCTTCTGCTTTGGAATAAGGGTGTCCGTATGGGAAGCTGGTGCAGAATAACTGTTCTGAGCTATTTCTACATGTCTTCAAACTGTGGGACTGTGAGTGAATTAGCATACTCGATTTAAAATGAGCTGAATCCTGCGATTCCTTTGTATGTGGAATTACTAGCAAACTAAGTAGGGTAGGTGGACTTACAGAATTGACTGCAGAATCTGCCTCAAATGGGCTTGTGTGTTTGTAGAATGACTAATTCAAAGTATGGTTCAAACTGATTATTACAGCATACTTTATTTGCAGGGTTTTTCAGTTGTTTTGCATCAAAGACAGAACTGTGCATAAAAAGATAAGGAAAATGCATCTAGCATTACTGCAAAATTGCTTGTTCATTTAGGCTTTCCCAAACGGGATTATCCAAAACAGGAATCCCTTGCACTGTGCCCATTCTGATGTTTAGTATTTCAGTAGCACTCGGGTTCAGGCAACTCCTGCCCATGATTAATGCTCCTAGGTACTGTAAATATCTTGCATAGTTAAACGTAGACATAGCTTAGGACTGTGTAGGGGCCCTTACACGAGTACGGGAGTATAAGTATGCTGTTATGTACACAGCTTTCATGGCATAGCTTTACCAGTTTAACCACACTATCCCTTAGTGAGACAAGCAATGATTGTATAACTGCGCTTAGGGTTTATGCCAGCATAGCTGTGTCAGTTACACCTCTGCGTGCCCGTGACTGACGCAACCGTTTTGTCAGAAATAGTTTAGACAGGCACTACAGCTGAAGTTTCAAAATTCTTTTAAGTTGTCTTAAGGCAGTGCCAAGAAGCAGTGTCACGTTCCTCCTGCCGCTCGGTCTCCTCTTCCCACTTTTGTGCTCCTTCTCTTACTTGCAGTGTTTGTGGTGAATCAAATCAGGGAGTTGGGTTAAAATGAAAGAACTTTCTTACTAAGATAGTTTTAATTCAGATGTTTCCCGTGCAGTTGTCTGAACGCTTGCACAAAATCTTGCCCCCTCCTTTACATTAGTTGTACCAGGAACACAGGAGGAAAGTAGGACCTTGGCAGCTGTTAGACTGGCTGAAGTTGCTGTGAAAGTACAGTCTTTTCTTACGGTTTTTGGTAGAGTAATGTTTACCAGCTGAATGTTAGCAAGAATAGGTATTTAGATACCTTAAATAAAAATAGTTTTACTAAAACTTGGTGATGCTCCAGGTCTAACTCCTGCAGAATAAAGACGGTTTTAATATTTGATATGTTTTGGGCAGGAAAAAAAAATCCATCTCGTTATTGTTCTTCTGTGTAAACACGTGTAATAATACAGAATTTCAAGGTTGGCACAGGCTTAGTCTCTTGTTAAGACATTTTATTAAAGAATCTTACCAAGATGCATTTAATAAGTAAAACTGTAAATATGAAAAGTCTAGTCTGAGTCTATTACCAGTACTGCAGAATTCACACAGTATTCATATTTGTAGCTCTTTAACTATATTAAAATACAAGTTATGTATTAGTAACATAGCATACTGATCAGTGAATGAAAAAAATAGTTAGTGTGCAAAAATAATCCCATATTTTTACTAAAACAGGCATAACTAGAAAATACATGTGAATACAGTGAGATGAAATAGAATGTGAAATGTGGAAAAACTTCAAGACTGAAATTGATAGTAGGGTCAAAGAACACGAGAGCGTTTTTAAAAAATGCATTTATTTGTATTGACCTTTCCTTATCTAGGAAAACTGCTCTTTAATGTGCTTTAGACAGACTTGGTTCCTCTCTTCTCCTTGCCCTGCCCCAAACATTTGATTGCCTCACAAATGAGCGTTGCTCTGTGCTTTGAAGGTCAGCAAGAGCTCCCTCTCTGAGAATGCAAATGTGATCTGCTGATCTCAACTGATAGTGCAGTGTGTATACTTTATAGGCATGACTGTGGTAATTATATGACATTTCTGCTTCTCTTCTTCATAATGACAAGCTTCAGTTTTTTAGCGCTCTGGAAATGCACTTGATTCTGGCTTTTAAACTGGAGTGAGTTTGAAGGAATACTTCCGAAGTATTGAACTATTCCCTCTTGCTTTGGTAGCTCTTTGTGACTAGGGGGGAAAAAAAGTCAACAATTTCAGACCTCAATATTTTTGATGAGTTGAGTTAGCCATTTTGCTGTAGGACGGTGTCCTGCACTTGCTTTCTAGGAGAGTGATAGATCCTGCCTTTTTGCTGTTCTCCCATTTCTTGCAAAAGAGTGAGCTAAGTGGATGCAACGTATTTATCCCAAGCTACTCTGTGGTAGCAAAGGGTTAAGAAGGTAGAGTGTTGGTTTGACAAGAAGTAAGGCCTAGGGAGATGAGAGGAGAGAGGGGCTGGAGGTTCACTTACACAATGGCCAAAGAGGTGAGCTTCTGTTAGCATCCTCCCGTTCTGGCACACCAGTGAAGTGGAGAGAGCTCAATCAGTTGGACTAAGTTGGGCGAGTTAATGGTATCATAGCAAAAGGGTATAAGAAAATAATGTGGCAATTGCAGCAAAACAAAATTACTTTGAATATTTATCCACAAGTTTGCAAGGGGTTGGTAAATAGGATAAGAATGAACTTGGGTTTGTTTTTGAAGTTATTAATTTAAATAATTGTTTAACAGAGTAAACTGCTACTGAAAGGTTGGAGTTTTCTCCTCAACGCTTATGTTGACTCAGAGTGCTCGCGGCCTTTTGCAAAAATAGCGTTATATGGATTTCATTATGATAGTCAATCAGATGATCTTTTTCTGTAACTGTTGGGATATGTTCATGCCAGATTTTGGCGTAGAGTGGGACTGTTGTGCTAGAATATAAAATGGGGGGGGAGGATAAGAAGAGTTTTATGAGAGACTAATAAATTTATAGTACCATAGATTAATTTTGCTAGGATGGCTTCAGACAAGGGTGAAGTATTTCTTACTTAATTTGGCTTATTGAATATTGATCCTTATAATGTCAGTATAAAATGTTTGGATGTTCAAAAGTACCTACTTTTTTACATTTGTAAGTTGTAGCTGTATTAAAGAAGTAACTAAATTTTGACTGAATTTTGATTTAGGCAGGTTAAAAAGTGTTTATTGCCAGTTTACCTGATAGAGGAATCAAACAATAATTTAAAAATTCTGTCTGAAAGAAAGATAAAAAAAGTTTTTTTTTTTTTTTTTTTGCTGGTATGATTGGGAAATAATTAGTGATGCAAAACATTTTGTTTTAAATATACACCCTCTCTCGCAAGCTAGTGGACTTTGTCCTTGGTTGAGAAAACTCTGGAGATGTTTTTCTGATTTATTCCTTCATCTTTGCTGAAATCTTGGCATGTATATTCTTTAACATTTTTGTCACTTAAAACTTTTCCCTAATGTGTAAGTTGCTAGTCTTAAACTAAATGGTTGCAGAGTATTAATACATAGCTGCTTTTATTGCGACTAGACTTGTTTATCTGTACACATCATTTATATGTGTGTCTTTGCAGGTTATAGTTTTTCTGGTTTGGTGTTTTTTTTTTCAATATCCATATGTTTCTAGAGTTTTCTGTGATTTTTTTTTTTTTTTTTTTTTTTTTTTTCTGTAAAAACGAAGTAGATTAACAGAAAATAGTAGTTCTTTATCCGGTATAGAGTATGTTCCCCTTAAGATGGAGGAAAATCATGTTACAGGACCTATAAAAATCACAGACTGCAGATAGTGAATTGCTGTATGAAATAGTGGCATTTTGTTTGGGTGGTTTTGTTGGTTGGGTTTTTTTTTTTTAACACACAGTTATTCAGAAGTAACCATTGGATTTTAAATTCCAACTCCAATTCTGTTAAAAGTAGGGTGTTTTTTTGTTTGTGTATGTGTGTTGGTTTTTGGTTTTATAAATCCTTATTTACCATCTCAGCATTTACATCCAAAGATATTTGATAGGAATTTTGCATGTGGTATCTGAATGTGTGAGACAGATACACTTAGACCATACAAGTAATAATTAATTTCGACATTATTTTATTCTTAAGAAAGTAACATGCTGAATTGAAGCTATTAATATTGCTAATAAACATGATTTCTCTTCCTTTTTTGTTCTGACCACAACATTTTTAAAACACAGTATGGCTGCATAGTGGAGAATTTGTCCTGTTACCTTTCTTTAGCATAATTTTATTATGCAGGGATCAAAGGTCTAATGTTAAGATAATGTCATGGGGGGAGTAAGTAGAGCTGGTTGGTTCTAGAATAACCTCACTCAAAATTTCTTTCTTGTATGCCATCATCATCTGGTATTAAGTTTTATAATGTGTTTTGTAGCCATGGCTGGCACAGAAGCATGAGGGATTTTTGGGGGGTTTAGTGGTTGTTTTTTTTTTCCTTCCACTCAAGACGTTTCAACATAAATGTCAAAAACTGCTGGCCATGTAATTACAAAAAAAATAATAATTTAAAAACGTCTTATTCCTGCATTTTTTGATTAAACCTACCAGTATCCATCCATACATAGCCAGCTCTGATAATACGTATTTCTATGCTGATTACTTGAACTTAACTTTTTTTCTGATAGCCTACTTGTCAAAATAACTGTCAAATTCAGAGGCTTTTTGGAAAGCATAAAAAAAATCCCATGCATTTGTGATTCCTACTTCTAAAAATAAAATCATTTTATCAACCTTCAATCTTCAGGAAGTAGACTAATCTCAAGATCAAACTTGGAATAAATAAAATTTTTTTTTCGTAAATGTAGTAAGTAGTAATTTGGATGTGGGGAAAGAAATGTTTAGAAGAACAGTGCAATTTTCATCATATTGCCTTAACATGCTCCTGTGATGGTGGTATGTTATAATTTTGTCTTGGCTCTCTGTTTGCTTTTTATCTTCTGTGAAGGAAAACTTTGATTTTTAAGAGTGAAGGTACTGGACTAGTGAAGAGGATAATAGGCCATGAATAACACATAAATAAGAGGGTTTTTTTAAAGGCAGATTGGAGAAGAGGAAAGGAGATGGTGTGGAAGGCTCAGGAGAAAGGGTGGATTAACTGCAGAAAGAAGGCAGGCCCCTCTAATGAGGGACTCCTTGTTAAGGCCTGTAAACTATGGTGGATAAAAAGAACAGAAAAGCTTGTTGTTTGCTGAGAGTACTACAGCAAGGTCCAGGGCTGCGCTCTAAAAAGGTTTTAGTAGAATTGGAGAAGACCTGTGTGAGAAGGTCTTCACAGTGGCAGAACTTACTCTTCAAAGTTTCTGCTGGAGTGGATTGTGTGTTCTATACAAGGAAGATATTCAGGTGTAAAACTAGACAGTGTAATTCTGGATTTATTTTTTTTAAAGAGGAGGCAGGCAAGACAAGTCAAAATATTATCAATCAGTAGTGACTGGAATAAATGTGATTGAGTGTCCAGTCTTCAGGAGATGCTCACAGAATGACTCTTCATGAAGGATTGATTCCTTTTGGTTTCTTTTTAGAGATAAGGCTTTTGTAATGGATGAAAGTGCCTTAGATGAATCTTCCCCAACTTTTCTACCTCACGCTTTTAGTTTAATCTCCATACTTGGGTATAATCTCCACAAGGCAGAATAAAATTGGGTAGGTATGACTATAACAACGCATGAAGAGTCTGAGCAGTTGGGATGGTCTAAAAGACAACGAAACTTTTGACTAGAGCCCTAGTGTGAAGCAGGGGATGCATTTTAAAAAAGAAAAATAGGCTATGCATAATCCAATTAGAAAATGAAGAAAAAAGATGAGGGAATGGCATAGTGCATTGCGTAATATGTTGCATTAACACTTCTTTTTTTTTTGGGGGTGTTTTTTTTGGTTGGTCTTGATCAAAATAATTTTCAGGTGTGACGATGGGAAGTTCTGCTGGTGTAGTGTTGGACTTGTAGATTCCTAAAAAGGATTTTGGTGTTGGTGGAGTGTTTTCGTGTTGGTGAGAAGTGCTAGTAGGAATTGTATTGTTACAGAATTTAACTTCTTTGAGATTATGGAAATAAGTGCTGCTAGTGGTGCCATGGTTCAGGTATTTCAGGAATTCCTAGCCAGTGATTTAGTCACCAAATTGTTACTGAATCACCAGGAGGTAATTGCTATTTTAGACTTGGTATGGAAGTCTAATGAGGTCTTTGTAGGAGAGCTGCTTGTGGAAAATCAACTTGTGTTCTGAGATCACAAGTTAATTCATAAATTCTGTGCTAAGGTCATTGTTGTCAGAGGCACGCTTTCGGAGAACTCTGGTGTTGGTAACATTTTAAGAGACAGTTCAGATGATTACAATGGAGGCCAGGGATTTATTCTGTTAGAGTTGCTAAAATTAAGTAATTTTATCCTATGTGATCCTCATTAAGGGGAAATATTGTAGGAAAACGCTCCAGATTTAATTGGATGAATAATCACATCAGTACAGTTAAATACTAGTTATTACTCTAGGGATGAAGGAACAAGCAAGAATTGGCAAGGTCAAGCTAAGTTGCACCTTGCAAAGTCTATCAGAATAGCATGAAAAAGGTTCTTCAGCTATGTAAATAAAATATGCATTTGTTATGTGGAGGGCATGGTAGAATTTAAGCGTGAACTCGAAATTAAATTGATCCTTACACCGAAACAGCGTAATACAGCCTGCCATTTTCCCTCAAGGTTCTGTACAAAGGAAGCAAGGGTATGGAAATAGCTACAGCTGTAGTAATAAAAGCAGTCATCTCAAATGGGGGGACCAGGGTCACTGACTCTTGAAAGAAATTGAGCTTTGGAATAGGATGGATGTTCGTTTGTTTTTTTACCAAATTTATGGAGTCAAGAAGGATTTGTTGTGAAAAACCACTGGTGTGGTACTGATTGAAATGGAGTATGAAGGTGACATCCGGGCTGCTACACCAGCATGCAGGGCACTGAAGAGAAGTAAAATGCTAAGTAGAAACTTAAGCGAGTTGTCGCATGGGTTAACCATAGATCGTATTAATCCATTTTGCTATTGATTCAGTCCTCAAGATGGAAAGTTACAGGTGTGCTTGCAAAGAACAAGAACTCGTGCTGTCAACTTGGAGCTTGCCAGGTGAAGTTGACAGGAGCTCAGTAGTTGACAGAGGGAGAGCAGGAGAACCTGAATAGACTGTAAAATGACTGCCTTACCAGAGCAAGTAGTTTTAGTGACTCCTTAACTGTATTGGTTATTTAAACCAATGTGCTGCTTTGTGAACTAAGAGGTAATGCACAGGGGCAGTACCGCTGAAAGCACAGTGTGGTCACGGAAGAGGACAAAAACTTCCATAGGAAGCCTTGCTGGGGCTCTGTCGCTTGATCTGAGCCTCGTGTCATGCTGTCATGGAAGACGGCAAATTTGATCTTAGGTTGTTGATGTATTTTCAGGGAGTGCAACAGAGTGTTTCTGGCACTGATTCGGAGACTTCATCGAAATCCATTTATGCAGAGCTACGTAGGTTATCATGGGACATAGAGTGGAGAAATTTCAAAGAAATCATATGGCGAGATTAAAATTCTATCTTGTTTATAGCAAAATTAAGGCTGAAAAATGAAATTTGTATATGTACCATATATTTTGCGAGGGGAATAAATACTAGAGAGAGGAAGAAACTTGTTGAAGCTGGGAAAAAATGCTGTCACAGGTGGGTGTAAATAGATTATAACTTTACCTAAATTGTAGTTTAGAAAGCTCTTAACAGTTGTGAAGTTGTAGAATGAGCTGCCAGTTGGAATAGTGAGAGGAAGAAAAACTTAAAAGGGGGCTTGGAAAGCTTGCAAGAGGAATGGGTTGCCTGTGATTGAGTTTGGATTCAGAGGTGGAGTTTCTTTGCAGGAAAGAAAATATATTTAAAATATGTTTTAAAAAATAATTTACTTCCTTTCTCTGATGTCTTAGCTGAGGTCATGAAAGGCAATGCAAGATCTGATGTTGAGCTTAAAACAAAAAGCTTGTTTATAGATATAAATCAGTAAACCAGAACCTTTACTAAATACGGGCTTTTGATTTTGGAGGTGTATGGTGCGTTCTTAATTTGTAGCGTGGTTGAATCTCTGTTTTTTTGAAGTGCAATACTTGGCCTCAACTATGCATTTGCAGGTGCTGCCTCATTTGTGTGGGTTGAAGGTGGTTTTTTTTATCCAAGTTTTAAGGATAAGTGTGTATAACTATAGATGTATAAAGCTCCCAAATCACCATTGGCTTAATATAATGAAACTTCTATTTAGGGTCTTTTACATAGTGAAACTTTTACATAAATGTTGATTTTTGTTTATATCTGTGAACGTCCCTGGTCAGAAGAGCACCTTCTTTGTTGGGAGGGACTGAATCTATAGAACCTTTACAGGAAGGAAATAGAGAGAACTTCCTAACTGTTGTTCAGTGAATTCTGCGTCCTTAACTGTTCATTCACATCATTGGTAGAGCGAAGAACCAGTTGATGGCAACCATCAACTTTATCTGTCTTAACTCTTGTCTCATAGCTGGCAGCAACCAGGTTAACTCTGAGGGAGAAGAGAAGCGCAGCTGCACAGGGCTTTTTGGCATAGAACTAGTTGGAACAATTTGAAAGGATCTGGGAAGATAATATGAGTTTTCAAAAAAAAAAAAAAAAACCACCAAAAACCAAACCAGGATTCAGGAAATCTGTGTTGCAGTCATTGAGCATGGCATACAGAAGTAGCAGAATGGACAAACCTGTAATTAACTTACTTCTAAAAACTTCATGGTATGTCTTTCTAAAAAGAGATTCTGCTTTGCATCTCCCAAAAAAAGTTACTGGCTGGAGGATTTGTATGAATTTCACTAGCGCTGCTGTCTGGACTTGGAAAGCAAATTCAGTGGGACAAGTAGCTCTGGCTAAACACTTCTGAGAATCAGTTTCTGGAAAACATATGTTTTTTTCAGTATCAAAATACAGTGTTTTTATTTTGTAGGCAAGTTGATATGGAGTGTGAAAATGTTGAGGAGGTGACAATGAAATTCAAGTGTATAAATGAATTGTGCTTTATGCCTAAATAATAAAGACAAACATGATCTTAAACAAGGCTACAGTATTCTGTTTCGATTATTGTATTGTTTAAAAATAGTGAGCACTCCATTTGGGGAAATCTTTCTATATTCCAGTGAAGGTGATAATCATATCTATTATTAATTAACTTTCTTTAAACAAGAAAAAAACCCCAATGTGTAACTTGGTCAATTTAGTTTTATAGCTTAAGATACATAGAATTAATAGCTGATTTGAAAGATCATGGTCTTTTTAAAATGTGATCAACTTTAAGATACAACTTTAAATATTATATTGCTGCCTTTGGTTATTTTAGTGATAGTATGAATAATATTGAAATTTGTAATGCTTCACAAATAGCCTATTTTTAGTGAAGTAAAAATCCAACTGGAAGGTAGATGTTCACTTTAAGTTACTCTATTTTTAAATTTTTATTTATATATTTTATCAAACTATTCTTCTAAAAATTTAAAATACCATATTTTGGGGGAAACCTGTATGTCAAATGCTTACTTATGACTCTTTGTTTCTCTGTTTATTTTTAAGACGAGCAAAAATCAAATTAAAGTAGATCTTGTAGATGAGAATTTTACAGAATTAAGAGGAGAAATAGCAGGACCTCCGGACACACCATATGAAGGCAAGTAATGTTTTTGTGTATGCAGTCATTGTATACTTCAAATCATGTGTCTTGAGATGCTTTGTTTGTAAAATTCCTTTACGGCATAAAAATGTAGAGCTACGTGTTTTAAAACAGTCTGATATTTTTAAAAAATACAAATGTTAAGTTTGAAAAATATTTCAGTTCAACTTCTGTGTTGCGTGAAGACAAATCTTTTCTACAGTAGGACAGACTATTCCATATCAAAGGTTAATTAACAGGTGTAAGCTGTGCATTGTAATTTGTATAATGCTGACTTTTATTTGTTTACAGTCTTGACAGTTTAAGCTCCTTAGCCTTGACGCATTAAGGAACAGCTTCAGCATCTAATGTAACTGTACATGTATTTCTGTGATCTAATGTGGTGGTCATTCAAAAACATGTTGCATTTTTCTATCTCAAGGAGAGATGCCATTGCAAGTTAAATTTGTGATTAATCTCTGGCATCCATGGGTCCCAATACTTAATTTAGAGAGACTATAGTAGAACTTCAAGTCTACAGCTCTCTTCAAAAATTACACCTTACTGGCTTTCTTGTTTATTAAAGCTGGTATCAGTAATCGTGCATCTCTTCAGTCTGGAAAAAGCAAGTTAACTTGCCACACAGAAGCTTTAACAGAAGCTAATACAGCATGCTTCATCAGAGAGACCAAATTACTCAATAGTGCTGGTACTTGTAAACTTTCTGTTTGTGTATAATATATATGGAGCTGGCAGAAACACCTTCTATTAAAGTTCCTTGATAATATGAGGAAAAATTAGGGTTTTTACTTATTTACTTTTAACTTTTGGTTATTTTTAATGGTGTTTTATTCAAATTTTCCATGCCTGATACCTGCTTTGATTTGAATTTGAACTTCCAGTAAACAAAGATGTCTCAAGGAATGTTACAGGCAAATAAATTGTCTTGTTGGAAATTAAAACAATTTTCAAAGTTTTCAGTTGCTCTAGTTGCTGCATGCGTTGGAGCTAAGAGTGGGACTTTAGTGTTGTCCAGAGACCAGATGTGTGCTGTTTGTCATTGTTTTGAAAAATAAATTCTCATCAAGTGGGGAAAATACCTGAAAATTATTGTGTAGGTGTATATGCGCTTCAAAGTGTGAGTGGCTACTGATGAAAATCTGGTTGCTGCATCTTCGCAAAGGAGGATGTCCCTTGTGATTGCTTCTGCTGGCTGGGAGCTGCTGGTGCAGCAGCATTGGACTTGAGAGCAGGGAGAGTCTTCCCAGTGCCCACTCACCTGCCCGCTGGGGCCCAGGGCAGATAAAGGACAAGGAAACAGCCTAACAGAGGCTGACGTTGGAGGATATTGGGCGGGAGTAGAAGGTGTCAGAAGCTGAGGAGAAAGGAAATGAGCCTGGAAGGGAGAGAGTAGAAAAGTAGAAGCATCTGTGATGGTAGGGGTGCTCCCCTCCAGAACTTGAGTCCTGGAGTTCCTCTGCTATCCAGCAAATACTGGTGGTTTCCCCCCTTCCTCCATGTCTCTCTATACTCCTCTCATCAGCTGCTAGTGTTTAGTTGGCAGAAGGTAATGTCTGGAAAGAAGATAATTTCTTCTGGTTATAACGTGTGCCTTCACTTTAAAAAGGAGAACTACACTGTGGACCTAAGATACACAGTTGTGCTGGTGGCCTGTTTGGAAGTGGATCGTTCTGTTTAGTGTAATAGTTCTTTTGCAAATATAGTTGGTCCTGTAAAACCAAGTCTTACACACAGATGTTAAGATGTTGCAAAATTAAGTAAGTGGATACGAGGAAACATCTGAATGGTGGGGGAAGGGTGTTGTTCTGGGGGCTTTGTTTGGGTTTTTTTTTCCATTCAAACAGAATGAATCTTCCTCGGGTGACTTGGTTTGTCACGGCTTGCCTTTTTTTTTTTTTTTTTTCTTCCCCTCCAGACCAGCATTACCTCGCCATTTTACTTTTTGTTTTCCCCTCCAGGCCAGCATTATAAAATGGACCTTTTTTGGAGAACGTGTTGAGAGTTATTTGAAATGAAAGGTGTATTCATGTGTCACAAAAGTTAAAAAACTATAGCAGTTTCATGAAGAGGGTAAAAAAAGATTTGAATGCCTGTCTGCAGAACTGGGTTCTGTGAGTTGTTGGATAATTCAGTTAGACTGAAATTTCAAAAGCTGAGCACTGTGTATTCACATATTCAGCATATTCAGCTAATGAAAATCAGCAATGTGTGTTTAGTGCGGAATTTGTTGATGTGAAATGCGTGCATGCATACTTACATACATATGAGTACATTTAATGACGAGGATATAATAAATATCCCTTCTGGGGGGGCTAAAACTATTATGTGTTCTGATTATGGCAGGGGTCTCACAGAAAAGTAATGTGATTGTATGCTTACTTTAATCTAGAAGGCATATGCACCAAGAAGCAAAATGAAAGTTACCGGCAGCCCAATTTCTGGCGTTTCCTGACACTTGAATAATTTACTTTGGAATGTTAATATTTCTGTAACACAGTTTTATGCATTTATTACCTCAGGTAATTATGAAGGGCTTGCCAGTGTGTGTAGCTTACATTTTATGACTAACACAGTAATGCATGCTGCATAATTACTGACCGACCTCCTGTCATCTATAGTCTGAACAGTGACACAGCAAGAAGTGCTTTATGAAGAAAAGCTAATTAATGCAGTAGTTCAGGTCAGACAATTCTGTGATACAGGAGAGAATTCTAGGACCATTGTGAAGTGAAAGGACAGTAATATTTATTGTTGACCACAGTTGGTGAGGTATCTGAAAACAAACTGCTGCTGCACAGTTCTTTTATAGGTGATGTTGGGACATTGGTTTAAGTATGACTGAGAGGAAGAATGCCATCTATTGTTGACAAATTTTACAGCTCCTATTTTTCTGTCAGTAGTGTCAACTCATATCGGTCAATTATCAGAATATTGCAAGACAACTTCAGTTGAAACACATGTGCATTCCATGTTAAAACATGTATGTTTGGGGAGAGGACCTTTGAAAGTCTAGACGAACGGATGCTGGATTTTACTTGATTCAAGAGCTTTGCAATAGATAGGTTGGCTTTTGGGTTGTTTGGTGGTTTTTTTAAACCCTGTGTAACCACGGTATTAATTTCAAGCCAAGTTCGCATGTGAGCCACAGTAACTGCAAAACTTATAATAGGATATTTCTTCAAGGAAAATAGTTAAAGTTTGCTCTAACTCTATTGTGAGAGACATGCTCCAGTAGGAGTACAGAAGGAATATTCTGCCATTACTGTTTAATTTGATTGCAAGGATTAAATACCTATGAAAAAGCCATACATATGCATACTTTTAAAAAAGATTCCGCAGAAATATTGATATGCAGGAGTTAGTATGTTAGTCAGTTGCATTTTAAATGTAGTATTAAGGGAATTAACATCTAGGTTTGTTCAATTTAAGTCTTTAAGCCTGTATTTTTAACTGTAAGTAAACTTCAGTGCATGACAATAATACTGTATAAATAATATTACCAACTGATTAGTCCCTGCAGTTTTAAAATCTTTTGGATTTGTACTCCAAGTGGAAGAAAATTGGTGGCTGAATAGCCTGTTACGCAGAAGGCTGTAATAGTCTGTCTTTTAAAGGCAAGTTTTAATGGTAAGCAGAAGAAATGGTAATACCTGAGGATAGGTTTTATATTACCTTACAAAATGGTGTGACGGTAAAATCATGCAGGGACTGATGATTTTTTGCAGTCCAGGAATAGTGTAGTTGTTCTGTTTCTTAGGAAAAAATTGCTGCTGAATTATGCTTCAATTCAGAAAAAAAGGAAAAGCAAACTTACGTAAGGTCTGTTGTTGATATATGTCTTCAACAATATTTCGCCTATGCTATCCTGTAAGCAGACAAGCTTACAGTTTACCTAAGCTAAACTTAGACATTAACTATGGTAATTTTGGATTCATTAGCCTTTCTTTTATTGCATTTTCTGTTAAATCTTCTCAAGTTACTGTAGTATTAAGTGAGAAAAAACAGCTGTAGAAAGTAGTGTAAAATACCAAACAGTTTCAGGTGTAGTTTATTAGTCTGAATTACATTTTAAAAGTGAGAGGTGTTATTAGCTGCTAACTGCATTTTGGCACAGATGAAAAGGTGCCATAAACTATAACTGTTCAGAATATTCCTTTGAGTTTTTTCCCTGCATGTGAATTTTGCTGCCTCTATTGAGACTACTTGAGAGCTGGATTTGTATAAAGTGATTTGCAACAGAGTAAATCACTTGAAATCCCAAAGAAAATAGGTTGCAGATACTTCAACTGTAATTCAAGGAAATTTATAAATTGTAACAAAGTATACTGAGGGAGGGAAAAGGTTTCTTTCTGAAACATAAATACATAAGTATTGATAGTAAACTTGAATGTTAACAAAATTATAATTGAAATAGACATGGGTAATGATACTGTAGCAGGGAGAGAAAAATGAGACATGTTTAGAAAAGGGCAACAGAAGGTGGTTCTGTCCACCAAGCTCATAGTATCCTTTATTGCATGCTGTAATCCTGCAAACTATATTAATAGTACTAGTGTGTCAAAGAGTTACTTCTATTCCAATTCTGCAAACAACTTCAGACAGTAATGTAGAACACAGTGGAAATAACATTGAAAACTCCTTTTTTTTTTTTTTTACCTCCAAAGTGTGGGAGCTTTTCTTAAATGACTTAGTTGAATGTTCTGAAGTTCCAGAAAGTTTAAAAGGAAATATGGTTAATTTCAGTTGTGTTATTTGAAGAAAATTATTTGCATAAGATATCAGAAAAGAGTCAAAGTAATGTAGTATCTCATGTTCAGCCTGAATGTTCCCGTGGCCTATTGTTTCATCTGTTTGGGGTATATTTGGTTTATATTTTGGTATATTTTACTAAAATAGAGCATGAAAATTACCACATTGGAAATAAAGAACTATAGGAGAATGTACCCATTAAAAACACCTGAGAAATACAGATTCTGATTTGCATAAGCAAATATTACATTATTAGAGTGACTTTATATGCGTTTATTTATAAAATATATGAAATTTAGAAGTATTCTCTAGCTAATACTTCTGAGTAAATTTGAATTACTTGAAAAACTGTCCATTTAGAAACATAAGCTTTATTGTCACAAAAGCCTACACTTGAGTAATTTTTTTTTTGTTGTTTTAACTTCTAACTTGTTCTTGTCTTTTGCAGGTGGAAGATATCAACTAGAGATAAAAATTCCAGAAACATATCCATTTAATCCTCCTAAGGTACTGCGTTCTTACTTATTTGCTTGCACGTGTAGTCTCTCTGTAGTACCCATCTTCCATTTTTTTTTATTCTCCTCTAGACAGGCATTGGAGCTGTCATCTTCAGGTAGAAATGCAGGGTGCATATCTGTATCCAATCAGAAGTACACTCTGATTACCGCTTAAAGTACAAACTGGCAAATTCTGGGGAGGAGCTTTTGCCTTACTATTGATCTTCATGTGATTTCTTTTTGGCAGGATAAATTCAGTTTTCAGATAGCCATACTCTCTACATCAAGTAAAACTATCTTCCCTCCCCCCTTGCTATCATTGAAGAAATGGTGTAATAGATAATTACTGATCCTTTTAATTTCTTGGGCTCTGTAAGTTATATTTAGTAGAGTCCTGGATCTAACCTACCAAGTTTCTAGTAATAATTAAATAGTGAGGTGTACAGTTGTGTGATGTGAAGAACTGATAGAGAAACAGAATGGTCTTACTGCAACTGTATTGAAGGAATGCATAAAATGTTGACATGGACAAGGGACAAGAGAAATGGCTGTGCTAAAGTCACTCCTACCCTTTCAACTTTACTGTACCTTTCTAGCACTTTAGATTTGTGACTCTACTTCCCTCCTAAATGGGTCAGTCTGAATAGGCTGGAGAGAAGACATGTGTAGCTGCAACTGTATATTCCTATGCCCTGCTTTAGTCCCTTCTTCAGTGGCTTCTGATGAATCAGCAGACTCCTGAGTTGTCTGACTCAGCTTCTTGATTGGTTTTCGGTTTGTCTCAATGATGTCTTTGAGCCAAGAACATGTCCTCGGTCCTGGTTATTTTCACCCCGGTATGTAATACTGGGAAGGAACAGGGGAAGTGGAGGAAGGGAGAGGTTCCAGTAGCTCTTAGCTCCTTGGCTCTTGTCCTTTGAATGACTTCCTTGAGGCTGGAGTGAAAGACACAGAAAGTCTTAATGAAATGTCTGTTGGTTTCAGTTCTTTCATCTGCATGTGTTCTGGCAGGAGCTAAAATACGGAGAGCCGAAACAGGTCATAGACACTGAAAGATGGGTCTGTGGACCGTGGTTTAATTGCTGCTTTAGGGTTTGATGGTTTCCATTTCCAAAGCTTATAGACAGCTGTTAGAAGCTCACTGCACTGTAGCATAGTACTGCTTATTCTGGAGTCTGTAGTCTTGAATTGGAGGCCTTTTTCCTTGTGTCTCGCCCTGCCTTTCGTCTGAAAGATTTCTTTATCTTGTTTAGTATGTGCTTTGACAGCCATTGTTAGCCTTCGTTCACTGTGAAAAATTACCTAGTGCTTGCATGGCTTTTTACATTTTCAAAGTGATTTAGAGAGTTGAGCTAGTTAATAAGTGTCTCAGCTGACATGATCTCTTATTTTCTGTCCTGGAAAGCAGAACTGTTACGGTCTTGCCTATTTATACACCATGATTGCACTGATTTCATTATAGTCCTGTATGTACAGTCTTTTGCTATAGTGCCTGACAAATAACGTGTTCTCTGCACTGATTTGCTTGCAGATCAGGGGCAAAAATGGAAACATCTGTGCTATATGTAAAATGTTTGTCAGGAGTTTGGGGTGAGGAGGTAGAGATGAGAGACAGGTCAAAGTTGCTAGAAGGCAGTTAAAGTGCAACCTGAAATAAGGGGTCTGAAGAAAATGAAGGAGAAATTTCTAAAAGCATGTACATATTCCTTTCAGAGAACAGCTTTGGGTTTTGAGACTTTTAACACAAAATGCTGCTTTTAACTTTCTGTGTCTTTAAAAAAGAAACCAAACCGATTTTATTCATGCTTTGTGAACACGAATACACTTTATTTTAGTGCAAAATGTGGACATGATCAATGAATGAATGCTGGGACTAGATCCTTTCAACAGCAGAGAAAATAGTTGTAATCTAGCTCTCTGAAGAGCTTTGTGCATATGGGTAATGAGACTGGATGGCTGTAGAAGTAGTAGCATCCACTAAGGAAATTATTGTAATATTTCTGTAGCTACGAACAATTTAGCTGAACAGTGAGATCTGATGCCTACGTTAAGGGTTCAGGGGCTTGTTTCACTTTATTAAGAGTGGACTTCCTAGCTTTTACAGTGTTGAAGTCTTAAGTCTATATTTGACCATCTGCTTATGTTGAAACGCTGGTACTGCTGGAGGATATTTCTAAATGGCTTTATGTGATGCAGGGACATGTGCACATGACAGGGTGCAGGAAAGCAGTTAGGGTTGAGTTTGGTGTCCTCAAACAGGCAGTAGTCTGGTTTTGAGTAAAGCAAGGCTCTGTCTAACAAATGGCCTTGCAAACTTGAAGCCTCCTGAAATAAGTGGTATCACATGTCTTAGTTCTGTGGGGGGTTTTTTGCTTGATATTTCCTACATTAGTATTTCTTTATTAGAAATGATGCATTTAAAATATATCAATTAATTAATATACTGCATTTAATAACCATTTCTGTTTTTAAAAATTATCTTGTCTTCTAGGTGCGGTTTATCACCAAAATATGGCATCCTAATATTAGCTCAGTCACTGGGGCCATTTGTTTGGATATTCTGAAAGATCAATGGTAAGATTCCATATGGATTTAAATGTGCAAAATCAAATATACCAGTGTCCTGGGTAGGAGGCAACAGATCATGTTGCTTTTCACTTTGTATTTGTAATTTGAGATGTCCTTAAAGCTTAAAATATTTCAGTATAGTATTTTGAGTTGAAAAGATGCCAATGAAGTGATTGGCTGGTAATTTTGGAAAGTACTAAGTGGATATTATATGCATAGAGAGCTTTTGCAAAAAATTTTGCACTAGAGTTGCGATGAACATTTCATTGTTGTTGATGTTTTGGGTGTTTCTGTCGGACTTAATCTTTTTATTTAGTTAGGTCTTTCCCATTAACAAATGGTACTGCCTCCTGAATTTTGTCCTTTCAGCCTCCTGAGGTCTAAGCAGAAAAAAAGCAAGTGCTTATCTTAATTTTGATTCCTGACTTCTACTTTCAAATAAAAATTAGTTCTGATAGAGCTAAAACAATGTATGAAGTTAGTCTGCGAGTATAAAAGGTAACAGGTCAGCAATAGGAAAGGGAGAAGATGATTCTGTCTCAGTTATCACTGGTACTATTTATGATTTGCACCTCTGTAAACCATTTGCCTTTCAGTTGCTGGCCAGTTGTTGACTTTTGATTACTTAATGTTACTGAAAAAGTTTTAATAGCCAAAATCGATTGAATAGACCTGTAAGTGTCCAAACTGTAACAGATGAACTCATTGTTCATTTTTTATTTCAAGCGATACATTTCATGTAGTTTGAAGGTCATATGTGCCAATTGTATGATAGAAATGGTATCTAACATGAATAGAATTCATCTTTGTTATTTTCCTCCACGTCTGCCCCAAAAGAATAGGACTATTAACTCCCCGGCAGATAATGCTAATGTCTAATCCATACAAGCTTCAAATGCGTGTCAGTTCAACAACTCTGAGACTGCTGTTGGCCAAGCAGACATCAGGTGGATTTGAAAGATAAATTCAAGAGCAGAAAGCTTGAGTTGAGGTCTTGGAGGTGCCACATCCAGTGTATTCATCTTTTACAGAGTGAGAAGATTATGCCAGATTAGTGAATGGGTATGAGGTTGGCTGGTTGGTTTGTGTATTGGGATTTTTTTTTTTATTTTTGTTTGCTTGGTTTTGGGTTGTTTGGATTTTTTGGCAAAACAAATTTTGGAGGGTGTTTTTAATGGCGATCACTTCACTGATTTGAACTAGAGCATATAAACCTGCTCTCCCAGCTAGGCTTATTTCACTCATGACAAGGTTTAAGTAGTGAGGATATGGGAAGGCAAAAATTCTTTCTTTCTAGCAGCAAAGGTGCTTAACATGGAACTGCATCCCAGCATCACCTGTGCTCTTCTGGGAAGAATTTATCCAAAGTTTTTAACCTCAGAGTTTGGGTTTTTTTCCTCCCATCTTTTGGTACTCCTTTATGTACTGTTTAGTTGCTTTACTCATGGTATCAAGGTTTGTGACTCCTAACGAGTATCTTCAAGGCTAATCTTTTCATACTGAGGCCCCTAAATATCATGTTTCTCAAAAACGAGACTTAGCAAGCATTTTCCCCTGGAAACTTTGAGGAAGGACAGTCCCTAGCAGAAGTCATGCTTATTAATCGCATTCTGTATTTTAGCAGCTTTTTAACATTTTCTTTTTAATATATTCCCTAATGAGTGTTTTCTGTGGAGAAGGATGGATGATTTTGCTTCTGTAGCAACAGACTGGGATTCAGGAGACCACATTTTGGTTTCCAGCCCTGGAACGAGTCTTCTGTTGTCTTTCAGCATTGTCAAACATTGTGATTTGAAACAGCCTCACAAAATTCAGTCTTATCCCAAAACTGCTGCTTTAGTAGTGAAGCAGTTAATACCTTTAAGGTGAAAGTTTCTGGCCTTTTAAGTATCTGAACAGGCTAAAAAATATCAAATACCAAAAGGCAACAAAGACCTAAAGAAATGATGAGCTTCAATTTAATTTTTTTTTTTTTTGTTAAAACGATTGAAATTCGGAAAGGAAGAACAGAAGTGTTATGACTTGTGTTCTTGTTACCTTTGAAACAGTTATCTTGCACAGATAACTTCATCCATGTCTTCATTCTGGCTGACAAAAAGAACATCAATACCTTACTTCACCAAGACACGTACAAAATAAGAGTATTGGAACGAGAACTTGCTTTCTCTGTATTTAAACCAGCTGGCACAGGGAGCACCAATATTATGCCACTTACTGTTAAACTCTTTGAAACACTAGCTTCAGTGGAAGCACTAAGGAAAGAATTTCACAGAACTTTGTGGTGGTGGGAGGCGGCTTCCTATATACTATAATACCTTTACAAATGATATTTAATGTAGTGATCCCTTCATTTTCTAGTGGTGCTTGTCATAAGTTTTGTTTTTTAATTATAGTATGGTAAATGAAAATCACTTGAGCATTGTTGAAGTGCTTGTCAAAGCCTCTGGTCCTTTGGAGAAGATGAAACTGTAGTGGCTACCTCCCATCGTTTCTTGTTTGAAGGATTTCAGTATTGTGATAGATAACACTTTTTTTTTTTCTGAGTATTTTCCTAAAACTTCCTAAGCCATATGAATAGTTAATATTGTTTAAATAAGTTGTTTATTATTCTTCAGTATATGCTGTTTTAGCTATTTAAGCTTAGAAAAGCCCATATGACCATGTTTAAGTTTTCTGTGTGTGTAGGATGAACAATGGTTTGGATAAAATAGTAGCTTCATTAGAAAGCAAACAAACAAAAAACCCCAAGCAACACCCCCCCAACCCTGACAAATTAATATTTAATGGACTTCACCAACTATTCAAAGGTAACTGGGACAAATGCAATTCTGAAATATTCTAACGGCTGTGTTCTAGAAAATACATTTAGTTCCACAGTCTCTCTTGTCAAATCTTTTAGCAACAAGCTCTTTCTGAAGTGCCACTTCATTGACTTGTAATGCTCTTAACTGAATAATGCTGGTTTTGTTGCTGTGTTTAAACGCAAGTCTCAGATTCCAATGCATATCTGTGTTTTTCAGTGAGTTCAGTGGGAGCTGAAGGACAGAATTTGGGCCTATGGGACTTAATAGGGTTTCTTAAAGAGTTAATAAACTGATAAAATACTGATTTATATATGGTGAATACAAATACAAAGATTTGAATGTGTTTGTTTAGTTAAAAAAAAAGTCTCTTCCCTACTCACCCATCCCATGATAATGGTTTTCTATTCTAATGAGCATAGTTGAGATACTGTTCTGCATGTTGGCAGGAGGCTTTATCAGTTTGCAATGTCTTTAAATGATTTTTTTTTTTAATGAGTTTAATGAAATTCTTTCTCCACAGTACATGCTTCATGCTGAAATTCTTTGCAGCTGTGGATTTTCATCATGTTTAGATTTGTAAATACCTGTTATGCCAGTTTGTTTGCAAAACCGCTACTGTTTGCTGGTAGGATTAAAATAGGGATATGATTTTGTAGAAGCAATACTGTTTATGCTGATCTGATACGACTTTTGTTTTGTGGTTTCACTTACTGTAGGCTATGTTTATCTTCCAGGCTAGTATTCGGTCTCAAAATTTTATTCTTAAATATAAAACGTATCTAATACTGTTCATTGAAACCCGAGAACTGAATTACTTGAAAGGTGTTCTGCATAAATCCCTTGAGCAGTGATTATCAAGTGAATATGTTGTGGCTGTGTGTATGGCTACAAAAAACTCTTGGCTGTTGTGGTTTTGACAGTCGAAGTAAAAATGAGTAGTAAGAATACCTTTTTCATAGTGGCTGTACTGGAGGATTCACGCTTTGGTTCTAGTTGAGATGCAGAGATCATTATTATAAGAGATAATACAATTTTAATAGATACATAAGCAACAGCCAGCTCGTAGTAATCATCTTGGGTATCTAAAACTGCTGGGTTTTGTTCAGGGTGTTTGAGGAGCAGTGAGCCTCTTAAAGCTTTCATAAAAATGTAGAGAATATTAACATTGTTTGAGAGAACTCTTCAGCAAGCAGGCCCCCCCCCCGCCACCCCCCCCCCCCAATGTCAAAGCTATTCTATTATTCTCTTTTTTTTTCCCCTTCTTTCCCTAATGGGTGCCCAGTCTTGCATTTCTCCTGTAAATAATGACTATACAACGGGCTTCCACTCAAAGGCCTTATTCACTTCCTCCCTCCTTCCAGATTCCATAAGCCTTTGGTATGAGTTCCCAGAGCTTTTCTCTTGGACTAACAAGCTTAGTTATTTCACAAATTGAATAAATATTTCAGATTATTTTTAAAAAATAATTAAAAAAAAAAAAATCATTCCCAGTAGCCATGTTTGGTTGATGGAGTGGAGCAGCAATCTGCTGGCTGCAGCTGTTCCTGTTGTTCTGCTGGGTTACCTCTCAAAGTAACTGGAGAGAATGTTTCCAGAGAGGAATGTCCAGAACATAAGGAAAAACTTCCTAAATGGAAAATTACTTAGCCTTTAAAAATGAAGAAGAAAAGAAAAGCTGGCAGTGTTTCATAATCCTCGTAGGACTCTTTCAGCTCGTTGAAAGGTAAGAGATTTCTTACCTCAGGCATGCTGGGCACAGCTGGCTTGCTGTGCTTTTTAACGTTATCACTGCATTCACCCAAACTAGGGGTGCTCTTTTTTAATGGAAATGCCCCAAGATATTACCAAAAAAAAAGTGTAAGTGAATAAAATATATATCAGCTTTCTTTGTTCTGATTCACTCCATGTTTCCCTTGCTGTTTAACAAATGCAATGCCAATTGAACATCCGAACCAAAACCCAGGCTTTCTGAGTGGAGGCTTTTAGTTTGAAGTTCTCGGAGGGACAGTGCTTCCCTGTAGTGAGCTGTCTGCAGCTCACTGGTAGATGTTACTGGCCTTTCCTCACGTTTTGTAATGTCAAACTTGCAAGCCTGCATAGTGGCTAAGCAGCATTTTGGGGTGGAGGTGGGAGTCAAGGGTTGTTGTAAACTTCAGGAGAAAACAGGAGCCAGTAATGTCATGGAACAAAGGCAATGTAATGTCATGTGCAAGGCAACTAGGATGCTGGGATATAGGAAGTTTTAACTGCAAAACTCATGATATAAGATGCCTGCTTTTTGTTTATGATTGGTCAGGCTTCCGTTGGAGTAATGTACCCACTTTGAGTGTTGTATTCCAAAAAAGGTGGGAGCCGTAGGAAAAATGCAGAGTAAAGTAGCAAGAATGATGGTCTAAGCAAATACGACCTACAATGAAAGACTGGAAAGCCATTTTACAATGCACACTATCAAGCATGGTGCAGCATTGAAATAGATTTTTTTTTCCAAGAAACTCTTGAGGCTCCAGTTAAGACCAGATTAGGCAGAAGTCTGTCAGGAGTGATACAAAACCTTGCCTTTGGCAAGGAGGAGAGAAAAAACCTAAACCCAAAGCATGTAGCTAGCTTGAGTTACCGAAGGGAATTGCTTAAACTCCATGAGATGTTGTGCATAAATCTAGAAATAAACTTCACCTAGAAGTTTAAACTGCGCACCTAGAAATAAACTCCAAATATAAGAAGGGTTGGAAATCTCCTTTTTTTCAGGATTCTATTTTGGAAAAATAAACCCTTGAGAAGCAATGGAAAATGCAGAAGACGTATCTTTCCACTGGAAGTTTGTTTTAAGGAAAATACAACTTCCTTTGCAGCACATTCTTCTCTAGCTTGTGGGGATGTCGTGTGGGGGCTGTGTGGTGGGTTTTTAGTTTTGTGCCACTATCAGGATAGATTTTCCTCCAGAACTGATGATGAGAATTGTTTTTGCTCTTTGCTGATGAGGAACAGGTCCTGCCTTACTCATGTCCGTAAATGTAGTTCTGGGCAGTCATCTCCATTCGCTTTATTCTCTCAAAAGAAGGTAATGGGAAGGAAGGAAGAAGAGCTTTTTAAGGTAGTTGGGAAATGAGAATCTATTTTTAGCTGTCCCTCCAGTTTCTTCTGGGAATCTTAATTTATGTCTGAAAAATAAAGACTAAGGAACATAGAAAATAACAAGAGTGTTTTACTTTCTTTGATCAGGAAAGTTAATTGGTGTCCTAAAGGTAGAAAATGTTCTATGAGTATACAATAGTTACACAAAATATGTCAGATTTTCTTTACTGTTAATCACAAAGTTTAATTTCCTTTTTTAAATACAAACAGCAGCAGAAACTATAGCAGGTTTTCTTTTATGATTTAAGGATACTTCTTTAAACATTTGTGTCCAATGAAGACTTTGGCTTATTATGCATGAGATGTGAAAGCCATCTTGAGACATAAGACTTGAAAATAAGTTTTAAACTGCATTTTTAAACCTTTTTACATATGTAGCTAAACTAGTCTTGTCTATAAACTTATTATTTTAGAGTTTGAGTTCTCTGAGCATATAGCCATCTGTATATCCAAATGGATGAGATATTTATTTTTATTACTCATTTTGAAATTGGAATGTCAGAACAGAAGTTCAAGTCCCAGTATGCTTTTTATAAAAATCTACAAACATAACAGATGAACAAGGACTGAAAAGGCCTATCAGTCTTGAAAACCAGAGCCAGCACAGAAGTTGTGTCCTAGGTGTCCATGGTGCCTTTGGTCCTTAGCAATGCCTCCTGCTCCCCAAGGTGTATTTTCTACTCCTAGAAGGTACAGTGTAAATGGAAGTAAATTGCATATAAATGTGGCACAGGTGGCCACGACCCATTTCATGTCATCATCTTTATTTTAAATAATGGCAGTATTTTCAGATGTCTCTAGAGTAGAAGGATTTCTGCAGAGGAAAGTGCAAAACAGCTTTTATTTGGTGAAAATAACTGCAGTATCAGTTGCAGTTGATAGATATTTCACGTTAAGTCTAGCTTTAAAACTACACTAAATAGAGTCATAAAATTATTTAACTCAGAAAGAAGACTCTAGGTTTTATAGCATGTGTGGTGGTGTGGTTCTTCAAATTCACTGCATAAAAATAGAAATAGTTAAATCCATTCAAGCATAGTAAGGCCTGAAAGACTTAGCATTCTGTTGCACCTGAATGCTGGAACAGTAAACATGTTGCATTACATTTATTTAGTACTTGCAGATACCACTGTGAATTATGCCATCAATGCATACATTAAATAGATTAATTTCAAGACAGTATAAACCAGTAGAGATCACAAAGAATGGGAAATTCTAAGAGTAAAATAGCATAGGTGCATATAAAGCAAAAATATTTCTATGTTCTTTCACTCGGGTTTTTGTGTGTGTGATTTAGGTGTGGAAAAAACAAGATAACTTTGTACTCGGAGTTTACTGTGTTAGCTCGGCTCTCATCACACAACTGAGGATATGTTTCAGTAACTAGGTGTTCTTTATCTGATTAAATATAATCTTACTAGTTAATCCCCAGCTTTGTTTGTAATTTAAAGAAACACTCTTTGGCTTGGAAGAAGCGTTCAGCTTGGAACCTTATGTTTAACTGGAAGAGAATCTGAAATTCTGGAAAAAAATAAATTGCACATTCTGTAATAGCCAAACCTTTTTTATTAATTAAATTAATTTTTAATTTTATTAATTTTTATTTTATTAATTTTTAATCACATAAACGGTTACATTTTATTGAAAACTGTCATATTAAAACTGATGCAATGCAAAATATATCTATTGTATAAAATTCCTTATCTGTTACGAGTATTTAAAATACAGGTCACTATTTCTGTATATGCTATTTCGTTATGAAGAGTGCCAGCAGAGGGAGCACACATGGGCTGCCAGTTCAGTACCTAGACCTTACGCAAGGTGCTGTTACTGGTAGTAAGGAAGGATGACACAAACTTCAAACTGGCTTTTTTTTTTTTTTTTTTTTCCCCCTTCGGATGGAAGGAATTCTGTTTAGCGGGCATGGTCAAATGTGTAGTCAAAGGACTGTGTTTTGGAAAAGCTTAAGAATGCATTGTTAATAAGAAAGTTCACATTCAAAACCTTATTTGAATATATATATATATAGAATGGTATTCTAATACCTATAAGCTGCAGCTGTCTAAAATTATGATTCTTAGATGTGCAATCTGTACATGTCCTCTTATATCTTCTATGATACTAGTACAGCAGCGAAGGTGAGTACAGGCGTAAGAGTTTGTAAAGTCACTTTCAAATTTTTAATTTCAGGGCAGCAGCAATGACTCTAAGAACAGTGTTGTTATCGCTGCAAGCATTGTTGGCAGCTGCAGAACCAGATGATCCACAAGATGCAGTAGTGGCAAACCAGGTAAGATACTCAGTTGGCTGTGAATTTGTAACACTTCTGTAACCTTTGCTAACTTAGATTAGGTCCCAAACCTTGGGGGACATAAAGATTTTTAAAGAATTTATTGGAAAATTGCCCTAGAGTAAGTGTGAGTTACTATGGTGTTTTGTGCTCTTTACTCTTTGGATTCCAGAGTAAGTAGCAGTACAGTGTCAGGAGGTTTATTTTGTTAGTTTTGTTCCTTATTTAGCTTGTCAGAAGTGTCGGGAGATAACAGCATAGATAAATGAATTCCAGTATAACTTGGCTGTTAAAATCTAACGCTTCTAGTATAAGAAAAGCAATGTTGTATTGGTTTAAAATGAGATTTAACGTGATGGTGTTCATTGGATTTGGCTTGGTATGTAGCTCTTCTTCCAGATTAATATGAATATTGTTGAGCATTGTATTTGTTTAATGTCAAAAATTTATGATTAGTGACTTTAATTACTGTTGCATTTAATCCTGAGGCGCAATTTATCTGAATGAAGCATCTTATGTATTTTACCTTGGCAAGTACTTGGGATAACTCGTTTTGTCACTGGTTGAATTGATATCAGTAGAATTCTATAATCAACAGGGTTTGTTACTTCTCAGACAGTAGCAATGACTTATACAAAGTAATAACAATGAAATGTCAATTGGATCTTGTGCCACACCAAGACTGACATCGTTCTATTTAAAGTGTTGATGAAAGATAGGAACAGTCATTCCATAACATCATCGTCTGACAATTTTAAACAAAGTCCCAAGTATGTGTGTGGTGTTTTCCTTTTTGCTCTGGTAAGAGACAGAGAGAGAAGGCCTGGCTTCCGCACAGACTTGATAGTAAGGCTATATTTCAGTAACAAAAGAACAAAGCAAGGAGAAGGTTCTTCCAACATCAATGTCTTCTATATCTCCTGTAAGTCAGGACCCTGCAGGACAGGGTGACAAAGTATGCACTCCTTCCCTGTAAAATCTGTGTAGGATCATAGATTAGCAGTTTATCAAACCTGTCAGGATTTGGAGGGAAACACGGAGGTGAGAGGTGGCCCATTGCACCACTGGGTTGGGGAGAGCTGTTTGCTACTACTGTACTCAGTAGTAAGGACAGAAGGTTTGCTTGTGGGATTTGGGATTCTGCAATTCTGTAAGGCTGCTCTGAACAAATGTCCCTCAACAGTTCCGTCAGACTGAATTGCTCTACACAGGGACAATTGTTGCAAAGGCCAACAAGGCTACCAGGCATGTCCCTGCACCGTTTTTTCTTGCCGGATGCATGCCCTTGCTGTCACACTCTCTCTTTATTAAGCAAAACTGCTTTTTCCTTTTTTACAAAGAACAAGAATAGTGTTTCCCTTTATGGCCCCAGTAGTAGAATTTTGTGTGGGAATCATAATGGCATCCTGGACGCGCTTGAGCTGGAAAGACTTTTTTCTCAGGCAAAAAGCTTCCTGAAACTTCCTGGATTATGAAGAGCCACTTTCCAGGCTCCTCTCCAGTGCTTGTGTAGTTGTGTCCAGTGGGAATGTGGCATGGCTGATGCGGGGAGGATTCAGTTTCTCCTGTTCCCTGCAAATACCTGCATGAAAACTATACTGGGGTTTGGCCTTGAGTTACAAGCATGTGTATGTAAGTAGAAAGTGATTATAAGGTCTGAGAGATATGGTAGTAAACACCCAGTTCCTTCATGTGTTTTATTTGGTAGTGGGGTCTTTTTTTAGTTTGTTTGTGGGTTTTTTTGTTTTCCAAAACAAAAATTCACAAGGAATTAGTTCTACTCCATGCTCATTTTTCATTATGTTAATTTACTAAACTGTGTTAGACTACTAAGCTGTCCAGCTAAATGGCAGTGTCCTACAAGCTCTTGAGCTGAATCCCAGAGAGAACACAGGGAGAACTCCTGTGTGAGCAACAGCAGTATTTTCAGACACCTGCCACCTTTCAGACACCAGCTGTCTGGTGTCAAAACTACTTCAACTAGTTGCCTTTTTTTTTTTTAAGTACAGCAACATAAACTGCCTCGGATTCCTGATACAGAGACATCAGTAAAAGGTGCCTTTAGGCTTTTCTCAATTCAGTGAAAAGCTAGATTATGTACAGATACCTAAGTAAAGGAATTTTATTTATAGAACACTAAAAGCTAGTTCTGAATAAAATGCAGTTATGACTAATCCTTTACACTTCAGCTAGTTGCTTTCTAGGCCTGGCAGTGTTCTCAAAAATATTAAAAAAAAAAAAAAAAAAATTGGAGGAAGATCTCTTAAGAGCAGAAAAATATAGTACTTCAGGATGCTGCTGATGCTTAACTTAATCCTTCCTCTCTTCTAGTAATTACAACCAAAGAAATTTATTACCGACCACTGTATTTATAACACAGTGAGTTATTTCCAACAACAGATTGTCTCCCATGTTCTGATGCCATTAATAATCAGATGGTAGATACACAAATTACTTCATGTGGAGCAGAATTAGTGGGAGGTGTACAAAGCACGGAATGCAGTGTAGTTTGTGTGTGTTGCTGTAGGAGAGGTAAAATGAAATGTACAGCAGTAAAAAGTATTGCATTTACTTTGACAGTACTTTATAGATTTAATGATTGTTTTCATGTATGAATAAAATGCTTAGAATGATAATCAGTGATGTTTCTGTCCTGAAAATGCATCTAAATATTTGAATAATATATTTACCAATATCTTGTTTTATTATTTAGTGCTAAAAATTATTATATATTGAAAGATGGGGAATACCTACTTTTTTTTTTTAAAGTGTAATGATTAAGGGAAAGAGGTTTTTTTTGAGATACAAAAAACTTAAACTTGATATTACAGAGAAAAGTTGCTAAAATAGGAAACTCATCTTGCTTTTCTGAGTACAGTTTATGACAGATGACCCATTTTCTTGGCTTTTGAGTTCTTGGTGCAGGCTGAAAACTCTCTGATAAGGTCCATTCTGTTGTTTATTACAAAAGTTGTTAGTGACTAGATTGGTGCAAAACAATATTTACGTATCCTGCATGATGGGTCTTTTTCTGGTAAATAATAGCTTGCATGCAAAGAGTTGTAGCTTCCTGGCTTTTTGCACATGCTCACCCATTTTTCAGCCCTTTTGTCACATATGCTATCAATATCCTTATTCTCAGGAGGAAGCCTGGTAGTAAAATGTCAGCCCTGAGTGAAAAACAGCAGACCTACTTGCAGTGTATAAAGCCAGGCATATTTTTAACTGATGAGAGAAATGCATTAGAGTAGTATGCAGTACGTACATTCAGGAGATGTTAACATAGGGATAATTTGTGCTCTGCCACACTGAATATGAATTTTCAGTAGCTATGCTAAATATAGCTACTTTGCTTTTGATCAGTGCAACTGAGAGCAGTACCTGATTGTACACATGAAATACTTGAAACGTGTAATTAAACCTAAAGGCAAATTCATTAGATCAACTGCTTGCATAGGCTTACTCTATGTGTAATCCTCACGTCCAAATTTCATTTCAAAAATAGCAGTATGACCAGTGTGGAACACTGTTGAAGATAGTGTAGAAAGAATGATAGATTGAAATCTGCCGTATCATCTTGCTTTTTGGTTGGATTGCTGAGTTGATTTAACTTTCCCCTTCTCCCTCCCTCTCTCTTTTGTGTAGTACAAACAAAATCCAGAAATGTTTAAACAGACAGCTCGACTTTGGGCACATGTGTATGCTGGAGCACCAGTTTCTAGTCCAGAATACACCAAAAAAATAGAAAACCTTTGTGCTATGGGCTTTGATAGGGTAAGTATATATAACTTAAATATTTTTCAGTAGGGGCAGGGCGAGTATATGTGTATATAAATGCAGGGAGTCATTAGTATACTAAAGTAGACTTGCTACTTGTGACCTTTGTGGGCCTAATCATTCTGTTTTACTAATTATTTTTAAGAATCGAAATTTTAAAATACCATGTTATTAGTAAATCTTGTGAGCTACCCTTGTCTTTTTTGAAACAATTTTTCTGTAAATTATGAGTTAAGATTTAACTGATGGTAAACTAACATGTTCCGATTAATCTGTGAACTTTTCATTCCACTTCTCAGAGCTGTAGGTTCACACACTGAAAATTTTATCGCTTTTGTTTTCTCATTGCAGAATGCAGTAATAGTGGCCTTGTCTTCAAAATCATGGGATGTAGAGACTGCAACAGAATTACTCCTGAGTAACTGAGCCATGTAGAGAGAGCTGCTTCAGTAGTCCAGCTTGCCCCTTCTGGAGGAGCATCACCATCTGTTATTTTTAGGATTCTATATAGATTCTCTTTTAAAACTGGCACTCTTGCCTGATGATGCTATCTAGGCACTATTGGAGACTGAAAAAAAACCGCTCTGTAAATAAAGCTAATTAAACGTCTGTGTAAATTTAAAAAGGGGAAATACTTTAATTTTTTTTCTTACTAAATATTGTAAAAATTCTTTGAGCTCAGCTACAATAATGGGGGAAAAAACATGCCTACTTTAGTGTTTAGCAGTGTGACGAAGACTAGCAGGAACTTGCTTCAGGATTTTGATTTAGTAATTCGGAAAGCGACATTTTTGAGTGTTAGTCATCAGAATTGTTGGTGCCACTCATCACAGCTATCTTACTGTTTTTAACATGGATCCTATGTGCCTGTGGATTGACCTATATTTGCATGCTTGTACTTAATAGACATATTAGGTAGGGTCGCTGAAGAGAGCACCATTGAAATACTCGAGTGTTCTTGTAACTTTTTTCCTGAAAGACTTTCAAGACTTCCCCAAAGTTCCGAATGGTGACCTATTCAGAACCGGTTTCTTTCTAGCTTATTAATTGGGAAACCTCATTCTCCTCTCCCTTACATCATGCAGCTAAAAATCCTCACTAGATTATGTTTCATCATCTGTGGGTATTGCGTGTGCCATTTACAGTAGTCTAGGCTCCCCTTTAAAGAATATATTTTTAATTACCGGTAATGATTTTCATCCATCGTGTTTTCTACACAGTCTTGTAAGGAGTATGCCTCGATATAGCACAAAAAGATGGAGCTGGTTTTCTTTCCTTTTTTTTTTTTTTTTTGTCTTAAATAGATGTAAAATGTTCTTCAGTACATTCTGGACAATATGATTTCACTGGGTTTGAAGGAGGAAAAAGCCGATTCTCTAGCGTACTGAGAATTAAAAAAAATTTTCTGTGAGTACTTGATATGATGCAATCAGCTGTTTTTTGCAGCGGTTTTCTAGCTTTATTTTGGGCTTCAATTTAGGGGTTGCTTACCAGGTACTTTAAAATTCATCCTTGCTTGCGTTTTTCTCTAGTTGACACATGGAGGCTGTGTTGGTGTTTTTACTGTACATACTTCAAATGCACATAGAAGAAGTAGAAGTGTGTTCTCAATTTAGCTTTCTTTTGGATTGATGTTTCTGATAAACGAGAACTGAAATCTTTCCTTGGCTTGTACATACAGTCAGTCCTTTTATTCGTATTAAAATGACATTTCATCCTGAGTGCAAAAGCTTGAAAATTATTAGTTTTGCAACTTCAAACGCTAGTACATCTATTTAAAGAGAGCTGTAATGTCTTTGTGAATACGATGCTAACTTTTGAGAATATATCTGACAAGGAAGTTGAGAGGAATCCTGAGACTAGAGAGTGGGGATTGTGGATAATGGAGTACTGTATAAGTCATCTTTTCCATGACTTTTTTTTTTCCCTCCTAAACAGCAGATTAATGGGGTGGGGAAATATATGTCTGTTTGGGATTTTTCTGGAGCTATGAAGTACCAGTTGAAATAGTTTCACGCTTCATAGACAGTCTGTTTGTAAATCATACTAGAGGAAATCAGGAACCTTATTGTATCTGTTAAATATTTGGAGCGTAGTGGTAGGGGAACAGAACCAGAAAATAGAGCTGTAGAGACCTAGCTAGTTCAGGGATGTTCCCTGTACTGCTGTCTTATGTGTCCAAGCTTAAAATATTTCAGGGCACAGACAGTAAATACTTTGAACTCATATCGGTGCAATACTAAATGCATTTGCTTAGTCTTTCTACTTACTGCTTTTTAAGGTGTAGTCAGTGATCAGTTTTCTTGGGTTAATGTAAATCATTTGCAATGATGCCAAAGGAAATGAGTTGTTTTGTCTTTCCTTGTATTTATTTATTTTTTTAACAAGAAGCTGCTACTGTTCAGCTGGTTTGTTAGGTGAAAACCAGGGACGGTAGGAAACTATGGCAAAATGCCACTTGTGTTAATCTCAAGTTGCTGTCTTTTCTGTTATACAGGCTAAGAACTTCTTGATTACATCAACACGTTTTTTTGTTTTCTTTTTTTTTACCCTGGTGGTAATTATGAATTGCTGACTACTTTCCCGTGTTCTTCGCTGCTATTTATCAAAAGAAAGAACTTGGAAATCATTGTTGGGGACATAAAACTTCTCAGTTACGGGCTTCTGAACGTGTCTTTTGATAAGATTAGTCTCCTAAGAACAGCAGGTTTTTCCAACAGTATGTAAAGGGACAAAGGAAACCAGGGAAAGGGGGAGGGGGAGAAAAGAGGAAATGGTTTTTAGGTGAGCACGGTCACCTCTGGAACAGTGCCCTGTTAAGTTTTATTTCTCTCATGAAGTTACCTCATTTTCTTCTCTACTGCAAAACACTCGTCTTCCCCTTTCCCCTAATGTGTAGGTGTTGGATACTGGTTTTTGCCCTCCATCCATGTGCTTGGTAGCAAAGGTAGTTTGATGCTAGCTCACGTGCTGGCAGGAGGGAAGCTTCTCCAGAACTCAGCTGGGGAGGAAACGTGACCCGGCATTACGGAGACATCTGTGGTCTGAAGTCCCTCTGAATTTTGACGTGCGAGTCCTTTATGAGGAATGTTTTTGTATTCTTGGTAATTATCAGAGTTGAATATAGGGATGACGTTGTATGAAGTTAGTTTAACTGCAGCTGGGGCTGAGCCCTAGGAATTTTGCTGTTAGTGTTCAGTTTATCATTGTGAGTTTGTACATACGAAATGGTAGTTCTGTTTTCTGTATGACTGAACACTGCTATATTCAGGGCCCTGTGCATTCACAGGCGTGGAGTTGCCACGCAGTCCAGGCCGGCTGCCGACTCAGGCTGCGCATTCACCGCTTTCTTACATCAAGAACATAAAACATGGGTACAGTTGCTTTCTAAGTACAAATAAATCCAGCATTGTCTTCCTCTGTTGTAGAAGATGACAGCTTGAAACAGTAATTTTGAAGTCTTAAATGGCCCCATTTTTCTAAACAAGGTATTGGTAACAAAGCTTGCTGATTGCCGGAGCATCAATCCGATTGCACTGCTGAACGTTTTAACGTGCATTGAGCAAAGTGGTTTATCCCTTGTTTGTTTTGTTGGTGGGGAACAAGAAACTCCTTTCCAGTTCCTCACAAAGTAAACTGCAGCTTTGCTCAAAGGTAGAGAAATGCCCTTTCCTGTTGCCAAAAGCCTCTGTTTTTCCGTGAGTGCCAAAAGCCTCGACTATATCCCACCCCCACTCGCCAAATTCACAGCTTCCTCCCATTGCTTCTGCAAACAAGCTGTGTTCTCAGTGTGACAAACTGGTACATTTTGGAGAGAAGAACTTAAGAACATATCCTTCTGGAAAGGCGCTGCATATTCCAAACTTAAATTATTTTTTTTTAAAAAAAAAAAGCTTGCCACAGAGTACATGGGGCCTTGACTATAATTGGTTCGGTAGTATTTATCTGAGCAATTAGGTACTAATGGTGTAGGAATATGTCTTGGGTTTGGTTTTTTTTTTTAAATTATTATTGTATTTAGCTGTTTTCCAAGTAAGTTAGTATTGGAACGCTGACATAAGGAATATAGGATGTTGTTGTTGTTGTCTGAAAGGAGGAATTAAATAGCCAGAAAGAAGCTTACCTTGTAACGCCAAATCTGCGTTATATGGTGTGGGTAACAGAAACATTTAAACTATGCAAATTTAAGCTTAACAGCTGTGAATCAGACTAAGCACTTCGGAGCATATGGATTGCTTGTTTAATGGGGGAAAGGAGAAGGGGAGGGGGGTGGAAATCAAAACGCAGTTTCCAGCAAGAGTTCTTGTTTACTGCATTGGTCGTATACTGTGAAGGTGAAGTGTTCCCTTTTCAGCGCAAGGGGAAACCGAACCGTGTGCGTGTCCCTTGTTTCCTTCCTAAATACCAACAAAAGCTAGCTTAGACTTGGAGGCTTGCCCAAAGGGGGAAGCGTTAAATAATTTAGCAGTGAAAGTTAGTTTTACTTCATGTCTGCTGACGAGCAGATGCAACGAGAAGATGAGGCGTCCTCTCCTGCTATGTTTTGTTGATAGAGTTGATGAGAAGCATCGGGATGAGCGTGGCCGCTGGTTTGTGATCAGGTGGTTGGCTTTGTGTGGTTTTGATGAGCAATTGACTCAACAATAGATAGCGAAAGCGCATCTCATCATGCCGTCTGCTGCGTCGCAGAGCTGAAGTGTGCAAGTGAAGATGCTCATTGGGTGCCTAAAGCTTTTTTTTTTGATTTTTTTTTTTTCCTGGGAAGACCACATTTCAGTTTTCACTGTTACCGTCTTCGTTTTCCAGCTTCCTCCTGTGGCAAAGGGGCAAATCGCTTCTTGCTTGATAAATTTTCTGACCTATTCCAAAGCCACCAGTAAATCATGTAGCTTGCTCTTCCTGTTGGTGGTGTTAGTGTCATCAGCTGATTCATCGTTAGACTCACAAGACCGGCTGTCCTTAACGCATTTTGCTTCTTGCTTGGTTACCCGGCCGCGGTGCTCTGTAGGTAGCAACTCGGCTTCAGATTTGTTCTCACTGGACAAACCCTCGCAAATCATTAGCACTGTACTGTGATGTGATGTTCCTTCTCTGCTGTTACCTGCTTTGTAGGCATCAGAATAGCTAGCCCGTCGCTTGTGGTGCTGAGCCGTTCGTTGATAATGTCAGTTAAGAGATACGACTCGACAGACGAGGAAATGTACTGTGAAAATGCTGTACTTGTCCCTTTTACGATTTGCGGCAACTGCTGGTGCTCTGTTGTGGTGTCTGAAGGAGGCTGCCATCATACGAATGCTGATGTCGACTGTTGAAGAACCCTGCTTTTCACTCTACCTTTTCCATCCTAAATCCTGACTTTTCTAATTAAAAAAAAAAAAAAAGAAAAGAAAAAAATTGCCGATTAAAAAAAAAATAATATTGCAGGAGGTTGGCTCCTGAGCATCAGCCTTCCTGTACAGGAGGAGCGGGTGGGCTGGAATGCAGCATCAGTGTTTTTTGTCTTGAAAATAAAAACTACACAAACACTTTTGTACACAAAATGATTTTTTAATAAACACACATTTTAAAAGATGTTGATTTTCACTGGGAATGCTTAACAATAAATGCATGTTTCCCTGAAAACAGTTTTCATTTTATTTCTGGTAGTTCACATTGTTCCGAGATCACAGGGTATACTGCCTCCGTGTCAGTAACGAGGGAGAAAGGGATGATCAATTTCATGATGCACATTAAAAACTTTTTGAAGAAGAAAATTGTGTAAAACTAAACTGTGTAATGACTGCGTGCATTATTTCAACTAGGACTGCCTCGTGCGATAGCCTAAGAAACTGTGTGCAGCTGCAACACCTCGTGTCTCCTTTCTAAGGCTGCGTCTGGAGAAACAAAGTTGGTAACTCGTGGAGGAAAAAGTTTTCTTTGGATTTTTCCGGCACCGCTCGCGCTCATCTCATCTTTCCGCATTGTAGACTGCCTACTGTGCATAACAAACTGCAGCCCGTCCTTGCACTGCCCCGGCTCTTGGCTGTGGGAAGAGTCTGGCAGAGAGGACCACTGTGGATTTGTTTGCTGACGGTGTGTACTGGGCGCTTCTTTTGGCACAACTCGGTCGGCGCTGGTCGGGTGGGAGTAAAGCAGTTTGAAAGAGAGCGTCCGCCCGGCCGGAGCTGTGGGCGGGGAGCCGGGCTGTGCCGCTGCTGTGCGATGCTCTGTGTCAGATCTACGTCCCACCTTCAGCCGTGCGTTTGTCCCTGGGTGGGTTTTGTGGGTTTCCAGGCTGGCTCTGCCAGGTGTGATAGTGCTGCGCAGTTTTACGGTGTTAAAACAGTAGTATAAGGGGTGATTTTTGTTTTGTTTTGGGGTTGTTTTTTTTTGTTTGTTTAAATTTACTATCATCGCGAGCTGTGTTGTATTGTGGTACCTCATTGATTCGGAGGGGTGAGGGAGAGGGAGCGCTCCCCAGCCCCTCTGCTGCAGGTGGGGGGCTTCTCAGCCTGCCTGTTAAGTTAGAAAAAGAAAAATAAAATCTGTATTCCCTTGTTCTTGTAGTTAGACGCTACTATGACTTGAGTAACTGAGAGCTGCTGTATGCTGAAATACTTGTCCCACAGCCTTGTCGTCTCTTCCAGCACCCCAAAACTGGAAGCGAGTTCACAGTGGAAATGGACTAACGGTGCTTACGAGCTCAACGACTCCTGTGCTTAATTTTCTGTTTCGATAGCTGTAATACTGACATGTTTAGCTCTCAGGCAGGGAACTCTGATACTGCCAATACAGCAAATCCAGGATTTTAAATTGTTTTAAGGTCAAGTCTGGGTCTGGAGCGGGAGCATCCATGTCTGGTATAATGTCGAATAAATTACGTTGCTTCACTTAGTGGCTGCTTTGTGTTGAAATACATAAAGTCTTTAGGTGGGTTTGTGACAGCCTGGGGTAAAATAAAGGGTAATTGGCTGGGATGGTGAGGGGAAAAATGAGTCTGGTGTTGCCGGGGGAAGGTTGGGAGAGAAGCTGTTCTGTGCTGGTGTTACCTGAGCCACCAGACCCCGCAGCAGCCCGCGTCCTCATCCTCAGCATACCGCTGCCTTTGCTCGCAGCTGTGGTGGGACCGTGCGTGGCGAGCGCCTTGCTTTCCCTGCCCTGCTCTCTTCCTGCCCTCCATCCTTCCCGAAACAGCTCTTCTCACAGCTGCCAGTTTAAGAAGGTGGTAGGTGGTGAGTAGTCAAGGCTCCTGCTGATCCTGTCGGAGAGGTTTGGGAAGTTGCCCGCAGCTGAGCGGCATTGCTGGATCATGGGAGCAGCTCTTGCTTGTTTCAGGACAAAGCCGGCTGTCCCCATTTTAAACTTCTATCCACTGCCAGGGCAGAGGGCTGGGTATGAGGGTGGCTTCCTTGAAGCAGGAAGACCTCGCTGGTCCCAGCCCATACACAGCCAGGCATGCTCCAAGGTGGATTTTGGTTCAGAAAGCAGACCTGGAACTGGCTGGTCCCCTGTCACCCTGGGGTCAGGAGTAGCCTGGCGGATGAAGCCTGTTTGGTACCAAAGCCGTAGCGCTGGAAATCACAGCCTTCCACGGCTTTAAATTTCCCTACGTGCAAGGCTGAAGAACACAGAGCAGCCACAGAGCGGGGCCCAGGTGTTCCTGGAAACGGTGGCCAACAGGTCTTCACGTGGCTGCCAGAAGCTGTGTTGGAGATGAGGTGGTTTATCTGTGTAGAAAGTGGTTTAGAGGATCGGAAGCTGTCACTTCAAAGGGCATGAAAGCCCCTCGCGTTGAGGGATTTTACGGTTACGGGGCAAACGCTGAGAAACGAAGCCTCTGTGTGAACTTCCCAGAGGCGAATGCCCCACTGGGATGGGGATAGGGGGGAGGGATCTTCTCCCTCTTTTGCTTGGCGTGCACATTCCCCATTACAGCATCTTCCACATTCAAGTCCTGGAATGATCTGTACCACATCAAAAATGCCGGGAGTGAACTGTCTCTAGGCCACACGTGTCAGAAGAGAGAGCTATTTAGAAGTAGACGTGTATGAACAAAGTAGTTACCAAAAGTTCACCGAGTCAGATGATGCGGGGGGGGGGGGGGGGGGGAAGGCAACAAACCCAAACCACAAAACCCCAAAAGGTTCTTAAGAACAAAGAGGGAAAGAGTTGTTCTTCATATTGTTCGTGTGCTGTTCTCCTCACCTGGGAATGGTCCTCACCTGTGAGGAGTTCAGCAAAGGGAAGTGCAGAGGAACTTGGCATAGAACAGCCCCCTGCACCAGTACGTGCTGGGGCAACTGGGAAGAGATGGGCAGAACAGGACCTGGGGGTCCTGGGGGACACCAAGTTGAACGTGAGCCAGCAAATGTGCCCTTGTGGGGAAGGCAGCAAATGGTGTCCTGGGCTGTGTTAGGCAAAGTGTTGCCAGCAGGTGGAGGGAGGTGATCCTGCCCTTCTGCTCAGCACTGGGGAGGCCACAGCTGGAGTGCTGGGTCCAGATGTGGGCTGGAGGCAGCCTGCTGTCTGCCCAGGCGGTTGTGGAGGACTCTGGGGGTCTGTGTCTGTCAAGGCCTCTGCAAAAGAAGCAAAAATATTGGACACAAAAGGGCCATGTCCTGTAGCTGTGAAATGACAAAGTCCTCTTGATAGCAAAAAGGTTAAAAAAAAAAAAAGACATTTTGGCTTAAAGGTATGATATTTTGGAAAGAATGTAGCTCAGTGATGCTGAGTCAAATTAAATTCTGATCTCGTCTTGGCTAACTGCTTCGGGCAGCTTCCAAAAGCATCCTCAGGGAAAATGTTGTGCGCAAGGACAAGCTGTAAGGGCAGGAACCCTCCCTGACACCCCTGGCAGAGGCGATGAGTGCCCTCGGCATGTGGTGCGGCTCCCTGGACAGCGGGCAGGTTGGAAGGGGCTTGGGCACAACGGGGTAAATGGTCTTTTGGAGGAGAAACACATTACCAGGGCTGTTAAGGGACCTGAAGGCTGAAGAGCAACCAGGTTACAAGCAGACATGAGCTGTTGAGCTCTGAACAAGATGGCGAGTCTGTCTTGGTAAATTTAGTGGGCAGGCACCTACCCCTGTGACCGTAGCTCTGGGGTGTGGGGTGCCGGGGCTGGGAGGGGGACACAGGTGCCCTCAGCATGGCCAAGCAGTAGCTCCTACCTGATGGTTACGTGGGAAAGGGTTGTGTTGGTCAGACACAACGGGCTTGGAGAAAGTGTATAAGGAGATGGAGGGAGGTGGTGGGGATGAAGGTGCCCACTCCCCGTGGGCAGCGAAAAGCCTCAGGGAGCAGCAGCCTGCAGCCACCCCAGGGGGATGGTGAGTCAAGTGAGTGAAGGCAGTGACGGGCCTTTCTCTGCGGCCAGGTCACGTACAGGGGACACGGTCTCAGGTTGGTATTAACTGGTTGGGAATGAGTTTGGCCTGGAGACAGGAACATTTTCCCAGGGCCCCATCCGTCCCTCTGCTCAGGGGCACCTCTTCACACTTCTGCTGTGGGTCGGGTCAGGCTTGTGGCCCCAGGACCGGGCAGTGCTTTGGGCCCAGCGTCTGGAGCAGGCGCTGGGCCGTTCAGGTGGCCGCGCTGCTGAGCGCGTGCTAAGAGGCTCTGTGGCGTAGGGACCAAGCACTCGTCCGTTCAGGCATCTCAAAACACGCTGAGGTGCCCGGCCGGAGCCAGGTGCTTCTCTGCCCCAAGTCACCCGTGAAGGCGGCACAGCACATGGTGACCACATGGTTACCCCTTGCCCAGCGCCGTGCCCGGCGGCGTTGGCCTGTGAGCCCAGACAAGCCCCGAGACCCCGGCAGCCCCGACGAGGGGGGCGAGTGCCCGCCGAGACGCAGCTGTGTGTAGGCTGAGCCTGGCCCATACGCGCTATACGTCCCCGCAGCGCTCCTCTTTGCTAGGCCGCAGCAGCGTCCCCCCATCTCAGCGCTGCTACTCCACCGGCTTCCTCCACGCTCGGAACCGCTTGGACGTTAAGGATGTTGCTGCTAGCCTGACCCGCAATAAAATAAATATATTGTTTTAATTATTTTTTTTTAAGTAGGTCAAAGCTCCCTCCATTATCCTACTTAGAAGGATTTCGGTAACATCTGCTGCGTCAGTGCGTTGGCAGGGTCGGTGCCTGAAGGTTGCAGGAGATGATTATACCAAGAAGCCCTTGCGTTACTCCCACACACCGTCCTTACTGGATCTGAGCGTCACTGCCATGTTGAACTTCTGGTATTATGAACCACTGTCGTGGCAAAAAAAAAACAGGATGAGAGGAAAATGAGAGGGGGAAGCTCTTGCTGTGAGGTGAAACTACTGACACAACGTTGTGTATGGAAAACCGAGCTCAAGTAATGCTCAATGGAAACAACCAACCATCAGCATTTTTGAGGATGTGGAGCCAAATAATAAATCAACCAACCACCCATTTCTCTAGGGCTGTACCTCTGAGCACGACTTTACATGTGTTCCTTGAGAAGAGCCTCTCCCATTTAGGTATTTATACACATTGATACGCTCTGATGGATGATCTTACCAGGAAGATGTCTTTGAAACCTGGAAAGCCAGAAAGACGACCATGTCTACCTCGTGGTCAACACAACAGGACTGTAGATGCCACCACGATCTGGTATGTACGGTCTGTGAGGGTTTGGTGTTTCACACACCTGTGGAAGCCAGAAAGGATTACAGATACACGTTGCTGCTCGGTGGGGGAATGCTGGGTCTCCTGTGATAGCTTGTAATAATACAGATGACCAGAAAATTTCCCTAAAGCATTTGGAGGTTGGGCCATTCGGTGCATGCTCAAGACAGATGCTCGGGCAGCTCCTGAGATGACTACGTGGGGCTCATACACCAGGTGACATTAAGGTAACATACAGGTTACCGGAGCCAAAATCTGCATGGTGGGTGTGCTGGGAGAAACAACTCCCCGCCTGATGAAGGGAGCGAGGAACAGAAGCAACCCATGCTGAATTAGGGAGGACACCTACTCTGGACGTGGAGAGTCCTTGTGGGAAAAGCAGAGTTTAAAATCTTGTTACTAAAGCAGAGCCTGATGATACACCGTGAACGCATCCCCCCAGCAGCAGCAGAAATGGGTCACGGCGTGGAGTCCTCTTTCTCCCCAAATCCTTTTTACGCTAGAAACTGAGCTCATGCAGAGGAAAGCGAGAAGGTAATGCAGAAGACAGTGTGCAGACATGGACGGATACAGCAAAGAGGGCCTTGAAGGATAGCTGGGAAGCAACACACTGTGGCAGGAAGGCTGAGGAAAGAGGACGAGAAAGGGCACTAAGGAAAGGTAGAGAGCTGCTGCAGTCATGTCTGGTCCCAGAGTCTGCAGAGTGGCTTCCTTGTCCATGTTCCAGCCCAAATCCTGGTGTAATGGCATGAGGAAGGATGAACAGTGATCACTGCTACCACCATCCAGAATAATTTATCTGGCCCACAGATTGCTCTCTCCTTTCCTGGGAACACTCATGGATGGAAGCAGCCAAGAGGTGATGGCATGAATTACTTGGGCAGTGACAACCTCTCTTAAATTCCAGAGGGAGCAGAGAAGAGCCTATCTGCGGGCAGCAGCGCGATGTCCATGCAGGGCACCCTGCACGTGCTCTGGAGACAGCATGTAAACCTCCTGAGAGGAGGAGGCCGATGGCTCAAACCTCCGCCACTAGCGTAAACCCACCCCATTTCGTCCCGAGATGGATGATGCTGTGGCACCTGAATACACGCAGCAGAGCACACGCTAGTTTGTCTTGACTTGCACCGCAGGGCAAAATGCTCTGAAGGTCCCAGCTTTCCTTGGGGTAGGGTGCCAGCCAGGCGCTGGCTGCTGCCTCCGCCACGCCGAGGTACGAAATCAGATCATCACCTATGAATTTCGTAGAGCTCGCAGCGATAACCCACCTGCTCTACAGCAACCCGACCCAAACACCAAAGCCGCTCAGCTCCTGCCTGCGACTGCCATAGTCACCCACCACCTCCTGCTTCAGAGGCTTTGGTGCATCAGGGTCAACATACATCAAGCTCCTCTCCCAGGGCAAGGGGAGGAGAATTAAACGCCTGAGCTTAAGGAGCAAAACGTGTATTTCTTGTTCTGGAGCACACCCGTTTGGCAGCGTTGTGAACACACATCTGAGCTCTCTGTGGCTGTTGAAATAACAGTCTCGTCGTGGGAGGAGGACGCCCGGTGTACGCAAAGTTATTTGGTCATGCTTCTTGCCTCAGCTGACACGCTGCTGAGACCGCACCGCTGCCAGCATGACTTCAGCGAGTTACAAATTAGCTCGGATAACCTCTGTGCTCCCACCAAAGAGCAGACGTGTCACCTGATGGCTGTCCCTCCTCATCAAGCAACGCAGGACCCAACTGCGCTGCCCATCTGCGGTGCCCAGGGATGTCTCAGCTCTGCTGACCGTGGATCTAGCTGCGCCGATAAATCCACCAGGTTCCAAGTTGAACGGCTTCTCGCCAAAGCTACAGGGGTCACGACGAGTCCTGACTCTTCCTCCTGTTGGCTCGCAACACCCAGCCGTTGCAGGGTCAGACAGTTCCCTGGTAGGAGCTGACCATGACTGTCGCTGGGCAGAAGCAAGAGAGGAGATGCTCTGTGGTCTTTCCATCAGGTGAGCAGGACGACTTCTGCCAGGGCAACGGCACCATCGCTGTACGTTGTGGGCAGTAATTCCAGCAACGCGCAGTTTGCGTCAAGCACCTGTGAGTGACACCAAGGCTCGAGGAACACGCTCACAGTGTCTTTAGGCACGTGTGATGCCAGCTGAGCTTGGGTGCGATACTGTTCCTACCAGCTACTGGAGCAAGCGTGGCCGCTTCTTTGGCTTTTGCGGCCCGAGTGAGGGCGAGGTTATCTGAACTGGAACAAGCCCAAAGCCACCTCTTGCTGTGGTCCCACTCTTTTCTTTACGAGCAGCTGCAAATGCCCCAAACTTGCTCGTTTCCCTTCGAACTGCAGAAAATAAGGCTGGGAACTTGCACAAGAGCGAGAGATATTCCTACCCTGAATTCAGAGCATTTCTAGTGAGGCGGATTTGTGAAAGTAGTCATCCTGTGGGTCATCACAATGACTTGGTGCTAAGGAAACTCCGATGGAGCTGTGGGACTGGCCACCTTCAGTTAGAAACAGATCACAGAGTGTGAGATCAAAGGGAGAGACTGGGGCCGTCGCCCCCTTTGGTCTCCCACGTGGTAAAACTACAGGAACAAGAAATTTTGGATCCGCTCTGCCGACCCAGGCTGTGCAGCAGGGAAGGGAGAGGCTGGCGGCCACCACCTCAGCTTCTCTACCAGGGCTTCCAAGTTCTGCTTCTGACGGAAGTCCCGTCTTGTTGGCTGCCTTGCAGGACCCAAGGCAAATGGATCCAGGGAACACCAGGCTTACAAACTCTAAGGAATGGAAGCTGCTTTCGGTCTTTGAAGTTTAGGAGCTTTTTATCTTAGGGTTTGAGCTTCCCTCTGACCGTTTTGAGTACCTGGGGTACTCAGTGGCAGGGTGATTCCCTCCTTGTCAGAAATCTAAGTGGGGGAAGGCTTCAAGGGATGTACCAAGTGCTGCTGTACAGAAAGGCTTTGGTAATTGCTGTTTCACACCTTGCCATTCCCCATGCAAACCTGTTCCTGCACCGAGATACGATTCCTTGGGCTGAGACCAGCTACTCTGTGACTAACGCTTGGTTATCAGCTGCGCACACCTGCAGCCTGGCTGGCAAGCACACTTCGTAGTCCGGCCGCTTTAGTTTGGGCTATTTCCTTGAGCACCGATTTGGGACTTGATTTCCGTGCACAAACCCACCTAGCACTGCTGATAAATACAACCGCGGGGCACACGTGCAGGCAAACCAGGGTGCAGGTGGATGATTTCTTAAAGAAGCAAATTTCCTGCGTATTGCAAATGTTTCGCGGTCCCAGATCTTTTGGGATCTTTCGAGGAGACAGTTCAGCTGTGACAGCCCCAGCAGTAACTTGAAACTCAGGAGCCAGTCTGACATTGAACTCGGTCCAACAACACGTGCTAAGTATCTATTGGCTGGAAGTACATTTTAGATAAGGGTTTGTTATGTATCGATTCTAACACTTAAAGGCCTGTCAGCATGTGCAGAAGAGATTTGTAATGCGTATTATTTCTCTTGTTTAAGATTGCTCTAGAAAACATTATTATTTTGTCTAAAACAACTATTCAGATTTAATTTTGTTGAGTGGTAGAGGTTTAATTTAGCACGTTACAAAGTACGTTCTCAGAACAGCCTTCCTGTGTTACTGTTCTGAAAGCTGTGCGGTCCAGGCGTCAGAGGACACAAAGAAACAGAAATAAATGTATGTCCGCTAAGAAACAAAGCCACACTTTTATGAAGATGGGAACTTAAAGATGATGAGAGCTCAGCTCTAACTATGTAAACTGAACGTGGAACCTCAGAACCTTTTATCCTACACTGGATAAAAGCCCTAAACATGGGGTCTTACCGTGCTTCCTTTTATTCTTTATCGCACATTAACAAGTGAAATCCTCTGAGCATCAGTTTTCTTATCACAATGAGAGAATCCCCATTCTAATGTAAAATATTTAAAAACTCATATGTGGCCAAGTACACCATCCCCCCCCCTTTGGAACAATTTCCCTTCAATTCCACAGTTTTACACTGATTACTCATTAATAGATTTTATTTTTAAAGCATCAGAAGTACTAGCAATGCATAAATTATGTACGTATAAAAATTGTGCCTGTACTTCCCTCGATTTGTTATAAAGGCTGACGGTTCCAACTACTTGCTATCACAAGCAAGGCTGCCGCAACGACCCCTGGCCGGAGGGGATACTGTTCTTACAGAAAGATGTCCATCGCTGAGGCAGCTCTGAACTGTCCCACGCGTGCCCTCCGGATTCTGGGGAGGGAGCAGCGGGGGGCGGGCAGAGAAATTCTGTACGTAGCCTTCTCTGGGGCAAGTTCCGAACAGAAACCAGTGGGCCACCAGTAGACCTCTCCTATAGGTTGTATGCTGCATTTTTGCTCAGCCCTAATTTGCTGCATGACTGTACCAATCTTGACTGTACTGATAATCAACAGATGGCAGTAACTCAAATGTCCCCTTAAAGAAAATGGAAGAAACGAACTCTACATAACTCTGTTGGTAGAAAGACAACTGAAAACCCTGCTCTCAGCATGGCACTGAACCTCCAGAAACCACTTCTAACCTAAATTATTCTATCATGATTGCTTGAGTAATTTGATGTTTGAACTGATTAAAAACTGACCAAAAAAGAAGAAGAAAAAAAAAAGGACACACCACCCCCCCCGCCCCAATTATCCACTTGACAAAAATCAAGGCTTTTGGAAACAGCTCTGAATACGTGCAAGACTTGTCAAGCCTAGATTTCAAATCATTGTTAGAGGCACACCACTAGGTACCAAAGCTCATTTCTAAGTGTTCCTTTTTTAAGTCGCACCTAAAAACTTCCAACAGATACAAAAGAATTAGACCAGAACACTACAAAGAAACTGCATTATGATCAGTAAATCCATCTTGTGAAATTATTTCTGTTTTTGAAATCAAAATCCTGATGGACATGCAATCGAATGCTTTTAAAATCTCCCAGTCTCCCTCTGTCAAAAGCATCTCAAATCCTTCAAGTCAAAGCATCGCAGATTGCTTTAGAAAAAGAGTTGCATATACTGCTTTGTGAAGAGAGTCTGGTTCTCTCTCTTACAGGAAAAATAACTGTAACGCCAATTAAACACTTGGTAAGAGAGACCTAGTCACTGTTTAACAGCACACAACCTCACCCTAGACATTTTAGGAGAGCGAGTAATCCTTGACTAGTGTCAAGAGTATCCAACGCTTCTACAATGCGTCAAGGCATCTCAAAACAATTTGCAGAAGAGAAATGGCTCTGCAGACCGACCCCCTTCCTCCCCTGCAACTTTACAAGAGAAAACACTGTAACTTCACCTAAAAACCCTCTCTTTTAAACTATGCACTGTCCGCATTACAGCTTCTTTGCTCAGTACAGTATTTCTATGAACATCCAAGACCATGCACAGATATAGCGAGTAGTTTTCTGCAAAAGAAAATTAAAAAAATAAATAAAAAAAGACTGCCACATGACACCTAGAAGCGTTTATTTTATGCAACAAACTTAAATATGATCATGTGTACATAAAAGTGTACACTGTATCTATGCTGAACAATGCCAGGAAACATAATATTGATGCAACAATCTTCTAAAATAAACATTAAAAAATGAGCCTGGACAGGAAGACAAAATGCAAAACAGACTTACTTCCAATCAGCACAATGCTTAAAATTGAGAGCAATCCTAAACATTTCCAACTTTCCTTACAAAGCTGCCAAAGTCCAACTATTTTTAAAAATTGATTTTTTTTTTCTTTACATCAATAATAAAAATCTGGTGACAAACATTATAAAATCAAATGCTGGACTGTCTTTACTCCTTTAAAATTTAGAATATTCCAACAGAACCGCAGGAGTAAAAACACTTAAAAGTGATATATGTTTTTATAAAACAAACATCAATATGTACATTTATTGCAAATTATATTAAACTAAAATGGAGGGAAAATTAAAAAATGAAATGTCTACTTGCGAATTAATAATAATTTTAAGTGATTACTTTCCCACTCTGATAAAAATCAGAAAGCAACATTTATAAAATTGCCACCACATGACTTTTCATAGCAGGGAACTGAAATCTGTACATCTTATTTTTGCAGAAAAGTAGGCAGGCAGAAAGAATTATACATAAAACAGTCTCCAAAAGTAAAGCAAAAAAATTTTTTTGTTATTTTTTTTTTTTCCTCTAGTCTTGTTTAAAATCCATTCAGTAGACTTCTACTTTTTCTGTGAAACATGGGAATACCTGGCTCTAGGATCGTGAATTTTCAATGTCAGTGTAAGGACCTCCTCTGACTTTCTTTAAAAAAAAATGCAGCATGAAAATTAATGGTGTAAATACACTTTTAAACTCCAGAATGCAGGAACTGGAACCAAGTGTTAAGCAATTTGCTTAATTATTGACTTTTCATAAAAAAAGTCTCTGGGGAAATAAGTACAGATGCTTTTAGCCTCTTTCTCAAGAGTTTCTGCTTTACATTTCCATTGAGAAGGATTAATTTCATGTGAAAGGGAAGCATAGTTTTCCTTCTGGTTTCAGAGCTGAAAGCTGTGTGTTTTGAAGTAATTTCAGTTCCTGTACAGGAAATTTCTGAATCCTAGTTTTTGCAGAAGCTTGGAGCATGCCTTTATTTGGCCTTCATTTCCTCCCTTTTCGAGCGAGTTTTCTTTTTACCTTTTTGGGGGGAGAAAAGGAAATAAAAGTTAATTGTAAGGACATAGAAATTACAATTGATTCTGAATCAAAATACTACCTCTATTGTTTACATTTTAGCTTTTACAGTCTTTATACTGCGATTCTTCCAACTCCCATCTTGTATCTTCTTAATGACTACATAATTAATTGAATATAACTAAATTTCCTTATTGTATAGCACAACTTCCCGATCAACTTGGAAATACACAAGTTTAATAGTAATTCTATAACTGAGTCATGTTTTTTCAGCATAAACAGAAATACATTTATCCATAGCTGTCACTGGAATCAGAGAATAAAAATGGTAAGTTGTTCTAACTGTATTTAATCACACAGGTTCATAAAAATAGCCTGTCTTACTTAAGAACAAGTGCTATTTCAAATGTTTTTCAAATATTTACAGTAACGTGTACATTTCTACTTAAGAGCAAAAAAACCTATCAGACACAGCTGTTTTAACATACATTTTTCTAGAAGACAGTCAAGTTTCTTTGATTCGTAGCTGTATAAGCTAGAATAAACCACACAGAATTATCCTATACAAGATGCCTGCTACACCTTAAGGAAGCCTCCCTCTGCTATCTCTGTATCCTCAGTATCTTCCTGGCTGCTCCCACAGGTCTTAAAAAGATCCATTGCATTTTGGGAATATTCTGGACTTGAGTCTATCTCCAACAGTGAATCTCCATCACTTCCAAGCACCTGGCTTCTGAAAAACGTTAACAATGTTTTGGTGTTTTTTTCAAGAAACACTACGGTATCATATATTTTAAAGAAGCTATCTGATACAGGCGGCTTATTAAAGGCTACAGATAGTGCAATTTGTTATGAAGACTTAAAGAAATTTGATGTATAAAACAAGCATTGTACAGCAGTACACAAATATCACTCTCTTGGAAGACCGAACAATCCACTAGCGTGTGAACCTTGCTGTGAGAGGAAAAGGTATTTCTTTTTGATCAAGGTTCTCTGCAAGATCTGGGATTTACAAAATCTCTAGAAAGAAACCATTCCAGTGATTCTTTCATCCTTTAGATTAATTTGTGATTTCTTCCAGCACACTCGTTTGCTGACCTTATCTTATCGCTCTGTACCTTTGGACACTTTTGTATTAAAATTATAATTGTGTCAGATTCAGCTAAACAAATTTCTCAGTGTTTATGTGCATTTGTGGTTTCTTTATATTGGAAATCAAATCAACACATTTGAATACTAAGGTATAGAAAAAGAAATTGTCATCCAAGAGCTGTTTTGTAGTTTACACAGTTCCAAATTCTGCTTTTCATTTACTTAAAGTATAAATTAAAATACTGTTAATATTAAACAAGCATAGACCCAAAATATCAGAAAAGAATTACAGTAGGAACTACAATTTGTTCTGTTCATTAAAGATGGTCAATTTTCAAGCCTTTGTAATCAATGAACTGAAGCAGAGTAGAGCACTTGAACTCCTATGTACCTGGCATTAATGAATGCACTGAAACACCCTCAATTTTTAGTTCTTTTACATAGCAATGCTAGTAAATGGAAGCAGGGTGCAACAGACAAAAAATAAAATTTGGTGAAAACAGGTTAGATTATCCTGTTCTGACCAGACAAATTCATTTCTCCAATTCTCGAATTCCAGCTGCCCTGGTGCTTACAGAACACAACACAATATACGTTGGACCATGGTGTTTATAAATCATTGTGGTTTAGTTGTGCCCTTTAACTATGCTAGATCTGTTATAATTATAAATTCAGGGTCTATCTGAAGACAGGAAAGGCCCACCCCACCCATGCCATTTTTTTATTTATTTATTTTTACCTTTGTAGATCAATTTGTCTCTGTGCTGCTGCTGGCTTTTTTGCTGTGTCTTGCTGTTTTGGTGCTTTGGCATTACCTGCCTCTAAACTCCCTGGACTTTCTTGACTGACTGCTGCCCTTTTCCTTCCCCTAACAGGTGGTTTATTTGTTTCCTCATTTTTTGCAGTGGTACCCTGAGGTTCAGGTTTGGGTGGACGCCCTCTCCTGGTTTTTGCTGCGAGTGATGGTCCTGTTTCATCTACATTTTTTTCTTCTGGTTTTTGATGAATATTCTCAGTTCCAGATGCTGTTGCTGTTCTTTTTTTCCCACGTTCAGTGCTGTTTCCTTGTGTAGCCTGATCAGAATTAATCTCCTAGAAAATAAAAATCATGAATGTGACCAAAAAAAAAAGACTCACAAAGGCAAACTCAAATTGTTACCTCCCTCCAACAGAAACATGAGTTTATAAAAGAGAAGGTAAGTGTTCTTACAAAAACACATCACATGGGCTTAAACCTAGTAAAAAGTTTTACTAAATGGAATTTCGGCCATTAATCTTGCAAAAAGATTCTCTACACTGCGTGTAACATATCTGCACTCAATGTTTCTTTCAGTTGCTTAAAAGTGAGATTACAGTAAGACTAATAATCTCAGCTCCTCCCATGACGGTTCTTCTGGACGAGCTCCTTTTACTGCCTCTTTGCCAACTGGCAGGAGAGAGCTGAGGAGCAAGAGTAAGGATTCCAGTACAGCAAATGATATTGACTTCAATATATGCAAATTTTGAGACCAACATTCAGTAAAGGTGCAGACTGCTAAAACCCAAAATAAAAGGAAAAAGCCCAAAGTTTGCAGGGAATAAAAGGGAGCAAGACCTAATCACAAATGAAACTTGCTGTCTTTGTTAACTCTTTGCCATGTCTGAATAGGTATGGCCTACATGCATGTTTTTATCAGTACGCTAAACAAAGTAATGGAAGCGATTAAATTTCATGAAGCGGTGTCTGTGTACGTGAAGCAGAAATGGTGGTGGCAGTGGAGGTCTCTACACAGAAAAGTATTCATATGGAACCAGAGAAAGCAACTGGATGATGGACCTTCATTTGAACACTGGCTTCCAAAATAGTGAGGAGGAGGGGCAGAGAAAAGGGTATGGAAGAAGTATGGCTGGGATGACTTAGCAATTCCAAACACACCAGTTATTACCGTGAGTGGCCTTAAGTGCTGTGTATAAACCAAGGACTTTTTTATTAAATAGTCTACCATTATTTCTTAAATGTTTAAATAAGTCAGGCAGTCTCTGTAATCTTTTATTACTGTTCTAGCAGCTTCATAGCAGACATTTACAACTTCTATGCGTAAGAACTTTACAGATAACCACTCTGAAAACTTCAACTAAAGGCAGGTTTCAAGAACCTAGAAAGCCTTTTCTAAGATTTATTTCCTAAATGCTTTGCCTAACTTCTCTAACTTTTCAGAAGAATCCTATTTTGGGGAAAAAGAAGAAAGAAAAAAAACCCCCAACCATACGTTGAAATTTAGGAAAGATTTTTTTTTTTTCATTAGCTTATGGGTGTGAATATCACGCTGGATGTTATTTTAAAAGATTAAGAAGAAACTAACTTTTCTATGTGGTGATACAAATCCAAAACACCTGCTTATTACTCTGATTTCATCTAATCAAAAAAGACTGAGTAGATATATAACTTCTTAAAATGTATACAGCATGGATCATCTATATATCCCTACATTATTACAAATACCTATTTTGATTTTAGAATCACAGAATCATCTGGGTTGGAAGTGACCTCTGGAAATCAGCTGGTCAAACCTTCTGTTGAAAGCAGGGTCTCAGGGATTATCCAGGGCCCTTGACAAGCCAAGCCGTGAACAGCTACATTCCACCACTTTTCTGGGCAACCTGTTCCAGTGTCTTCCATTTTCCCCACAATGTAGATTTTTTAATTTTTTTTTTTTTTTGGCTTGCATCCAAGATGGAATTTACCCTGAAGCAATTCCTGCCTGTAGGCTTTTGTTCTGTCACCATGCAGCCTTGAGAAGACACTACTTCCATCTTCTCCATAAATACCTTTTAGATATTGAAAGATCCCCCCAAGGCTTCTCTTCTCTAGGCTGAACAAACCCAACACTTTCAAACTTTCTTCACACGACAACTTCTCCAAGCCTTTATCAGCTTGGAGGCCCTCTGCAAAGCTCTCTCCAGTTTTTCAGTTGAACTGGGGAGGACACAGTATTCTGGACACAGTATTCCAGGTGTGGCCTAATGAATGCCAAATAGGGTGGAATAATCACATCCCTCAATCTGCTGGCTATACTCTTGCTGATGCAGCCCGGGACTCAGCTTGCCCTCGCTGCTGCCAAGGCACACTGCTGACTCATGTTCCGCTGGTTGTCCCCTGGGATGGTCCCCCAGGTCCTTCTCGGCCAACCTACACCCCAGCCAGGCAGATCCCAGCGTGTTGTACTGCTGCTTGAGTTCAATCTATCCCAGGTGCAGGACTTCACATTTATCTTTATTAAACTTCATGCAACTGTATGTTTTATAAGTTAAAAATAATAGAATCATAGAATAAGTGAGGTTGGAAGGGACCATTAAGATCATCAAGTCCAACCGTTAACCTACCCTGATTTAAAAACACCCACTTCTAAACCATGTCCCTAAGCACCTCATCTACCCTTTTCTTAAACACCTCCAGGGATGGTGAATCCACCACCTCTCTGGGCAGCCCATTCCAATGTTTAATAACCCTTTGAGTGAAAAAATGCTTCCTAATATCCAATCTAAACCTGCCCTGACATAACTTGAACCCGTTTCCTCTTGTCCTATCACTTGCCACGTGGGAGAAGAGGTCAGCCCCCATCTCTCTAAAACCTCCCTTCAGGTAGTTGTAGAGGGTGATAAGGTCACCCCTCAGCCTCCTCTTCTCCAGGCTAAACAACCCCAGTTCCCTCAGTCGTTCCTCATAAGGCTTGTCCTCCAGACCCCTCACCAGCTTCGCTGCCCTTCTCTGGACACGCTCCAGCACCTCAATGTCCTTCTTGTAGTGAGGGGCCCAAAACTGAACACAGTACTCGAGGTGAGGCCTCACCAGTGCCGAGTACAGGGGGATGATCACTTCCCTACTCCGGCTCACTACACTATTCCTGATGCAGGCCAGGATGGTGTTGGCCCTCTTGGCTGCCTGGGCACACTGCTGGCTCATACTCAGCCGGCTGTCCACCAACACCCCCAGATCCTTCTCTGCCAGGCAGCTTTCGAGCCACTCCGCTCCCAGTCTGTAGCACTGCATGGGGTTGTTGTGACCCAAGTGCAGGACCCGACACTTGGCCTTGTTGAACCTCATACCATTGGCCTCAGCCCATCTGTCCAGCCTGTCCAGATCTCTCTGCAGAGCCAATCTACCCTCAAGCAGATCAACACGCCCCCCCAGTTTAGTGTCGTCTGCGAATCATTGTGATTTAGACATGATCTTCTCTTTCTAATGGAAAGGGGGAAAAGCATTATAAATCTTTGAAGTCTAAATAGTATTTTAGTTGCGACACGATCCAGAAGTTAGATGTTTATTTCATGCTAGAGGACCACTGGACACTTTCCTGGCAATATCTTTAGTTAAAGCTACAGGTGTCAACCTTCACTCTGAATCACAGCCTTACTGTTATTTATACTGGAAAACAGAGAATAAAGATGAGAATCTTTTTGAATTTTAGAAAAAAAGAAGGAAGTCCCTTCTGATTTGCCTGTGCTATTTTTGAGCACATGAGCTCTGTTAATTACTCTGGATAAAATAAACAGTAGTTTTGAAAATAAGGGGTCTTCTATTGGGCTAGGAAAGTAATATAACTACATAAATTGAAATTGGACGTTACCAGTTCCTCAGAGACCACCTGCAGTGACGTGTACGGAATAAACTCCCAATGCCAAGCTTATTATGGAGACACAGTCCATAAAATCCCCAGACATACCTTATTTTTCACAGGTTCTGTCTTTGCTGGTGTGACTGAAATAATCCTCACGGGATTTTCATCATTTTCACTGACCCCAGTTTCTGATATATCCGAACTTTGTTCCCTGGTAGCATAATTCACGACAAAATAAACCCAAAATATACAAAAGAAAAAAAAATTAAATTATTTTTTAAAATAAAATAAAATAAAATAAAACAATCAATGCAGACAGGCTAGATTAGTTAAAAAGAGAGTTAAATTTGCCTGGGTCCACACTTACATTTTCTTTCCGAGAACTGGGAAAGGTCTGAAAGTGACAGGCTACTCACAGAACCAAATCACAGAATCATAGAATGGTTTAGGTTGGAAGGGAGTGTAAAGATCACCGAGTTCCAACCCCCCTGCCATGGGCAGGGACACCTCCCACCAGCCCAGGTTGCTCAAAGCCCCATCCCGCCCGGCCTTGGACACCTCCAGGGATGGGGCAGCCACAGCTTCTCTGGGCAGCCTGTGCCAGCGCCTCACCACACTCAGAGTGAGGGTGTCTCTTATCACAGACACAATGGCATGTAATTATTTTTGCAAACTTAGTACCAATGCTCTAAACGAGAGCATGTTCTTTTTGCCAGATGGAAAAAACCTGGCAAAGGTAGTGAAGAAAAATAAAGACCAGCAATGCTCAAACTTCAAGTTAGTTTACACAAACATACAATAGTTTTCCAAACAAAATAGTTAAAAAAATAATCAAGATTATTACAACACACATCATGCACACTTACAGAACACATTCTGAACTGAGTAATACTTCCCTTTGGCCTTATGAAATGTAGCAACTAGAGTTGACTTTTTCTACTTTCTTTAACCCTTTATCTTAGCCAGCTAATCAATTCCAAAACAAATTAAACAATCTTAAAATTTGAAAGTGTAAATTGTTTCTCCAGATTTATGACAAATTTAAAAACTTTGGATCCACATAAAAATAACACTCACTAGAAAAAAGACCAAATATTATAATCATATGTTGCATCTTTCCACTGAGACCCTGATCTTCTTTAGCAAGCTCTTTTTAATTGTTCCTAATCTTAAATAGGTCAGAATACTTCATCTACGTCAAAAATGTTTCTTGTTACCAATCAGGATTAATGCTAATTTATACATCAAAAATGTGTGACTTGCAAAATCTGTTTAGTATTAATGATGGCTGGGCTGTTCTCTTCGATTAATATATTTTCTGATGTAAAAATACTATGAATATTAACCACCAAAATTTCAGACAGTATGGTGTCTTGTCTGTTGTATTATATGTAATTACAGGCAGGCCATACCTAAACACTGCACTGAGTTTCTGTCTACTAAAAAACCACAAAACAAAAAGCAAAGATGGAGATTTTACCTATAGGGAACTGTTACATTTTTTAAAACTGGACAAAATAAAGACTCTCTTCAAACACACAGGCACACACACCAAATCATCTCCTGTTCTAAAACATGCAAGCACACTGGGGAACATGAAGTAAAAACAGTTGATGAAAGAAATTTCACACTCCTGTACCTTGATCTGTTTCCCGTAGAAGAGCTCAGCTCAGAGTTTACACTGATATTGCTTCCAGTCTCTGATCCTGTAGTTCTAATATACGGTCTCCTTCCAGTTGCAGATAATGGTTTGTTTACTGTACCTAATACAGCAGTTGGTTTTGGCTAAAAGAAAACGTTTAATCTTAAAAATGGGAACTTAAGATACATATTTAATTTTTAAATATTTTCTTGAGTATTTTAAAATACTTTCTCTGGATTAACAGTCTCAATCACAATGCCATCAGTTTAGAGCTATAGACCTCTTCTTTGCTTAAAAACCACTGTCTATCCTGTTCTTATTTCTCATCATTTAACAGCACTTCATCAATTGCCTTACTTTCTCTCACACTTTGAAGGGACAGCAGGTAGAGGAGTCCCAATGAAACCCAGAATTTTAGATATTAGAGGACTGAAAAGGTGTGTCAACATCGTATATTTGCAAGGCAAAGCACCTCTGGGAAATGCTTTCCAAAAGGTAATGCAGAATTAGGTTCACTACAACCGTAGAAAACGTATATACATACTATACAGAAAGCCTGTGTAAAAATATTTTTAACACCATCTATCTATTCTGGGGTTCTCCAGTACAGTCATGGTATTTCAGATCCTGCTAGGGCTTGTTTCTGTTGACTGATTTGGTCAGGCGGGGTAGGCATTAGGAAGTTTTTTATTTTATTTTGTCTCTGGAGGGAAGTCAAGGAAGTTTTCATAACTGGCATGTCACATTCTTCATGTAATTTTACATTTCCTCAGAGACCGAGTTAATTTATTAAGACATTCTCACACGAGAAATTAATTCCCATGTGTTGAAGTTATGAGGGAGCAGGCAGGAGAGAGATACCACAGATGCTGGAAAACATTTGGCCAGCAAAAAAGGCAACAACCTCTGTAGAAACGGCCTGTTACTGAGGCCCATGTTTAATAGCTGCATCATCCTAGTGCTAGTACTGCGCAACATTTATTTAAATATATTATTCTTATAATGTTTTATTTGCTCTATTTACTGAATATTTTATAAAAAGCAGGAAGCATTTGGTGCAACTAATAAGAGAGTGAACATGTTTAAGGGAGAAAAGAAAGTGCTTCTGCACAACCAGCAGGTTGCGAATTTCTGGCACCTACTGCCACAAGAGACTTTGAAGGCAGAGCACAGGCAGGTTCAAAACCAGAGCAGACAAATTTGTGAACAAGTCCATGAGCAGACATCAAAACCAAGAGGCACAGATGCAGAGTCTAGCATCCCATCGTAAAAATTACGAACGCTGGGGCAGTACGAGGGGGAATGTAATACAGAAAGCGGCTAGACTTGCACGCTCTCCCTAATCATGTTGGTTTGGTCCCTCTGTGACAGCAATAGCAGGCGAAAAAGCATGATGGCCTGAGTCAGTGGGATATCCTTATACATCTGTGTTTTCCAAAATGGAAGCAGGCAGAAAAAGAAGCAAGTGTTTGTGCATTCCATTAGAGCATAGAATAAATGTCCATTTTCCCAGAACACTGAAAATCACCTAAATAATACCATCTTTATACTGGATGTTCCCCCCTTTATTTTAACAGAATGCATGAGAAAAGGCCATCTTAAATAAGCGTGATTTTTTTTGGTTAAGACATATCTTTTTCTCTAAATTGCTGAATGCCTTATCAAAAGGGGAATGCCGTTAAGTTTATACAAACAACTAAACTCACTTCAAAGTTACAAATGCTTCATTGATTATATTTGAATCTTATCAAAGGTGAAACAATTACAGCAGTAGAGAGATACACTCTTCTGAGGATACTTAAAGCACCAGTCTGGTACTAGCAGCTGCTAAAGGTGATCTTCTGTCCGCCTCCTCCCTTCCTAAGGTAACGCCAACCCACCCACCGGCACCAGCTCCAGGCTGGTATGTCAGAGCGAACACGAAGCGAGGAGAGGCAGGATTCTGCCAGCTGAGCAAACCTCACCCACGTGAACTGCTCCGATAGCGGAAACTTCTTGTATAAATGAAAAATCAGTGCGAGAAGAAGCAACTGTAAATGCTAATGGCTATTTACAGAGGGATCATTTGTCCCTACCCTTACAATGAACAATTACCACAAAGTTCTGCTCTAACTGAAGACTTTGGAAACTAATGTAGGAACAGCTCATGGAGCACAGAACATGAAAATTAATACATACACATGAAATTTATATTAAAAACATGTTTTATACTGTTCTCAGGATTTTTATATCAGCCAGCATTCTTTCACTAAGCTCAAGGAAAAAAAAAAACTTCTAATTTTTTGAGCTAGATTAAAAAGCATTCCAACATAATTTAGCCAGAACCTAGGAAAGACAGTTTCAGAATCCCAAGAAAGGACAGCTGATGGAAAAAAGGCATAAAAATAGGTTCTGTTTTTAATGGTTTTTTTTGTTTGTTTGGGGGTTTTTGCCCTCCTCCCCTGGTATTTTCTGTCCCCTGTGAATTATGTCTGAAGTAAAATGAGGCGTTCAAAAGGGTGTAGACATTCACAGTTAAATTTAACAGCATTAACAGCTATGTTAAAAATACTAAGATTGAAAATTTAAGACCTCCAATGCTAGTGGTGTCACAATGAAGTATCTGCATCATAATTTATGCCATTCTTATGTCAATAAAGGAAAAACCTGCAGTTATGTGAAAAACTGTAGTTAATCAAGAACCTACACCTCAGTGCGCAGGTAACAATCTCGGTGTTGTGTACTCACCAGGTAGTATGTTAAAGGCATTAATTATGCCATCAAGTAAAAGAAACACCAATTATTGTACACAAATTCTTAATACAATTTTTGAACTACAGCAGTCCAGCACATTTAAAAAAATCACAAGTAATACTCAACGAAATGTAACTTCTCAAAATACAGTACCTTTCCCGTCAAAAGAAGAACCCTTGTCTCTTCTGAAATGTAATTCCTGTCATTGCAGAAATCCTGTACAAAAAATAAAATAAAAATCAGCTTGTGTTTGATGTCTCAGTCTTACTGTTGTTTTTTCACACATACATGACTGACTTCTCAAATTAGATGCTACTATCAAGTGCTACAGATACTTCACATCATGCAACCTGCTGACAAATGAATCAATCTAATAAAGATAGGTCAAACTAGTATTTTGAAGGAGACTTGTAGTGAGCTTACTGAATGACAGTATGCCATACTTGAAGTTGGGATTAACAGTTTTTCTTCTTGAATGACATGAATCATTTGAAGTGAAGCAAAACGGCCCTCCCTATTTTTTCACTTACGTCTTTTTAAGGGGAAGTCCAAAGAGAAGAGAAGAGAAGAGAAGAGGTGCCGTTTTCCCTAAACAAGTTGAAAAGTTGCTACCTTTCTCATTCTGACTACAGTTTACACAGACCAAAACACTAAATCTGAACGCAGGTGGCTATCACAGACACCAGCTCCCTGTCACCATGGCATCTGCCATTTCACAGTTAAATAAGCAAACTCAGTTTTGCTTAAACAGACTCTGGAAAGGCTGTTAGTTACCAGTCCAAGACACTGAAAAATGTGAAATGTATTCTTCAGTACAATCATGAGGTCTGGTCCAGAGAACTACTTTGGTTCTACTTATACTTTTTAGAAGTATGCCTCAAAGAACAGTAGTGCTATTGCTGACAGCAGAGCTGTACTCACCAAGACTATTAGGAGACAACAGGAGGACCAACTTGCACAGCAAGCAAAACAGCCAAACAGCTACTGACAGATATAAACATACCATGGAGAACATAAAAAATGTTCCCTTTTTCTTTTTTGTTTGCTTTGCGTTCTAATTCAGATATAGAGTCAGAATATACACATATTCTCATATATTCAGATGCACTGGTAAAACAGTTTAATGAAATGATCTAGCAAAACATGCTAACATATCAATATTTATTGTAATTAGCTCTCACCTGGTTACAAACATTGCTGGCACTCATTTATAAGACATAGATAGCATAGCATACAGCCAATGTTAAAAAATGTAATTGCTGAGGATAAAATATATGCATTTTTTCCCCTCCTGATACTATGTTACGGAGATACCCAGCTCTCAGTTATAAAAACCAAAGTATTTCCCCTTATTACTTTGGAAATTAAATGAACAAATTTACCTTTTCAGGTTGTGTAAAAAATTTTGTTGGCAATACAGGGTCCTTCGGTGAATCTGCATTGCACAAAGCACTTTTGCTGTTGATTACACATAGTGCTACGTCACATACTGTATACAGTTTCTGAAGAAAAAGAGAAAAGTCTGCTTTAGGAATTACCTACTGTTTTTACAGTGTACAGAGAATGTAGTTCTTTAAAAAGTTTAATTGATGTGTTAAAATAACCACCACTAAGGACATATTTTGTAATAACATCGTTAACCATACCGCTGGCTCTTCACACATGTACAGAAGTACCCATTTTTCATATGATACTATTTATTAAAAATTAGTAACACTTTACATGCCTATGCTCTTGCTCAATCAAATCACCATAAATGGTTTCTCATCTCTGCTAGCAAGGAATAGGTTTAACAGTAGCCATATAATACAGTATTTCCCCCAACAGCAGAAGATACTTATGTCGAGAAACTAGGCAGTAGGAGTTAAAATAAGGCAGGCAGGCAGTAACAGGAGTATTTAACAAATTTTGTTTATTCACTTCATTAGGTATTGTGTGCTGGATAAGGTCAGGAAGGTACTGAAAGTATGAGGTTGGCAACATACAGACAGTGCTCGCAATTAACACTCTCTCTAAAAGACCATAAAAATATCTGAGCTAGTGCTTTCAGATTTCCTGCAAATCCTGTTCATCAACTGCTTGTGAAACTCTCAGCCCATCACCCAACACTTATCTGAACTGCATTTCTTACTTCATTGGCCTTTGGCTCATCAGGAGACTGAGCATCTCGGGTAAGCTTGATGTTTTCTGCCATCTTTTTCATGAAGGCATGGCTATTGTTCTCATTCTTTGTCATTAAGACTTCAAGCATGAACCACAGGCACCTAAAAAGCCATAAAACCACAAGCAATTACATTCTAGCTTTTATACTGCAGCTCCCACTTATAGCAATGTCTTAAAATTTTTGTCAGCTGTACTAGCTTTTTCTTAAGAAACCACAATCAATTTGAAGGTATCATAAACAGATAACATCATCTGAAGGTGTAAACAGAGTCTAGACTTCAACGCATAGAGTCTTAATCGTACTCTTTGGAATAAATTGCCAAATTAGTGTGCTTCTCTATTACATCTGTAAACACTGGCCAACCAATCAACTCTTTCTCTTCCAAATATGATAGGAAGCAAGAATTCTGGTGCTACCTTCATCTAGATGAAATTCTGCAATCACTATCTTGGGCTATGTCTACGTTCCTATCAACAATATAACCATGACCACACTCAAAACACGCTTAAACAAACCGTACTGCTGCTAGACAGTCACCCACACTACGGGGTTTAATACTGGAACTCACACAGGAGAGGAGATCCAGAACTGAACAGGTCAGTTTCTTGCTAATGTTCCATATGGGCAGAAAATAAATCCTTACAGATAGACATAATGGAATTAGCTTTCCAACCTTTCTTTCTTTAAATCTAGTTTATTTATAGGGAGAACCCATTATATTTTGACTAAAAGTTCATTTTAAGAACTTTTCAATTATGATATAAAGCACAACTAGTTCATCCACGCTATCATTTGCTATCAAGCTTCAGAGCTGCACGTGGCTAGAGGGTCAACAACAGTCATAATATGGTAAAATAATACTTAGTTGGGAAAGACATATGGGTGGGTCTGAGAAATGCAAACTTTGCCAGTAGCTAATTTAATTCCGAAGCTCTGGAAGACAGATTACCTTGTAGAAAGAGGCTAATAAAAAGAACTAGAAAAACAGGATGACTGAATGTTAGAATTCCCTGTCCACAAAAAGCCCCAGTCGTCTTAACTGATACAAATTAAAGATCGTAACGCAAGAGATGAAGGAACATTTTTCTCAAAAATTCAGAGAGGGCTGTGCTCCATCAAAACACTTAAATAGTTATCTGGTGTTCAAATAAAATAAGATGCCTCTATTCTGATGTGCATCCAATAGCTACAAAGGCTGTAAGTAAATAAATGTGTTATATACCTTTACATCCAACTATTCAGTATTCTCAAGAACTTAAATGGGATGAATCCTGGACCGATAACATACTACACTGACCCAGCTTCTCCAAAACCCTGTACTGTCCAAAGATTACCATTGAGGACAAGTTTTACTCTGGTAATCCCAGTTAAAACATGTCAACTTCAATAGCTTGATTTCCTCACTAAATCAACAAATTAAATAAATCATCATCAACCCTGAACAAGACCTTTCCAGAACAACAGTGGGATTACATGTAGAAAAATATGCACCTAGAAGAACACGGTCACATAAATTAAGTTCATTCTCTGTATCCATTTCAGTACTTTTAGAATATGAATTCAGAAGAAAAAGACACTGTCTCAAGATAAAAACCAAACTCAAACCAAATATACCTCTGTGGGACAAGCTTAAAAAATTGCATAAGAATAAATATCACTGATTATGGTGAAGGAACTTGCTAAGCATGTATTTACTTTACGTGACTGTATTTAGGCCATGTAAAACAAAGACAAACTAGGGAGACAACTACAAAACACACTGCCAGTCTGCTTTTCCCAGTTTGCAAGCATCTATGTTAACACTTTAAAGTGAACACTACAACTCTCAGAACTCTTGAAAGAAACAGTGTATTACATTATATGAGAAAAATGTTTTGCATTTATCTCAGGAGACTCTTCAGAGAAGTATTCCTGCCAAAATTCCTGTACAGAGTATTTCTTTGTTTGGAGCAGTCCTCTCTGGCTAGTTCAGCCAGCCTGTGACAAACATGAGGGAGGAAATTTGACAACAAAGGAGAGCTATACAAGGGGTGTCCAAAAAAGCTCTGTGCACTAGAAAGCACTCCTCAGAGAAAGTATTAACTCAACAACCGCGAATCAGAACTTGTTCCGTGCGTTTTGGATAAAGTACACGCTGGTGAGGGCTTTCAGATGTTGCCAGGAACAGGGAGTCCTGGGACAAAATGTAGACTTGATGATTAGGTAAGAAATCCTCTCTGGCTCTGGGTCCTGACCAGGTGTGAGTCAAGTAACTCAGAAATCAGAACAAATTAAGTTTTTCATTTAAAGAAAGCATCAAACTTGGACTCTCACAGGTGAAGGTGCAAAAAGAATTAAGATATAAACTGGTCTATTTGTGCCAAGAATGAACTGCTTTTCTGATAATGTATATTGTAGTATGTGGTTATAAATGCCTTTGTAATACCAAAACAACATTGCTCACAGTTCCACCAAAAATAAGTACAAGAAAAAACCAAAACACTAAAACTAAAATGGGAGGGGGGCACTTTAACAATTTTTAAATAGTGTTAAAATTTATGTATTTTTTAAAATTCATTACAAGACACAGAAGAATACAAAAGTTTTACTTGGGTATGTAAGATTATTTGAGGCATACAAGAAGGTCTTAAACTGGAAACACTACAGAACAAGCTTCTGTATGACAGGTTTGTGTACAATAATCTGTGCCGAACACATTGAGAAGCAATAAGCCTGCACTGCAGACGTATGCTGCAAATGATGAGTCAGCAACAAACTTAGCATGAATTCTAGTAGGGTTGGGAAGCGGGGGTGAGAGAGGAGAGTTTCCAGTGAAGCAGGACTCTGACCCAGCATCAGTGGCATTATGTTTTCAGCTCTTGGAGAAGCTCTGTATTTTATAACTTCCAAAGCATTTAAACTGACATTACTTGGCATCTCTTTAAGTATGTTGGGAAATTCCAGAGATACTCCTAGGCACAAATACAAGAATCTAAAACCATTAGTTCAGTTTAAAAGAAGCCTAGACAACTCATTAATTTGGTTTACTATGGTATGACCTACAAGCTACCATTTGGGCTTTCAGAATATACTGCTAAGCAGTTGTTGATGCCTTCCTCGCTTGGTTAAAGTGTTACACATTTCCAAGATTACTGTTTTGCAAAATACTGCTGATAAAACAGGTCCTCTTCCTAATCATTTTTTTCCAAGCACAGAAAAATTCTCAGCATAACAACTCTAGAATCATTTGACACTTACTCTTTGACATCACGAAGCTGATCAACATCCTGAGGTTTTGTGAAATCTGGATCATGTGCCAGTAAGTGAATCATATATGGTACCACATATTCAGGCAGCAAGGATAGCAATTTTTCTACAGTAACGAAAAATCATAAATAACCTCTATATTACACACACATCCCACAACAAACACTTTTTCAACGTATTACTTTTTCAAATACAGAATGTAAAATTTCAACTTGTGTTTTCTTCCTACAAATTTTACTTTTAATGAATCATTAAAAATAAACGAACAAGTTTTACTACTACAAAACTACTTGATCTTGCTTCAGGAAGAAGGTCATAAAACTTAAAATATCAGAAAACAAAATTTTATTTTTTGAGCAAAACAATTACCACAATAACAGCGTTGTATTTTACATGTATAATTCTCAGCAATGTACAGAGAAGTATTTCCTGATTTATGCTAATGCTAAACTAAGTAAATTTAGATTTGAATGTGTCTAATATAAAGATGAGGAAACAAATTAAACTTATCCAGTGTTTCTTTGCAAAAGCAATTTGCTTTAATTTTAATGATTATTCCTTCCAGTTCAGTATTTGACTATTGTATTAGTAACAATTTTACTGAAATACTAACCGTTAGCCATAGGATTCTGCTTAATATATTCTCTTCGTATACTGATGTTTTTGAGCAAGCACTGTCTGGCATGCGCTCTTCTCTCTTTCACAGGGTCTTTGGCACACAAAGCAAAGATTGCCATATATTCCAAAGGGAGCAGTAATTTCACAAGTGCCTTATGCAGTTTCTGGGCAAATATCTGCCTCACTTGGTAACACTCATCCTATAGCAACATAAAACATGAGTCCAACCATCAAAATCTTGGTTTTAAAGAGAAAAGAAAAAAAAAAAAGCATTCAAGGTGGAATTATGAGGAGAGACATTTTAAAAATATCAACAGGTGCAGCACGATAAATATTTGAAGTTTCAAGAACTCTTTTGAAAGCTGCAGGGAGAAATAGAAAATACTCAATGTAGCAGCAACAAAAGCTTAGATGTAAGGACTCTGAACTCAACTAATTAAGAGTCACTTCAACTCAAATGCAGTTACTTACATTAATGACAAGTGCACAGAGCTGGAACTGTTCTGGGGTAATTATTTCATGGTAACAGGGTTCCTGTGCAAGCTTCATTATTGCACTACCAGCAGCTAATCGCAGTCGAGACATATCCGATTTACTATACAAACATGAGAGGAAAAAAAAAAAGAAAAACAGAAAACAACACCTCACCACAACTATCCTTAAATTGCTTGTATGTCATGATTTCTTCTTTTCACAAGATCAATGAGCAATTAAGGTTTTTCTCTGTCAGATCAGATCACAGTTCTATAGCTTCAGATCAAGCTAAATTAACCCAACTAAATTTGTGAAAATAAGGTGCTCCGCCTTCCCCCACAAAAAACCTAATTCCAGTAGAGTAGTGAAATGAGAAGAGTCAAGTTTTTGTTTTCATATCACTGTCTAAACGAAAGCAACACTTTTGTCACAAATTTTCTCTTTCTTTCCTTCACCCTCAGAATGAAGATGAGGTACATCATTACCTCACTGTTGGAATGAAGAAGCTCCACCCAACATCACCCACCTCTTAAGAGTGTGTTAAATCTCATCACTTAATTGTTTTCAAAGATACTCCTGCAGGTCTTTTACTCTCTAGAATGTCTTTTACTATCACAATATCTACAGGGTTCTGTCTTAGATTATTAGTAAATTACAAGACAGAGGGAGTATCAAGCATATTTTTATACTGCCATTCCACTCCTAATATTAAAACTCCAATCAGATTTGTTTTCTATCATCCCTTTAGCCAACATTGCGTCCACCTTAAAATTCTAAAAAAAGCTCCAAAAGAATTAATATTCTTTGAAATTCTACAACAAAATTGATGGAGGCCTGAAAGGAACAAAATCTGACCTGATTCGCTTCTGTTCTGTCAAGTCTCCTTCACTGACGAGCATAGCTGATAATAACCGGAGTGTGGAATTGGCGGATTTTGACTGGTTGTTTTTCATACCCAACAGCCAGCGTACCAAAAGTTTAATTGCTTGCACCTATCAAACACGAAAAAATTGACAATGAACTTACTTCCTAAAGTTGATAAGGCACTAAAACCTAGTGCTGTCAAATTGAAATTTCCATAGACTCCTATTTTATTAGAGCTGATACATTTTTTAAAGGAAAAGAATGAAGCAGTAAATATTTACAGAGTGAAGAAGGAAGTAGCAGTCTTTGTGACATCGGGACATTTCAACTATGGTTCAGTGTCTTCTCACAAGTGCATCTAGAGGATGTGGGATACTTGCTACATGACTAAAAATAAGAGCAACTAGATAAACATTTCTAGAAATGGCCATAATTAGATTCACAGTAAATAGCCTATGCAGATGAATGAACAAAATTCATCAGGGTCCCAATTTATTTCAAATGTGTTTACAGTCAGTAAAGTCAAATTACCTTTCTTGTAAGGAAAACGAAAACTTTTAAATCTCTTATATTTTCTCAACAGTAAGCATAATTAATATTGGTAAACGAAGACACCAAAATGCATAGTTTCTACCAGTTCTATAACCGTGTGTATAATCCACAAAAACTCTAGAACACTGCGTGTTCTAAGGACGCTAATATAAATGTACTCAAAGGGATTTATTCCAATACTCTCCATTGCACAACCTGGAAAAAAGTAAATTTTTAATCTCAAATATACACCTTATTACTGACAGCAGATCACTCACCTTTGCTAGTACTTCTGGAGAAACTTCTTCATCTGGAGACCACAATTTTCCATTTTTCTCACCTGTTGACTACAGAAATTCATGTAAGTTTAAGAACTGGTTCAACCCACACAGAAAATGCAGAAGTAAAAATGGAAAAAAAAAGTCATGGACTAAGCTTTTTTTCACATAAAGATCTTTTATACGGCAACTGTCACTGTAATAGCCATTTATATATCTATTCCTTTATTGACTCATTTAACAAAAAGGAAAATCTTACCCTGTCATTCATTAGGAGATCTTTCACAATGAAATTTGCAACAACGGATTTCATTGGAGAAGCGAACTGGTCTGGAGCCAACATAGAAATATGACCCAATGAGACTAATGGAGTTATAAGTTGTTCTGGTACATCAGCATTCAAACTTCTACTAAGAGGCTGAGGAAGAGAAAAAAAAAATTTTCAAAATTCAACTATATAAGTAAGCTAGCATGCCTAAAAATAATTTATTTTACTGCTGGATTGCTGGTGAGTTTTTCACAGTTTTTCCATAAGAATTAATAAAGTCAGAGAATAAAACCGGAGAAAAAATGCAGTTTCCTAATTAAGAGAGAAACCAAAAATCCCACAAGGTGAGATAAAACAATTTTTATATTCTCTTCCTGTTTTAACAGTGAAACACATTCAAACCAGGGAGATATGGGGAAAACTCTGACTCAATTCTATTCAGGAGTTGTGAAAACTTGAATCGTAACTGCAAATGGCAGAAAATAATACTAGGTAAAAAAAACCTTGGAAACCACCAGGGACATTTCTATCGGCAATCAGCATTTCCCTTCCAGGTAACAGGCAGCAGAATAATTCCGTGCTGCTGTATCACCCTCGCATCATATTCCGGTATTAGGGAGGTGATGAGCACTCTCACAAAAGTCTAAGCAGAGATCAAACTCTGTAAGCTTAATTCAAAGCTTTTCACACTTCTGAATTATGCATAGGTTCAAAGACAGCCAAGATTAAGAACCTGAGATATTTTACAAGTGCAGATTAATAATGTTGTTATTTAAGAGATTACAGTGAAAAGTAATAACCTCTCTGCTCTGTATAAGGTGACTTTTTGCTTTACAACTTGTCTAAGCAAGCAGTAAGCTAATGTCTGAGTTTATAGTCAAGCAGTTATTCTGCACTAACTTCCTCAGTGAGAAAGTGCTGTATGTGCAAAGACCTTAAAGCATGGTAATTCAACACATTTTGAAAGTAGAGGATGTTATCTCTCGTTTAGTATCTGCTAAATGTGTCCTCATGGGATTTAGTGCGGATTGGTCCAGCATATTTAGCTTATTTTCCCCTAACTTTTCCCATGTAGACAGAAAGGAATACCTTATCTACCAGACATCAGAATATTACAAAATAGTGACTGTAAAACACAAACATTAATAATTTTCTATTGTAAGATTAATGACTTATCTCGACTACCATGCACCTGTAGGCTTCCTGACCTCATAAACTGTTATCTGTTAATAAACAGTACGAATTAGATTAACATTAATTACTAGTATCAATTAAGAACAACAGAAAAACAAATCTTAAAAACTAAAAAGCAAGACATACCTCAAAGATCTGTGCAAGTTGCACTTCTTTATTTGAAAATATGGCATGTATACAGTGAACAGCTTGTTTTGCCTGATGAGGAGTGCCTCTTTTTGCTTTCTGATGCAAAATTGGAATTAGTGTTCTGTGAACATTAAACAAAATACTTCAAAATGCAATTTGCAATCTACAAAAAATAAAGCTCTTCACCTATACAAATCTATCCTCACGGTCTTATAAATCAAGCATTCATTTGAAGTCTGTTCAGGAAAGATCATAATCATAAAGTGAAAAGCAGGATGGAATTGTATTTAGTAGTATTTGTTGAACATCTGACTCTACAAAGTTAAGCAGAAAAAAGCCCACAGGGAAAAATCAAACATGAAAGAAAACAATGATGAAAATAAGGCTGTTTAGGAAGCCAAATATAAAGTTGGGGGATCCCAACAGGTTCAGCTAGGGTAAACTCCTGGGCTTCTTATCCAAGCTTGGAAGGAAATTGATGAAAGCTAGGAATAACCATTAAACATCAGTGTGTTTATAGGCCTTTACTGCTTTAACTTTGGTCTTTAATCGCAATGTATACTCAAGTGAACCACTGCTTTGTTCTGAGCTTTTGCACCTGAGTCCCCTGAAGTCTATCTGCTCATCTGAGGCCACTGAAGGAAAGCGCAGGGCAGATGCCACCCCGGAGACCAGGTCGAGGTTGGTCAGACTGTTCAGTTCCATTCCTGAGAGGGCGCCGGAAGGCAGGCCTGTCCCCTGAGAGCTCACCGCCCGAGACACTAACTCATGAGGTTTACCACACAACTCACCCAGCAACTGACACGAGAAAACAAAATTGCCTAGAAAGCGCCCAACACAGAAACATCTAAAAAAAATTCCTTGCTTTCTTGAAAGGCTCGGTAGCAATACAGCATTCAGTGCATGGGTTATTTAGCACCCAGACTTCACTGACACATTCTATGTAATCAAAATCAGCAACAAGACACAGAAGAAGAGCTTGCAGGGTTGAAAGAATGAAGTCTCAAATGTTTTCCTCAAAAAACACCCAAAACCAAACCAAAGACCTCTAGAAAAATGTTAATAGTATCCCAAAGTAGGAGACTGTCTCTTCTCAAACCTGCTGAAATTCCACAAGTTGGATTAAGTAAGAACCAAAATAGCAAAGAATTCAGTAAAGCCTGCAGTTAAAACAAGCTTCAATGCCTAACCTACAGTTTTCATAGGGTAAATACATGCATATTAAAGGGCCTTTGCCAAGCATGAGTGCATCAGTTATAAACCGTATCTCATCACACCCCAACAGACATAAATCTGCAAAAGGTGAAACTTGACATGTTTACATGCACCTTTACATGTTTACATGTGGTCCACAGGCTCTCTTTGAGCATGGCCAATGACTCCACCAGACTTGTAGAGTCATACGACAGCCCTTGCCCGTGAAGCGGTGCACAAAACTATTCATTTTCCATACAAGGAAGAACTCGGGCTACTGCTGGTGAACACTACTTCAATGGACAGCAGGCAGCCTGCTCACACAAGAGGTTTTTTCAGAAAATACCAAAACAGGCCACTTGAAACAAACTATCTGGCTGATTATATAAAATCTTTTGTTTACAATAAGGATTTCTGAATACGTGAAATCTGGAACATCAACTTGTCCTCAGACTTCTTTTTCTTTGTGTCAGTGTAAACACTGATGTTTTGGCTTTCAGAACGCTAGCCTGATTTGCCTGCAAACCATGCCCAAGGGCTAGACCTCCATTTTGACAGTTATATTTTTAAGTTATTTGAGGCTGCCCAACCCTATACTTCAGCAATACCTGGCTAAAGGCATGAAACCAGAAGGAACGTCAGCAATACCAGCTCCTTTGACAGAAGATGATCTACCCCAGCAATGCTAAGTCTTGACTAAACTCTAGTAGGGAACTACAGACAATTGGGACTATACTGGGAACAATATCGACAATGGGGATTGCTGGGCTTTTCCTTCTCTTCCCCCCTACCAATGTTTTAAAAGGTATCTCATATGTGAACTCGTTGAATTTTTCTTTTGCCCAAAATCGGATTCAAATCCACAAGAATCACTGAGGTTACCTGTTCAATTCACTGAGAACTTAAGGTGTACATTTTAGCATGGTAATACCCGAGATGCTATTTCAACATATGAGAACTTGAAACCTGTGCTTTATAATCTAGATTAGTTAGTTACTAACAGGCTAATTTTAAGGTTTTAGATGTTACCCACAAGGTTTTAAATAGTCTGTGAATACCTAGTAGATTATGCAGCTTTAATCAGCAGTTAAAGCATGAATTGCATAATGACAACTTATAGACAGCCAATTATTCTTTGTTAGAAATTCATGCCTGCTTTTGGATCTTGTTTCTCAACTTGTTTCATAACAAACAGAACTGCTAACCACCAGAGATTATATTTTCGTTCCTTACAAAGATAGAAAAATTGTGCGAAGGACAGATATGAGTAGAAACGATGCCAAGGAATTACATCTTTGCCATATTTTTGCTGTTGCTTATTTTGTAACCTGGGAAACACGCTACACACCGTTTGTAATGTCTATTAAAGAATATTTTTCAGGAGTACCTAACACTTTCAATAAATACACAAAAATTGCAAGAATGCAGAATTCAAAAATGAAGAAACAGAGACAGAAAGGTAGTGAAGGAATACAAAATGATGGAAGAGAAGCTGTTCGTATTTAACAAGACTATAAAGTAATTTTAGGGGCAACATATTGAATAAACTATCGAGAGGCAGAATTCCAGTTATGAAAAGCAGCATGTAAAGAAATACACTCACGATCTTATCTGTGGCAGGTCTGTTTCTATTTTGTGACCCGTGTTTCTGAAAATCTGTATGGCTGCCTCAGCTACCTTGTCATCTTCCATCCTGAGGCACTGCAGCAGAGACTCATAGGTCTCTGCAGAGTGGAACGAGGTAGGATGTGTAAAGGACAGAACCTGTAGATACACATTAAAACAAAGATATACTTATTCATGGTAAATGAATCATCAGAAGAACAAAATTATGGCTGCTTATGAGCATTACCATCAACATAAATAGCTATTACATGCTCATATGAGATTATTACATTCAATAACTGCATTTTGGAGAAGGTGATACAGGCATTTTCAAATAAATTCATCTACACTTTGCTCTTCAGGCCCTCCCCTCCTCCAAATGTTTTATAAGATACTACGATATTTGAATATGTAAATGTATTTATTACAATGAACACTTATTCAAGAGTATTCATTTATATTCCAGTCTACTTAAGAATGTTTTTTTTCAACTTAAATTAACTGAACTGAAATCTTAATTTCTGTAGAATCCCTGAGCAGAAAAGACATCAAGAAGGTTACGATATCTACAAACAAAACACAGATTACTGTCCTTTTAATCTAAAGCTAATGAAATATAACACATTCTGTTAAATAGGAGAAATGTCAAATAAGAAACTAAGCATGCAGGGATTCAAGGCAGGACAAGAGAGAACAAAGGTTATCCCAAAGCAAAACTATATTAAGTAGAGTAAAGTTCAGACAACATAAAGTAGGGAGAACAATGAAAAGCTGCACATATTTTGTGTATTCTTTGGATTTATCTTATCTTGGTTTCTTTGATGAGAGTTGCCCACTTGTGTGAGTATCAATGTGTGAAATAACATTCTCAAAGATATCCATGTCACAGCAACAAAATTTTCAACCTTGGCAGATTTCTTTTCTGAGCTACATTAGCAAAAAGATATTACTTCCTTGCATACTTCTGTATAACTATTTCTACCATGGTTGCCATTACCAAATTTGGTGTAATATGTGTCCATAAACTCCACCTCGTTCTTTCACACTTCTGAAAGGTCTCACTTTAATCATGTAACCTTCCCCTCTGTTTCCTTCTATATTTTATACTGCCCTTTGTAAGATGTTCAAAATAAAGTCTCATTAGTGAACCGCCAAATCCATCACAGATGTTTTCCAGATATTTCAAATCCTTCTTTCTCTCCCAGATATTTCTGATCACCAGTGAGAACACAAGTTCCCCATCCCCTTTTTTTCCTCTACATAACTTGGCTCTTGAGTTTATATCTTGCTTTTGTTCCAGTATCATACAGGCCCCCAAGAACGTGCCTCTCCTAATTTCCCCAGTTCTCTTCCTCTCACTTTACCTCTGCACCTTCTATATGACTTCCCTAAGCAGAAACCAGTTCCTGCTTTAGTGTGCATATTTCAACTCTTGGCACCCTTTTCAAAACATACATCTTCCAAAAACCCATCTCTTGCATTATTCTTTTCCCAAGTGAGTATTAATGACCAAACACTTTCATACATTAGAAAAGTAATTATCTAAATAACAACAGCTATTAAAACCATGCTAACATTAATTCGCTAGTCATACCACTTTTGTCCCTTCATTACAAGCTATAGCTGCGTTAATGCAGATTACCTTGAGAAGTTCAAGTCCTGCACGAATAGCAGTATCAGGACTTACACCCTCCTCTTCATCATCAGCTGTCCCCTCTATGGATTTATTCATAAGTTTTACTAGTGCACTGAAATAAGAGATACAAAAAGAAAAAAGCAAATGAATGTGACGATGTACAATGATAAAGGCTGGAGATATTAGCAAGATTACTTGGTTTTGACAATAAATAAAGAGAAGGCAATAGTCCAGTGGGGGGAGGTGTTGTGGTGTTTGTTTTTTGGGTTTTTTTGGTTGTATTTTTTTAAATATTATTTTATTTATTTATTTAAGCTATTCCATTATTCCTTTTCCTTCTGACTTAGCCTTCTGCAAAATTAATTCTTTAGGGGAAAAAAAAAAAAAAAAAAAGAAAACCCACAATAAAAAACCCCACCATGTTGGAAGCATCGGCACATAGTTGCATGAGTTTCAGAATGTAATTAGGTTGCCAGACAAGTCTCAAAAGAAATCCAAACATTCTCTTACACAATCCCACAAAAGCTAATTAATTCAACTGCTATATGGAAGACTGTGTTGCAGTTAACTATGTGAAAATAATGATCATCATTTTCACCTTAAGCACCACAAATAGCAGTTTCACCAGGAACAACTACTGTATTTTTAAAATCATTTGCAGGCAGCACTGCAAAGAAGTAGCCAAAGGGGAAAAAGAAAAATTAAACAAAAAAATTAAAAAAAACAAAACAAAACAAAAAAAACAACAAAAAAAAATCAAACTGCATTCTCTAGGCTGCTGGAAATGAAAATGAAGACAGCTACATAAAATGCCTTTTTTTTAAAAAAAAAAAAAGCATATTTACTGCTAGGACAGACTCATCTAAATCCCAAGAATTATTTATTTATTTATTTGGTCAATTAAATCATCTTTATAATCATTCATGGGTTAGTATGATCTTTCAAACTTACCTAATGGCTTCTGAGTCAATATGTACAGGGGCAATTCTTTCCAAAAGAAATTTGACCATTTCCAGAAAAGGATTTGTTGGCTGCTTCGGATTTGCAAGTTTCCGGGCTATCTCCCTCTACAAGAATGTTAGATACAAACAAGAATTATACTTATTTTACTTACTTCTTAAGCATGTTGAATAAGCTGAACGTAGCCACTTCTTTTAACCACAAAGATTGTCTATATAATCAGCGAAACGTATTTTAAGGGTGGCTGGTTTTATCTCCAAATTTATATTTATCAAATTATATTGAAAGCAGACATACTTTACCAAATTTTATTTAAATGTAAGATGCATTTAGGTTTCTAGTGAAAGTTCTTCACAGTTTCTTAAGGAATTGCAGGCCAGATCCAAAACAGAATCAAGGGAGAGCTAAGTGCAATGTAGATGGAATTTAGATATCTATGTTGACAAGAGTAATCCATAAATCTGCAGGTAACTCTGCTGTATGTATGAGATTTCATAAGCAACAACAAAAAAAATTGCACTAAAAGCTACACTACTGCAGATGTGCAGAAGCACTACACTACCTTGGCTACAACAGATGTTCAGATCCTTTGAATGTTTTGGATCCAAAAATCTGCTTTTCCCCTCTGAATGCCCCAAATGTCAAGAACTTTAAGTTCAGCTGCAAACCCAGCAGAAGGTAGATAAGATGTTATTTTTTTTGTTTTGAACAGAAGTCTAAAAATCTCTCAAAGAAATGACTTCTTGACCTTCCTTCTCCTAAAGGATTGGATGCTGCAGACCCTACAAACTAGGAAATTGTTCTAACTGTTATGCTAAATCATCTTACAGAAGAAGGAAGAAACCTTGCTCTTGAAATTGTATCACTGCATTCCTAAAGCGCAAAATTTACTGTTTAGAAGGAGACATACTCTCTACATCAAGTGGTTAGGACATAATTCTGAAGGTCATGCTGTTCTCTTGCCTGGACAATTTCAGTCATTAAACAAACCCAAGAAGCCTATGTTTGTTTGTTGATGCCCTCTATTGTGATTTCTGTGAAAAAATGGCCTACTTTATTTTGGGATCATAATGAAAAAAAAAACCCCTGTGATTGTTGGCACAATCTGTAAATCTCTGGAAAAGTCTGATTTAATATTAATGTGTGTATTTTCATCAAAGAGGTTGATGGGGGGGGGGGTGGCGCTTGGGGAGAGAGACTGATCTCAAAATAACGTTCTGGGAAGAAAAATAAATGAATAATAAGCAGATAGTATAATATTTGGCTTGCTGGTACTCAGAACAAGTTTCATCAGTGTCAGAAGACAGTTTAGGAACCTTACTATAAGAGAGACACTTGAAATAAAATATTGAAAAAAAAAATAGTGTTTTAGACTTTATGCTTGATGCTCATAATCTCAGCATAATCTCAGCAAGGAATAAAGCTAATGTTTTCTTAGGAAGCAAAATTATGATCATAAATTACATTTTCCATAACAAAAAGGTATTTTATGAAAATTGGAAATACATAAAAATCATGTTAAGGTACCAAAAGAGACCGTTAAAGCCAAATAACTGTTTTAAGAACAAATATTTAAGGTATAAAAGTTCGCTTTTCCATTTCCTTACCACACAGACATCTGCCTGTTTACAAGAACATGTAGGGCTAATTAACAGTTCAAGCTGGGACCGAAGTTTCTCATCATCACCCAGAACCTGATTGAATTTCTTCACAAAATCTTGTGCTTTTCCAGGATCTGGAAGGTTTTCTGTATGATGAAACACAATTTAACATAAAATAAATTCAGTATGCCAAGTTTCACAGAAGTACAATTTCCAGGAATGCTGTAATAACAGTTTATAGAACTTATTAACACTTACTTGCTATGGTCATCAGCTTTCCAAACATGGCAGCGCTGTTTGCTTCTGACTGAGGACAATAGCAAAAACAAACAAACAAATCAGCGATATCGCCTTTATAGAATATACCTTAAAGCTGACCTGTTAGTTCTTCTGCAGCACTTAATTCTACTCTGGAACCTTATGTTTTATGGTTTTGTTTTAAGAATAAACACTAGAATAGTATAGCAGTATCATTAGCAGCTACTACACACAGAAAAAAGGGGGAAAATCTTGCAATATCAAAGAACTGGAGAAATTCACATAACACTAATTCACATAACAGATCATAATCAATTGTTGAAAAAGACCTCAAAAAAAACCCCAAACAAACAATTCCCCCAAGCCCACCCCCACATCAAAACCCCAAAGCAATGTCCTTCTATTTAAAGTTTCTGCTAGTTTGAAGATGTGCTTGTAAGTAAAATTCCACTATACTTAAAAATTTCTGTTTTCAAACAAACAAATCACTGCTTTGTGTTACAACATATTCCATTCTCAAAATATGTTATAAAATGAGAAACAAAAAAGGTCTGTCAAAAGCAAACAAAAAACTTGGACTTTTAAAAAATTTTTTTCCAAAGTTATTGACCAGTAATATAAAATAATGGTAAACATAAGGAGGCCATATACTTTCAAGCATTACTGAAAGCAACCTTACTTAATGAGAAAGGAACATTGTCTATATATGGAAATCAACAGAATAATAAAGTCACACTGAACATGTAACATAGGATTAAAAAAACCCCAGTAAATTAGTCTAATAGGTCCATTGGATAAAGTATTAATATTTTCAAAACCGTACAGTGGGCTGCTTATGCAAGTCTAGTAATTCCCGTACGTGACTCCTTAGCATGTTCTGGCACTTCCACATCTCATTCAGTGCTCTGCAAAAGTGCAAAACCAGAAAAAAAAAACGCTTACCAATTTGTTCATGACAAGAACATGCTGGATGTATTAGTAAATAAGATTGTTTATTTACTTATCTTACAAGTGCAACATCTGCTAGGTACAATCAAAACCTACAGACTATTAAAAAAAACATTCCAAATAAGGTGGAACTGATTTTCTCTTTTTACAGAACATCACCTCTCTTATTATACTACTTGGAACAATTTCACATATGCAGGACAGCCACAGTATGTCTTACAACTACCCAAATTATCTTGAAAATAACCTTTTCAAAATAAAAACCAGGCCAGCATTCAGTCATAGATATCTTCATCATGGACCTAATATAGAGCAAATCTAGAAGTCATTACCTGAGCATTTTTAACTCTGCATTGTTCTCATTGGATGAAAACGAATGCATAAAACCACTCTTCTCAAATATCAAGGTGTCTTTTTGTCTAATGGACATGTAGAGTTTGTATATAAAAGAGAAATGTTTTGAAATACTACTTGCAAATAACATCAAGCATCAATTACCTATATTTTTCTTTAAATCCTGATAATACAAGTAAGACGATAGAGATGTTGGAAAAGCCTGAGAAAGCAAGTATTTGCTGAATACAAGCTATACTCACTTGACAGCATTTGGATCCAAGCTAGCATACAAATAGTACAAGCACTTCATTCGCTCTTCCGTTTCCAAATTGTGTGGAACGAGATACTGAGCAAAGATTTTCTCTACCAGTAATCTGCAGTAAAAGAAGAGATAAAAACTGTACATTTCCAAAAATGGTGGTACCTTCCAGACAAGCTGAAAGAACAAGAAATGTCAGAAGTCATTGAAATTAGATTTTTCAACAGAGAAGAAAAAAAAGTAATGCTCTTTCTCATCTGTAAAGATCCCTTCCACTGTTGATAGAAAGATTAGCAAGGACTGCTTCTTGAGAGCTTTTCCATGTTCTTTTATTTTCACCCCTAAGAGAGAGTAATTGCTTTATTTGTCACCATCCAAATTCGCCCTTTTTCTTTAGGCTCTGAGAATCTCCCTTTGTTCACCCTCATACATAAAAGAAAGGGATACAGACAGTAAAAAGCCCAAATAAAGGAGAAAGAATACAAGAATATAACTCAAGGAGGAGGAAAAGTAAAAATCTGAAGTATCCTTGAGGGAATGGTTGAGATGAAACCATAGTATTTGAAAAAAAGCAAAACATTTGAAACTACCATAGTTCTAATATAGAAGCTAAAAATCAGCATTAAAAAGGCAGAGATAAAGGAATACCAAAACATATACAACAAAAGGAGCAAAAGGGAAACTAAGTAAAAGCAAACCAAACCAGCAGAAACATTCTCCAATTATGTCTTTTTTTAAAAATAATACGTATTGAAGGTTTTACATAAAATACAAAACTTGAACTACAAAATATGACTATAGCCCCCCATATGAAAGAACATTCAGACATTAATTTAATCCATAGCAATGAGAGCTGTGCAGCTATACAATTTGATATTTATAGACAAGTATTTTGTGTGTTTGAATTTATAGACTTTTTCACTATGATTCTTAGAAAGTACCCTGGGAGTGCCTCATACAAAGACCATAGAAGGCAGTGCAGGTTAAACACACCATATTTCTGTTCAAATAAAATTCCAAGAGACGTGATGGCAAGACACAGGAATAAAAGGATGATGATGATGAATATGGATCCAACTATCTCAAGGCCCATGATAATATTAAAGAAAAATTGGCTTTCTCCCTTTAAACGTACATTTTACCACTGATGACTCCACGAACTGAATTACGTGGGGAACAGGATCTTCAGATCTCGGGGGACTCCATCTCTGTTTAACATACTAGGAGACTGAAGGCATCAGACTTATCTTACTAATTTATGAACATTATTCTAGCCCATGTCTCAACAGATACATGCCCTAGAAAAACTGTCAATACAAATAGTGAGACTGTGTCATGCCTTCCCTGGTCCATGTCGGTCTGGGTAAAGATTTACAAATAGGGAATACCTCTGGGACACACTTTCCTGCAGTAAGGAAAGTCATTGGCTAGCATATCAAGAGCGGGCAAGAGGGCAATGTTTAAGATACGGTTATTTTACTCCATTCCCTATGCATTTGTTGTAGAACAAAGCAGCTCAGAGCACACAGCTGATAAGCAGTTCTTACGGTTAGAAGTTCTCAGTCTTGAGTAGACGTGCCCATCAATAGTCAAGTAACATCAAAAACATTATCAAGTGACTGAGTTAAGGATGTGTGGAGAAAATTTGTTCTATTCCACTTCATGCCTGAGTACTGTGTGATACTGCGCTACTGTCTTTTGAAAGAACTAGTGTTAATCCCATGCACATAATGGAAAATACTTCAAGTCTCAGACAGCTGTTCACTGTTACTGTTTATCCTCCTCCCTCATTATGGAAAGAAAACAGGCCAAGAGTTGCCTGATTTTGACCTATGTGTGTGTGTTTAAAGGACTCTATGGACTCCATGATCTTTTAAGACAAAGATCATAGCATTGCTACAGCTCTTGAGGTGCTAAAAGTACTAACTTTCTAATTCTGACAATGATACCATTGAAATGCATTTATTCCTCCCCTCTGAGATAGGGAAACCAACCCAATGCTGTGACTGAGCCAGAACTTCATTGTCAGCCTTAAAAATTACTAGAATACGGATTAAAATTCAGGGTACCAAACCGATATAGATGAACATTGAAAAATAAAACCATCAGTCTTTCAGTGTGGATACCCAGAAAACAAACAGATTACAACCCATGCCTACTCATGAAAAGACCATTTTCAACAGCTCAATCAGGCTTTCAGAAGAAATCACTTCAGAGGAAGAAACTCAGCTTTGATGACACAGTTTTTCCTTAAAATTCCTTGCCTCATTTCCCTGACAGTGTTCTGCATTTCCTGTGAGCAGGAATATTGAAAACATCTGTCCCATTCACTGGGGAAATTCGATTCATTCCCTGCTCACTATCAAACATGTGTACTGACAGTGAAACACCAACAAGCTAGAAAAAACCACGAACGAACCTCTCAATGCAAATTAAAGCCTAACTGATGCATATACATATGCAGAATTGGCTTTGTATAAACTACGTGGAGATTCTATGATTCTATGATTTCCTGATTTTTCGCTATTTCATACTTCTACCTCAGCAGACTTCCAGTGTAATTTCTGTGTGTACAATCTTGTAACCATACCTTTCTTCTTTTTATAAACAAAGAAGCCAATTAAATCAAATACGTAACTCTGGCCCACTTATGGTCAGCCAGATGAACAAAGTGAGAGCCTTCACCACTGCAGCTGTATGAATTCACTTATCATAACTGGCAACTGAAGGAGGCTATTAGCCCATTCAGACTAGTCACACTAAGATCCCAAAACACACTGAGGTAGCAGACTGTATAAGCAAGATGCTAAGAAACATTACAAAGAAATGGCTGATTTCCAAGTCTGCTGTATTAAAAGTCTAGGCTGAAATTCTATCTTTTTGTGATCTCATAGTTTGGCTTTCCTTGTGAAAGACAAAGGACTAATAGTCAGAGTTGAAAACTATCTTTCAAAACCTTAGCCAAAATACTTTTCTCTAACCCAAAATGGTATTTCAAAAATTAAAGTGACTGAGTGACAAAACAGGGAAGACTAGGCAATAGTGGAAGCACCCTTGGTATTTCTTCAGTTTTTGTTCTACCTAAAAGGTCCGTTTCTGCATAGCATACCAAAAGGAGATGTCTGTGTGCGTATTGTGGTGCGCACATGCACGATGCTCACAGAGCACGGATTTTAACATGCTAGCCTCTGGAAAGTAGTAAGGCAAACAAGAAGGGGGTACAGGAAATACAAAATTTGACAAATTTTTTTCTATGCAGTTGTTAGTTAATGACAATCTACTATCATCACAGATCTAGTTCCATCAGTAAACAGAATGAATACATGAACAGACAATGCAACCACCCTGAGTATCTTAGTACATGTCATAATGATTATTAATTAAATATATCACACTTAAAATCACAAATACAGAATGTGATATAACAGCTTTCTCAGGATAAGTACATATTTTCAGAGTATTTATTATCACTATACAATTAAAATTAGGAAGGTTTAGGTTGACTCACTTGTCATCAATGCTATTTTGATAATATATGTGCAAAAGTTTATCCTTTATCCAGCTCACTTTCTCTGCAGCATCTTTTCCAGCCTCGGCATGAAGACAATACTTCTTGTATAGCTGGGCAAGACCCATCATAGCTTCTTTTCTTACTCGCCACTTGAGGGGGAAAAAATGAAAAGGAGGTGGGGAAGTGGTTTTGGTAAATAAATATCAAACACATACGAAATACAGTAAAGATGTAGAAGCGTGAAAGACAAAACGGCCACATCCTGACCTCCCACAGTTAGATACTTCAAAAGCTGAAAAATGCTGTTTAGAGCCTCTAAAATGAGAATTTGTAAAGCCTACATAAGGGGTTTCTTCCCTATAATATGCAGATTAAGTATTGTCTGTGCAGAGGAATCCAGCACTCCTCTGTGCTGAGCAAAGAAAATCTGGGAGCTACTCAGTATCAAAAATTTAAATAGAGCTTAACGTGTATGCCTGAGTAAGTGCCTTCTTGAGCCGGGATTTGGAAGACTACCTATTCAGAGACAGGCACCAACCAGAGATGGCAGCCGTCTTTCTCCCCATACCCTTACACTGTCTTACGGCACACTTGTCTACAAATGGGAGATCTGGAGCTTAGTCCTGGCTAACCCTGCTAGGGCTTGAACTCTTAGGCCACTTTCCAGGACAGTGGGAGAGGCTCTTTTTGCTGAAGCCTTGAAGTAATCACTGTAAGACTCCAGGGATCCAGGAAAAAGCCAGACTACAACATCCACAGATGGAGTTCCTGGGTTCTCATCCTTGCTTTTGGTGGTTACTACTTTATTCCCTCATGTAAACAGGAAATGTCCCACTATTAAACACTTTAACAGACAAGACTTGTAAGCTCTCCTACGCTGTCTTGGGAAGGAATCATACCAGAACAGACTGCGGATTAATTTAGAGATAATAGTTAGTGTCTCCCACTGAATGATTTACACAGAAAGCCTCAGAAGAAACTTGTTTTCCCTCACCATTTGAAAGAAATGCATGAAATTCAAACTGAAAGAGATGATTTCTTCCAGAACACACTAAATATCAATTTTGGACTTGAACTCCAAGGACTAACTGCTCAAATAATTTCACTATCAAGCAAAAGTGTAAAAACTATCATTCACACCATGCATAACTTCTTTAATCTTGTTAAACCGAGGGCTTACTTTAATAACACTAAGTGAGATACTGCACATTTAATTTCTTAACAGTTTTACTGAGTGACTTCTTTTTCTTGAAAGGCAAAGTAAAGAAAAAAATTGAAGATAATATGGCTTATGTCAGCACAACAGCCAACACCACTAGCTGTTGGATTAAGTTATATCAAGAAGAAGATGGAAAAAATAAAATTGTATTTTCTTACATATTTCTTAAACATTAAAACACAAGTAACAGATCAAGATAGTAATGACTTTGACAGTACACAGTATAATAATTTGTTTTCACAAAAGAGAAGAATTTTAGATATAAACAGACACTATTCTTTTACTTGTCTGCAAGGATTTGTTCACACCCATTGCAATTTAAAGCACATTTTAAAGAAAATAAAGGTCTGAAAGAGAAACATTTTCAGAAAAGTATTCATCAGATCTCCTATATGAGACAGGAGAGACAGCAAAACTATTGTCAGAAGACAACACAGGATTGCAAGAAATAATTCTAGAAAATTTAAGCCTAAAATGAAAGCAGAGTACTTAACAAGGGGTTATAAGGAAAGGAAGTTTGGATTTTCAATAGATTTCTGATCATTGAAATTGCTGTAGAGAGTAGAAGTCAGAGCGTGCAGAAAGGCAGTTTCAGGCAGAAGATGGGAGGCACCCTTAGATGGGAATCCCTTAAAGAACGCTTGGAGACACCATGGAAGCAAGTCACTGAACAGGAGACACAGGTGAAAAAAAAAAGAGTAAGGTGCTACTGAGAATTAAAGCTCAAACACCATATGGTAGGGTAAAAGATGAAGGCAAATGACAACAAAGGGGAACATAATAATCAGTTTCAAAGGGAGTAGATCAATAAACACAGCTAGCAGAATTACTACCCCGATTTAATTAACAAAAGAATTTTGACAGTCTTAGATTCCTTGGTTAACCAGCATAATTAAAGTCCTTCACTGAAGACTGCTGGGTTGAGTTAAAAAACCTGTTATTGAAAGTTCAAGACAATCCCTTATCCGTTGGAATAGCTAACCTATTCCTTCCATAGAGTTAAGAATATTAAAATCTTTCTCCTTCATCTGGAAAAAGCCACAATGGTTTTTAGTACACACAGAGGAGGAGTTACAACTAACACATAAGTAAAATGCATAAAGAGAAACAGAAAATGGGAGTCCATTCCTATGGCTCCTCATTCTGTAGCTTTTGACTTCAAGCTGATGATGTGAAAGTCTGTTCTCACAAAAAGAGTAAGTCTCTAGACCGCAAAGGCTGTTGGGAGAAATGGGAACAGAAGTCAGCCGTCAAAATTCTTGTCTAACTTTTCAGGTTCTTAAGATTACTCCAGTATGAGGAAGAGTACCTGAACCATTTTAGAAGCTTTTAAAAAAATGGGTTTTTTTTAAAAATGTCTCCTGAAACTAATGATTCTGAAAAGTGAAGACACTGGAAAGACCCCAGAGACAGTGCTCCAATGGAAAATTCCTCAGAACAATTCTTACCAAGGACTGGATTCCAGTTTTTGGGAAGCATCTGTTCCCAGAGTTACTTTTGCAACTGGCCCAATACAAATGGATTTGAAAACTACGGGGGGGGGGGGTCTGGGGTTTTTTTGTTGTTGTTTTTTTTAAATAGCTGTAATCACTGTGCAAATGCCCATACAGACCGAGCTAGCTAAGGATGTTTTTTAAAAAACAAAGTACTGTCTTTTAGCCAAAAACTTTTACCCTAAAAGAGTCATTAGGCTATCTTCGCTAACACTGGACCAGTTAGAATATGGTCAGGAGAAAAAAACAGATCACATAAATGGCATAACAGTTAGCATGATTTAAATTTAAAGTCTTCTAGATTCCACACTGTTTTATAAAGAAAAAGGGCAGAATTGAAATGACAGATTAGTGTGTTTAAATAATCAGCATTTTACTTCAGCCTGTTGGACAAGTCGTCTTTTTATAGTAATATCTATACTCATTTGATAGATGATTGCAGGCCTAAAAAGAATCAGATGGAGTCAAACTGATGAATGATCAGTTCGGAGTTTGCAGTACACTTGTCCAACAGAAACCTGGCTATAAGGGGTAAACGCAGCCAGCAATGGAGTTCTTTAACGCAAAAGAATAATTAAAATAGGTATAATGCACTATGTCTGAACTGAAAAAAATCCTTCATAGAAAATATAAAGACAGTTACATGGACATATCAATGCTCCTCTCCCAAACTGGGGAAAAATCCTAAAAAAAAAAAAATTCTAAAAGTTTACAAGTCCTTGATATTCACTTTATAACACTAATTATATTTACAAAGACATGCTAAATAGTTAAGCTCTACTTCAAATGCTAAGTATATTTTTGTTGTCATTTCTAGTCAATCTTCAGTTTTCATTTCTCCTCAAGATGTATTTTCATTAAAGCTCTCTCCAGAGATTTTTATAAGAGAAACATAACCTAGAGATAAAGTTATTCTTCACTGATGAACGCCTGAAAAGGCACCTAACCTTGAAATGTAATATATCAGCAAACCTATGACTGGTGTGAAATCACTGAGTCAAACATATTAGGAACATTAAGTACCATCCCACTGGGTCTAAGACTGTATGAACTGAAAATCCCTAGCTTCATAGAAATGAGTATTACAGCTGTACAACTGATTGCCTCTTACTATTGGTGACATGCTAAAGGAGAACAGAGACACTATGTAGAAGACACAGTAACAATCATCCCATTCTGACTAGGTGGAAGTCCCAGTGGGAAGTGGTGGCTAAGCTAAACATTTTTGGATCTCATAAATGACTTTTGGGGCACGTTTCGTTAACGGCTGAAAAAGAAGGAAGGTGGTCTGAATCACTCCTGAGAAGTGTGCAAGGTCAAGCTGCAGGTACGACTAATTGAAGAGCTTCCTTGTAATAGGGAACATACTCAAAATCAGTATTTCTCTTTGTGCAAAGATGACATCCTTTTCTCAAGATCTATTACAGTAACATGAAAAAGGGGAACATAAAAAAGAGAAAATGATGTTAAAAGAATTAAAGTAACTGGGTAGAATGATATAAGGTATAGAAAGGATGCTCCCTATCAAAAAAGAACAATAATTAAAAAAATATCAACATGGCTATACAGTGAAGTCTGCTATTAAAACATCATCCTCCAAAGACCACGCAGCCACATCCGAAAGAGTGTAAACAGGAAAAAGTAGAAGCTCTGGCAAGTTGAAGGTAAAACCTCGATGAAGCATGGCAAAAGTTTCAGAACCAAATTATTAAGAGCATACTAATTAAACATCTTCACCAAAGCCTCCAGAAGCAGGAAGCCTTCCAGACCCTTTTGTAGGGCTGAAAGACAAACAAGATTTATTCCAGGAGAGAGGTCTGAAGAAGTTTCTTAAAGTGTCATTAGAAGAGATTTTACAACAAATTAATAAATCAAGCAGTAACAAAATCACTAAGACCAGGTGGTATCCCATCCATGACTTCTACAGGAATTTAGAAATGTTACACCAAATTCTAACTATTCTGTTATTGCAATCTGACAATGAAAAGATTGAACACAGCAAATGTGAAAGAAACCAAAGGGTCCCAAGAGAACAGAGTGCCACTCACCAGAACATCTCATTTTGAATGGCCAAACAGGTTGAAACAAACCAGTAACAACAAAGAGTGGGCACTGCTGAAAAATGAAGTCATGGGACTGAGTCATTACATTTTACATAATGGGAAGTTTTGTCTAAGAAAAAATAAATTTTAGCAGACCCACAAGCGTATCAGTAAAACGCATGAGGATCCCAAAAATCTTCCAACAAAGTCTCACACCAGAGCATCTTAAAATAAAAATCCTATTGTGAATTAATTATTAACTAAAATATAGGAGACGATGCGTGGAAATAGATGACTGGTTTTCACTATGCAGGGAACGAAGGGAACCTATTGATGAAGTCAGAAGTGAATCCATGATGCAACATATGAAATATTATTAGAAAATGAACTGAACAGTGTGTATACAATTTACTGAGGTAGTCAGATCTAACATTAAAATGAAGAACTGCAGAAAAATGTCACGCTACTGAATTGTTACAATATGAAATGAAAGAAATCCAGATTAAGGCCAGGTTTTCCCATCTGCACTAACTTTGCTTGTATAGTATTGGGAAATATACCATCATCTAAAGTTATTCAGGAAAGATACTGAAGCAACATGGATGTTTTCTAAAATTATCAGCTCAGTGCTCAGAAATAGCGTAAAAGACAAACAGAATGTTAAAGAATAACAGAAAAAAAAGTTATCATACAGTATGTACACAACACGGTGCACCCCTGGAATGCCATGACTGAGTCTAGTCACCTTGGTTCCAATAGGGTAAAGAACAACCAGACAAGACTGATCAGAAGGATGCAATAATCAATTTGTGCAAAAGTTAATCATGTGGTTGTTTCGGTTTGAAAGTGGAGAAGTGGAAAAGATATGGTAGACGTATTTATTAATCATGAGTGGGTCAAAGAGTATTTATCATTTTACATAACGCAAAAACTATGAGAATACCCAGTGAAATTATCCAACAAGTTTAGAACAAACAAGTGAAGTTACTTTTTCCACACATGCATTAAACTTGAATATACTGATGCAGATGCCATGGATGCTTATAAAGTACAAGTAAGTTCAAGAAAGAACTTGATAAATTCATGGAATAGAAGTTCCATTGAAAGCTATGATGAACACGAGCACACAGATTTAAGAAGTCCTTAAATCACAAATTGTTGGAAGCCAAAACTGACCACTACGAGAATTAAACTGGGCTGTAAGGACCTTTGGCCTAAACATATGCAGCAATTCTTACGCTCTTATAATATGACTGTGTTCCTCACAAATCAATGATCTTATTTGCTTGACAACACTTAATTGGTGCCTCCGTAACATGGAATCTACATTAAGATGTTCTGGTAAGAAAATTACTTTTCCTCCACAGCATTCTAGTTGATAGTCAGCTCTAAGATTCTCTGTCTCTGTTGCTTTGGTTCTTTGGTTTTACTTTTACCAAATTACATTAGAAGCAGTTATTCCTGAAAAGAAAGTATTAACACTTACCCGTTTGTCTAGTGTTCTTTCCCTTACAAAGCCAAGCAGCTGGTCATTGACTAAAGAAAGATCTCTCTTGCCCGCAGTAATAATTGTAACAATAACATCATGTCGAATGGCTTCTTCTGGGTCATGGGATCTAACCTTCAAATATTCTGTTACGATCAGAAACAATGAAAAGCTTGGCTTTGTTATGTACATGACATATTCCGATTTGTTAATAACATTTAAACAATTAAATGTCAGTCACAGATAATCAACCATATAATCTGTTAAACATATAACTGCCTACAGGAAACATCTGTTCCATCATTTTCTATGTTAAATATAAAACAATTACATAACTATAAATATCAGAAGAATAGAAAACTAAATAGCCTCTACAATAACTTCATTTGCAACAAGCAATGAAGTGAAATAAAGCTGATTAGAATATACTGAAAATAAAGGCGGGGGGGGGAGGTAAGAAGAATACAAATAGCAGAGACTCTCATCCCCAAGGAGCTAAGAAGGTAAATAATAAATGAAAAATACTGACAAATGCTGTGTGTGAGCTTGCATCAAAAAAGAACAGTATTTTCAGTTAAGCCTGAAATTCTGCTCATAGTTAAAATGATGCTGAAGCAAAGAACAAACTTCATAGTTTAGATCAACACAATGGCATTTCCAAAACTCAGTGGAAGAGAGTACTGGGAAACACACTGATTGTTCTCGAAAATAAATCAAGATGTTGCACCAATATTTGCTTTGACTTGCCAAGTTTCATTAGAATCTGAAATTACTTTAAAACTCATTCTGCAACGGGTAGCTTCCTAAAGACTCACTCTGACAAAGTCCACACAACGTCACACACTCCTCTCTTTCTAATAACTACCACTTGTCTTCAGCAGAAAGCAATTACTCTGTAGTTAGCTCTTCCACCCAGCATCAAGCATTGGACTTGATACATTTTAGAACTATACTGCTATGTACAGAAATAATTACATTCTTCCTTGCTCACTTCTTAAATTATTCTAAAACTCTGTATGAGCATCTCACCAGTGAGGTCTTTTGCTAAGTCTGGATGGTTCATTAAACAATGACTGGCGAATTTCACACTCTCTAATCTCACAGGGACATGGATATCATTGAACCTAGAGGGATAGAAGATGATGAATGTTAATTTTTAATTAGCCTTGCAAATCAAGATTATTCTCTATGTAGTAACATGTTCCATTAACTATTAGAATACTTTATATGGCAAAATAATACAATAGAAATGTTCTGAATTTATCTCCATAATGTACCTCATACAAATATTTATGTTATTTCTTGTGAAATTAAGTCAGGACTAAAATTAAAGGAAGAATACATATGTATATGTATAAGAAACGCTGAAGGAATGGATTTTGTCCATTGACTTTTGAACATCTCCATACACTGTCAATCGTGTGTGTGCACATCTATATGTATATGAAATTATAAAAATATAAATCGCCATATAACACGTAGCATTTGAAAACACTTTTTAAAAAATTATAAATTTCTATATTTACTTAAAAGAATCATTTCTTCACTCAAAAAAGTAAATGCCAAATAAAACAGATATAGTTGCAGATACAGCTGAGAAGTATGAAATTTCAAACAATGCTGGCATACCTATTGTGTAACTTCTGCTATGTATGTAGTGTGCTATCTATCTAACCTATATTCCCATAGCTGACAGCAATATAGCAGCAGTCCCTCATGCTTCTTCATTCTAAAATATAACTGTATGCAATCCTCTGCTTCAAAGTTTTAACAAAAGAACTAGTTCAAATACAAACAAACAGATACATCACCTGAAAACACAATGAAAAACGCAATACTGTCAGAAAATTCAGAACAAAAAGAATAGAAATTCAGAATTTTATCCCTGTTTCTCTTACCGCCCAAGAAAGCACTGCCAAAGAGGACGATTTTGTGTGGCCAGATCAGAATCTTTGGAGCCAAAGAGTTTAGCCAGAAGTCGAACGACAGCCAAACGTTCTTCTCCATCATTGCTCTAAAAATCAAAACATGAAAAACTAACTGTAAACCATTATCTGTAATATCTTAATAATAATTTCTGGCTTCCTTTCCTTCTGCTTTTATAAGTTAGATTAAAAAGTGAGTTTGAAATAATTTCTGATAATTCTCAGTCTCCCTAATTAAAAGAATATGATTAAAGCATATAAATACCTATTAAGGTAACATATTACAGGTATTGACTAGATGGCTGTGCTTTGAAAATTCCTTCTCTTTCAGGAATGAAAACCCCCCCACAGTAGTTTGAATAACATATATCTCTAACAATTTCAACAATGAACGATCTTATTTTTGTTTAAAACATACTTTAAGACCATTTTATGTGTGTGGAAAAGACACCAATTAAGATGTTAGAAAATAGATGTGCATTAATAAAAGATATATGTAATTTCACCAAATACCTATTTCTTGGTTATTTTTGCTTACTGCCACCATACCCTATGTGTACATACACACATAAAATTATTTCTCTTGTCCACTTTCAATCTTATGAAAGATGAATAGCTTTTTAATAAAAAAAACCCAAACCCCCAAATCAGGATAAATTAACTGTTTCCAAGGATCCAAATTAAGTCAGCTGACTTATTAGCTGATTATGACAAATCTGAGAATATATTGGAAATACCTCCTCTATTATTAAAACATTATTTCACAAAAGAAAATTCTGCAAATCAATACTGAATCTGACACACCTGCATTTCATGAGATAAGCAAACTGCAGCCTAATTACTTTATAAATTTCAGGTAAAATCCAAAGATGAAGTACATATAAATTTTGCATTAGATCCTATGAATTTATCATTATAATGATTACATATTTTGTGTGCCTAATATACGTTTGCAAGCACAGAAAGCACAAAACTGTGTACAACTTTCCAGTGTCCTTCCTTTAATATTACATTTCTCTTTAAAAGAAAGTGATAAATATTAAATTTTTATCCCTCCAGTAGAACACTTATTAAATCTACAGCTCTGCACTCTTAATATCCATATAAATTTTATTACTTGTCCAATGCTACATTGTAACCTACCTTCAGCTTGAATTCAAGCTGTGGCATGACAGACAGCAGTAAATGAGGATCTATGGCAAAAAGCTCTTGTATCAAGTCAAACACATGTTCTGATAAGTCACTTACTGAGGACTTTCCCAGTACCAGAACCTGGTTAAAAAACTAGAATACAAACAACATTATTTAGCAGATTTTCCTTCATTAATGCAAACACTATTTTAAAAAATTATGTTGACGTAGTATCATTAATATTTTAATTGTAATGGAAGGTACTCAGTACACATTTTTTTCATTATATCAAAGCATTTCACCCTTAGAGTTTTGGCTTAAGCAAATTACAAACAAACATCCCTCATAATTCAGTTCTATTACTTCCATTAGGATAGATTAATGCGTGGTAATTTGATAATTTAAAATATCAATAACCATCTCGCCAGCCAAATTAACAGGTAATAAAAGAATTATTAATTTAAAATGCATGTTCATCTAGTAGAAGTTGAGAAAAAAAATTTGTATCTTATTCTTAATTTTCTTATAATATAAAACCAATCCAAACTGAAGATCACTGAATGTTGAAAAAGAAGCCACTCTACTTTTAATCCATTTTCAAGAATGTCAGATGACTTTATGATATGTCTTGTGATATTGGATGGTAATGTATCAAGGCTGCTAGTGATCTAATAGAAAAAAACAACGTAGCCTAAAATATGAATGATTTATTTTGGGCTTGTTAAATTTTTATGCTTGATATACTTCCTATTAGATACTGTGGTTTAATATTAGTATTATTTGAGCAGTGCAAATGCTACAAAGCTATTACACACTTGAATAAGAAAGTAAGAATCATAATATTAAATCAACTCAAAGGTCACTCTATGCACTATCCTGTTTCCAGCTATGACTAATTACAAAAGCTCAAAGAAACAGGGGAATTGGAAAGTGGTACTTGTTAGTGAGACTCCTTGAGCTTTTAAATACTTACTGATTAATCTTTTATAAATTTGCCTAATTCCTTTTTAAACTACTCTGACTTGTAACAATTCTATTGGCTTCAGCACCAAGGAAAATCAAAAGAATGGACCAGACTACATCCCCCACAAGACTGTCGTAGCTGTTTTAATAGGTAGAACATACAACGTTGACATTCAACAAAAGGAAATATAGTAGAAGGAAACCTTGTAAAAAACTCTAAACTCAATTCTTTTAGTCTTTATGATTAAAACAAGTTTAGGACGGAAAAAAAAAAAATCTAGTAAAGAGCTAGTAGTTTGAAACGCTTTATCCTAAAGCTCAGTATAAAATGAGGCTGCCTGGTTGCTGGATATATGAAGTACTAATAATTCCTTTTGTTGCAACAGGATTTTTTGGTGGTCTCCTATTTTCACAGCCTAGATTTAGGCTTAACTTTAGACTGAGATGGGTAGAAATTAATTTCCTTCTCACTTATTTGAAACATCTCACGTACTTCTTTAACAACCATGCTAATAATATCCTATTTGGAAAATGGTATTCTCGTAATTGCATTATGAAATGTCACTTTTATAAACAATATTTTTAAACAAACAAAAAAATCTCCAATAAATCAAGACAGTAGCAAGAACATTTGTTACTTGTAGCCAACACAGATTAATTCATTTACATACATTGGCAATACACGGTTCAATGGTCTGGACGGTCCTTTTCAATAGGACTTTTGCAAGATCAAATGCTTGTTTATTAAGGTTCTGAAATAAAGAAATAATAATAAAATTTTTAAAAGACAAACTATTTCAGATTACTTTACTTTTCCCTCCCAACCTTAGAAGACCATGACCTTAGAAAGGTATGTTTTACCACCAACCTATTTGTTTTCAAAGCTATGTAAGTTCAGTTATGTTAATACCACAACTACAGACTTAGAAAAATCTTAAAACTAGTTTTCACACACTTAAAAGAAATCTAATCCAAAACCATCACTTCCTGTACATTCTTCTAAGACTTTGTCACTTTAGCATTGCATTCCTATCTGTGAAATGCTTTCACACACAATCACATTAAAAACTTTGAAGAAACATTACCACACCTTCATACTTCGATAATTAACATGCACCAAATTTTGCCACTGAAATATGGACTAGTCTAACTTACTATTTCAATGTGTTTCTGTTTCCCCCTCACATACTCATTACAGGTCCAGCCTGTAGCAAAGTTCAGCCTTTCTAGAAGGTAAAGCTCTGCACTGACTTCTCCATGGACTGTACTGTACGCTCTGAGATAGCCCACAGAAAGCACCTACGCTTGGGCAGAGTTAGCTGCAAACTTTCCAAGTAAACATTTGATTGCAACATAACAAATCTGAACATTGTTTTTATTACTCTCAAGCAAGATAACGAACATAGCTGCACATCTGAAAAATGTGACTGTCTAAACCTGCACAAAATCCAATATGCAGTATCTCATCTCATCTAGGGATTAATGCAGCTTGGAGGTGGGGGTGGAGGGGGGAAGAAAAGAAAAAAAAAAGAAGGTGGATTAGCCAATTGCCCTGGAAATTACAAATGACTGCAGACAAAATACAGGTAATGCCTAAGGATGACTGATTCTTGGAAAAACAGTATTTGGCAAGTCTACATTGAGAATGACTCCCTCGTGTTCTTTTAGCTGATGAGATGACAAACAGAAAGACAGTTCATCAACTGACAGTAAAGAGAAATAAATGGCCAAAGGCTCAAACAAATATCTCCTCAGTCACCTTAGCACTAAACTGATGTCTCACTATAGAAGACAGACAGATATGTATAAACTCTTCTCAAACTCGAAACAAAACAGCTTCTCTCCAAACCAGACCATGATTAAAATCTTGTTGGCAGGTATGTCTGTATTAAACTAAAGGACCACCAATCTTCTACAGAAAATATATTTTATTTGGATATTTAATACGGCTTCAAAGATTCCTTGCAATGAAGTTGTGTTAGGTTTTCTTCCCCTACACAGGCTCACCACAGCTAAAAAAAAAACCCCAAAACAACAAACCAACAGCAACTTACACACCAAAAAAACCAACAAAAAAAACCAAAAAAAACCCCCAAAAACCCCCGAAGAACCAAACTCCGAAACAGCCTAGAAAATAAATATATATAGATAAAATAAACAACTATTAATAAATAATAATAAATAAACAAATCATCAGTCTGTTAGGAGAAAAAAAACCCTTGAAGGTCTGGATTGGCCATGCTGTAGAAGAAAATATTGATTTTAAATACATGAAATACACGTTTTTGAGGAATAACCTTGATAGTGAGAGTGTGAAGAAAAATATTAAAAATAGCACTAGTTTTAAAGTTAATAAAAAGAACTACAGTTTGATGCCATAGGTGGTCCGAGCAAAATGTGACATACCATACTGCTATTGAAAACCTGGATTTACTAGAGAGCCACATTAGCACACACAGAGAGAACAATGTACAGTAAAGCCACTTTACTGATAATGGAGATACAAATGAATATAATTTAGATGCGGAGGCAGACTCTACTTCATGTCTAGCTACTGGTATATTTCTCTTTTTTTATTGCAGTATTGTCTTAAGCAATGTAAGAGAGTTTAAAAAAAACCCAACCAACCAAACAAAAAACACCCAAAAGGAACAGAATACATTATCCAAAACACATATTTCAGCTCCTTTACAAAGGCAAACTTCAGTTAAGTGCAATAGTCTAGCCAAACTGATACTTTTATCATGTCATAGCAGAGAATGACTAGCATTCAATTGCTTTGCACAGACATATAAGTATCGTTATTATACGCTCTCTACAAAAAAACCCAAACTGTGCTTTTCAAGCTATGGTGCTTCTGATTTGCATACCTAAGGACAAACAATTAATACAGTCACAAAATTTCCTAGGAGATCTGTTCATGAAAGGAGAACATAATTACCGCAGTCAAACTCTGCTAGGCAGAGCATACAAAAGAACTCTCTGTTGTTTGTTTGGTTATTGTTTGGGGTTTTTTTGTTGTTGTTTTTTTTTTTTTTTTTTTTAAACTGCCATTGTAAAGCACTAGCTACGTTCTGTTATTACAGGAAACAAATTAAAACAGACCAAAATACTGATACTGAGCACTGTCTACGGCATATTATTTGCTCAGTCATGACGGCTAAGAGCCATTAAGGACTGCCCACCAGCCTAGAGGCCAACATACTAAATATTCAGTCCAACCCAATATTTACACCAAGTTTGCCTCCCTCTTTAACAGAGCCTTGCTTGAGAATATCCTTCCTTAGGCAAAATGATATTAAGCTAGCAATGTTAATGCTAAAGGATCATATTCACTTTTACTTTGCCTACACCAAGTAGTCACAACACACTGCTCAGCTGTACAAGGTTTACCAGGTCTTTGCATCCTCAGAGCAATGCCCACCGTTGTTAATAGCATCACCCAGTGCCTGACATGCACATCTCCGCTCCTGATCTCTACTGCCTATAACTGATTAGAAACAATTTACGAAGAGCAGCATATTTCAAAATTACTCTCTTTCTGTTGTTATGAGTAAGAGGCCTGCCTTCTTGTTAGCAGTTTCAATAAGACATCATCTTGTTGCTGTCAATAAAAATGAGTTGATAGAAAGATATTCCCATCTCATGGTCACAACAGAAGGAATGCAAACTGAGCTCAGACGACAGATACTCTTCTACACCTGCTGCCGAGATTTCACAGGTAAATGACAATGGCCATGGCTTAGTCACTCCTGTGCTACACATTTCTATGAATTCTCCTGCTTTATGTAACCAAAGGAATAATCCCTAGTTTCGTGTACTAATTTAATTTTAATTATGTAGTCATGAACAGAGCTGCCTTAATATTGTCTTTATTTTAAATTAATAAATGAACAAACAGAAACACATACTTGGTAATCAGAGTACAGCTCATTTACTGTAGCTCATAATTGAAACTTACTGTTCTCCATACAATTTTCATTAAGAAGCACAAGTGTTTTAGGAAGGGAATTTTCTTGGTCAATGGAAGGCAACACCCGCCTGCACCTCACTTTCCCTAATTTCATGGCTAAGGGAATTGTGTTTAATCTCCTTTCAACTTTATTTAGCCATTACGGTAAACGTACTTCAAAAGCTCAACTGCAGACCCAGTGACCAGGCAAAAAGTCACACAATGAAACCAGGACAGCATCAGTGACAGTTCATGAAGCTGACTGTAAAGGGGGAGTCTCTGAAAAACCTGCTGAAGTAGCTGTGTAGATGGGCTAAGACAACACCTAAATGACAGACGCAACAGGCTCACGTAAGACTCCTCCAGGAAGAAGTGGGGTCACTTATAGTGAGTTAAAGGGATGCTGGACTCCGCAAAGGGCAGAAAGAAGAGTATGGAACTCAAAAGAATATGGAGCACTAAAAGCAACCAACTAACTAACTTTAAAAAAAAAAAAGTACTACACTTCAGGTAATAATTAGGTTTTATTAAAAGAAAAGTTTAAGGGGGAAGGACACTGGGTGACGGGGAACAGAACCGCTAGGGAGGTGGAGGGGAGTCTGACTGGCAAGCTGAGGCAAGCAGCAAGTCACCACAGAAGTTCTGGGGAAGTCTTTTTTTTCTCCCCTTTCCCTTTCTTTTTAAATAAAAAAAACCCCAACAACTTCACATCTTTTCAATTTAAAAAAACCCAACAAACCCAAAACCCAAACCAACCAGCAACCCACAACGCTTCAAATGTAATGTTTTCCTATTACATTTGCTTGAAAATGTACTGAAACAGAAATAAAGTAGAGTTCCTGAGGTGGCAAGTAGGCAGAATCTCTTGCTACTGAATAATCTAGACACAGCTAATGAACAGCACCAAATAATTCCCAAAGGAAATTTTCAATCCACTATTACAAGGCTGGGGGGAAAAAAGCAGTTGTGATGGCTAAAGTGTGTGGAGAGATAAACAACAAGCAAAAGGCAATAAAAACTGTTGTTACAATGGTATACTACTATAGTATTTTACTTTGCAGACCTTGTGTGCAGGAATGAGGTTAATCAAAATGGAGTCCAGCAGCTCCTGAGTTACTCCATCGCCTTCCATGATGATAGAACTCATCAAATCCAGCATATGCATTTGTACCTTCTGGTTGTGGCTATTACTAAGATGACAAAGAATATTATCAATACTAAATTTTCAGACCCTGGCAAATATTAACAGTACTATTAAGAAACAATGTCTAACACTGTCCAGCTTGCCCTCCCTTACGCTCTCCACATCTCAAAATGCAAAACTATTTTATGTGCCTTTCTTCTCTTGCAGAAATCTTCAAAAACCTAGAACGCCCTAGCTTTGCTTTAAGAAGTGAAACGAAACAAAAAAAAAAGAATAAAATAAACCATGGAAACACAAATGTAGATAAATGAGTCAGAATGAGGTATACTCTTGTAACATGGACAAGATATTTTAAAAACACTTCTACTTTTAGACACACACCCCTCCATATTGTCAGTAATTCACACTCATTTGCTTTCCCTGTATGTCCTTCATTTGAAGAAACAGTTCTACTCAGACATATTTATTTGTAGACTGCAAGGATTCGGTCTACTCCCAAAACTGATGGTATTTTGACAGTTTAATATAATTGAAGCAATTCAACTTACTTGATAACTGAAAAAAGAGTCCTAAAAAGCTGAATAAAAATTTCATTGCAATCTTCCAACTCAAAGCAGATGTTGTAAGATTTAACCCAAGCTAAATTCTAAAACAAAAATAGGATATTCAGGATATTACAACTTCTTCATATTAAATCACATAAATATAATAATGTTAGTTATATTTTTTCTATTTAAGGAAAAACATTATACAATAGATTGTAAACCCTTTGGGGAAAGAGACTGCATATTTGCTTTGCATATAAAGAGCTCTTTACACAAAGGGGCTTTGCAATATACATCCAGAAAAAATCTAAATATAGAATAATCTGATTTCTTACGAATACAAGCAGATCGACCAAAATTGTTAGTATAGTAAGTCCATGCTTCTAGACTTTTTTCTTCATGCTATGAAACAATAGTTTTAAACATCAATAAAAGGTTTACAAACAAGGTACTGTTTCTAAACGCACACTGATAAAACACCCACATTTCTTGTCAATAGTAGGTTTTTCTAATGTTTTTAAACGAAAATATTATACTCCTTCTCCCATCACCAATATAAGCAGATTTGCATTTTAATCAGCATTTGAAATTCTCTCTTGATGAGGTAACATAACCTTAAGGGTGCATGACATGAAAAACAATGTATAGAATTGTAAGACAAAGGCTAAATGTTAATAAATACCAATCATTTTAATGTCTCCTCAACTATAGGCTGCATGAACTTATTAAATGCAAACAGAATTATAACTGCTAAAAGAAGCGATAATGAGTCTGGTGCGATTTACAGAATAAAAGAAATTTCCCAGGCATACTGGCACATTTGGAGAAATACTGATTACATTTCTTAGGCTTACAGAGCAAATACCATCTACTGAAAGTTACAATTATTGTGTTACCTCTAACAAGTAAAAGTATCTGTTAAATTGAGGGCTCTTCGTGTCCTCCAGGCCTTTTAATTGTCTTGTAATAAACAAGAATATGTCCTGTCAAAAAACAATAAAGTGGTTACAAGCTTGATTCAGCAGAGAGTAAAAATACAACCCTTTAGTAGTGACATCTACCCACATTTACAAACTCATTATACAAGGACATTAAATTGTCTTTTTTAGGCACTGACAGAAAGCTATCACCAACAGATACTGGTTATCTACTGTTCTTTTACACACCTCTGGCCCTTCAAGTACTACACTGATACACAGAACTAAGGCAACATTCTCTAATAAAACTGAGTATCAGAATAAATAGGAGTAAAATACTCTTTTCAGTTGTGGGTTTTTTTGTTTGGTTTTGGGTTTTTTTCTGAGGGGGGTGGCGGGGTTTTTTTTCCCCTCGATAACAGAATGAGGTAGGAAGCAAGCCTTTGTTTTATAAAGCGTTTTTACCTTAAGTTTGTCATGGGAAGTATATGGAGCTTCAGGAGCATAGATACGAAAGATATCAGCCAAGCAACATGCTACAAGGAGGCGCACATCTTTATTGGGATTCCTGAGGAAGAATTCAGATGCAAGGTGCAAGGCTAACGGGAGATACTGCTGCTTCTCATCCTCTGAGTCCTGGTCCATATCCATGAAGGTTTTTACCACCATCTGAAAAACACAGAAAAAAAACCCATTCGAGTGCTTTCTGCTTTTATTCCTAATTACTAAACAATATTTTCTAAAAGGATGCAATGCTATCAATACGTGTTCCACTGCATAATCACTGTACCATAGTTTTTTTGTCAGGACAAACATCAGAAAAAGAGAAGTGTTAATCTGGTACCTAAAGGCTTATTGAACTCTGTATTTTAAACTAAGACACTGAAAAATGCTTTGCTGCTCTGCTTATTTTACCAGTCTTAACCTGAGATGCAGCATGGAAACTGCTGCACACCGGTGAGGTTGGAGACGGCAGCATCTCTTCATCAAAGCAGTCCCAGACCACTTCAAAGTGAGGACCTGCCTTGGTATGGACAGTACGAGGGGCTGCAAGCCATCTGGCCTAACGTATGGGCCATATATAATCCAGCTTATTTAAGAGCTATGTCAAGACTTGAGAGGAGCCTAAGAGGACACTCTTACGCTCTGCCTGTATCAAGGCACGGAGTTTAAGAACTACTTTACGTATGCACAATCCTTTTACCTGGTTTAAACGAACTAGATACCATATAAAAATTTAATCCCTCATGTAAAATATGTCTAACACTGCAGATCTATTCTTTCTACATACTCAAAATGATGAGGATGACTCAGAATCATAGAATGTTTTAGGTTGGAAGGGACCATAAAGGTCATCTAGTTCCAACCCCCCTGCCATAGGCAGGGACACCTCCCACCAGACCAGGCTGCTCAAAGCCCCATCCAGCCCGGCCTTGAACACCTCCAGGGATGGAGCTTTCACAACTTCCATGGGCAACCTGGGCCAGTGCCTCACCACCCCAAAGTGAAAAATTTCTTCCTAATATTTACTCCAAACCTGCCCTCTTCCAGTTTAAAGCCATTCACCCTCGTCCTATCACTACATGCCCTAGTAAAAAGTCCTTCCCCAGCTCTCCTGTAGAAGACCCCTTTAGGCACTGGAAGGCCGCAATAAGGTCACCCCACAGCCTTCTCTTCTCCAGGCTGAACAACCCCAACCCTCTCAGCCTGTCCTCATAGGAGAGGTGCTCCAGCCCTCGGATCATCCTCGTGGCCCTCCTCTGGACCTACTCAAACAGGTCCATGTCTTTCCTATGTTGGGGGCTCCAGAGCTGGGCGCAGTACTCCAGGTGGGGTCTCACCAGAGTGGAGTAGAGGGGAGACTTCTAGGATGAAAGCACAGAACTCGGAGATGTTCCATGGATTCTTAGTATGACCTTAGTCAAATGGGACTTTGTGTCCCATTCCTCCATGTCACTTGAGCACCTTTAGAGTTAAAATTGTGAAGGACAACCATATTGCATACCAGTAGGATTTACTATACCCATTATACACACAGTATACACAGTACACGTATTAAAGAGATATAAAACACAGAATTATAAATCTTGATGGGTTAAATTTGCCTCTAGACTATTAACAATAAAACACAAAAGAAGATTCAGCTCACACAGCTAATAAACACATCTCTTGCTCTTACCACAATTCTTTTGTTATCATGTCATTCAAATGATACTAAGCTTGCTCCTCTGTTGTTAAGCATGCCCCCGCTTCCAACATGAAAACACTGTCTTTCAGCTTTACCTCCTTCCTGTGTTTTGGAACCCTTTTTTAAACTCAGTAGATCTTATAAATTAAAATAAATGTCTGGCAGCAACCTTTTCTACAGTACATTACTTAAAAACTCCTCCTCAATTTCTCTAAATGTACAAGTACATTCTTTCATGAAGCAACTTATAACAAAACCAAAAATCAAGAAAGAAACCGATAGGAAAAAACCAACCAAACAACAAAATAAAAGAGAACTTTACACAGCCCATAAAAATCCAAATTCTACCTGCATTGGCCTGTTTCCCTAAATGTATTCTTAAGCTGTACTTTGAAGCATTAGCTGAAAGGACAAAACCACCCTTCTATTGACAGTGCAGGTCTCTGTCAGTGTCACACATCACCTGTCCTTCCTAGATACCAGAATTAAAAAAAAAAAATAGATAACATAGCCTTCAAAACCTACCAGATTCTTTCAATAAGGCAGGCTTAAGAAACAAACAAACAAACAAACAAAAATAACCAAACACAATACAAACCCCACCATTACCACCAAACCAAAACCCAACGTGATGTAAAACCAAAAAAAACACACCACGCTCTCTCTGCTGGTGGCAGGACAAAGAATAAGGGCTTTGGATTGCAACATGGGATTCAGATAAGTATTACGGAAGGCTTTTAAGAAGAGGGTAGAAAGGACTAAAAGATCCTTGGATCCTACCCTGGAGACTGAAGATAAACTGCATCTGTACCATATGAACTCCTCCCACTAGAGTTCCTTTCAGTCTTTCTACTAATTGTATAGATAACCTATACAAGCCATCTTTTGATCTTTCTCGTAAGCCCCATCTCCTTTCTCCCTATGCATATTGTAAGCTTCATAACCAGAATACCCTCCTAGATTCAGATCTCTCTTTGGGTTCTCATATTCATGTATCAGTATGCATAAATCTTGCATGTATCCTTTCTCTGATATGTCAAAACCAGACCAGATAAGGCAGTATGGCGCTGTGAAAACTCACACAACCTTCCCGTTCGGTAACAAAGTGTTAGGATATTCTGGTATTAAAAGTAATGAAACTAGTCTTTGGTATTGTCTTGCCTGTTTGAAAACACACCAGCCTGATGGATTGCCAGCAAATATCCATAAAATCTCATTCCATTTCCCTGCAAAGCACTCCTCGATGTCTCTTTTCTACTACAAAACAACACTTGGGCAGTAATTGGGCCACTGGCAAGCTGCAACTGCTATTTAACGTACTGATCTATGTTTCCTCCATTGTTTCTTTATAGTCTTATATCTGCTTGTATTTGTATGTTGTCTTTTGCTTTATAATAATGTCTTCAGTCCATGATGTTCTGTTTATGGCACACGCAAAAAATGAAGAGAATACTATCTTGGTCTTTATCTAGGATCCCAGATACCAAAGCAATACAAATAATGAATAATATGTATGAAGTACACAAAATATATAGTATAATGCAAATAATGAAACTAATATATAAACAAACTATAGAGGGCTATACCATGGTTAAAAGCATGATGTAGTTTCTTACTAGTAACAGTACACATATAAGATTTGGTAGAAAGGGAATTAATAAAGACTTTCATTCAAGTACAAACCATAATTTTGTTGAACTGTCATCACAGTTCAACAAAATAGTTCTATACATTCCTTGAATATATGCAATCAACTATATCTAAAAGCCTACAGCCTGGGAGTAGTCTCTATAGCCAAACAACTACTGGCACTGATTAAGGTATTACACAATAGAATTATTTCCAAATGCCTGCTAATCTACGTATGAGATTAATTGTTAAAATAGAAGAAAAAAAAAAAGTCCAGACATTAAATACAATATATGCTTGGCTCTTCACACTTGCTAGAAAGCCAAGAACTTGCTCAAAATTTTACCAGTTACAGGACTAGTAGTCTTGCCCTCTAGCACAACTGAAAAAGTAATTATCAAGCAACAACCAAGACAGCAACTTAAGTCTTTAGAAGTACAAGTTATTCTATGTTTGATGAAATCACGTATTCATAATGGAACCACATATAATCAAGTACAACGCACTGATCAACAACTGTTCCATGACTTCCTGGGGTACTCCACAGCCATCCCTTGTCTTGTTTCCTCTAGGAGAGGAACTACCTTCCCTTCCTCCCCCCATGTTTATACTGCATCTAATGCAAAGTCTTGGTCTAGGACTATAGTTCACAAATACGTCCATAATACAAAGAAACAAAATGACAATATACTGCAAGTTCTTCTCTGTGTTATGGTCTGACAAAGAAAAGATAGTTCTAATCACCTGGGATTGGTATTGCTTGAGATATACAGAAACAATAGAAATATCAACATGTAAAGTTCAGCATACTTATCCAGCCCTTCCCAAAAAGCTTTGTTAAATTATATTGAGTCATAGTTCCCACTCTTTGTACATATCCTATAACTGCATTACACTTCCTGTTACAAATTGTGGGCTTCCTCAGAGGAGTTTGAGGGGAAAAAAACATAAATAAAAAAGCAGTATGCAAGTTGCATGATACCTAATAAATATTAATAACATCTTATGCAGAAGTTATAACATCTTATGCAGAACTGCTCATAATTGGTTCATAAAGATTTTCATAGTTAAAATTTTTTTAGCCATACCACTGCAATACCAGTATTAATTGTGACAGCTAGAAATTGATCTATTAAAATAATCTGCTAATGAAACTGAAAACCTGGAATAAACTCTACATATACAAACGACTAAAGGTCCAAATTATTTAAAATTTTAAATTTTTTTAAACCCAAACTGGAAACCACTCATAAAAGTAGTGATACACATAAACACAGCAATGAGGGAATATGACAAAGCAAGTAAGCCCAAAAAAATTCAAGGCTGTGGTTAATATTTCATTGAACGAGAGGGAAGAAAAAAATACAACTGAAGAGAGGAGACGTGAATTGTTACTGCCAGATTTTAGTACAACTATTTTTTCCAAGAATCCGCATGTTAAGAAGTTATTCGTATTATAGGTACTCTATTAAAGCAAACTATATTCAAGATGTGATCTGATCCATAGTAACTATCCCTTGTTCTAATTGAAAAAAGAGCCCAAACAAAACAAAACCCCATTCCAATTCTTCTTTGTATTGAAGTTTTCATTTTAGGTCTAAAAGGAGTCTCAATTGCCCAAAGTTTTGATTCAACCATTACATAAATACTTCTCTAGCAGAATGAAGGAGTTATTTCAGAGTTAGGTATTAATTATTATCATGCTAAACAAGTTTTTATTCCAGGAAAAAGTGATTGAACTGCAGCAGGAACTCAGTATTTTTTCAAATTACAGTACTATTGTCTAACTGAAGTCTTGCTGTACAGTCAAAACAACCCCAGCTACAGCATTTATGTAAAACCCTACAGACTTAGTAGCTTCCACCACAGAAAATTCTTACCGTCCTCTGTGCAAAAAGCAGGAGACAGAACAGTATTATTTAAAAATATTACTGTAACATCATCCATTCTTTTCCAAATAATTAAGCACTCAATTTAAACACTAATTTCTAGCAAATGTAAACAAAATACAGCTATTCACATTTATGATTAAATTCATTCTGCATTGGTTTTGATTTAATGCATCTCCATTAAGTTATCGCATACCAATACTTCAGTTACCTTGCAAAAATAAAAGTGTTAAAACTATTCTAGAAATATTAATTATTGCCATTTTTACCATAGTACCTTGAAACTCTAATTATCAGACCAAGATTTCATGCTCCCAGGATCTGCAAACATGTAAGTGAAACGCTCTAACATTGTAGATGGTACAGAAATGCAAATGCCTTCATTCAAACTAGCGAGGACAGTTAAATTAAGACTTCTAAGTCACTCTTACAACATTATGAACATACTGAAAATTAAAGAATTTAAAGCTTTCAGGGCGGCGTTCATCCGACTGCATAAAAACATGCACTATGCAAGCCAGACACTCTGGGCTACCCTTTCCCCCATTGGAGAGAAATGCACAGACCACGACTGAATTCAAGCTCAGATGTCTATGATATACACAGACTTCAGCTCAGTTCTGCCCTGGAATTCTCTGCGCTGACTACAAAAGCAGCTCAGCGTGCCTAGATGTCCAAAATGAGGTGAGATGAACTCTACCTGCAGCTTCTTCTGAGACTGTCAGCCTTTCAATTGCATTGAAACATGCACCAGAGGTTGCCAATGCATTGTTCGCAGTCTGCCCACACTCGTATGCAGTCTACATGTGGCCCGTTTTCAAAGACGGCAAATCTGCGTGGTAGCTTGCCCTTACGTGACTCAGCTGCACGTGGCTCTTGTGCAAGACCTATGCCTCAGTCAGGAATACTAACTTTTGCTCTTCAGATCCTCGTTTGTGTTTATTGACCATGTAGATTTAGGTGCATGGTTTGTTGGATCAGAAAGCTCAGCTACTGCTGAAACATACTGACGATTCCAGTATTACAGGGAGGAGAGCTATATAAACACAAAGAGAGTACAGGGTAATCGGTGTAGATAAAGAGACTCAAAACAGTGCTTGCAGAGAGGAAGAAGCAGGCAGATCTAGGAAAGCCTTGCTGCAGCTGGCAGGACAAACGCAAACCTCCAAGCCAGTCACGGCATGGGCAAGGTGTGTGCAGGTTGCATCTGTTCTCACAACAGCTTATTCACAGTATTCCAAAGAAGTAACATTGAACCACCCCTGGCTTGAAAAAAGACCATGGAAAGATACTCAGTATCTAAAAATTCACCTTGCAATCATCAAAAGAAGAAATTTAACAGTTGAGAGAATTTGATACCATCTGCTGTTATAGGAATAACATTATAAGTTAACTCCAGTATTAAGATTAAATCATAGAATCATAGAACGGTTTAGGTTGGAAGGGACCTTGAAGATCATCGAGTTCCAACCCCCCTGCCACAGGCAGGGATACCTCTCACTAGACCAGGTTGCCCAAGGCCACGTCCAGCCTGGCCTTGAACACCTCCAGGGATGGGGCTTCAACAACCTCTCTGGGCAACCTGTTCCAGTGCCTCACCACCCTTAAAGTGAAAAACTTCTTCCTAATGTTTAATCTAAACCTGCCCTCTTCCAGCTTAAAGTCGTTCCCCCTCGTCCTATCACTACATGCCCTAGTAAAAAGTCCTTCCCCAGCTCTCCTGTAGGCCCCCTTTAGGTACTGGAAGGCCGCAATAAGATCTCCCCGGAGCCTTCTCTTCTCCAGGCTGAACAGCCCCAACTCTCTCAGCCTCTCCTCATAGGAGAGGTGCTCCAGCCCTCTGATCATCCTCGTGGCTCTCCTCTGGACGCGCTCCAGCAGGTCCATCTCCTTCTTATGTTGGGGACTCCAGAGCTGGATGCAGTACTCCAGGTGGGGTCTCACGAGAGCGGAGTAGAGGGGCAGAATCACCTCCCTTGACCTGCTGGCCACACTTCTTTTCATGCAGCCCAGGATACGGTTGGCCTTCTGGGCTGCGATCGCACACTGCTTGCTCATGTCGAGCTTCTCATCAATCATCACCCCCAGGTCCTTCTCCACAGGGCTGGAGATATATATATATACAAAAGATATTTGAAAGTAAAACTTCCCCAAACTGATGAGCGCGCAGCTGACTCTTCCAGAGCTTGGACAGCTCAGGGAAAGATGTCAAGAGAAGGCTGAAATCAAAGTATACCCAAACGCTGCAATTTTCAACTCTGCCATCAGAGCATTTTTACTTTTTTTTTTGTTCCTCATATGGTTTAAGCAGTTATTATGGGTGACCCTTGCCATTAGCTATTAACAATAAATTATGTTGTTTGACTAAGACCTAATTGTAAAACATAGCAAAATCCAGACATGTATCTGGAAAAACATACTTCTAAATGGTGCAGATTTAGGACTAGAAGTCTTAGTCTCCCTCAGATATAGTCCTATCTATCAGCCAGAACCACCAAACAAACATGGAAAAAGGGAAATTACTGTGTGGATAGAAATAAAAATAAGAGATGTCAAAATATTAAAATCAAGGAGGACCAGATGATTCTTATTTCTGAACCTTTAAATACCTGACAAGTGAAATCACAAAACTTTGCCACACAGGTTTTGTTTGCTTTTCTTTAAAAAAAAAAAAAAAAAAATAATAAAAACCCAAAAGCAAACAAAAAACCCAACAACAACAAAAACCCCACACAAACTAACACCTGAACAAGAAGGACACCAACTGGCCAGAAATTAGCAACTGTTAACCTAATCATCAAGAAAGAAGATCCTGCCAACACATCCAACAGGCTGACATCAACAGAATTTTATAATACAAACCTAATTTGGAAAAGCTAAACAAACACAGAAATTAAGAAAAACAAGGTAACACACAAAAAGGGAATTACTTTGCTAACCTGAAAAGCTTCCTTTGATAAGATAATCATGTCTCTAGACAAGGAAGAACATGACAGGCAATTTGTCTGAGTGTCAAGAACAGCATCACACTGAGCCACACGGAAATTGAGGGCGTTGGAAGAGAGGACGCTTAGCCCAACAGTGTCTCCTTAGCCCCTTCCTAAAGTGTTAAACTGAAAGGACCTTCTGGACCTGAACGAATTTATCGGTGGAGAATGGTGTTGTAATTGACCCTATTTGCTATTTCCATAAACAACTGTGGTACAAGAAGAAGGAATGGAGTGTAACGACAACAGTTAGGAACTGGCAGCAGAGGCCAGGATATTACATGAGAAGAACAGAAGTAACAAAAACTAGTAATTGCTTAACGGTCATATGCTTAGTGCTTAAAATCAAGAACTTGTGCTATTAAGAGCTTATGAGCTGGAAACAACAGGAGAAGAGAAAGATGGACATTTATTAAGCAATTGCAAAAAGATTATGAGCCAACAACAGGCTATGCGCATGAAAACAATGAAAATGCAATTGCAGGATATGACAGAAGTAGTATTTCCAGTCAAGGAAAGGAAAAAACAGCAATACCGACTCATGAAATGCTAAAAATACTAAATGCTGATTTGAAACACATCACTTAGGTCTGATTACCCTCACTGATTAAAAAAAAAAAAGAATTAATTCAAAATGGGAAAGGTACAGAAGGTATCTACCAAAGGAATCTCAAAAGCCTTTTCTCGTAAGGGGACATTATGAGACTGTGGTTTGCTTAATCTACCAAAACAACAGCCAAAGGTCTCTCTTTTAACATGCCTTAAATACAGGAGTGCCATTCATGCACTGGAAAAAGAACGCAAGTAGAAGTGGGTAATAAAGGGCCAGCAGCACCTCCAGCCTGAGAACTGGGGCTGCTTTCTGACCATGGAAGCATTCGCTCTGGAGCACCATCCTCTTGCAGGGTTTCGCTTCACGGCAAACAATTCCTTTTCAGGGTGCACATTTATCAGAGTTGTAGCTAGACAGAAGTAGATCCACAAATTAAGCAAGGGGCATACGTGAATCATAGAAACAATGAACTGGAAAGGAGTCGATGGATTTTTTGCAAAGTTTTGCTGTTGTCATTAGTAAACAAAAAGTAGTATGCCCTTCCTGGTGCTGTTAGTAACTCCCGAAAAATAAATTTTATTGCCTGATTTCCACTACAAATTCTATTTCTAATCAATACTCTCTGACAGGACACTTAACTGGCTCTGAATAACTCAGAAAAAAAAAAAAGTTAAACAAAAGATTATACGAAGCATATCGTATGCTCTTTGGGGCAAAGACTACTCGCTTCCTTCTTTATACGCTGCTCACCAAGCGAAGCCAATGACCAGGGTTTCTATATGTGACTGCAGCTGTATCACAAGAGACATAAAGCTTATGCAGGAACAGCAGTGGTAGCCTGTACAGTAATACCCCTCTGACCAGGCAAACAGTTTAACTGGCTATCCTTCCCCCGGGGACTAACCTACACTGGGCTCTTCTGCGGGGGTTTGGCCAACCGCCAGACCACAAGCAAAGAAGTCTTAGACTTGTAATTTACCACTATCTTCACATTGATAAAACAGCATATTCTGTATTATTTTACTTAAACCAAGCAACTCTGAGAATATTTTCCAGGAGCCCAGATGTTAAATTAATCTGATATAAGAAAAAAACAGAGAGACTGACTACTACTTATAATAAAAACAGTATATTGAGCAGTTCATGAATTACTTGAAGTAGCTTTCTGGATACATGCCTTTTTAAGTAACTACATAATGAATATAAACATCACACATGTACAGCATCATAATCAAAACAAGTATTGCTACCAATTTGGGAAAGAGGTTGTACATTTACCCACGTGTTGTATCTCCGTAATTAACATGCAGCAGAATTCCAGTTCTGCTATAAATCTAGAAGATTCCTCAAGTGAAATAAATGCAACAGATGAGGGGGAAAGGCAAATAAAATGAGAAAAATCAGACGCCTTAACATAAAATGTCTTTCACAGCACCAACCAGAACAAGCTATTTAAATAGTGGTGGAATATTTTGCCCTGGAAATCAGTCATGTCACGTTGACATCTTGATTACAGTAACTTGTATGGACTGCTGCAAGGAAAGATTGCAAAAAAGTATGCTTCACAAGATTACAACAGCACACAAGGAAGTACAATGATGTCCTTCCTGCTCAGCAGAAGATAATCCTACTGTTGTTATCACTTCATGTGATAAATCTTGTACTCTTTGGCCATGAACAAGCCCATGGGAAAAATCAGATTCATGACATGCAAAGAAAATACTACATGCCTGTCCTTATCACTCAAACTTTGACAAAATACAACATCTTATTCAGAACTGAGTCTTTTAGATGGCATCATTGACTTTAAATTTACATTGGAGTAAGACTCAAAGCCATTTTTATACAACCCCGGTTCCTTCAGTACTATATCTACTAGCGAGGAACTTTTTCCTCCAAGCCAAATGATACTTTAAAGCCAAGTTTGTTTTTTTTTTGTCTTTAAGCAGGTACCACTGTTTCATGTAAGAACATCCTTTAAGTTCATTTATATCCACTGTTGTCACATTATGAGATGTTTCTCATCTCTCCTCTCCTTTGAAACTAAGACTATTTTAAGCTATTAAAATAATAATTAAAAAAACCCAACACTCCCATCAAAGCAGGCTGTGCTTTTGTTTGTTCTGAAGAATTAAAATTTGTCATTAAGAAATAAATAGATTATAATAAGGCTTAATGGCCAGGAATTTAACAGAACTTCCCTTGTAACTGCCTGGCTGGAGTACTATCTTTCTTACAGTTCCATACACACTGACAGAGTAAGAAATACCAAAGGAAGATGAAGCACAGACAGAAATTCAGACCTGTTTGCCAACCAGGAGTCACAGCAGCACATAATTCAAACCCTTCTCCCAGTAGCTATGGTTTTGCTTCCACATGACATGGAGATCCAGTTTAACCACTCACTGCCACCATCTCCTTCTCCCTTTCCCATTAGTCACCCTGTCCTGCTTCTGGCCATGTAGTGCATATTTTGCACTGGCCCCAACACTTGCCGAATAACTCCGTGAGTCAATTTAATTTACTAATCTGGCTGAAAACCTCCTCAGAAAAAGTCCTGGATAGTTTTCTGACAGGCATAGTTATTAGATCATGGACAGATCTGATACGTTCCAGATGCAGTAGAAGGGAAGGTAGATAGAATCCGGTGGTCAAGATCAGGGAGAAAAGAAGAATTTAGCCTTCTGGTACATAAACTCTTAACAAACAATCTAATACAGACACAAATTCTTCACCTTAATAGTAGCAAGCCCATGAAGCCTAAAAAAGGGCAGCTATACCCAAATCCTACTAGTCCCCCAGAAAATTTACTTTTACCTCTATTCATTAGAAACTGGCATAAGCATAAGATGTAACCACTGATCATTTTAAATTCAAGGTCTCAGAAACACGTTGTTACAGTAATTTCCAAAATTTGTAGCCAATGTATCAATTAATTTATTTTAATTTACTGATGTATTTCCTGGTTTTGTACCATGATCTGAGACAGCAGAGGTTCCCCATTTACCCTTCTGGAGCATCACTTTTACTTTACCTTCCAGGTTCTTATTATTCTCATCACATCCTCATCTCATACCTTTGAAGGCTCACTAGAACTGTTGTATTGCATAGAGCACATTCACGTAGTATTCAAATGCGCACATGTGCCTAATTTCTATAAGGGAAGCATAATACCCATAGCGTTTACCATTTAGCTCCCTACCCAGCATGAAGTCCTATTAGATCTTTTGACAGAAGCTGTTCAGTGGATGACTTCGCTCAGCGGCCCAGACTGATACATCAGTCTTCCCTAACTTCGTCCTTTACAACTTCATAAAGGCAGCAGATAGTTTTCTTTTCTCTCATTATTCCTCACCTTGCTTTTATTGATGTAAGCCTAAAAGCTTTCACTAGATTTACCCCATTCACTTAATGATTTGACTTAATAGTAATTCTGTGAAATTCTCCTTGACTGTGATCAACCAACCAACTCATCTCATCATGTTTCCTGTTTCCCAAACAGCTTAAAGGTTTTCAAGTGCGCAGAGTACTATCTAATCTTAGTTCACTGTATGGTTCGTCATTAACAAAAATTATTTCTTTAAATCTACTTTTTGTTTACAGTCAGCTTTTGAGGCGTAACAATACTTGACTACTCAACCCAAGACCTTTTAAAGTAATTTTAATATAAGAAACGTTGAGAAATACTGTTAAGTTTGGCTTTCCCACATTGAAAACCTTTAAGTATTTTGTTGTCCTAGTTTTAAACTTCGCCCAATTTTCTATGACACAAGCTATAATACTGTGGATCAAATCATACGTTTTAACAACGTATGTATATTTCTTCTCAAATAATGAGAAGTAAGAGACAGTGTACGTATTTCTCAGCACATTATCTCTTCATACTCACGCTATTCATCACCTCTTACACATCCATGATTTGAGCGTGGTGCCACAGCACCAATTTTTATTTTACTTTTTTAAAGCACTTCAGTCTTCAGCAGTATCTAGTCTTTATTACTGGAAAGATTTGTAACGGGACTCTTTCCAATTTTCCTGCCAAAGTCTAACAATTGTTTAAGTACTCTAAAGAAGGTTCATAAATTAAAACACTGAAAGTCGTCTAAGTTCTCAGAAACTTTGCTTCCACATATACAGATACGTCACAAAGGAGTATTTGCACAGGGACTAAAAAGAGTCTATTCTTTAAACATTCTAATGATAATTCAAGACATCATCAGTTAGAAGCATTTCATTAAATAGTCCTTCTCCCCTAGGTATACTAGCAAGTGTTATATATGGCTGTGGCAAAACTGAAAAATTCTTAAAAGCGTAATCCCCACATGAAGGAGTTTCTATTTCCATATGAAGGTTCCCAAGTACTTTGATAATAGCCTCCAGATGTGCGGGAGATGATTCTGTATAACCAGCTCACTGCTGTGTGTAATTCATTTCCTCTTCCAAAGAGAAGGTGGTGCTGGACAAGAAGAACAATAGCATTTTCATTTCTACTGTGAACTGACTATAAGGATTCATTTTGAAGTGAGTATTTAGGCTCAATTCTAACAAAATCATGTATTACAGTTTCACATTAAAATACAACTAGAGGGCTATGCTTCCAGCAATACTGATGATTTAAAGACTATATCCGTGTCTACTCTATGGTGCAGTTGCATCCTGTGGTACATCATACAGTCTTCCCAACTTAGTCATCCAGAAGCAGTGGGGGGAAATACATAAAGCACATCATACTTGCTTTCCTAATTGTGTTCCAATACAACCAATAAATGAGATCAAAACCAGGATTTTTTTCTAAGAAGATACACTATTTCAGCAATCTTGTGAATTGTGGTGAGCTGAGAACTTGCTATACCTACTGAAGCAGAAAATTATTCAAAATATTTGTACCTTGATCTTTAGCTCTGATTGCACAGTCTGCAACAGTAAGAGAAGAAAGAAATTAAAATGTCTTTCATGGAACTCGTTCAATGACTGCCAATTACACATAATACCATCATATTCACAAGCAGGTATCAAGGTGAACAACAAAATACTCTTCAGCCATGGCACTCATTTTCTGGTTTCTTTAGGAGCCAGACTGCACTGTGCCTTAGGACTGAACATTAGGGAGCAAATCATGTGAAACCCTAGCATGAACCCATATCTAATGATATAACTGCACTGAAGAATTTTGTTTGTGTGCCTGTTGTCTACTGGAGCCTTAATACAGGACTTTTTATTAACAACGATTACCTAGAATGCAGAAGATGTCGGTTTCTATTCCCATGTGAAAGGCTGGACAAAAATCAGAATTGTGAAACCGTAAAAAGTTTTGGTATTTCACGATCAAAACTAATACTACCAACCAGCAACAACAAGAAAAAACTCCTAACCTATGGCAAATCAAACCAGAACCTGCTCCCCAGTAGGCCCTGGCTGACATGGACACTCCCGTGCATCTCACTGCAGCAAACTCGAGCCAGCAGCTGCTGGTGTACCAGCCACCGCACCGACCAAACCAGATACACTTGCAAAGCATTCCTATTCAGACAAATTAGCTTTCTCCAATAAAGCACTGTTTTACCAGAAAATTCTGCTACCTGTTGAGCACTACTATCTATATTATTAAACATCCCTCCCCACCCCCACAAAAAAAGTTTTCTTTTTAGGCAGCTACCAAGCTCAAAATTAGGGCACTCTAGAATGGACTGAATGTAAAATGAAGAAATTTGCCTACTCTGTGTGTGGCTGGTAGTTTCATTTTATTTTTAAGTAGCCCCATTAAAAACAAAGTTTCTGTAAATTCTTAAAGCACAGGAAAAAATTGGTGTGTGAAAAATTGGGCCTGAAACATACCTGGAGAGGGTTTCCTGGCTACAAGTCTTATTTAATTCTTTAATAAGGAGGGAGAAAATTATGTATAATTAGTGCATGGAAAGTATTGTATTGGTAGAATTCATTTAACAATTTTAAATTATTTTACTCTGAATAATGACAAGTATCCCTAGTAATAAAGACTGATACATGTTAATAAAAAAAGATTTTTTAAAAAAATTCTCTTTCAAAAATTTTCTTTAAAATGGGGTGGAAGACTAAAGGAAAAATAAAAGGCACCAATACTGCTGACATAAAGATATGAAAGTCAAATCCACAGTGCTCAGCAATAGGATGATACTAAAGACCTAAAGATTATATGTAGGATATTCAGTTTCTGAGAAATAAGCCTGGAAAATGAATACGACAAGCCTATGTACTTTATTATAATGTAGGTAGCAAAGAATAATATGAAGAGTCTTCAATAAATTCAACTTGTAACACTGCCATCATAATTGCCAATATGAAGTGTGTGGAAATATTTCAAATTGAATATATTATTTACAGAAAGCATGCTGGAGGACTTTAGATGACAGTATTTAAAATGTTATTTTTAAATATTTTACTGTTAATTTCATGATACAGCATTTCACACAAGAATGTAGACTTTTCCATTTTGGGTATAGGAGTGAGGTGCATTTTTATGTCCAAAGAAAAAAGTAAAAATGAAAAAGGAAAAGGCAAAGGCAGGAGACTGAGGAAAAGGAGATAGAAAAAAAAACAGTTTTCCCCATTCACGTTTCTATTTCATACCTCTTTTTATTTGTTGGATCTTAATGTTTACACCCAATCACCAGTCCTGTGACTATGTTTTCACTTGATTCTAACTTTGCTAAACATTTTAATAGCATTTTCAAGCCATATAGCTACATTGAACTGATTGAAAATCATCCAAAACATATATTCTATTTCCAAAACCAAGACCTTTTTTTTTCCTAATTAAAGAAACAAAATCAAATCACTGCTTTTACAGAGCTCTACTATACCTTTCTGGATTAGCAATACTATTTCAGAGGATATGTCACCTTCCAGAATTGTGGAGGTTTTGTCCATTTTCTGCAGTTATGTTAATTTCAGGCTAATAAAGTCTTGTCTGGGAATTCTTCTCTAACATTTTGAGAACTTTAAGTAATTCTGATTTCCTACGCAAGAGTTCTGCAACTATTTTGGCTATCAGTTCCATCAAATTTTTGCCTTGTGGATAGCTAGAATATGCCCATAACTGCTGTACCTGTCCCTCAACATTCCTTGTATGTAATCACACAGTTTTATAGCTACTGATTTTGCTAAGATAAGAAGCAGGCAACGTATCAGATATAAAGTGTTATTGCAAGGATTTTTTTTAATGTTTTCAAAACATGTCTGTCGTCTTGTACTAAAACCTTCTTAGTGGAATATGTAAGAATCACCAATGTCCCAAAAAACATATAGAGCACTGCAATTTCCTTTCTTAGCTAAAAACAGACTTCAGATGAAGACTCCATAGTATGGCCATTCCCACTACGGACATCAGGCACCCACCATTAGACAAATTCCCCAGACCATTCTTGGTGAATCTAGTCACATCACCTGCATTATGCAGCATTTTCTCATTTTAGCCTCTACATTCAATTCTGCTATATTTTGAAGCTCTCCAATTAGCATAACAATTTCATTATCTAAGAAAAAATATGGGATTTTCTAAAATAAAATGAAAAAGTCACATAACTATGCAAGGAAGAACTCAAATCAGGCAGACTTCTCAAAGTTAAAGGTTGAAAAGTCATTGTATAGTTTTTTTATTAAAAAATACACTATTTATATATTTTAAATGTATAATTTATATATTTAAATACACTATTGAAGTTCAGCCTCAGAATTAACCGTGCTGAATTTAGTTGAAAATAACATTTCACTAAACTACACTGCTGAAATCAGCAACCTGCAAGTACTAAATATCATTTAAATAGCTGCCAGCAACATTCTCATAAAGAATGCCTAAAACAGGAATCACAAAAAACTTTTAAAGGTCCGATATACTTATAAAAAGCACTTGAGGCATACTAGCTCTGTATTTTCACAACACTATGTCATGCTCATCCAGAAAATCACTTATCCTCTCCATGACAAAATTTGAGAAATTTCAATCCCAAAAGTACAAAACAACGTAAGACTCAATCCACTTTTTGAGGTTATGTCTTTAAAATGACTTTAACACCTAGTTCTTTATAAGAAATAAAGTATTTTGTTACCCACTAAATTTTACAGTTTCTAAGAGTCTCATAGTACAGTTATTTATTCAATAAATTCTACCGATACATCAGTACCACGGTCTCAAGACAGTGCATACACTGCAGCAGTGAGTAACTTTTGCCTTCACTTAAAATAGCTGGAAGATGTGTCTGGTTCCCTTTACAAGATCAGACATCTGAAACAATATTAACCTGTACCCCAAGCATGAACATAAATTTGGTACCCACTGGCAGAGGATTTGATCATTTCACAAATGTCTGCATCCGTGACAAAGAGACAGTGCCAAAGAGAAATCTGAGAATCTTACAGGGAAGGCAGCAAGCCTTGGCCTAAAATATTATGATTGCCCAGAACACGTAAGAAAGCGCACACTTCAAGAATACTGGATTGAAGTGGCCAGAAGCCACAAGCAAAAGTTACGCCTTGTTGTTTAAAAATGATCTTTGTTTTTGTTTCTCCGACTCAAAAATTGAGCAGAGACTCAACTTCATTTGCTCAGCTACAGTGACCTCCGAACAGTAGTCCACATGCATGTGCTGGAGACTTAAAAAACAGCTAAAACATAAAAAAAAATTATAAAAAAAACAATTGGGAAAATTGAAAAAAGGAGGGGAAATGTTAGCTGCAAAAGGACACAACAGGTCTCTCACACACAAACTCTGCAGGAGAATGAAAACTCGTTGACCAGGTGATTGTCAAAATAAACGACTTGATCTTTCTTAAGCATACCTGAGACATTATGTAAGCACAAAATTTAACTTTTCCTGTCTAAAAACATTCTAGACTGTATAGCTATGGCCTTCAGGTCCTTAGCCCCATATAAATTTCTTATGTTTGTCTTAAGCTTGCATACACACAACTTAAAATACATGAAGTTCCATTGCTTTTAGTCTTCAAAAGCCAAAACAGGATGAAACTCAGTTTTTTTCATGTTCTGTAGGCTGTTTTTCTGGGGTATTTTTGTGTGTGTTTTGGTGTGGTTTTTATGATTTATTTTTTTTTAATCACCCTCATGATCATAGCATGCAGGTCAGTAGCATACTGAAATGGTTTACAAAAAAAACCTGTGGAACACATCTTGCTATGTTTGTCTTCTCACCTTTGCATCCTAAAAAGAAAAATGTAACAGTGCAATATTTTATTCTGGCTGAATTTGTGTTGTTGCTGGTTGGGTTTTTGTTGTTGTTGTTCCGTGGGATTCTTTTAAATTTGAAACAAAAAATTTGCATCTTCATAGCGGGAAAGGAAGACTTCAGAAGTGCACTTTGGCCTAGAGATTGTGGAGGCTTGCAACAGCCTTCAACAGCTGCAGGAGTTCATTGAACAGCCTAAAAATGCTGCTGGCTAAGATTTATGATCATGAACAAAAGCTGTCAACAATAATCTTTAGGGCCTAAAATTCAGGCATTAAGATGAAGCCGTTTAGCACCTTAAAGAAAAGGGCTGAGACCTAATATTTGACTACGAATTTTATGAGAAATTAGTGTAGGAAACAAGAAGTTGCTGCCCAAGTAACTTATATTAAGGAAAATACTTCAGTATTTATATTAGATACATATTTATATATATACTGATACATTCGTTACAAGATTAATCACAAAATTCTATTCTAGATTTTGAGAGTAAAGTAAATAACCATAATCTGGATAGGACTGAAATTCCCAGCCAAGTAGAAAGCCAGAAGGTATTACTCCCAGATGCTACCTACTATTGGCCGTTTCTTCACTAGTGGTAAATACAGCCCTGTACTAAGGACCAAAAAGAAGTAAGTACTAAAGGGAGACATCCAGCAAAGGAAACTGAAGGATGGAGAAAGATGCTTCCTGCTGCCCGCTTGAAACCACTACCTTGCTCAAACTTTATCTTTAAGTGTCTGCCTTTTGCCAGAGCTCTGACTGCTCACACGCAGGGTTATCTTGGTAGTGGAAAAATCATGGGGTAACATACACATCACGTAGTGGCCACCTGCATGTGGTTCACGGTCTGTCTACAGCATTTGTTTTGAATTTGCTTAGGAGCTGCATTCAGATGTCAAAAGGAGGACTTCAGAAGACAGTTGATTCTTGTGAGTCAGGTATTGAGAGGTCAAGTAGTAGAAAACTAGTTTTCCATCACCGAATATATTCTTCCAACTTAAGCATTCTGCATCCTGTATGCTTATCACTTCTCTTGGGTGAGAAAGCAGTATCTGCTAGTCAGCAATCTTCCCCCCTCAGTTTCAATATTAAAGTTTTGCATGCATTCTGGTCTGAATTAAGACAGTGCAAAGTCAGTTTACAGTCAAATTGATATTAGCCTACATCTAGTTTCCCTTTGCAACATGATTATTATCTAGAATTAATGTACCCAAGTTTCTTTGTGTTGGTCAAGCCTCTGAAAATTTGATCCATTGGCCATGAATGGTATAAGTTACAATTTTTTTCATATACATTCAAAGACTTGAAAGATAATTAGAAATTTTGAATCAAGGCTCACTTAAGATCTCCAGAATTTATTTACGAACAAAAAGACTGAACCCCAGGAATCCCAGTATGCTACTGACTGGTGAATACATGCAAAGCATATCCACATATTCATTTCTTAAGCATCATTTTGAAGCTTTCTGAATTGAAGATTACAAATAAAGATTTGCTTTAATAATAATACAAAATGAAACAACTAAAACCAACAAGCCACAAACCCACTCAATAACATGAGATGAAATCAAATTATTTCAAAATGAGGATTTGTATAATCAAAATTATCCATACAACTTCATCCAACAGTTTCTGGCAACATTCCCATGCAGCTATTTTCATACAAGTTTCCATATACAAACAAATTACTACTAGAAAAATGGGCAAGATTCAGTTCTAAGGTTGGCTGAAGTTTGGCAACTACAGAATTTCAATGCATACACCACCACAAAAGTGCAAGGTCCTTCTAAACACTGTCTCTTCAAAGAATAAACAAAAGTATGTTCGAACTTTTTTCAACAGCAGTCGGATTTTTGGCCTATCAAGTAGTCCTTAATAATATATTCTGCACAACTCTCAAGCCCTGAAGTGTAAGAAATACGAGTTAAATGAGTAACACTTAAAGAAGAAGGGTTTTCACTTTCTATGAATAATTCTGGAAAAGCTTCATGTAAAACAGTAAACTCGTGTTCTGTCCCTGCTATGAGCCCTGTGGAGTGTTAATAATGCTGGCTTTGGGATGACACAAAAAAAGATTCTACTACTTGCAATTTATCAGTTCATGCTTGGGGGGGAGAAAGCTATTTATGGTGCCTATCTCCTGTGTAGTACAATTTTTCTTGAATGTGTGATTATCTGGAAATAAAAGATTCGTTTCTGTATATGTGTACGTATGCACACACATATTCCCCTACAGACAGATATACCTCATGTAAATTAGCGCAAGTCTGTTTAAAGAACAATCAACCACAGCAGGCGTTAGGAGGGGAAAAAAATAGGAATGAGAGCTGACATGAAGACAAATCTGTTTGCAAGCACTGACTGGCCCGTACCGCCTACTCTAGTTCAAGTCACAGCACAAGACTCAGTAGTTTGGACTGCAGAACAGGAAAAGACCAGTCTAAACATCAAAGACCACATCTCATGACCATAATACCGGTATGGAACTGTGAGCCACTGGGCTTAGAGAGGCCTGAAAAACACTGAAACCTCAAATTCTTTCTTTTGTACAAATGGGAAAGACAGTAAGGGGAAAAAAAGAGGAAACCAAACATTCATAGAGAAAGGAGATGTGTATGTAAGTATCTCTCACTAAATATTACCACAATTCAATTCTGAATTCCAATATAAAATCAATTTATTTTGAAAGCAATCGCGTATTAGGATGAATAGTATGATCTATTACATCAGCCAGTGAGCTAAAACATTAGAAAATCCATCGTGGATTCTACAACATTCATGTTAGTTCAAAAGTACTGGCACCAGCACAATCCCCACATTGGCGTATAACTGCAGCACGGATCTCAATTGTTTCTAAGCAGAGCCCATTCTCCTCTGTATCTCAGTTTCTTTTTCAGACGCGGAAGGGTAGCACATCGTTCCCTGCACTTACATTTGCAGCCCTCTGAAACACAGGACACACTTCGTTTTGTATACAGATACTGCCTCACCACATTGGGGGGGTGGGGGATGCTTGTAAAATTTCTTAGGGTGCAGTTTTACGGCAGCATGAGTCAAACAAAATCTGTCAGACCTGTCCCTCCATTACTCCCGCACACACACAACTGATGAGTGACACTACGGAAAATCCCTTTTTCTGGCCAGATTATTTTTCAGCTAGATAATGATTCTTGAACCAGCTCACTACATGGCTGTAAAAATACACAGAGGAGGGTGGGACTGCTTCACCTGAATCTTAGGGTGCAGTTTAATGAATTTTTACATTGATTTAATAAGGTCAAACCCAATGAACAGCATTCCAAATTAAGCTGTCATGAAGTAACAGTTCTGCCACCCCAAGACTGTCATACAGCTTCTGCTGGCACAAGGAGGGGGGTAGTAGGTGACTGCATAAGTCACATTGATCCAAACGAAAACCAACCTGGAAAGAAATAAGTGTTTTTGAATAGGATCACTTCCACAATCCAGTATCCTGCAGGCCACAGACACACCTGGGCTGGCGTGTGGAAGAGAATGGCCCATCGCAAGCAAGAGCACTTCACTGGCTCAAAGGGTTGGCTTTGGCGTTTGTGCTTCCACACATTCCAGTAGAGTGAAACACAGCAGGGCTCAATTCAGGGCAATCCTCCAGCTACTGGTCTGGCAACTCCATCCTTCCCAACTACACTACTTTCCCCCTCCTTGCCTACACTCACTATGTGCCTCTGGTTTTCACTCTTCTCCTCTTACTCCCTGCCCCAGGTACCTCTGTACAACAGGTATGAGGCCGATGGTCCAAATACACCAGAGGAGTTGCCAGGACCAGAAAGGCCTACTCACCGTAGTAAGACTACCTCTACAAGGAAGAAAAGGAGGGTTATAGTTGTGGGTGTCTCAGCTCTGAGGGGACACAGGGTCCGATATGTAGGGCAGACCCCGCTCTCAGGGAAGTCTGCTGCCTCCCTGGGGCCCGGGTTAGGGACATCACAAAGAGACTCCCCAGCCTGGTGCGGCCCTCGGACTATTACCCACTGCTCCTGTTCCACGGGGGGGGGCGATGAAAGTGCAAATCGGGGTGTGAAGATGATTAAGAGATATGGGGGCCTTTGGACAGCTAGTACGGGAATCCGGAGCACAGGTTATTTTTTCTTCCCTACATCCAGCTGGGGGCAATGACATTGAAAGAAACAGACGAGCTCAGTTTGTTAATATGTGGCTCCGTGACTGCTGTCACCACCACAATTTTGGGTTTTTTGACAATGGAAGGACCTATGCGGCACCAGGCCTGCTGGCAGCAGGTGGGGGTTGTCTCACTCAAAGGGGGAGAAGGGTCTTTGCCCAAGAATTAGTGGGGCTCATTGACAGGGCTCTAACCTAGACTCGACGGGGGAAGGGGGTATTACCGGCTTGCCTGTGACAAGCCAAGGGACGATGCTCCAAGGGAAGAGGAACGGGGTGCTAGCGAGGGCCTGCAGCCGTTTGCTCCAAGATGTGCCGGCTACACTGCAGCACACTTAAAGTCTTATGTAGATGAGCCAGGAGCTCCTGGGCCAACAGGAGCCAATGGGGAGGCCGTTAATACGCAGCAAAGGAATACCGCCTGGAGAGCAGCGCAAAGTAATTACAACTGCTCCAGCCAAGCCACCCTCAATGAGGACACGGCTGAAGTGCCTCTATGCAAATGCACGTAGCGTGGGCAACAAACAGGAGGAGCTAGAGATGTGTTCACGCCTCCAAGGCTACGATCTCATTGGCATCACAGAAACATGGTGGGACGACTCCTACGACTGGAGTGTTGGCATGGAAGGTTCCAGGCTCTTCAGGAGAGACAGGCAGGAGAAACGAGGAGGCGGTGTTGCCCTATACGTCAACGACCAGCTGGAGTGCATGGAGCTTGGCCTAGGGATGGATAAAGAGCTGACCGAGAGCCTATGGGTCAGGATTAAAGGGAAATCAGGAGCAGGGGACATTACAGTGGGGGTCTGCTATAGACCACCCGACCAAGAAGACCGTGCGGATGAGGCCCTCTATAGACAGATAGGGGCGGCATTGCGTTCACAGACCCTGGTCCTCATGAGCGACTTCAACCACCCCAGCATCTGTTGGAAGGATAACACAGCCGGGCGTAGGCAATCCAGGAGGTCCTTGGATTGTATTGACGACAATGTCCTTCTCCAAGTGGTAGAGAAGCCAACAAGGAGAGGAGCTATGCTGGACCTTGTCCTTACCAACAAGGAGGGGCTGGTGGCAGTGTCAAGCTCAAGGGTAGCCTGGGCTGTAGTGACCATGAAATGGTCGAGTTCGAGACCCTTGAGGCAGCAAGGAGGGTGCACAGCAAGCTGACCACCCTGGACTTTAGGAGAGCTAACTTTGGCCTCTTGAAGAATCTGCATGGTATGGTGCCACGCGATGAGGCGCTGGAGGGAAGAAGGGCCCAGGAAAGTTGGTTAATATTCAAGGATCACCTCCTCCAAGCTCAGGAGTGATGCACCCCTACAAAGAAGAATGCAGGCAGAAAAGCCAGGAGGCCTGCGTGGATGAGCAAGGAGCTCCTGGACATGACCAAAAGTAAAAAGGAGGCCTATAGGGAGTAGAAACAGGCATGGGTAGCCTGGGAGGAATATGGAGAAATTGTTCGAGCAGCCAGGGATCACATTAGGCAACCTAAAGCCCAGATTGAATTAAATCTGGCCAGGGACATCAAGACAAACAAAAAATCCTTCTAGAAATATGTCAGCGATAAAACAAAGACTGGGGAAGATGTGGGCCCTCTCCAGAAAGAAACACAAGAACTGGTTACCCAGGACAGAGACAGAGCTGAGGTACTCAATGACTTTTTTGCCTCAGTCTTCACTGGCAAAGACTGCAGCCACACTACCCCTGATGCAGAAGGCAAAGGCGAGGATTGGGAAAATGAAGAACCGCCCACTGTAGGTGAAGATCAAGTACAATACCACCTGAGGAACCTGCAGCTGCACAAGTCCATGGGACCTGATGAGATACATCTGCAGGTCCTGAGGGAACTGGCAGATGAAGTTGCTAAGCCACTATCCATCATATTTGAGAAGCTGTGGCAGTCTGGTGAGGTTCCTGCTGACTGGAAAAGGGGAAACATAGCCCTTATTTTCAAAAAGGGGAAAAAAGGAGGACCCAGGGAACTACAGGCCAGTCAGTCTCACCTCTGTGCCAGGCAAGATCATAGAGCAGTTCCTCCTGCAAATGTGCCTCCTAAGGCACATGGAAAAAGAGGAGGTGATTGGTAGCAGCCAACATGGCTTCACCAAGGGCAAGTCAGGCCTGACAAATTTGGTGGCCTTCTATGAAGGGGTTACAGTGGTAGTGGACAAGGGAAGAGCAACTGATGTCATCTACCTGGACTTGTGCAAAGCATTTGACACTGTCCCATATGATATCCTGGTCTCTAAATTGGAGAGACATGGATTTGACAAATGGACCATTCAGTGGATAAGGAACTGGCTGGACGGTCACACTCAAAGAGTCGTAGTCAACGGCTCGATGTCCAAGTGGAGACCAGTGATGAGTGGTGTTCCCCAGGGGTCGGTACTTGGACTGGTGCTGTTCAACATCTTGGTTGGTGACATGGACAGTGGGATTGAGTACACCCTCAGCAAGTTTGCCAATGATAACCAAGCTGTGTGGTGAGGTAGACACGCTGGAGGGGAGGGATGCCATCCAGAGAGACCTGGACAGGCTGGAGAGGTGAACCCATGATGTTCAACAAGGCCAAGTGCAAGGTCCTACATCTGGGTTGGGACAATCCCAAGCACAAATACAGGCTCTGCAGGGAATGCATTGAGAACAGCCCTGAGGAGAAGGACCTGGGTGTGCTGATTGACGAGAAGCTCAACATGAGCCGGCCATGTGCAATCGCAGCCCAGAAGGCCAACCGTATCCTGGGCCGCATCAGAAGAAGTGTGGCCAGCAGGCTGAGGGAGGCGATTCTGCCCCTCTACTCTGCTCTCGTGAGACCCCACCTGGAGTACTGCATCCAGCTCTGGAGCCCCCAACATAGGAAAAACATGAACCTGTTGGAGCGGGTCCAGAGGAGGGCTATGAAGATGATCAGAGGGCTGGAGCACCTCTGCTATGAGGGTAGACTGAGAGAGTTAGGGTTGTTCAGCCTGGAGAAGAGAAGGCTCTGGGGAGACCTTATTGCGGCCTTCCAGTACCTAAAGGGGACCTCTACAGGAGAGCTGGGGAAGGACTTTTTACTTGGGCATGTCATGATAGGATGAGGGGGAATGGCTTCAAACTGGAAGAGAGTAGGTTTGGATTAAATATTAGGAAGAAATTCTTTACTCTGTGGGTGGTGAGACACTGGCACAGGTTGCCCAGGGAAGCTGTGGAGGCCCCATCCCTGGAGGTGTTCAAGGCCAGGCTGGATGGGGCTATGAGCACCCTGGTCTGATGGGAGGTGTCCCTGCCCAAGGCAGGGGGGTTGGAACTCGGTGATCTTCAAGGTCCCTTCCAACCTAAACCATTCTATGATTCTATGATACTCTTCACAAACTTGATTTGTTTCTATGACTTTGAGAGTGCTGCTGACTCAAATAAGGCAAACAACTTTGAATTGTTATTCTCCCTAAACAGCAATGGCAGCAGTGGTGAAGATGAGTAACTGTTTCCTTCAGTAGCAGTGTCAACTTAAGAGTACTCAAAGTAGTCAGGTGCAACAGCATCAGGATTACAAGCTTCCAAAACACAATTCTGGCACTCCGTAAAGAGGACTTGCATTTTCTAATTTTTATATAAACTGCCTTGCTTTTGACTATGTTAAAATACCCGCTATGCAGGTCAGCTCAGATTACTAAGCTGACTCACAATATGCAGAACTAACCTGTTATTACTTACCCCTCCACCTTTTCACCTTCCTGACGAAATTATTTTTGCTCATAGTTTTGTTTCTGAGCAGAAGACTGATAAAGATGATGAAAAGCAGTGGCAAAACCCTCCATAAATCCTCTAAAAAATGCCAGCAATTAGTATTTTCCTCATTTATAAAATTTTGAGGTGATCGGCTAGTTTTAAAATTAGGTTTATGGGGATGTTGCACGATGCCAGGCTTTTAACCAAAGTGTTGACAGGCGTTAAATCAGACAGTATACAGAAACTCAAACTCCTCACAGCCCACATACAGACTGAAGTCGGAGTGACTCTGAAGAGTCTCAAGCCGGTGTGAATTAGGGTGCAGCTTCACAGTACGATTTCCCAGGAGGCAGAGCCAGTGTAAGAGAGTCCCTGAAGATGTCTCTCAAACCAGCTTTGTTGCCAGGAAAAAAAAATGTAGTAGAGAACTCCATCCTCACAGATGTATATGGGTATCAGAAACCAACTTTAGCATCAGAAACGGAGTGGTACACAGAGCTGCAACTCTAGGATGAGTATGCTTTAATGTACATAACAAATCCAACTCAGTCAGAATGCTCCAATTTGCACAAGAACCTAAACTAAGAACAATAGGCAAAGATCTCAAAATGAAACCAAATTAAATGGCAGCCTTTTTACTTTGTAATCTGACTGAAGGTGTTTTAACCTTTAAAGGGAAACAAAGGCTAGGACTGAAAGAGTGTAACTTTGGAAAACATTACACGCCACCCCCGCTTTCCCAGCTGAGGTTTAGAAACGTAGACTTTAACTTGCTTTTCACTCCCAGTTCAAAGAGATTTTTTTTAACAACTTATTAGTCTTCCTACTGACCTACTTCCAGTTGTACCAATCCGTATATATTCTACAAAGATATAGTTTTAGTACTTGGTGAACCCTCCCATTTCCTAAAGCAAAATTCTCATAATTTTACAGCAGTCTAGACTACCAGTACCAACCAGGACAAAGCTGAAACCTTATTTCCACATTTTGCAATTTCCCTTAGGCTGCAGAGTTATGCCTACTTTCATATTCTACATACATTTTCTAAGAAAAATGTCACTAACAGCTCACGAATGCAACTCCTAGGCCTTCATTTACTGACTTCACAAGCAAAAATAGTACTTCTTTTCTTGCCACTGGAATTTTACTGGCGATAGCAGAAGTGGGAGCTTTAGAGAAGAGATGGATTAGAAGTTTTTCAGAAATAGTGACACATGCCAACTACATTTACAAAGGATAACTGAATAAGGTATTTAAATAAACATGTATTTGCAGTAAAAAGCTTTAAAGTTGCCTTGCACTTCTTTGTTTTGCTTTGTAAGTGAATGAATGTTAGCTCAGCAGCAATTCAGTGCTGAGAAAGAACCAACTGTCAAAAATCAAACACACAGGGTAACCTTTCCCACCCCCCCAGAATGCTGAATTCTGTTTCTACCATCAAAAGTAAGTACTGAATTTACTTTATTTCATTCTTATTACTGCAATACCTTAAGAATTAAACTTCCCTTCACTTATCCTAGAATACATTGCACCATTGTGTAAACAAAGGGGCATAATTTCTGAACGACTCCTCTTCACTGTTTCATGTAAGCAAAGTTTTTAAAGAAAAATTATATCCTTTCTGACTGACTAGGACATTAAGACTAAAGCCTACATAAAGGCACTGCAGTCAGTGAAGAGTTAAGTGATCGAGTATCAGGTTTTACTCTTTTAAATCACAAGAAAAGAACAATTTTTATATTCCTCAAAATTTAATTTCAAATAATTCCCTAGTAAATTATTAATATGGTTTGATTAAATGTCAATGATGAGTTTATTATGGAGAACCATTACTGAATTTTGGATAATTAAGGACATGCATATATTTTCAAATGATAACAGAAGAACAACACAGTTAAAACACAAAATTATATGAAAATAACAGGATTTACCCTACTTGACAATCTGTCTGAAGGTGAGTAAAAATTTCAAGGGGAAATATCCAACAGCATTTTCCTTTCATTAAATTGGTAACACAAGCAAAGTCAATCAGTTTGGTTTTTTTCAAGCAATAACTTCCTTTAACAAACTTATTTTCACATCCACACTATGGCATCATCATAAGGCTCAAACTGCAAATTTTCTTTATATTAAGCACTTCCTAAGTTCAACTCTACTTTCACTGCACACACTGCTTCAGCACTTGTACCATCATCATGATTCTAAGCAGTCAAAATACACAGAAAAAGGAAATTAGGTAAGAAAAATTCTACAGAAAACATTAAGTAAAGAGCTTAGTGATCACCTTTGAGAATTTTAGCTACTTTTGAGTGGTTTGGGGTTTTTTTTTTTATTTCTGTAATAGCATATCGCATAAGCAATTTTCATCAGGATGATCAAGGAATGCAGGTATCATATTTAGTTGTTAAAAAACACAATTGCAAATTAAAAAATTAGTAATATTTTCAAATACCACACACAGCCCTCTACCAGGTCTGTGGGTTAAGAGTACTAAACAAGCTTTTGTGCTTTATTTTAGCTGTTTATCTCCTTTACTGCTGCTATACGGGATGAGTTTTATATCGTAAGCAGCAAATTTAACTATGGCTGGTTCCCAACAGATCTGTTCCCCATCACTCCCCTCGGAGAGGGTGGCCAACTCACCCTCTTCTTCATCCTTCACTCTCATCCTCCTGCACTACCTGCCCACTCCCCTCTGGGTGTCATGCCTGGAGAGCTGGAGGGGGAGGCAGCACACCCGCGGCAACATTTGAAACGCCCATGTGGGAATTAGTTGAATTTATTCCAGACAGCACACAGACTGCTGCCTCTTGACACGTTTAACAGCGCTGGTCCATTTTCCTCTGTATAAACAGCATTCGGATGTCTCTATTCTGCTCAGCACCAATTAGACAAATCTTGCATCTCTGAAACCTTTGACCAACTGCCAGCAAGCTTTGAACTATTCTAACTTCAAGGAAGATCAGTAATAAAGAAATTAGACTGGCTGATCAGATAAAAACCTTATTTCATTAGAAAAGCAAGCTAAAAACATTTGTTCAGACAAAGCACTATCACATGTAAAGTAAACTGGAAAACACAAATAAGTTTCTTGCAATTTTTGAGAGACTAATTCTCGGGCACTTAAAACTACAGTAATAAGATCTTCCTAATAAGTACAAGTTTGAAGTTGGTCTTTCGATGTTCTCTCATGTTAGATACAGTAATAAAAATAGTTTAAAGGTCAGTAGTTACACAATACTAAGAAAAATACTGTAAACCTGCAGATCTAAAGTTATTCCCTGATGGTCAATCAGGTTATTTCCATAGAAAGCCATAAGACAGAGACTACAATTGCAGAGAAAAAGGGAATTCTTCAATGACTGCAAGCAAATGCAGACAAGTGCAAATACTACTAAACACTAACAGAACTACTTTTTCTTTTAAGTGTGCACATTTTTCAGGTGCTGTAGCCAGCAAGAAAGGGGTGGGAGAAGACTCCAGAAATACTTGATTTCTCCAAACTCCTTTTAAAAATGTTCTTTCTCCTTCAATATCTGTATTGGTTAAAAAAAAATATTTGTAAATAGAAAAGACTGTCTCTAATGTTTATGAATGTATGTTGCCAGTACATAACTTTTTCTCTACTTCAACAGTTTGGAAAGTTTTGATAAACCTCCTGGAGACAGATGTCATAATTTTTACCATAAGTTATTAAAAATACAACACTAAAAACATAATGTAAGGCCTCAAATTGCTAATGACTACACCAAATAGTATTTTAGCAAAAGGTGACAGGCTGTATTCATGGAAGACAATAGAGTACCATTAACATGAGGTAATGTTACCGAATAACTAGAAAGAAATAGGAACTCACTTGAGAATAACGAAGACATTAAAACGGCTGACCAGTCTTCACAGTAAATTTGAATGGATTTTTCCCCCACTGGGGCTGCAAAACTGATCCTAACGCTGCAAGCTCTGACATCTCCATCAGATAAGTACGTATCATGTCTCACACAAATAGAACATACATTTAGGATATCCCATGCTATCTACGTACCACGAAGTTCTCAACCTTCCTTTCTAAGCAGGAACATATTTTGTGCCAATTTTATCTTTGTTTACCTTTAACAGTACTTCATCATGCTTAAGACATCTTTGCAACAGCCAAATTCTGATGTCAGCACAGCAGTGGGAATACAGTTCATTAGTTTACTGCAGCTGCAGAGCCAGCAAACACACATTGCTTTGAGTGACACCAATAATAAGCATGTGTTTTAGATTTCTAGGTAACAATGGTGATTAAGAAGATATTGCAGTCTGGAAAAATTTCATATACAAAGAATGTTTAACATAGATTGGGGACTAGACAAAAGTTTGGTTTCTTAAACTACCAAAGCAGCTATAATATGTACTGTGAATGAATGATCTGCTAATTATTTTGTCTGTTGTTTTTCTTTTTTTTTTTTTTTTTTTTTTGGTAGCAAAAGATACACATAGGCATTAAGCAGACAAAATTGATTCAAGCAGACAAGGAAGAAAAGTAACCTCAGATGATGTTTGATTTCCCTTCCTATCAATCATCTCCGTGTTACCATCTGCAAACCAAGGGATAATTTTTCTTACACTTCATAGCGCCGTTGTGAGATTAACACTTCGTTTATGAGCCTTTGAGGATAGCTAAGGCTCCTGCTGTTTTGCAAACTTACGCATACAAACTCCTCATAAGAATGCAGTGATACCTCAGGGATTTTGTACCCAAACTTTATTTAAAATACTTGAATACACAAGAAGTCTCCCACATTATACCATAAAAATACATACTGACAGGCACACCCACCTAAAGTCAGTGATTTTTAAGATTAAAGCATTTCACTTACACTAAATACAACATCAGTTCAGCTCTGCTCTGCCACAACCTTCCAGTATAACCCTAAGAAATATTTAACCTTCAACAATTTTTTAAGTTTCAATTTCAATGAATGCTCTTTCTTCAGGAGAGGGGGGCAAACCCAGAAATTCCTAATTCACTATGTCATTCATTATTTTGCATGCTTTTATCACAACAACTCTTATTCATCTCTTTTCCAAGGTAAGAAAATCCTATACTTCTCAAACATCTAGTCAGTCTCCTCAACCCTAATGTTAATATGGTATTTGGTAAGTGATTACTTACCATATTTTTTTTTCCTTAAAAACAAAACAAAAACCCAACCAAACAAGCAAAAAAAAGAAAAGCCCCCCCCACCCCCCAAAAAAACCTTGAAGCCATTACTTGGTTCAGTCCACAGAAAGGACTTGCTGTGCAATTAATCAAGGTTGTTTGGTAGAGGAGTGTATTGCCCAAAGGCCACCTTTCTTATTTATTGAAGCTGGAAGACTATAACTAAAGGAAAATATTGCAGGAAATGAATATTCTATGCCATGTTTTAAAACAGTTAAGCCTGAAGACTTGCATGCTAGCCTCCCACCCATTACAAAGTTTCTATAATGCCTGTTAAACAGCCTGTAACAAAGTTTTCACAGAAACCATTTCTCATTTTCTGGGTTCTTAAACAGAGACGATGCGGCCTGGTTTACAGAAGTGCTAGGCACTCAGAAATATAACAAAAATCAAAGAAACTTGTGGTCTGAACATGTGAAGTGCAGCAGAATGCACAGTCACTTCAGAACTCACATTTTAGAAATGCCAAATCAGGCATATGAAGCCAGCTCATGTGTCTTGTGTTTGCATTTGGGTTTTTTTTTCCCCCTTCAGTAGCTCTTCCATTCCCCATCTTTTAAACTGTGATTAACATCATGTCCTCACCTCACAAAACAGCATTAGCACAAGAATAAATTAATAATTCTCCGAGGTTTATAATAGAATAAATAAGGGCATAAGGACTTAACTAGTCTGTCCATTTTGGTGGTTAATCATCAGGAGTTATCATTCCTAATTCAGCAACCTCTATTTTTCCCCCCTTTCAAATTGGAGCTTCTTTTCTTTCACAGTATATTTATCTTCTTGTTGCCAAGAAACCATTAGAATAATATTGTACATGTGAAATTGCCATTAATTACTGATGCACTTGTAACAAAAGAAAATTATCAGATACAAAACCAGAGGGTCTCATCATCAATCAGTTTGAAATTAAGTAACACTGGGTGAACTGGGTGAGCCTACATGGTCTATTTCTCTAAGGATTTATCAAATTGGGACATTTACAAAGCAAATAGCTAATATTCCATTGGAAAAAAAAAAATCAGAACAAATTTCTTCTTCTCTGACTAGTGGCCTGTCCTAGTTAATGAAAAACTTGATTGTTACAAGAGTCAAACTAATTAAAAAGATTAAACTAGGAGCAAAATCAAATTAGAAATTTGGCTTTAGGCTTATGTGGCCAGCAATAGCTCAAGAACATTGTAAACTGCAGTCTGCAGTTAAATACAATTAATGGAAGTTTTAAAATTGTTAGAATAATTAACTGCGGATCATTTCTGTAACCTGGCTATATGACCTCTACAAAACTACTTATAATTCTTCAATGTAAGCATGTAAGTACATGCAAGTCAGAGGTCTAAGCCATGAAATCTAATACCCATGTTATCTAAGTCTTGCCAACAAATAGTATTTATTAAGTAATACAATCCAACATACTTAATATGTATATCTTTTTCCCCTCAAGCATATCAAATTCTAGCATATGACACAATATAAAATAGATTTTCTTCTCCCAGATGACACTCTAATTTATATTTTTTAGTTTCCTTCAAAATAACTACCTAAGCATAGCCAGGTCAGATCAAAGGTCCATCTAACTACACAGTCTCAGAGAGTGGCCATTAACTTATGCAGAAATATCAGGGTGAGTACACAGCAACATTTTTTTTTCCCCTCTCACATACCTCCAGCCTACTCTAAAACATTTAGGTAGCAAAAAAAGCAACCTTTCTCAATTTCAACATTATGTAATAGATGCCTAAAAAACACCTGTGCGTAATATGATACATTATTAGCATTAACTATTTCTAGCGATATGAGGATAATCTTCCAAAGATAAATACACAACAGGCCCAACTACAAAGAGGCCAATATCTAATAACCAGAGGAACAGGCAGAAAGACAATGGGAAGAAGGAGAGGGAGTGTTTGTTTCACTCTGGCACAAATACATATCAGATAACTAAGAAATGCCATGCGACAAGATAAGGAAGACTTCAAGGCACACTAGGAGTGCTAACTTCTCCAGAGGATCACAAGCTAGGCCTTGGGGTGGGGTGGCAGGGGGAGAACTGGGGACAGGGTGGAAGGGGGGTGTGTAGAAATCAAAAGAAACTTTCACAGAAAATGCCTTGCCAGACTGTCACCACGGGAAAAGCAAAAAGACTACCAGAGCGATTGAAAAACAAAAGGAAAATCACTCCCCAAAACAAAAAAAGAAAAACCACCAACTCAGAAAACAGAATACTAACCCCAGCTATGATAAAGAAGAATTACATCGCCCTCAATAAATTCAAACCTATAAAACTCTTAATTTCACAAAGACAGGCATTTACACTGCCTTAAACCTTTGTTAAAAATCTCTATGCTGAAACTAATTCATCACTCCTTTTCCTTGGGAACGTTTCAGAAATTGCCTTTTTTTTTTTTTGTACTTTGGTATCTTTAGTGTCTTTACAGATTTTAGGAATTAGCATTGCTTACACTGATATCTATAGGCAAAACAAAACGCTGCACTACATTTTCCTTTTTTTTTTTCTACAGACTTGTCATACACTTTACCAAACCATATAGTTGTTGGTACAAAGCTATATCTGAACTCATCATTGTGCATTATTTCTTTTACTTAAAAAAAATCTAGCAGGCGAGAGAGACGTGAGGACTTCTGCATTGTTTCTGCAGAACTATCTCAAAAGATAACATTTGCAAACTTGCACATTCAAATTGACTCTGAAGTTCCTTCAACACTCTAAGGCAGGACTGCCACAGAAAGAAGTTGCTTTTTCCCTGATGCCAACACAAGCATTTGTGAACTCTCACAATAAATCAGGCAAGAAAATGATTCAGGCTAAAATTAACACAGGTTTGGTTGTTTGCTTTTTTTTTCCCTCCTAAGTTTTAACCTAGATCTGTTCACCCACCCGTTTTGGCATGCAGCAAAACGCTTGTAGAGAGGGTACAGAACAGAGTTTGGGACAAGCAGCAGAGAGAGACACTTCTTTTAGTGGCAGTTCTGGCTTCGCCTACAGAGGCTGTTTAAGTCAGTCTCTGAGAAACATTTTGGATTGATGGGGTTATTTTTAGTATATCTGAAAATTAAGTACACTACTACTAATCTTATTCATAATGATGACAAGGTTATATATAAATGACATCAAAATATTCTCTTGTGACCAAAGAAAGTTACATCTGAGATATATACTGTTGTCAGTAAACCATTACAAGTCTGGAGTTTGCCAAGGCAGTAAAATATAGTCAATTTTGAAAAAAATGTCAATAGTCATAGAGAAGCGTTGCAGCAAAGCAGATGCTGAGTTTCTAAAACTTCTTTCAACCTTCAACTATCTTATAGGAAGAAATATAATATTTCTAGTACAATTGTTCTCAACTTTTGTATTTAGCTACCGGCTCAATTTTGGAACTGAAGGAGGACTACTTGTGTGTCTTAGCATCATCTGCTGTTTTCCACTTCTTCTGCTCACTTAAATAAAAGTTATCACCTCTCCCCACAAGTCTTACTAAATTGACAAGCATTTGACTTACAGCCCTGAAACCAATCACTAAGTAACTTGAACAGTTGCACTCTAAAGAGGAACATCAGAAAAAAAAAAAAAAAAAAAATTTTGTAGTAGTCAAAGTACAGTAAGTCTCAACGCCCTGCTACACACTAGTTGCCTAGTTTGGTTAAACTTAATTGGATCTATTAAATGGACACTTGTCCCCAGCCATAGCACACCACAGTAAAGTAACTTCTTCAATAGCCGAAATTAAACATCGCATACTGTCCCACCACGAGCAGGCCCATCAATGTAATCTAACACACCAGAAACCACCTTTGACTCCATTAAGCACCTGAACTGGTGTTTCATTCATCATACATATGCAGTCCAGCGGCTTTTCCTTTCTACATCGCTCAGGTTGATTTTAAAATTCTCAATACTTTCATTTTCAGGACAGCGATAATGTTATCATACAGATATATCAAAACACTGTAAATGAATCTGGCCTACATTTTATTACCCACAACCCCAAGCAGAAGGAGGGAAAGGATAGAAAAACATTCTTTTTAAAAGTCCTTGGCACAAAAGCTGCTGCTCAGGCACTCTGGGACAGGTGCCCAGAACATCTCAAGTTCCAATAATAAGAAAAGCCTTCATTATGAGAAGAGGTCTGAACACAAAAATACAGATGTGATATCAGAAAAGTTGCTAATAAGGACACAAATTTGTAACCAATTAAGTTGACCATGACTTCAATAAGCTAAAAGAACAAAAATTTGCAGGAACTGACCCAAAGCCTGGTGGCCAAAACACCAAGTTACACATGCATCTTCTGTAAGGGACACACAGAGCACCTTTAGATCACACATGACCAAGAAGGAGGCAAAAACCCTACAGTTTCAAGAACTGATTCATGCCTGAATTTGTACATTCTGCTAAAGCTGGCTTTTCACATTGTCATATTTAAAGTTGTGGAAAGGTACCTTTTAATTGAACCAAACTTTTTCAAGCAGTTCCATCCCATGGACTGCATCATCATAATATTCCACATGCCAAAGTGAAATTTTTTTTTATAAATCAAGTTAATATTAATATTTGGGTTTCATAAATAAAGATTATATATATGTCTACACAAAAACATAAGGAAAAAAATACTTGCTGGTTTAGTTCTAAAGTGTACAGCATTTGCAATTTTCTTCATGATTCAGTAAAGCCAATATCCAACCAAAAACACTCCTCAAATTCAGATTAAGCAGTACCAATAAGAAAAACCTTCCTCTGTTGTTTCAGTGAGGGTAGGTCCACTAGGCAAAGTATTTGTTTCCATTTAAAGTTAGTCTGCAGTCTTGAGGTCACCTGAATTCCTTAACAGTAGTTCATTTAAAAAAATGCAGAAAAAAAATAATCTGCTCTTAGCCTGAAAATTATGTCCAAGACGTACATATGAATTTTGGAAAACATGTATGTATAACTTTGAAATTGTATTATTTCTATTATCTAGGAATGGCAAGCTCACCATTGCAAGTTCTCCAACTAGGACAAAATAAAACACCCATTTCAACGAGCACCTCAAAACTGCACTCCTCCCCATTCCACACAGACTTTGACTCAAGGTCTCTGTCCAAACAATGAAAACCCCAGGATCTTCACCTGTAACTGGCAATATTTCACTGGAGTTTTGAAAATACTATGCTGGCCTTGTCCATTCAATAATTTTCAAAACCATAACTGAACAACAAAGCTTATTTTCAAAGAAACAACGGACCTGTGCCTTGCTGCTTTGAAAGCAAAGCACAAAACCTACTAAAACTTCTCTTCACATTTATAGGCAAGACATTTTTCGATATGCTAACAGACTAGCCAAGACCACGATTTCTATTTTTCAGTCTTTGCGAGGTCATTGTTATGATAGGAAACACATTATCAGATGAGAGAATATTTACGATCTCTAAAAAATTATTACTACAGCTCCACCCTGGGCACTGGAACAAATCCCAGGTTACGACAACTTTCTGGTCCAAAGACCATGGAGTTAACAAACGAGCTGTGCCAATATTTGATCAATGCTCCACTTTATTCTCTATTTTCAGCACAGAGTTAAGAAATAATACTACTGTATCACAGTAGTATTTCATGTTTCCAGTGGAAAAAGGGATTAAAAAAATAAAAAAACAGAGATAAGCCTCACAGTCCCCCAGGATGCTGTCAAGCAAGCAGAGAGGATGCTTTTGTAACAGTCCCTTTTGCTCATGAAAATTTAGCAACTTTGCCAAGTACCTGTTATACTGAATAGAAAAGAAGCGGTATCTATTATATCAAATTGGAAAATCTGAGGCAGGATTTACATGTGAAACAATTCCAAAATTCCATCTACAAACTCCAGAAATTAATCTTCGCTGTTTGTGAAGAGTGCCATCTTTTCAGTCAAGAATACCCTTAACTAGATCTACTTGTTTCCCCCTCTCAACTACGCTTGCTCAATGTGCTGGAACCCACAAAAAACCTTCTAGCTTACCAACAAAAATTTTTGATAACATATCCTGCGATTGTTACTTATGATTCCACTTCAGACCGCTCCCCAAAACTGTGGATGTATTTCACGCACAAATTAGCAGTTTAATGTGTCAACTCTGGCTTTGAGAGTACTCGCAAGAGTATAGTCACGAATTACAAAAATGACTCCTCCTCTTTTACGGAAACGCGAGGAAGTGGTAATCCCATAAAGGTCTGCAGGCAAGAAGGAGACATTTCAACTATGACAAGGAAACAGTTCTCTGGCAGTTCTCCTTTCCCGTGATGAAATGTTTACCTTAAGAAGCCAAAGTTGCAGGGAAGGGGATGGTGGTCAGGAATGCTCACCTTTAACCGTTTAACCACCTCATCGTTGGTAATTTTGTCCGTAATCTCCTTCACTCCAGGAGGATAGTAGATGATTTTACCGTCGGCAGCAGGTTTTGGTTGGGCAGCAGGGAAGTCCATCCTGGTGCTGCTGGTTATAAACTTTCCTTCTCCACAGTCCTCTACCGGCCTCTATCGGTCAGAAAACAAAAGTTCAGCGGAATGGAAACGACTTTCTAACCCTCTTTTTCCATTTCTCACCCTCAATTCGCAGAAGGCCCCGGTGATGGCCCCGCCGGCTGCGCACCCCCCCGCCGCCGCATCTCCCTCACCCCCCCCCACCCCGGGCGGCGCCGGAGCCAGGCCCGGGCCCGCCGCCGCCGCCGCTCCCCGCAACTCCGGCCCCTCCATTCCCCTCCGGCGCCTCCTTTCATTGCGGGGCTGCTCCAGCCCAACACTGTTAGTTCGGAGCCGACGATTTTACAATGAAATTTCGGGCTCGATCGAAGGATGCCCCGGGGACGAGGGCCCGTTACGGCCCGGGGGTTGCAATTCCCGGCCCCCGGGGGGGGGGAGGGGGTGCTTCGGAGCCGGCACGCCGGCCCCGGAGCCGGGAGACGAGGCCTAAACAGTTAGGCCTCAAAACTATCAGGAGGCAGAGAAACCAACAGGAGAGGGGGAGGGAAGGAGGGAGGGAGGCGGCGGCGAGCACAAACAAAACACCCCCGCCGCCCCCCCCCCCCCCTCCTCCGCCCGGCGCCGAGCCCCCCCAGCCGCCCCCCCCCGCGGCGGCGGGAGCCCCCCCGGGGAAAGGGGCCAGGCCACTCTCCACTTTCCATTTGTTCCCGCAACTTCATGTCCCCTCGCCCCGCAGCCCCCTCCTCGCCCCGCCGACCCGCACCCGGCCGGGCCCACAAAGAACCCCCACCACCGCCCCGCCACCGCGCACACACCCCCGCCGGCCGCGGGCGACGGGGAAGCGGGGCGGGGGGGGTGGGGGGTGGGGTGGGGACGGAGGGAAGCGGGACCCGGAGCCGCCTTTACCTCATGCAGCTCCGGAAGGTGCAGCATTGAGTAGCCTCCGTGCCGGGTGGTCCTCGCCGCTCCACCGCCACCCCCGCCGGCCGCTGCCCTGGCTGCTCCCGCCGCCTCCCTGCTCCGCGGTGCGGCGGCGGCGGCTCCTGCTCGGGGAGGGAGGGCTGGGGGGAGGAGGGGGGAGGCTGCTCGGTGGCGGCAGCGGCGGCCGGGGAGAGGGGGAGGCTCCGGCGGAGCGTGCGCCGCGGGGACACAGTGCCGCTCTCCGTCCGGCCGGGGAAGAACAGCCCGGGAGGAGGCTCCGCTCGGCGCCGCGCCGCCCTCCTCCTCCTTCTTCTCCTCCTCCTCCCCCCCACCTTCCCCTGCCCGCCCGCCCTCGGGCCTGGGGCCGGGCCCGCAGCGCCGCCCAGCCAGGATCCCCCAGCCCCAGCCCCGGGGCAGGGGCGAGGCCGGCCAGTAAGTCTCCGTACCCCGCCGAGCCCCGCGCAGGGCGGCGGCGGGCAGTACCGGGCACGGCCGCCGCAGCGCTGCCTCCCGCTTGGCGCCAAAACCCCCGGAGCCACCGGGCCGCGGCCTGAGGGCCGCTCACCCGGCCGGGCCCCGACGCCGCGGGACTCTCCTCCTGGGGCATCGGCCGGCTCCGAGGGCGAGGCCTACCTAGGCGGCGTGGGGCCGGCTGCCGGGGAGGGGGCCGGCGGGTTGCCGGCTGCAGGGCGGCAGCCCCGCTGTGCGGGAGGGGGAAGAGACATGTTTGTGCTTCCTCACGGAGCCGGGCTGGTCATGGCTGCGCGGTCCCTCAGGCGGCTGGTGCCGGTGGTTGGGGCCTGGTCGGCGTGGTGAAGAAGAAAATGGGGGGGGTGAGAAGGGTGCATGGGGTGGCACGGAGGGTGCTGTGGCAGGTGGGAGTAAATAGGCCGTTTTCGTGACAGACCGGTTGGGGGGGTGGGGGTGAAGAGCATCATCCAGGCTTCGACGTCCAAATTTTTCTTCCTCCTTGCCGGCAGATGAGTTTCTCAAACGTTAACTTAGTTATAAATCTTCAGGAGAAGCTTGAATGTGCAGACTGAAGGAGCCCTCGCCAGCCGACTCAGGAAATCCTTCCATGCAAAATGTCTTTGTAATTTAATATTCCTTCATATTTCCAAGAGATGGGGTATGTCTGGAAAGTCAGCAGCAAAGTGGGATATATCTGTCTGGTTTGAATCTGCATTATGTGCCCTGCGCGTCCTAAGTATAGGTGGCTAGAAAGCGTTTTCCAGATGCCCGCCCTGCTCGGAGAAGATGTGTGACAACTGGAAGATGACTTTTAACTCATCAAGACTAATTCAGGGTCTTCAACTGCCTGTTCTTGATTACTTGAACTCGCTAGAAGTGTCATTCTTCCCAGTTTTGGAAATTGCTAATGGATTTTTCTATCGAGCGAATTAAAGGCGGGAGGCCGGGACCAGTCTGTGTGGAGGGATGGGACAGGTTTCTTCTCCGCAGGGGCTGTGGGTGTGTGACTGGGGCCTGGCTGGGCACAGTGGGGAGGCTGGCATGGCCTGCCAGCCACGCAGGAGGGTGAGGGCATGGGAAAGTGAGGTTATGGTGAAGTATGCCAAATTCCAGATGTAAAAGGTCTGGGAGCCAAAACATACAAAGACTGAGAAGCTCTTGGGTACTTGTGGTGTAGTAACGTGTAGGTAGGAAACCTCTCCTACACCTGTGTTCCTTGTCTCCCTGCAGTGTTGTCCTAGGGGAGTTAAAGCCTTGAATGTCCGTAGCCTCTATGAAACCAGCTCAGAAGGATTATAGTGAAAATGACTGAGAGTTGCAAGCAACACCCCAGACACTGATTCGGAAATCTAGAAAGGTGCCGCCAGACAAGGTATTTAAATCTGGCTGTGAGTCCAGGCTTAGATAAAATTATTCCCTCCAGGCTTAAGGATCGATGGATTGGGGCATTCACAATGGACAGGGAACTGTAAGAGTGGGATACACGATTCAGTTTTAACAAGGTTGTACTGATTTAATAAACAAATAAAGCCAACACCAACCACTTAATCTTTTTCCTAATCTGAACTTCAGGGGCCGTTTAGATTTGCCTTAGAGCTGAAGTACTCAGACTAGCTATCAACTCTTATTTGTTGTCAATAAAATAATATGTACTGTCAGAACTATTATAATTTTAACAAATTTGGGGGTTTTATCCTTATATTTGTTACATTAGGTACTTTGCTTCCCAAATTGAATGACTAATATAAGCAACTAATTTGGTGTAGAGTCCGTATTTTTAATACACTTGTATTAACATAATAAATCAGAAACAAATCCTAGAAGATTATTCTGTAACTAAAAAACCAAAGTATGTATCAAAAATCTATATGAGCTGTCTTCAATTTAAACAGAAAAAGAGAGAAGGTAAGTTAGTAAAAATTATGCAAGAAATAAATTTGAAGTGACCTTTGCTGAGGTTTTTTTATGACCCAAGCATAAAGCTAGGAAGTTGTTAGGCAGGCTTCTCTTTGGGAAGAATTGAAGTATTACGGGTGTTGTATTCTAGAAATTTCACTTAAGTCTCTTAACTTCCTGTTTTTTAATGTTTATTTTCAAGTATTGTTTTATTGTTATTGAAAAGTGATATTTTATGTGTATCACTAATGTGACCTACAATGTCATAACGTTTTCTTGTCATCTTGTGGTTGCACGTTTTTCAGAAAGCGACGCCATCTTTAGCTAGACATTTTTATACAACGGGCCATGAAGTAGGAATAAGAATGAAAAGTTAGAGAGCTATGGTCTCACAGCTTTTTCTTAGTCTAAGTTAGGGACACAGTGCAGAGACTCTAGTATGCACTTCTAGTCACTTTTATTTTCCACTGAAGGACAAGATAAACTCTTAACAGTGTACATAGACCTTAGAATGCAACTAAGGTGTAGTTAGATGTGGCAGTTCAAAGATTTCACTTGAAAGTGCCAGGCAAAGTTTGCTTATTTAATTACAATTTTATTTCACCTCAAACAAGTTGTTTGTGAAGCCCTACACTTGGAGTACTCTCAGTTGTGGACCTATCTTCTTGTAGACTTCAGATAAACAGTGAATTACTGTTTATTACTCCATTACTGTGGAGTAATGTTTGAAGAGTTTTAATTCTCAGGATTTTGTATCTGTAGTACATCACAGAAGAAGTCCTGAAATACATCCGTGGAAAGCAGAGTATCTAGGAGAGGTTCACGCTACATTTCTGCTTTCACAGGTAGTGATTAGTCAGCAGTATGAAAACTTTGACCACCCCTTAGTGTCAATGTTGTTGAAGTCCTTAGCCACTAAATGTAGGTGCAGTTTCTACTGGTGGACTGTTCCATTCCTGGAATAATTTGCTGTCTGTAGCTTCTGGTATCAACACAACCTTGCTGACGTGCCCTAGGTTTGCAGCTGGAGTATTTTGCCAGCATACTAGTGTAAAACTGTCAGAGCGCTCTTAGGATAGCCATTAATTTAGACGCTGTTAGTCAAATATATGGTGTTTTGAATGACTCTTAAACAAATCGTGATCAGCACAGTGGTTGAGAGAGTAGGTGCAAATTCTGTAATCATGGGATGATTAGGCAACGGTCCATCTTTTCTCAGAAAAGAAGCAGCAGGATTGGTACTTTTGCACCATTTGAAATTCTAAAGGGCTAAAACAAAGCGTGTGGTTCTGATATCACACCCAATTAAGGGAGGTATGAATGAACACTTAACTCGCAATTAGCTTGAATATATGCATGGCATTTTCAGAATGTGCAAACATAAAAGCTTCAGATAATCTGACCTGTGATACCCTTAATCTGAATAGTCCTGAAATCTGCTCACAGATATGATTACAGCTGCTAGTGTCTGGTTTGTTGCCTTTGCTTGTTTGACCTTCACCCTTCTAATTTCAGCAAGCAGCTGAGATCTGACTTGGACTCTGCTTCTTGTACAACTGTAGCCAGGTTCACATGATCCCTTGGATTTTAATGGATGACTCTGTCTAATAATAAGACCCAGTCCTTTAGTATTTACCCAGGTTTTATTGAGTCCCCACCTGGACAAATTTATGTTGGAATTAATTTACTTTTGTTCCCATTGTTTTTATTGGAATGTATTTACTCTAATCTGTTTGTTGTTTCTTTGTTTATTAATATATTTTAGACTACCACTGCAAGTGTAATTTATAAGCAGACTGAAATAAAGGGTGCTGAACACTCTTGCGGGGCAGTCTCGTGGGGTGCTTCTTTCTCTGTATCATGCCAGGAAAGGTTAGAGGAAAGTACCAAGAAAAGAAGAATGTGGTGTTTTTACTGGTAGGGGAAATAACGCAGCACAAGATTTTCAGAACAAAACAGCTTTCAGGTGAAACAGAAGAGCGTATGGAGTGATTACTTTAAGCACAGAAGATCCCTTAATTCATGTTGATTCAATTAAGCTATGCGCACATGTTTCCAGGAACAGCTTAATGGTTGTCCTCGGGTCTTTGTTAGTACAGTAAGCATGGGTAGTAATAATGATCGAGAACTAGTCGTATCAAGACACAACAGTGTGTCATGAACTGCAGAGTAAGTCATATCTGCCAGTCAACAGGGCAAACAAGTAAGAAATCCTATCTGGTGGGTTAGGAAAGCACTAAAGCACTTGTCCTCCTAATAATAGCTATGCTCTTGAAATCTCCTGCTTTGCAGAACCAGGTGGTGGAGTGTGGTCGTTTACTATTAATTTTTTTTAAGTCACAGTCAAATAGGTCAAGAAGGGGAGGAAAAAAAAGCTTAATTACTTGTTTTCAGATCTAGCATTTAGCCAGTTTTTAATATCTAGCAGGTTGCTTTCTGGCAGGTTGCTTCCTAATCACGAATGCTTCCCCTACCGCCCTTATGAAAGCCTATTTATTTTTTCAATGATACACATTTTTTCCTGCAATACACCAGTTCCTCTGAACTCAGTAAAAACCAAGCACTGGAAAATAATTTTTTTTTCTCAGTTTTGCACAGAAGCTTTCTCTCTTAGCTTTTTGACTTTGGTATTAGTCCTTGTTTCTGGTTGTCTTTCCTTTTTCGTCTGTTTGTTGATTTTCTCACACATGCAGTTGCAGACAGCTCCTCCAGTTAAAATTACAGCCTCTAAGTTTGCTGCACTGGATCTTCAGAGATGTCCCTGAGGTTTCTAATTAAACTTTGCAGTGTAACATGTCTTTGATAACAGCACCTAATTGTTTTAACTACCTATTTTTATAAAATAATTGATGTTTTTTATATCCGCTGTAAATTGAAAGCAGCGATTATGCCCACCTGAGTCAAAGGTGGGTTTCTTCACAATGTGCATTGCCATAATGAAAGAGCTCCAAAAGGTGTCCCATTCCAGAGGGTATTTGCAGTGAAATTACTCTCATCTAGGAACAGATCAGGAAGTGTGTTTTGTCCTGAAAACAGGGACTTACATGTGCCTCCCATGATCTACACTGACAGAGTAAAATCCATAAAAAGGTGGAGGAGGACTTGTGCATATGTATTATCTCATGAAGGCAATCGGCTGGAGACAAAGAGCTTCCTTGGAAGGGAGAGGGGTCCCACAACTCACTGACTTTTCACAGAATCACAGAATGGTCAGGGTTGGAAGGGACCTCTCGAGATCATCTCATCCAACCCCCCTGCCACAGCAGGGACACCTACAGGACAGCGTCCAGGTGGGTTTTGAATGTCTCCAGTGTGGGAGACTCCACAACTTCACTGGGCAGCCTGTGCCAGTGCTCTGCCACCATCAAAGTAAAGAAGTTCCTCCTCATGTTAAGATGGAACTTCCTGTGCTCCAGTTTGTGCCCGTTACCTCTTGTCCTATCACTGGGCACCACTGAAAAAAGACTTCCCATCTATCTGGCACCCTCCCTTTAAGTATTTATAAACATTAATAAGATCCCCCCTCAGTCTTCTTTTCTCTACACTAGAAAGACCCAAGTCCCTCAGCCTTTCATCATAAGGAAGAGTCTCCAATCCCCTAATCATCTTAGTAGCCCTTTGCTGGACCCTCTCCAGCATGACTTTTCATGAAGTACCGCCAGTTCTGAATAAAGGGAAGGGCCAAATACTGTATGGATGATACACTCCTCCTCTGAAACTCATCCCTAGCCATAATCTGTCTGAACATTATTTTGCTCTGGTTTTGGTAAGGAGGGCTTTCTCCTGTGCTGTCTGAAAATGTCCTTATTCTGAGTCATACTTGGAGACAGGGCAGTTATACTTGCCACAGGACTTTTGTGGTATCAAAGCACATTGAGAAATGACAGGGATTGTCATTGTCAATGTATTTAAGCCATTGAGAAAAAGTGTATACTTGCGAATGCACTTGTAATTTACGAAATAGTGTATTGACAGAAAAATCGCACTTGTTTCTTTTGCTTGCAAGTGAAGTAAAATGAATTTATTGGCACCTGCGTATTGGTGATTTCATAGGAGAATTTTTAGAAGCCTCCTTGATCCGTTTCTAGTTTTGAGCATTCAGAAACTGAAGTCACAGCAGCCTACTGCGTATCATCTATCCACCTCCTTTCTAGCTGCTCTCTATTATGATGACTTGTCACCATTCACTCCATAATTACATTCTCAAGGTTATTTCCATCCCTGCTCCTGATGTGTCCGAAACACATACATTTATACCTATTCATTTCTGACAACCAAGTCTACTTTTCTCCAATAATATATTTAATATGAGCATTTATCATCTTTTCTGTCCAGGAGATATGCAAGAGTCTTGGCTTGAACCACATTTCAATAGCTTCAATTTTCTTTATGTCACTCTCAATAATTTCTCAGAAGTCACATTCATAAGTTGCTACCAGCAAAAAATTAAGCATTTCACCAGTCAAATCTTTCTATTTTTTGAGGCAAAATGTTTTTTTCAGGCTTTTTTTTCCCCTTATAGGGAAGCCATGGATGGATCAACTATTCTTCAAATTTTTCCAGTTTCTATTGGGCAGGTTCTGATTGGATAAATTTGATCCCAGGTAACAGTCTCTGTAGCTAGACTATTAAGCATGAAGTTAGCTTATATTCTATTTTTATTAATTAAGTAAAGTTATTTTCATTATGGCACACTCCAGAATAGCCTGTATTTTTCACTAGCCTTTTATTGGCTCTCTAATATTTGCTGCACAGCAGAAGTGGTTGTGACGAAGAGCATTATGTCGTCAGCCTAAAGTCACTTAAAAGGAGTCCATTTCAAATTCAACTTTTATGTTCTGTAAAGTCCTTCCCAGATTTTTTTTTCCCCCAGACAGCTTGCAAGGAAATCTCCAGTTACCTGCAGTTGTAATAGCAGCATATGGCTCTTTATGTTTGTTTGGTGTTTTTTCAAATTACCAGGCAGATTTGGGAATTTCTGAGTGTACGGGACTGCTTAGAGGAAATAACACTGAGAAAATTGGGAAAGTTTGGTAATATATTTAGCCCATGGCAGCTACCAACTGGAGGGAAGACAGTATGAGCAAAGTCTCTTTCTCTGCCCAGTGACACGAGAACTGTCCTATGATCTGTTAAAAAATTAGAACATGTGTGGTACTAACAAATTCTGATTAAGAGGCTCCTTCGTAAAAAGTATCGATTGTATTTGTGATGCTGCTGTTCCTAATTCTTTCACAGATATATTGTCTGTTGCTCGCAGTACAGAAAAGAATGATATGAAACTTTACAAATGAATATGAACTTGGAATTTACCATTATGGTCAAAGAAAGATGTTTGATGAATGGATGTGCAATCTCAGAGCTGTGCTGTAATGATGGGGTCATTTCACGATGACGGATAGGTATGTGGTGTGCTATTCAAAGTCTTAAAAAGGTGTTGCATTTGTCAAACTCGGGGAAGCATCAAAGTGTTTGGGTATGACTCTGTGAGCAATAGAATCATTACAATTTGCCTTTGAACAAAGTCAGGAAATATATTGATCATATAGCTTTATGCTGCTAGGAAAGCAACTAATGATGATTCAATCAATGTGTTTTGTGAACGGCTTGAGGGGATAATCATTAAAACATTACACCACTACACCATTTGGGAACCTGAATATGAAAGTTGGAATGTCAAACCCTCGTAAAGAACAATTTGTATTTGAATTTACAAAATAAAATTACTTCCTTGGATTTTGCAGCTCTGGTCTCTTCATCCTTACTATTCTACTTCACTAAATGCACTGGATGTTTGCACCCACGCAGGTCAGCAGCCAGCACCACAGAGGAGCACACTGACAACAGTGATCAAGCAGCAGGAGTACTGAGTATCAGTGGAAGATTTACCTAAACTCAGGGTATGTGGCAGCAGAGAAGGTAACTACAGTTATTTGAGCCAGTACTTAAACGTACAAAGCAGACAATGAATTGGTGTCTAAAGAAAGAACAGAATATCAGTATTGAGTAGACAAAGCCAGAATTAGGCTAGACAAGGCAAGAGCAAATATAGAAATGAGGAAAGCGTAGTCTTGATAAACACGAACACTTAGTAATACAAAAACTGCGTTCGCTATAGTCAGATTTCTAACCAAAAGTTCTCCATGATGGAATATAAAGTCTATGATGGTAGAGCGATCGCTGAAGGTGGTGATATTAAATGCCAGCAGAGGGACTACTGCTTGTAAAGTAGACTGATATGTATCCACTTACAATTTCACCAACATCTAATACCACTATTTATATCCTATCTGAATTTGGCAAGGCAGCTCATGTGTACTCTGTGTAATATATTATAACTACACTGTGTCAAGCGCATAAACACTTGCTTTCTTAAGTATATCTCTGTACTGTCCTTTTTATCTTCCAAATGCTGCATACTTATACCTAATCATTTATATCTTCAGGGAACCGCATGCTAAAATTGTAAACTTCCTTTATCTGAGACCACTAAAAAGGCAGACAAAGACTTTTAGCCAGCACGTGAACATTTAAGTCACTACTTTAGATGTACTCGGTTTTTGCTTATGGAATGCCATTGATCTATATTTAATCAATATTTTTTAAACTTCCTTCAAGATCTGCTCAGCAGCCACCTCTAATCCAGCACATGGAGAAGAAAACTTGAGTGAACCAGTCTTTTCATCCATTTTCAGTGTCATTGGCCTTGAGACTGCCTGGATGCACTCTATTAGGCTTGTATCCTTGCTTCAAAAACTGTAGCAATATGTTCTCTCGGACAGCTTCATAGTAAAAAGGGTTTAAATGAAAAAAACCCCGACAAGTCTATCAGATTCTGAACATAGTTAAGAGAGACCAGAACAATGTTACTTCTAGAGGTGAAAAACTTTATCTAGCAATAGGTCCTTAAGCACCCTAAGGAAGCAGCTTCATATAGCAAGTAAGAAGTAACATTAAAGGAAATACACAAATTCTGACATAACCTGTGAATAAAAAAAAAAAAAAACAAAACAAAACAGGGCTTTGTAGTTTCCTGAATTTAAGGAAATTTGCAGTAATATTTAGTCTGTCTTACCGAGCCCTTATTTTGGTGTTTGTCTCTGTGTTCCTTTTAAAAGGTTTGTCCCTTGGCCTGTTGCTGGATATGAGAAATGGGAACACAAGAAAAGGTATGAATGAACAGGAGAAATGGGAAGGAGCAAAGATGAGCATGTGTGGTAGAGAATCTGCAGCTGGCCGAGCATTAGGGAGTTTCCTGTGACCACACAAAAAATGCAGCGACAGAAGGTGAAATAAATACCCCTGAGTGAATTACAGGTATATTTTAAATATTGTTATTTGTGATCAGTAAGCACAATTTCTCCAAATTCAAGCTGAGAACAATATGATTAATATTCTGTTATATATCTTAAAACTAGTCACACCTACAGTTCATATTTACTTAATGTAAAGGCTCCTTTCAAATTCGATTTTGGCTTTGCATATTTGGAAGCTACAAAAATAAACTTTCCTAAAACTAGCTGAACAAACTTGCAAGAAGATTTTTAAAAATCACAGCATATTATTAAAACTCAAAATTAAAAATGAGATTGTTGTGGATCTCTTTTGACCCTTTTTACATATAAAGGGGAGTTCCAGGTCAACTGGAGAGCTACATCAAAATATATTTGGAGCTTTTTTTTCTGCGTGCATATGTCCTGCCTGCTGTTTTGATGCTGCTATGGTTAGTAAATGTCTTCTTGCTGAGCCTGGGGAAGAATATATATGTGACAGTGGCGGCAGTCGCACTTGGGAGTGACACAACCTGCCCTCCACAAAGGGGTGAACCTGACAGTGTAGAGTGTTCACAGGTAAATGAAACAAACTTAAATTATGGAACTGTTATTTGTTTTCTATTTCAATCCTAATAATAGGTTTAAACATAAGCCAGATAGGGATTTACTTGTATGTGCCTTTGATCACTGCTGAATTTGAAAAGTAGATGTATAACCAGCAACAATTAGGAGAGTCCCAAAACATTTGCCTTTAAGAGTCATCAGAGTCACAAATTGCATAATGCTGCTGAGGAAAATAATTACCAACATGTGTATGGATGAGGGGAAAATTGGCAATTTGTTCTTCTGCTGAGTATTTAACCTTTTCACTTTCTACTCTTCAGTACTGTGCAGAATATACAGTTTATTTTTTGTACGTGGAAAATAGGCAAGTTCATAACAAACACTGATGTAAAGATAAAATTTTCTTGGTTTTGAGGTACACATTGTTCTCTCCTACCCATCACCACTGCACAGAAGAAGAAATCATAGCTCAGAAATTGAAGAACTACATAGAAAATACGAACTACTTCCATTGCAATGTTCTTTTAAGTTAGTGTGTTCTTTCTTCCAGCTTTTGGGGAATGTAAACAAAAGAAGAAAGTAATTGAAAGAGTTCAGTGTTTGATCATCTTTTTGAAGAAAGCTTAAATGTATTTTCATGCCGGTTGTATCAACTGTTGGTTTTGGGTTTGGTTTTTTTTTTTTTTTTAACAAGTTGTCTCTCACAGATGGGCCCAGATCCAAATTACACCATCTCTCCTCTGTGTGTGTGAGCTAAATCTGGTTACAGATACCAATCTGAATATCAGGAGCTAGGGCAGGGTGGAGTAGAGCTTGTCTCAAGATCTGACTCCCTCATTCTCTGGACTTGGAATTGGCATGAATTCCGCAGGTTCAAGCTAACTAATTTTTACCTGGTCCTCAAATAAATCCGAAACTGTAGACCTCCCTGTTACAAGGAGTGACTGTCATTTTATGCCTCTGAAACCCTAAAGTGGTCCTTAGCTGCCTGCGGCTTTCTAAATTTGAGTTTCTTTTGTTGCTAGTGTTATTCACTGGGAAAGAATGTGGCCCCATTTACAGTGACAGAGGGTGTGAAATGTTAAAAAGTAGAAGTGATAGGTGGATTTTAAAGCGAAAAAAAAAAAAGAGGTCAGAATTTACAGGAAAGCAAAGGCCCTGTTTCCTCATTCAGCAGAGACCACACAGACATGGAGTCGATTTCCTATCTAAATAATTTGGTTTTATCATGTGATGGTTACAAAGAATCACATACTGAACAAAAGATTTCCTTAAAAAAAAAAAAAAAGTAATCTATACAGCTGTTTTTAAATGCACATCACTCCCTGCTCCCTTCCCCCATCTCCTTGGCTTCTTGTCTCAGCATAAGACATGCAGCTTACAAGTTATTCAAGTTTAGAAACTAGTTAGTGAAATTTAATTCATAAATGAGTGCTAGTGGGTTTAGACCATAACAACTTCCCTAATTTATTTTTATAAGCAGTTGGAGTAATTTACAGAGGTCAAGCGCAAGGGTTGCTGTAGCTAGCCACTTCTTGTGTAACAAATGGCGAGTGAGGAAAATTGACACTAAGCAGGATACCTGCAAGATACTTATATATCGTGGAATTTTGAAGCCATTGAGTTGTGGTATCAGAAAATTTTGTAAAATATGCAGGTCTGGATAGGATCTGTACTTGGACATAAGGCCTCTATGAAACTCTTGGGGAAAGAAATAAAACAGATTTTTGTATTTTTAAAATCTTCTATTAATTGAAGGTCAGTCACTGTGAGGTAAACGGATTTGTAAATCACTTATGATTGGCAGGCAATTAACTTCTGGTAAATGAATTGTACAGACAATAGAGTAGAATCTGTCTTGACAGGTAAAAGGGTTTGTTCATTCAGGTGACATTAATAGATGATTGAAACTTGCCTAAAATTCAGGCTCATACTTAACATTAGATCTACTTAGAAATTCCATTCTGCAGCAAGGTCCAATGTTTTAACATTTAAAAATTTCTGAACTGGAGCAAACAATAAACATTCCAAAACTTCCAGTAGAATGAAAATACTGGATTTTTTTTAGAATCACTGAAAAGTTTTAATTATTTTTTTTTCCCCAGTGTTTTAGTAAGGTGAAATGGACTGATAACCTTTAACATCACAAACCCCATAAAATATGAAAATATATAAACGAAAAGAAGCCAAAATTTTAGTTGAAGTAATATTACATAGTCAAAAGAAAACAATAACTGATAGCTTTTTTTGCTTTTCTTTATAATGTCAAATTGACTTTTTCAATAAATGGTTTGTTTTCAAGTGTTTAATTCTGCACCTCAGCATGACTTGGTCACATTAAGTAAACTTGGGCATTAACATATTTGAGAAAATGAATCTGTTTTGCTCTAAGAAAAACAGTTACTTTAGGGGATAGAGAATACCTTATTGTGATAAAATCCTAATACGAGCTGGGTACTTTGTAATTTTTACATGCTGTGATGGTAAACAGGTAGGAACATAAGACAATTTTAACCCTCTAATACACATAATATGATATTGTTCCAACTGAAAGAAACAAAGTTCTTTCCCTTTCTGTGTCTGCCCCATTTTTTCCCTAGTGAAGACAAAGTCCGGCATAGGCTGATTTGGATTCAGTAGCGATCACTTGTGTTAGGGACTAGACTCTGGATTAGATATCCCAGGAGAAGCTCAGCTGCCCAAGAAAATAAAATCCTGAAGGCTCACTGCAAATTCTTGAATTATGTTAGTTCTGTCTCAACCTAGAAAATTTTAGCCCAGTTCAATATCAGTGCAATTTCTCCTGCAGCTGTGGCCGTCCTCTTAACAACTGCCTGAAGGCAGTTATTTTGCAGATTGGAGATTTTCTGTCCCGGGGCAGTTTTGTTCTTACAGCTCTGGCTTTACCAACGAATGGAGGCCATTAATGATCCTGTTCCTTGGAAACATGCTCTGTCTTGATCAGCATACAACAATTGTTTTGTAAAAACCAGTAAGTAAACTTTCACATCCTGGTCAAATTCCAGTTCAGATAACAGCACCCTGCTTACAGAGTTCCTACAATTTCAGCTGGATAGTACGTTGATGTCTGTTAACCTGCTCTGTGGTATTGCATGGGGTAGTTAAACAGCTGCTGCGTTTTTTTTGAGAGGTGGTCTCAGCTAACTGATTGATAAAGTGGATTCCCCATGGTTGGTTGGTTTTTTTTACAAGATATTTTGCAGATGGTAAAAGTTACAGAAGTGTCAAACACCATTAATTTCTTTTCTGTTAAGCTTGGTCTAATTACTGCAGTGATATAAATGAAATCTTTTTTTTTTTTTTTAATATTACAGATATGCAGTTTTACCACTAGCCTTGTTCTTAGACCTTGTCTTAAATGTACTGAACTCTACCATATCTGATATTAAATTTGCTATGGGATAGGACCAATGCAGTTTTTAAAAAGAAAGGCAGTGATATTCAACAGATAAGAACATGACAGTTACAATGAAAGTCAGCTTACTACTTTTTATCATGTGCCAAAGAGGCGTATTAAGCATCGTTTGTTTTTCCTTTCTGCAGTTTAAACAGATCAGGATGGATTTTTGATATCCATGAAATTTGACATATCAGATGGATAAAAACAGCATAGCAGAGAACATCCAATACAAGAATCAGATTCACCACAAATCAAAACTGAAGTGTGAGCTTATTCCAAATTCAGAAGGTCCTTGTAGCAGTGAGGCTTCTGTCAGCTATATAAGCATGACCTCATTCTTTGCCTGCAGAGAAGATACAATTAAGTATAATTCCTTACTTCTTGGATTACAGCATTTGTTGTCATCATGTCTCTACATCTCCTTTCCAAAAACCCAGGCATCTTTGTAGTTTATACATTCTGGCGATCTTTAGTACATCAGGTATAATAAGCAAATGTTATATCTGTTCTGCAATATATCTGGAGTATATCATTAGAGTACAAGTACACTGCTTTAGAATGCCTTTAAGCAATAGTTTGAAAATGTACAACTATTAACTTTCAGCAGAATCCTTATAAACTCATTTGACAGTTTACTGATGGGTAGGTGAATCAAAATACTGATTTGTTAGTAACTCCTCAATTCATTAGTGATAATGCTGGAATTAGGGTGACCTGCTCACCTAAAAATGTGATCCTATTGAAACCAGCAGAATTTTTACTGTTGTCTTCAGTGGGGCAAAAATTGCCCTGCGATCTAGATTTTTGCTGCTTCTAAATACTATTTTTCGCCATTTAAAACAATGCAGAAACAGACCCCTGTATAAAGGAAATTAAGGCATTATTTTAATATAGGTGTAGTAAAAATGTACTATTTGGAACAAAAAAATGTATATGTGAATTAACTAACATTACTGCAGTGATATCAACCTGGCAGTTTCTCCAGTTAACTACAGAATCAATAGCTACATGGAACAGAAGGTCAACATACTTCAAGTATAGAAGCCAGATGTGGAGCTCCTTCGTGGAGATAAAGCACCACCATTCACTATGCATTTGACTTAAATCTGGAGAGCGTGGAGAAGAGGCAGTTTTGTGACTTATTCTGCAAGTGTTTATTTTTATAAAGCTTCTATCCCTCCCACACGTACCCCTCTTTTTTTTTTTTTTTTTTTTTTTACTTAAGGAATTAAATTTCATCTTTGGAAATCAAATTCTGGCTGAGGGAAGAGTTATCTGATGTAGGAACACAAACTCCAAGATCATGGACAAAGTGATATTAACTGGAGACACAGACATTCCAAGAAGCCAAGTTAAACATCTTAAATCAGCATTAAGGTAAATCCATTAGGAAAAAAAAATAATAAAAGGGAGGAAAGCTAACACTTTTTATTTCCCCCAATGGTAAATGAAACCTAAAGCTGGCAACAGCATGTGGAAGGCTCCTTAGGAAGAGGAAGGGTTATAGCATGGAGGGACTGAATCAACTTTTATGAAAATGTTTTTCTGCAGGAACTAGATGAGGAGTCTTTTAATCTCTCCTTTCTGAAGGATGGAAAACCCCACGATAATTTTGGGCTTCGATTGTATATATTAGAGTGCAAAGTAAAATTCTGAATAGTGATAGAAACTATACCTTAAGTTCCTGGAATGATAACTTATTTCAGATTTACTGTAGGCAGGCATGAATTTTTAATGCACTCTAATTTCTCAGGCATTTTCCTACAGTATTTATTATTGTATATTCAACATGTTGCTGTAAATAAAAATGTCTTTAAAACTGACAAAGATAAACGTCTTTCTTGCCACACTAGAATATTCTCCAAACCAAAAGTTTAGCTGCAAATTGTTCTTGCAAATCAAAATCTAATCTAATCTTTTTTTAACTGTAGACCCTCAAAGACAATTTCAGCATAGAAGAAAGGAAATCACAATTTGCTGAGAAGACTTAGGCTGTATATAATCAGAAACATTAAAAGGGACTGACATTTCCTTGTTTTTATGGCCCGGCTCTGGCAATAATACTATTTTAATGTGAGTTATAACATAAGCAAGAACACAGTAGTGAAGTATTTTTACTTTAAGAAGGCAGCGTTGTAGAAATTGAAACGGAAAATCTGTTGTTAAAGCATTCAGTGAAGACCAGACTAAACACGTGAGCCAAACAGCACAGATTACATGCTGTATGTTCAAGCCACTCCAAGTAAAAACAAGCCAACTGTAGACATGAGAGAGAAAGGAATGAAAAAGACCCCCAAAACAATAGCAGATAATTGGTGATTATTATGTTATGTTTGGAAAAGTTGTGTGAAAATGCAAAAAAAAAAAAAAAAAGGACATACATACTTAAAAGAACCTCTCTTACGGTGATTACAGTTATCTAGATACCAAAATCCCTCCTATTTAAAGTGTTAACTGTGGTAGCGAGAAATCTGCCAGTCCCCAAATTAGTCTGGCATTTTCATGGTGTCAAATACTGTAATATGTACAACTGGCAAAGAACAACATAGTCTCATGCACCAAGTGCCAGCAGCAACACCCCACTAGCAATGCAGCTTAATGGAGGCTATCAGACTCCAGCGTACTGAAAACCTCTCTCTTCCTCTTTTTTGGCACCCTTAAAAATATAAAGACACAGTCATTAGACTGGAATTTACATGACCTATTTTTCCAAACGTATGATTAACACATTAGCAGCATCACACCCTTAAAGAAAAAAGATTTTGTTTCTGATACTTGTCCAGGCACTGAACACATGAAGTAAGGAAACAGTTCCTTGTACATGCATGAAACCATCACTTGACACCACACGCACACACAAATTCCGATCAAGGCTTTTCCTCCAGATTTTGGGACGTGTACAATATCAGTGTATTGAGTAATTATTTATTTTCCTTTTATGAGTCATGGCAAGAGACAGCTTTTTTGAAACTTAACAGCCAGGTCCTGTGGATGAGTATGTGTATGCTTTACGTATTGTATTAGAAATGTAAACGTTTGTCCTTGTTTATTTAAATATTGCACACCATATAACTACAAGATAAGCACTGAAATAGCAAAGTGACAGGCAAATTAGCAATGGCTAAATCAATTTAATTCCTAAACCATTAAATACTTTGAATACTAATTTCAAAATTTCTAACATTACTTTTATTGTGAAATAGGTACAATCCTGCATATAAAAAACTACGTGCTTTTCAGCTGCTGTGCTACCAAGCAGGCAGTGCTTTGGGGCTGCGATCTCCACAAGCTCTAGAGGAATTACTCTGAGCACCCTGAGCTTTCACGACTATAGCAGTGAGCCACCCATATATGATTAGTTCACCTTAAAACTAGCTATTATTTTTGCACTTGCATATTCTTTACTGGCATGAAAACTAGAACTACATCTCTAATGCAAACAGGCCGGTGCTGGTGGAAGAGGGAAGGAGTCTCCAGGCTCCTGGAGGAAGCAGCAGCGGGACCACCAGTGACTGAGACACAAAGCTGGCCGTGACTTCTTGCTCTTTCTTGCGAAACCTGTAAAATTAGCTGCTAAATAAGCAGCGCCCTAGTAGTCTGCTAAACGCCGTTTCTCGCTTCCCTTCTTTGAAGGAAAATGATGGACAAATGAGGCTCGAGGGTGCCACCTCGTCCTTCAATGGGATGAATCACAATGCGAGGGACCTTCGGGTTGGGAGATCAACCTCGCTTCCCTCGGGGGGGAAAATGCCTTTCCCCTTTCACGGGAGTGCCGATGCCTCTCTTCCCTAGGAAGATCACAGTGGGACACCTCCAGCCAACATCCTCCCCAGGCATTGTGCCCTGATGGGAGGTGGTTGGATGCAGATGGCGGGGAGGTATCTCCAGACAATGGGAGGTGGGAAGGCACCCATCTCCTTCAGGGAATCCGATGGACGAGCAGGAAGAAGTGGAGCCCCTGCCTATTATCTTGCTGGGGCAGGCAGGGAAGCAGAGCTGACTGGGACGCCTATGGCTATGTAACGAAGAATGAAGTCCTATTCTTAGAAATCAATAAGGCGTAAACCTCATCAGTAATTTTTCAGTTCTATTTTAATGCCCGTTTGTTGACTGTGAAAATTTTCAGATCAACAAACTCCTATAAAACTACAGAAGTTTCCCAGTAAAATCTCACCCTGAGTGTTGGGGCGCCTATTTTTTTTTTTTTTAAGCTTTGCCCCTTGTGTCGATAAATGCAAAACACTTGTTCAGGTGCCTAATTCCCTTCACGGTGGCTTCACAGCAGTTCTAATTCAAGAGCTGCTTATCAGCATCTCGGTCTGTCAGCATCACGTCTCTCTTCCCCTTCCATCTCTCCATAACCTTCCGTTGTCCATCTCCACCCAACCTCCGTCGCTCGCTGCGGACAACGAAGCCCTCTCCTCATCAGTTCCTCCTCCGTTCCCCTGCTGCAGCTGACAACCTCCACTGCAGCCACTGATCCCTCCGGACTCTCCTCAGCTTCCTTAAAAAAAAAAAAAGCTCTGGGTCCCTCATCTGCCGCTTTGCGCGCCATTTCTCCTCCAGCATCCCCCAGCAGATCCGCTGCACCGCCCTGGCCCGCAGGAGCGCTCCTTTACTGCCGCGACGTTAGAAATCGCTTCGCCAAGCGGGGCGGCGGCACCACAAGTTCCTCCTTTTTTGTCACAAATGTGGAACCTTGTCGCTACGCGGGCGGCTTTGGCCGTGCTCCTCTCGGCCTCGGCCACCTCCAGCTGTTGGCTGAACTCCCCCCGCCTCCCGCAGCCGGCAATGGGCCCTCTGCAGGCGAGGCCTGGGCTGTCCCGCTGCCTCTCCCGCGCCGGTACAGCACACTGACCCTTCCCAAAGGGGAAACGAACACGCGAAGCCATCGCTTTTATCTCTAAACACTGCAAAAAGGCGGCGAGGCCCTCCCGGGGAGGAGCGCTGCCCTCAGCCGGCCCGGCCCGGCCCTCAGCCGGCGGGAGGCGGCCTCCCCACCCCCCCGGCTCCCGGGTCTCTTCCCCTTTTCCTTCTGAAAATGGCCCCTTCGCAGGCGGGGGGAAGGTGCCGGGCAGTCCCCGGAGGACGCCAGCGGTAGGGCCTAGCCCGCAGCCCGCCCCGGCTACCAGCCCGGCCTCTGAAAGGGCACATCGGGGCGGGCCGGGGAGGGGGGGAGGAGGGCGGCGCGGCGCCGAGCGGAGCCTCCTCCCGGGCTGTTTTTCCCCGGCCGGACGGAGAGCGGCACTGTGTCCCCGCGGCGCACGCTCCGCCGGAGCCTCCCCCCCCTCCTCTCTCTCCCCGGCCGCCGCCGAGCAGCTCCTGAGCCCCTGCGTCCGCCGCCGGCGGAAGCCAGCGAGCCGAGCGGCGGGAGGTAAAGGCCGGCGGGGTCTGGCGCGGAGCGGCGGGGAGCGGGGAGGAGCCTCGCCCTCCCCCTGCTCCCCATAGGACGCGGGGGCCCGCGCTGCTCGCCGCGGCCTCCGCCATCTCGGGGGCGGCTGCGGGCCGTGCGGCGGCCCCGGTGGCGCGGAGGGGGCCCGTCCCCCGGCGTCACTGGAGAGGAGTTGCCGGCGGGTGGGAGGGCAGGCAGCGGGGCGGGTGCTGCGCGGCGGGCCCGCCCGCCAGCCGGGGGCTCGGCCGCGGGGTCACGGGCCCCCGCTGACGGCTCCCCTACGCGGGGAAGGGGCCGGGGTGAGCGGCGGGTGGGTCCCTCCGCCGCCGGGCTGAGGCCGCCGCTCGGGCCTGGCCGCCCGCCCCGGGGGACCTTCCTGTGGGCCTCGCGGCTGGAGCTGCCCCCGTGGGTCGCCGCCGCCCGGCGTTGTGGTGGACGCAACGGGCGCACCTCGGCGTGAGGTGCCGGCTGCCCTGCCTCGCCCGTCACCGTGTAAGCCCTCTCGGCCGCGGTGCCCGGCCTTTCCTCTCAGAAACACCCGAGTGCGCCCCGGGGAGGGCGGCGGCGGCGGCCCCGGCCTGGCCTGGCCTGCCCTGCCGGTAGCCGTGGCCTGCGCGGCGGCACCGGGCGCTGGAGGAAGGGGCGAGTCGGTGGAAAGGGCTTGTCTTTCTGTCCCGAGCAAGCCATGGGGAATGCCCGTGAGCTTTGAAGCCAGAGAGTAGAGCCCCGCAGGGTAAATCCACCCCCTGCAAAACGAGACCAAAGGATTTTTAGTACTTGAAGGGGGTCGTTCGTTTTGAACGAGCCGAGAACCGCTGAAACGTGTTTAGCGTGCAGTTATTTAAGTTGTGTCCTTCGTCGTAGTGTTCCCACGTGCTTTGAACACGGTCTGCAGTTCTGCTGGTCAGGTGCCGTAAGGGCACTGGGGCTTTGGAGGAGCTTGGCTTCAAAGGAGAGACGAAACACTCATATTTACTACTATTCTTGACTGTCATTCTAAATAACTGAGAAGAGTTTGACTGTTGAGACACTTAAAATGTTTTTATACAGGGTCTTGCCAAAGTTTAGTATGCCTGTCAAGGCTTTCAGACCTCGCAGTGAAAAGATGAGAATAATTCACACAGAACTTAAGCAATAAACCTCCAAAAGCATTTTGGATATTTCAGGTAAAGCAAAAGAACAGAGAATATAATCAGGCTGCTCTTCACCCATTTCACCTTCACTGGAATAAAGGCTTTAGATAATATGTCTTGGGATGTGGTTGGAGAGCCAAAGGTTGAGATATAAACCTGAAGTAAATTACAGAAAGAATTAGGTGTGTTCGTAAGCATGAGAGTTTTAGCCCTGATTCATCTGGGTACAGTCACCATGACTAGGGCAGGGCTTGCGTGTGTCCTGTGTTTGCAGCACTTTCAAGTTGCAATAGTTTGTGTTCCTCTAAATTATGTGAAGAGCTTGCGAAGGAAATTTAGCAGTATCAAAGCGCATCTTAAAAATCCTTGAATTTCTTCTTTATAGGCTTTCTACTGTTGTGTTTTGGGGTGTTTTTTTTTGTTTTTTAACTGTGGAATTGCCTGTTTTGTTTTTTTTTTTGTGGTCTTGTTTACACTTTTTTTTAAGAACTTTCCCTCTATTAAATTAACATTAATGCATTTCGGCTGGGGAAGGCACTGATGTAGAGGGAAGTGAGGTTCTTGGTGTTACCAGTCTGAAAGCACAATAGTACCTGACAAAAATGTTAGCCTAGGCAAGGTGTTGGGGAACATCCATGGTATACTTGCAGCTGTTTCGCTTTATGGTGTAGGTGCATTGTTACCTGTGACCTTCTCCATTTTACAAAAGAAAATGATGTTGTCTTGAATGAGTGTATAAATATGCTGTAATAGGGACTTCGTGGGGATGTAGTTCTAAGGTTTTGTATGGTCTCTTGTCTTTTACTCTTGCCTGTGTATTGATCTGTAGTCTATGCTAAATGGCTGACATAATCAGTCTAATTATTATTTTATATCAAGTTCTTGTGCGTGTGAATTTAGCTCTGGTAAGTTTCTGAATTATTAATCCCTAAGTTTTAGGAAGTTGCTGCCTTTGTTTTTCTTAGAGACTTTGGTACTATAAAAATGTCAGTAGGGCATTAATTAGCTGTCAGTTAAACCGCCTCTCAGAATTAAGTAAGGCTGTACATTGATATTTTCCCCCGAATCCAGCTCTGGTTATGGAAGAGGCTAAGTTTTCCAGCTGTTTCTTCTCATGACCCCACTGGAGATTTTTGATCTTCTGGAGGGTTGGTTTATGTAACTGATCTGGGTTCCATCTCAAAAATTGCCTGTGTTAACTCAAACCATCATTTGAAACCATTTAAATGGACCCAGCTGATGTTTTTTGCGGTCATATGAGGTAAACTCATGTGAATTAATTCCTAAAGGTAAATGACAGGTTTAAGTTTCTATCGAGTAAATAATGACAGTCATTTGGAGGCTGTAAGCTTTTTTGTTGATGTACCTAGATCAGGATGAAGTCATCTATCTGTAGTTTACATTAAGCTGAAAATAGTTTTTATCTTTTTAATAGCTGTGTAATGGCTCTGTGTGTGTGCTATGTTCAACTGGTCCAGTGGCTTCAGCAATGCAAGTGCATTTGAATGTATGAAGTAGATATAATTGCCCTGGTAGGTCTGTGTAATGGCCTTGCCAGCCTAGGATCTGATATGTCATTTTTTTTTCCTCCCCCCGCCAAATATTTAGGATGTCTACATGAACAAGCTAGTCTCATTCCTACCTTGCTTTCTTTATGTGATTTGGTTTCTTGCTTTCTTTTTTAAGTTGCAATTGTATGATGCAACTTGAGTCAGTGTGAGTTGTAAGTGTATTATACGTCACTATAGTGTGTTCCTGTTTGGGAAATTCTGGACCGGCTCTCGTGTTGCTGTCTTATGTGGACCACCAGAAAAGTTCATAACTGCTGTATGTCTCTTTCCGACCTGACTCCTCAGCTTCCTCATGTGGCTGCTACTGTTCTGAGGTCACTGGTTAGTAGGTAACACCTTGGTGAAAAATCTGGTTTATGTTCCAGCGCACCTTGTGGTGTGATGCCCTGGCAGTTGTGATCGTCTCATCAGTCTCCTGTTCTTGCAGGTGCTTTCTGCAAACCTGAACACATCTTCATTTTGTTTCTGTATTTGAGCCCATGCTGAAGTTCAAAAATTTCTCGTGCTTCAGCTTTGTCCCAGTGTGCAACAAACCTTCATTTAGAGTCACAGAACTGAAAACTTTATGAGGCTGGTAGGAGGGAAGTGGCAGCTGGGGATCACCAGAGTGCAACACTATATGCGTCATGGACTCGAAGGTCTTAATCAGACCTTCAGGTGGGAAGGGATTATACTGCAGAAAGCTGGCCAGACAGTGCTGCTTTTCATTTGTTTTGTGTATCACACACAAGGGAAGGTTGTGGAGCTGAAAAGTCTTTGTACGTTGAAGCAGCAGAACCAAGACCTGGGCACATTGCAGAAGCCCTGTTACTTGTCTATATAGGTCTGAAGGTTCATGCTTTGGAGTCTGAGTCTTGACAGCCACTTCTCTTTGTTCCCAGCCACGTTAGAGTTGCAGCATCATCTATAAGAAGAAAGTAAATCTGTCTTCGTTTGCATCAACAGCTAAAGCAAGACAAGATTTGGGGAAGTAGCATTTGCATTTATTGCCAGCCCTGACTGGCAGCCAGTGCAGAAAACTTTAAATAAGTATTCTTCTGATTTTTCCACTTTTCCTTCCTCCATAACGCCACCTGCATGTGTGTGCCCATAATAATAAGCATTACCTGTGATTTTTCAGTAATACTCCTCTCTTACCGGATCTTCTCATCTTGATGGAACCAGTCCTCACCATTGCTGCTGCCGTTTTGCTGGCTTTCCAAACCCTGGAATAAATGCTCATCTTTTGGCCAGGTCTCAGCCACAGACCAAAAAAAACCCAAACCAAAAACATCCTTAAGAAACAGGAAACAGTAATATAGCAGAATACAGCAGTATTAAAATTAACCTCATTAGGAGAGTTTTGCTCAGCTTTATAATGTTCTATTTTCCTTTTTTTTCATCAGCCTCAAGTATTTTGTGGGTTAGACTATATCGTAGTGTCTTGGCTAGATATTGCCAGAGTTGCAATTTATAAAAGATTACAAGCTATTTCCAACAACTCAGAGAGGCACCAAGTCTTGAATTACAAGGTCCAGGCACTGCTGTCTGTACGAAGGCTTTTCAGAGACAGGTGTGAAAGTTCGTCTGCAGAGGATGTGAAAGGAAATTCTGTTGTGCTGAGGAACTGTAATTCTGTAGAGACGCGTTACTTCTATTCGCTGCCCTTCAGTTTGACTTATGGACAGAGTCTCTGGAAACGTGGTGTGGGCAAGCTGTGGCTCCATCTGGCAGGAGTTCGTTTTTCTCTTTCCAAATATCCCTCTCTCTCTCTGTTTTATAATGTGGAACAGGAATACAATCTTAAGCAGTAGTACTGATTGCAGGTGCGGAACTGCAGAAGCACCACCATAACCAGAAGTCTGGTCTCCTTTGTTGCAGCCCGTTACATTGCTCTGGGAGCCGAGCGTAGGTCATGGCAAAGCAGCCCAGCTATGTGGAGTGTGCACTGGGGACAGCCCAGGTAGCCCGAGAGCTCTGCCTCCTGGAAGATCTCCCCTCAAAGCTGAGTTCAGCATGGGTAAGCCTTACTTCTGCACGCTCAAGCAGGGCTGTGAGCTGTATGGGAGGCTACCAAAGGACGTAGGAGGGAAGCTATAAAAGGATCTGATATTTCTAAGCTCTCCTAGGGCTGGAAAGATGTTTTGCGGATACTCTTATTATTTTCTGAAAAAAAAAAAAAAATCCAAACCCCAAAACCAAGCAACAACCCTCTCCACCTAAACAAAGAAAACAACTGCTTGTTGATTTTTTTTCTAGCTTGTCAGGCTGCATATCTGCACACTCCATAACCCCAAAGCCATTTGTTGGGGTTTTTTTTTTTGCCACCTCCCAAGCTTTGACCTTCAGCACACAGTAAAAGGAAGGTGAATGCGAAAGTAGTTCTTATCAAGCAGACCTGGTGCTGGAGAATGTACTTACTGGTGGCTCTCCTCCTCCTACCTCACTGCATTAATCACGCACACAGCAGGAGATCTGCCTGTCTTGGGGAGAATGTTTTTCTGGGAGCGTGTGCTCACCTGTACGGAGGGCTTCTAGCAAGAGCAGCTTCCTGGCTAAAAGGAAGCCGCGCAATGTGGAGTTCGACAGCTTCTGTCACCTGTCAGACACGAGCTGACTGCTACTGCAGGCTAACTTCTCCTTGTGGTGTGGCATGTGGAGAAGAGCCTTTGAGTCCTTCCTAGCAAACAGGGCTCTGCTCTTACTGAAAGTTGTATTTGCTTCCTGAGCATCTACTTTGGTTGAGGCTGTGCTAGTTTTGTACTCTTGGACCGTGTACTTGATGGGGAAAATTTTTGTTTTGTACTCAAAGCAAGATTTATTTTCTGCTGCTCCCTCAAAAGAATGTGTCTCTGGTCCAGGCCATACACAAGGCTTAAAAATCACAAAAGTGGAAAAAACCCCTAGCAGAGGAGATTGCATAAAGCAAGTGTATGGAGATGTATGCGTCAGTGTCTTGCACTTTGACAGAATTTGATGTGAAAAAGAGGACCTTAGTTAAAACTGTTGAAATAGCCAAAGCCCTTGGAACAACCAGTAGGAATAACACTGAGTGGGAGAAGGAAAAGAGCAGAAAAGATGCTTGAAGTGTTTTTAAAAGCGCTTTGTCTCTAGCTGGGTATGGATTTTCACATTAAATAACAAAGTGTTTAGGTGGCCTGTTCTGTTGCTGACTGCTGGCAGAAATGGAAGAACACAAAAGGTTCCCAAACTGTCTCCTTTGCTACTCTTACGCTTATTGAGAAAAATCTGCTGAAAGGCATTTCCTTTCTTTTCTTTCTGTTTTTACCTTGTGTTTTTTAGAGAGGGTACTTGAATGTTTTTAAAATAGAAAAAGCTTCTAGTTGTGTAAGTACAACTAGAGACTACAATGATTGGGTCTCAGTTTGATTTCATTGCATGCTTTTTTATTTATTTTTTTTTCTCTCTTTCTATTTAAATACTTACTTGTTTTGCTCCATTTATGAGACTTCAAAGTGCAAGTGAAAAAACGTGGAAATAACCTTTGTGTTTTAATGCATGTGTTCAGAGCCTGATTCAGAAAGCAGAAATCTGAGTAGTGGAAATAATGTAGCGTAATGCTGCTATCAGGTGCACTTCAGCCTTTTCACTCTGTTCTAGGCTGAATTTATATTCAGAGATGAAATGTTGTGTAAAATTGAGCCTTTCCTAGTGTGTTTTTTGTGAAACCATATATTTGAGAGTGGGGTGAATAAGCGTTCTCTGGCTGCAGCCTGTCCTTTACTTTGTAAATTTGGATCCTCATCATCAGGTTCTTAAGTGAAGTGCTGTGTATGTTTTGATGACAATTCTTAATGTATTGGAGCAGTGGAGTGAGGTTGGGTGCAAAACAGGAGATGGGTTTCTCCAGCTCTTGTGAAGACTGTTATAAGGTAGTTGAGTCCTCAACCTGCCATGTTAGGAGTGCGATAGAGTATTTGCTCCAAATTCTTTACCTGATTTAGGTGTGTATGCTTGTAGGTGTGGTTTGTTGTTTGTGTTTTGGTTTTTTTTTAACTGATTTTAATTTGATTGAAAGCATAAGACTTGTCAGGAAAGCAAGCTCTAGGCTAATTAGGCTAATATGTACAATGGAATTAAGTCAGGCTTTGACTACATCTAACATCTTCAGTGCGTACACAGTGGATTAGGAGTTTGAAGCCTCTTTGAACAGAAGTGCGGTTTTCTAGCATCGGTAGGGCATTGTAAGTTAGTGGTGTATCTGTAAGTAACATATTCTGATTTTGATGTACCAGGTTTTCTTTGCCTAATTCCCCACATGATGGAACAAATCTTTTCTTGACCAGCATGGATATGTAAACCTTTTCAAGATGGTTAAGAACTGTGGTGAAGAACCAAGTGGAATGGCAAGTGAGGAAAATTACTTTCATTTCTAACTAATTCTGCTGCCATAATGTTATTTCTTTACCTGATGTAAGTCAGCTTTTATTAGATGAGAAATTAGTAGCTGAAATCAAGTAGGTATTCTTATCCTTAGGAAAACTTGCATTTGATCTCAACTTGGCATATTTGGTACTTTGTCAGTAAAATCTTAATTGTTTTTAGTAGATTAAGCACAGCTATGTATATTGCTCAGTGTTAAAACTCTGCTTAAAGTTGTATAGTCTGTGAGCAAAATAACAATTTTAATTTGTGTTCTGATCATTCTTTTGCCAGGAGGGAGCATCCACTTTGCTGACATCCAATTTGTGTGTTTGAAAGTATGGTTTCCTGACAGAAGAGTGCATTATATTTTTTAACAGCAGATTTTTATTGAATGTGCCGTCAGTGGTGGTTTTGGAAAGATGAGAAGGGACCTACTGCAAGGTAACTCAGTGAAGCTGAAAATGTAAGTTCTGTGCCATACCTATTTTATTTGAATTACAAGTGTAGATTTTTTTTTTTTTCAGTCTGCAGCATGTCAATATATATGTGTGTGTTTTTTAAAAGCCAAAAGGCTCAAATGAACATTACATGATAAATATTTTATGTAGTTTGAAATGAAAAAAAAAAAGTTTAAAACCCCCCCAAACCAAAGGCAAGCCAAAACAAAAAAAAAAACCCAACCCACAACCAGCCTCTCTTATATGGGAGCTAATAGAACCCTGACCATTCTGTGATTCATTCTGTAATGTCCTTAAATTGATCAGAGAAATTTTAAAATATATACAAATTGTTAGTAAGACACTGGGATTGAGACTTGAGATCTTGGTCTATCCTCTTGTTGTGCCAGGTTGGCCACTTCTCTACACTTCATTGTTCTGTCTGTCAAACAGAAGAGAAGAATGCGCTGCGTTAGGTTGATTACGTTGGTACCTGCCAGTTTCCGTAGGGACTGGCTTGCCTGTCATGGATGCTGATCTCTGGCTATGTGTGTCTGTGCCTACAGAATGTCTGTGATGCATCCATCCAGCTCCCTAGGGGTAGCAGTACTGGCTGAGGCTCGTAATCTACCATCAGAAGTAAACTCTGGCCAGCTAGAAAGATGATGACGTTAAAGTGCCCTGACCTGACAAGTCTACTTTTTCTCTTGTAGGTTGGTAGGATTTGAAAATTATCTTCTTATTTTGTAGAGAATGCTGGTATCTTAGTATCTCTTTTATTTGTAAGATTGCTTAACTTGGAAGATAATTCTCATAGGGGCAGATTTTTGTACATATGCTTGTTTGGGAGGAGATCCTTAACGTCAGGAGATGTGTATTTCTGAAGAACTATGAGTGAGGAGGTGCTCCTGGGTTTTGTTTCGATTTGTTTTTAAAGGTAAGGTTGAGACTGCCACAGGAGTATTGTTTTTCATCAGTGCTGAAATGAAACAGCTGTTTGTTCTAATTGGATGTGTGTTGAATGTGTACCCAGAACTGACTAGCAAACCTCTGAGTATATTGCAGCCTCTGGCTGATTGTCTAGAATTCCCTTTCAGTGTGTTCAGCACAGCCCTGCTCTTTTAAATCATTATGTTATTACAACTACATTTTCATCTGGGGGGAGGGGGAGGAGCCCTCATCCACAGGAAACTACAGACTGATTAATATCATGTTATCCACAACCAATACATATAGCTGATCTGCAAGTCTGGCTGTTGGGTTATTCAAAATTATTTCCTCTTTCATAGTAAACTAATTTTCAAAAAGAGAAACTTGAATATCTGAAAAGGCAAGTCCCTAGATAAAATTCACTGTAAAGTTCAGGGCATGCTCTTAAAAGCAAGTGAAAAGTCTTCCTTTCAGTTGAGTGTGTCAGTGTTATCTCTTATGTAATACAGTACAGTGTGCTTTGTATGTGCGCGGGCATCTGTTTTTATATACTTTTCTCGTGCTTGGTAATATCAACAGAAGATATTGCCCAGGAATCTGTCCAGGAATTTCATTGAAAATATTGTGGTAAACAAAAGAGTTTCTGTCAAAATATCTGTCTGTGATACTAGCCATGGTAAATACCTTATTTTAAATTAAATCCTGGGCAATGCTGATCTATCTGTTTGATAGGTTTAACAATTTCTACAATTTTACTAAGACATTAGATAGATAGGACAAAATGTGGATCTGTGCATTGCTTTAGCATAAGTTGACGTAGTGAGAGTCACCAAGGTTTTGACCTGTGTGTAAATTCTGAGGTGACCGCTGTCTTTTTCCCTTCTGCCTTCTTTTCCCTTCTGTGATTAATTGTCATAAACAGTTTAGGCCTCAATAATCCTGAAGCAATGCAGTGTAAATTCTCTGATCGAGAGCCATACAGGCTGAAGTGTGTGGCTTTGTTAGGTCGTTAGAGCAAGGCATCCTAACATACAGTGGGATACCCAGCCTAATGCAGGAAATACAATGATAAGGGAATAGCCTGTAGTGAAGTAAGGCAATCCGTTGTTAAAAGTCCTACCTACAGAGCATGTTTTCAGCAGCAGGTCCTTACAGGATTGATCATTGTAAGAGAGTCAGATTAAAATATTGACAACACTTGGAATGTTCTGCTTGGTATTCAGTAGAGTCAAGGTGCATGAATACCTTTCTCCCTTGCAGGATGTTTTCTTTGTCACTGAACCTGTTATAGTGAGGAACAATCACATTTTTTAGCACTGACGCGTTGTGTGAGGTTAGGTCTCAACCTGTTTTACTGGCTGGAGGATGAATCAATTAGAAATAAAAGTTTGAAAAACATGACTTGCTGCAACTACTTTTTTTTATATTGTTTTGCTTGAATACGTTTTCGTGACAGTAAAGAATGATGTAAGGATGGTTAATCAGAGAGGTGAACCAAAAAAAGTCTAGTGAAAAAAAACAGCTGCAATTGTCCCAGCTCACTCTGCATAACGAGCATCTTCTACTGTTGTTTCTCCTTTATTTTTCGAAGTCTGGCTCTTCCTTTTCCTGTGTATTGTTTTCCTTGCCATGCATTTCAGACTTCCTTGACCTCTTCATTGTTTCAGACATCCGTCTCATTTGTCTACCTAATGTCCATATACATATGGTAGAAACTCCTGGGATCCTGGAGTTGTCTGTTTTTCTTACGTAAATTTCTGTGACTTGGGAACCTAACGGTCCACCCTCTTCTAAATGATACTTCTCTTGGTTGCTGGGAGAGATTGATAAAGTATAATGGAAAAGTGCTGTCTGAATCTGGCACTAATCTGACGACATCATTTGTGTGCCAGTGATCTAGGGAGGAAAGACTAAGTGAACTTGGAAGTGCTGCCATTGATTTAACTGCATGTGTTGCATGGGTCATCACTGGCAAAATAATCTTTATATAGAAACAGGTATTTTATGGCCTAATCAGTAACTGTTGTCACTAAATAGTGACTCTCTGCTGTAATTAAATTAAGATTTTCAACCTTACCAAGGTTTGCTACTCTTTTGAATAGTAAAATTTGTAAAAATTATATATTAATTATGAACATCACTAGAACACAACAGAGCTTTGTTATTTCATATAAAGAAAAAAGTGAGATCACGCCATACTCTGTGCCTGTACTTCAATTAATAATCGCTTTCCTTTTCTATGCAAGATTAATGCAGTAATTGCAGTCATTATAGATGCCATGATGTTTTAACATAAAGGCTTTATGGCAGAAGTGGAGGGGGTGGACAGAAGCCTCTTCTTGCTTTATGGCTTATAAAGCTGTAAAATGTTTTTAACAATTAAAAAAAAAAAACCACCACACAGGTTGAGGTTGGAAGGCATTTCTGGATGTCGCTTGGTTTGACCCTCAAGCAGGGTCATAGAATCATAGAATAAGTGAGGTTGGAAGGGACCATTAAGATCATCAAGTCCAACCGTTAACCTACCCTGATTTAAAAACACCCGCTTCTAAACCATGTCCCTAAGCATCTCATCTACCCTTTTCTTAAACACCTCCAGGGATGGTGAATCCACCACCTCTCTGGGCAGCCCATTCCAATGTTTAATAACCCTTTGAGTGAAAAAATGCTTCCTAATATCCAATCTAAACCTGCCCTGACATAACTTGAACCCGTTTCCTCTTGTCCTATCACTTACCACGTGGGAGAAGAGGTCAGCCCCCATCTCTCTAAAACCTCCCTTCAGGTAGTTGTAGAGGGTGATAAGGTCACCCCTCAGCCTCCTCTTCTCCAGGCTAAACAACCCCAGCTCCCTCAGTCGTTCCTCATAAGGCTTGTCCTCCAGACCCCTCACCAGCCTGGTAGCCCTTCTCTGGACACGCTCCAGCACCTCAATGTCCTTCTTGTAGTGAGGGGCCCAAAACTGAACACAGTACTCGAGGTGAGGCCTCACCAGTGCCGAGTACAGGGGGATGATTACTTCCCTACTCCGGCTCACTACACTATTCCTGATGCAGGCCAGGATGGTGTTGGCCCTCTTGGCTGCCTGGGCACACTGCTGGCTCATACTCAGCCGGCTGTCCACCAACACCCCCAGATCCTTCTCTGCCAGGCAGCTTTCGAGCCACTCCGCCCCCAGTCTGTAGCACTGCATGGGGTTGTTGTGACCCAAGTGCAGGACCCGGCACTTGGCCTTGTTGAACCTCATACCATTGGCCTCAACCCATCTGTCCAGCCTGTCCAGATCTCTCTGCAGAGCCAATCTACCCTCAAGCAGATCAACACGCCCCCCCAGTTTAGTGTCGTCTGCGAACTTACTGAGGGTGCACTCAATCCCCTCATCCAGATCATTAATAAAGATATTAAAGAGAACCGGTCCCAGCACCGATCCCTGGGGGACACCACTTGTCACTGGACACCAACTGGATTTAACTCCATTTATCACCACTCTCTGGGTACGGCCATCCAACCAGTTTTTTACCCAGCGAAGGGTACACCTGTCCAGGCCACGAGCAGCCAGTTTCTCCAGTAGAATGCTATGGGAAACGGTGTCAAAAGCCTTGCAAAAGTCCAGGTAGACAACATCCACAGCTTTTCCTTCATCCACTAAGCGGGTCACCTCATCATACAAGGAGATCAGGTTTGACAGGCATGACCTGCCTTTCACAAAGCCATGCTGACTGGGCCTGATCACCTTGTTCTCCTGCATGTGCCGTGTGATGGCACTGAGGATGATCTGTTCCATGACCTTCCCAGGCACTGATGTCAGACTGATTGGCCTGTAGTTCCCCGGATCCTCCTTCCGGCCCTTCTTATGGATGGGTGTCACATTTGCCAACCTCCAGTCGGCTGGGACCTCCCCGGTTATCTAGGACCGTTCATAAATGATGCAGAGTGGCCTGGTGAGCACTTCCGCCAGCTCCTTCAGTACCCTTGGATGGATCCCATCCGGCCCCATAGATTTGTGCACCTCCAGGTGCTGAAGCAGGTCCCTCACCATTTCCCTTTGGATTACAGGGGCTTCATTCTGCTCCCCATCCCTGTATTCTAGCTCAGGGGTTAGGGAACTCAAGGAACAACTGGTCCTACTGCTGAAGACTGAGGCAAAGACGGCATTAAGTACCTCAGCCTTATCCTCGTCCTTGGTCAATACATTACCAGCCTGGTCTACTAGAGGACAGAGATTATCCTTAGTCCTCTTTTTATTGCCAATATATTTATAGAAACTTTTTTTGTTGTCCTTGACAACAGAAGCCAGGTTTAGTTCTAGCTGGGCTTTGGCCTTCCTAATTTTTTCCCTACATAGCCTCACTACCTCTTTGTAGTCCTCCTGAGTGGCCTGCCCTTCTTTCCAAAGGCCATATATCCTCTTTTTTTCCCTAAGCTGCAACACTAGCTCCCTGCTTAGCCTTAGGGTCACCTGAAGCAGGTTGCTCAGGGCCATGCTTGGTCAGGTTTTGAGAGTCTGTATGGTTGGAGAATCCACAGCCTCTCTGGGCAACCTATGCCAGTGTTTAAACATTGAAGAACCCCAACTGTTTACTCGTAAAAAATGAGGGCTGGAGGGGGGAAGTCATGAAGGACTTCTGGAAGATTTGGAGATGTCTGTTATGTTTTCCAGTACTTTTACAAGAGGAGCAAAATTTGTGAATTTTAACAAATATAAGCGTTCTGTTATGTTAACTGGTTATCTGTAGGTGTTAGCAGAGGAATATTTGTGAACTGGCTGCCTTGCATTGCTTCCTTTACTCTTCTGGATTTTTCTTTTAAACTCCATTCCATTTGTTTTCTCTCCCAGACGCAGATTCAATATCTAGGTAGTTGGAAAATAAGGCTGCTATTTAGCTGTCAGCTATTTGAAAAGGAGAAAGGCAGCCTTCTAGAAAATGCTTTCCTGGATGCTTATGTATTTTTTTGATCTTTTAGCTATCTAAATAGGAGACGTGGAAATGTGACTGTGTATTTTATTAAAATTTCTCTGTTCTCTTTTTTTCCAGGTCTGCTATTTCTGTTACGTGTATCCCAGTTACGAGAGGTTTTTTGTGATTTCTGAGCTTGGTGCTGTCAGCCTCATGTGAAGAAACTAAAACCAAGCTGATTTTTAGAAAATAAAATGCCACGGAGAAGGAAAACTGGTGGGAGTCCTTCTCGGAAGAATGGCAATTCTGACAGAACCGCTGTTGGTGTATCCCAAGGGGACCCAGGCCACTCAGTGTCACAAGTGTTGCATAGTGTCAATAAGGAAGAGCTCTTCAACTGCATGTCAGAGATGTTTTCTGACCTAGATCCTAGTGTGGTTTATATGGTTCTGTCTGAATGTGATTTTAAAGGTAAGTAATTTACAGTTGGCATTACATTTTTGTTCCATACGCAGACAGCTCTTAACTAGGGCAACTCCAGAAAAGTTGGTGTGGGTGTTGCAAGCGTATTTGTGAGTTTAGTTTTTAATGAGTAGGTGAGTCATAATATTTTGAAATTTTATAGCTCTTTCCATGCAAGATTCTCCAAGTTTGACAACGTTTCTGTGAGGCTGGTAATTTGCAGTAGCAGTGTGCTCCATAAATGGAGGTACAGTTTAAGTGGCTTGTTCTGTGACACAGAGCAGGCGGTGGTAGAGTTGTGAGGAGAATCTGTTTTTTCCAATTAGTTTCTGTGCCATATCTGCTAGATGCATAAACTGTTTCTGCAGGAAGGGTATTTTATGTTGTAGATCACGTTTTTTTAAGACAGTGGTACACAGTATGTGGTTCTGGCAGCGTTTGCTTTTTCTTAAATACTGGAATTGAGATTTTGGTTTACTTTCTATTTTGCACTGTCATCTTGTCATCTCCACTGAGGATTAGTTTTTGCAGGATAAATTCTGTTTGTCATGTTGAATTCTCTGTAGCCTCGCTTGGACTGTGTTTCTCCCCCTGTGTTCTGCCAAGCTACATACCCACATCTCCGGGCAGACTATTTTCATGTCTGTGCCCAGTCATTCCCATGCTTTTGTGCTTTTGAAATTCTTCTATATACAAGTTCATTCACTTATAATAAAAGTAATGGATGAGATGCTGGATAGCAACATCTGAGGAGTTATTTAGCAGGAGAATAAGTCATATATGGAGCATTTTAATCAGTCTGTATTCGTGTGATCAGATGTGATTAGCTGAGATTTTTCTAACACTATTTGCAAAGAAGGCAGAGTTTGTGGCATTTTTTTGTGTGTATGAAAGCTAGGTAGCCATTGAAAGGACTGCTTTTATTGCTGGTTTTACCTTACCTAAATTGTATGGAGTTTGTAACTCACATGTTTGTTGCTATGATTGTTATTCCTTTTAAAGTTGAAATTGATGGAATTACTGATTCATGCTTTGAACTCTTAATAAGATTTACCTTTATCAAAATAACAGATTTGTCTAGAAGCTTATTGGAGAATTCAGTAAATATGCTGAGTTCATTATTGTGATGTACTATTAACAATAGTTTAAAAATTGAAAGATTAGCATCTTTTCGTGTGAGTAATGAGTTGCTCTCATACAGTAGACAAGATTTTATTTAACACGTTTGCAGAAAGAGTTGCACTTCAATGGACTTAGACTTTTTGCTACACTTTCAGGAAAACAGAAGCTTGACTTTAGAGCTCAGATGATACTTGTGCTAGGTTTTCATTTTGTTTGTGTTGATCGCATGCCACCCATACTCCCATTTAGTGGCTTTACAAAGAATTAATGCAGATACTGGATTTTTCAGACTATATTAGGTATGACGTTTTCAATTGGGCCTAGCCATAATGAATTTATTTTGCATACTTTTATCTCCTTAGTCCTCAGTAGTGTTTTTCAGTTCATTTTACACTATTTCGCCTATATGAGATAGGTTAGAAATAAGTATCCATTTAAATACCCAGTTCTGATTTTTCCAGTGAAAATTAATGATTTTTAGACACTATTTCCTTAGTAATTTTTGTACTAATTAGGTTGTTATTTTGCAATATGTCTGTATTGAGTTCTGCCTTTACCTCAAGTGAGAAACAGATCAAGGGAGTTGCAGAAGGTGTGTTAAAAAATGAATTGGTGAACTGTCTTTTGATTGTCTCTTTAGTTGTGATAAATACTCCTTCAAGTAAAAAAATTGCATTCACATCAGCTTGTGTTTGTTCAGCTGACCGTGCTTTATTCTCTTTACCTTTATTCAACAGTAGAAAACGCTATGGATTATCTGCTAGAGCTGTCCACCCATGCCAAAGGAGTAGCATCTTCAAAAACCTTGGGTTTTGATTCAGTAGCATCATCAGTAGCTCTTGTTAATCAGCAAAGATCTATTGCAAATGAAAGAATGGGGGAAACTACTGCAGAACAAAGTAATTCTGAAGAAGAAAAAGAAAAGGTGCTATCACCTGATGTGCAGCTGACTGAAGAACTGGATTCCTTAATAGAAAATGCCTTTCAGAGATACAGCTTGAGTGATGAATTGCCTAATTCTGCAAATGACCAAATAGTACATAAGCTCTCTGTGGGACACGATGGCTTTAATGAATTTCCTGAGTGGGAAAAATCTGATTCAGCTTGCGATGTCCTACTTTTTCCACAGCAAACAGGGACGAATAATGAGGTTTTGGAAAACTGCTGTTCTCAACCACCAGTGAGTCAGCTGAGTGTCCAGACAAGCTCACCAGCTGCATCAGACACTTTTGCAGAGATATTGGAAGATTCTGATTTCTCAGAAATACATGTTCAACATGATGTAGCTGCAGAAGTTTGTAAACAATCAAATGGAGAAATATCATGTGGAAATTCTGAACAGACACAAGATACTGTTTTGGGTCAAAAAAGTGTGACTGCTGCTTCTGGTGAGTCTTCCCAAAGACCTCTGGAACTTGGAGTAGCTGTTACTGGAAATCCTAATTCAGGGTGCCTGGAACAGCACGAAGAGGTAGTGACTGCCTTTAACAGCCACCAGAGCACTTGTCTTCCAGAGGCGTACGTCTCTCTTGAAACATCCAGTTTCAAAACACCCAAACCTGCAGATTTTCAGCAAACTCAGCAGGGTTATAACTTAAATTGTTCTACGCCATCGTGTCAACCTCAACAACACTGGAATCTCATGGCTCCTGTGTTTTATCCATCCAGTGCAAGTCACAGCTTTGTAACTCCTGTGGCTGTCAGTCCAGGGCAGTGGAGACCTGTTTCAGACCATAGGACTTTGGAAAAAGGACTGTTTTTTTCCTCTCCAGTGGTTTCAAATGCCTGGGATAGCAACCTTTCTCTGAAGGTATGGGGAAATCAAGATAGAAACTCAAAATTGAACCCCTCGCAAGCACAACAGCCACCTGTTTGTCACATGATGAAAAAAAAGATGCACCTTATAGGTCAAGTACTTGTTCTTCTCAGAGGTGTTCCAGGATCAGGAAAATCATATTTGGCAAGGTAGAACATCTATATTGTCAGCTTCTAAAAGAAATTGCTTAATTGTGTACAGGATTTGGTGCAGGCAGAGATAATTTTCTGACACTTGTAAATAGGTATGCTTATACCCTAATTGCCAGCTGCATGGTACATGCAGTAAGATGAGTAATAATAATTGTAGAGAGCCGAGTTGCTTGCGGCTCCTTGATCTCTAGTGGAAACTGAAATAGGAGGGGTTAGCTTTAACTTCTGTCACTGGCCGAAGCAGCTTATGTCATCAGAGGGTCATTGCAGTATATTAGGTCTGCTGTGTTCTTCCAGTTCCTGTTCATTTTGTGTGCTTCCTGGAAGTATGCCAGCTCTTTATAGGCAGAAATTCCCCTTCCACTGTTGGAGTTCTTTTGTGTAAGTTGTACATGTGGAGCTTCTTGGGTTGCATTCTTGATTTCTCTTCTAACTCTCCAAATGCCTAGATTAATCTTAGACTCCTTTGGCTGGCACCTGAAATACTTGGTGCAATTAAGACTGTATGTGTATTTGTCAGTGTGAACTACGTCACTAGATGCAGATGGAAAAATACCTCCCTTGTTGTTTTGAAATGAGACTTGTAGGGAACTTCTGCCAGCTCTTTCCCCTGGATATCCTCAGCCTTTGGAAATGGAGGGAAATTATTATCGATCACCTTTCCCTTACCTAGATTTGCTGCTTCCATTCCAAATAATCTTGTTTTTTTGCAAGAGACTAAATACATATATGTATGGCAGCAGATATCAGGGCTGGGGAAGAGAAGGGGGAAAAAGCTGTTTACTTCTTGATCTTTCACAGGACTTTGCTTGAGGATAACCCAGGTGGAATCATTCTTAGTACTGATGATTACTTTTATAAACATGGACAATACCATTATGATCCTGATTGCTTAGGGGAAGCACACGACTGGAACAGGAAACGAGGTGAGAAATAAATAAGGGATTAGCTTGCTTGTTTACAGTTCAATGCTTGTGTGCCGTTTAAAAAGCTGCCTGTCTTGTAACGCCTGTGTCACAGGACAAGCATTTATGCCATCGTAGAAGTATTTTTTGATATGTGTGGGGAAAAAGAATATGAGCACGAACTGAGAAATCATCTGTCCATTGTGTGTTTTGCAATTAAAAATGCCAGTGTCTTTGTCAAAAGATTGTTTTGTCCTAAGATTTCGTCATGGTATGTATTTTGGGTTGTACCCCATTTCTGGAGTGGTAATCTGTACCATCTCCCTGAAATATTTCTTCTGAGATGAGCCATTAAATATGCATATGTAATAAGTAATGAGGATGTTGATACAGATAACACTTACACAGATATTTTCCTGCTCTTGATTATTTTTTCTCTTGAGCACTAAATTCTTGGCAAACTTAAAACAAAATTATAAGAGCAGGACAGAATAAATGATTTCTTTTTTCTGTGATTGGTGTATTTTTTGATAGTGGCTATTGCTAAGCTCACCATAGAACAACTCTTTTTGAACTTTTATTTGCTAAATTTGACCCATGATCACTTTTCTGCTGTCAAATTTCTAATCAGTGGAGAAATGGGTTAATAAGAAACGTGATTCAACAATAACTTTGATTGTTCAGACACTACAAAAACATGGTGCTGTATCTCAAAGCTAGTGATTCTAAACATTTAATTACTGTGTATTTGAATTACAATAATTCTTTTGATTTTTCATATTTTATACAGTTTACAGAGTGGACTAATCTTAAGACTGTTATAAAGCCAAGAATTTTGTATGCAACAAAGAAGTCCACTTTAAGGTGATCATGTAGTTTTTTTTAGTTTGATTTACTGATTGATTAGTCATCTTGGTGCGTTTTACATCTGCATTTTCATTCCTTGATTTTCATACATACGTTAATTCAGAAGACGAATGCCATATCTCAGTAGCTTGACATGTGAGGGGGGGATTTCTAAAATAAGAGGGCCCTGAAACAGATCGAGCTGTGGCAAGAGTTCTTTACACAGTGGTTAATCGTTATGGATTATCTACTTAAAAAAATATTACAAATATAGTGAATTAGTATAAATGTTACAAGTCCACCCTATTATAACGAAATTAACTATATCACATTCTCTTGTACACGTGTGTCTTTCAGCCAAAGAAGCATTTGAAATGAGAATTTCTCCTATAATAATAGACAACACAAACATACAAGCATGGGAGATGAAACCTTATGTTACTTTGGTTAGTATTACAATTTGATCAATGTGAAAAGGGATTATAGACCAATATGGCAACAACATATGTTTTTAAATGGAATTGTATTTCTCAGTCTGGCTGTTATTCCACAAGGAAGTCTGGAGGCAAAGAAAAGCGTTACACGGAATTGTATTACTCAGTGTCATTTTCTGTGCACATCTGCGTATTGACCTGGCCTAGTTTCCAAGTGACAAAGCCAAGTGCTTTGCGCTTGGGAGCAAAAATAAATGTTGTTGAGGAAACTGAATTCCGTTCCTCTCTTATATGATCAGTAAAATTCTAAGCTACTTTTAAAATATAATCAGCACTAACTAATGAGTGATGTTTGATGCTCCATGAAACTTGAAAACTCAGTCTTAGTTTCATCCTAAATATGACCTAGAGGCAGATACCAGCTGACAAGTTGGAGGGCTAGAGTTATCAAATTGCTAGCTTGCTTGAAGTTACGCAGATTTACTTGATCATTTTTATTGAAGTGATGTAATCAAAATAATGCACCTGCACTATTTTGTGTTAGTAGTGTAGTGCTTTTCTTTAGTGACTAAAAGGGACCAGCTTTTATTTAGTACTAAATAAATGCAATCTACATTTAACTTCCAAAGTTGTCTTTGATGATTTAAATAACTCGGAGAACGCTTATAGGTTTCTTAGAAGCTCCAGAAAACTGGAGTATTAATTTTTGCTTAATTGATTCTAAATGGGCATCAGCACTTTTAGACTCTAGCTCTTATTTTGCTGTTGATCATTTGTCATTTTGGTTGGTAGTTTTAATATTTTTTTTTTATGCTTACAGAACTGTATTATTTTATAAAATTGATTCTGATTAACAAAATAATATATTGGAAGAAATACTGTAAAGTAGATCAGGGATTTCTCGTACCGTGGTATAGAAGTACATCAGAGTGTAGTACGTAGAACTGACAGCTTTTGGGCAGATACTCTATATATGCTGCATGTGGTAATAGATTAGTGAACAGTGGGACTTAACACAGATAATTTTTATTCATAAAAGTTTTATTTTATTATCCTTGCATTTATTAACAATTGGCAGATTAATAGTTCTTTCATTAAAAAAAAAGTCCTTGATTTTGCTGTATACTGAAATAAAGATACAACAAAAGTTCTTCCAGGAAGTGCAGGCTTTGGTAAGATGATAAGAATTTTTTTTGAAGACAGGAACGAGGAGAAATGTCACAGTTACAGTGTTTCTCCTGATTAGAATTTGGGCTCCTTTTCTGTCATGATGAGACTAGACCGTATAAGGACCGTTTACTTGCAGCATGCTCAAGTTTCTCATATAGCAGGAAGGCTGCCCAGAATCGCTGTGTTAATGTAACTGAATTGCTTGCTTTGGAACTGACTTGCATCTGGTCAGCTCTGAATGTGAGCACTGAGCTTTTCTCTGTCTTGGAGAGGCTCTGTAGACACGTGCATACTATACCTGGAAAGAGGAATTGTTCTGCAGTCTTGGCTTAGAGGCAGAACATTTAAAGGGATGATATAAAATAGTGATTTTTTTTTTTTTCTGTGACCATGGCACACATTTAATTTTGCAGTGAGATGCATATACATGTTTTAAAAAATCTCCATTTATATAATCAGAAGTGAAACACTGAACAAAAGTATGTTATTCCAAATGTTTAATTGGTTTAAAAAAAATACAAAAAATATCTTTAAAGAAGCAGGCTATATGTGTGCTTTTTCATAGAAATAAGAAATGAGTGATGTGGCTTGTTATGTTTTATACCTGTTTTATTCAGGCTCAGCAGTTCAAATACAAAGTTATGTTCCGAGAACCAGACACTTGGTGGAAGTTTAAACCAAAAGAACTTGAAAGGTAAGAATGTAAAGGAAAACTTCATATTAGATTGTGTATCTTTCATAGTCTATGAACTATGATTTTTTGAAAAGGTATTGCTTAGTACAGTGGCTGGTGAAGTAGCAAGATATTAGTCAAGGTTTTTGCAATAAGTAGCTTTTTAAATATTTTTTGCCTACAATATTTACATTTGTGGGATTTTATATGTATTAAGATTTTTTTTTTCTGTCAATTTTATTCTAATTGCATACAAAAGATACTATTAGCAATAGATATTATGTAATGTTTTCATGATTGCAATTCTTTTGCGTTTAAGGTACAGTGACTGCTCCTTTCTGTTCCTGAAGTTGCAAAAATGATGTCAGGTTGGGGCTGTTTTTGCATCCAGCTGGTCTGTTGCCTTACTTCAAATGTTTCTGTTGTCTGTGGTTTTAAGGCAATCAGCACCTCATGGCCTGAGAGGGACAAACCCCTGTGCATTACTGTTGTTTACCTCTTCTTTAGCAGGACCTTCTACACGGTCATGGAGCCATTACTTAGAGCCAAAATAGGCAAGGCCTATGTAAACCCTATGTAAGTGAATAATAAGGTAGCCAGAAAATTGGCTGGATGACAGGTTCAAAGAGTATGATTAGTGGTGCAAAGTTCAAGAAGAGGCTGATGTCCCTCTAGGATGAATACTAGGGCCACTTACTATTTAATGGCCTTTTTATGACTTGGATGTTGGGACACAGTGCACTCTCAGCAGATTTGCAGATGATACCGAATTGAGCAAGAGTAGTTTGTTCAGCCTTTAGAAGAGAATGTTAAGGAAGGATAGTATTGTTGTCTTCAGCTACCTTTTGGGAGGTTATAGAGAAGACTAAAAAGATGTCTCTGAGAATTGTGCAGAGATGGGATGAAACAAACATAAGCAAGTTGGAACTTAGGAAATTTTGATTACATAAAGGAAAAAAAACCCCAAACTTACTTTGAGGGTGGTCAGGCATTGAAAGAGTTTGCCTAGAGAGTTTGTAGACTTTCAGTCATTGGAGATATTCAAAATTTGACAAGACAAGGCTCTGGACAGCCAGATCTAGCTGTACCTCCTTTGAGTAGGGGGTTGGACTGTGTGACCTACAGAGCTCCCTTTCAATTTAGGTTATTTTGTGATTTCATAATATCTGTTGTCATCTGGATTTGCGTGCTTCTCCCGTACCTTCAATTTCTGTTTTGCCATCCTTGGCAGGATTCATTTGTTTTAGGTGGAACTGATGCAGAGCACATTGCTAGTTGGTGTTTAACAGAGTCAGTAACAATTTCTAGCCAAAGGGTGTCCAAAATAATAAGTGAGTAAGTTTTTCTCAAGGCTCAAGGAGTTCTTAGTTTAGCAAAACTGGAGAAGGAAGACTGAATTCAGAAATCTTCTATACCCAGTTTGATATCCTGCGTCACTGTCAGGATATGATATGGTGTGTTTCTGATACTTATTTGAAGAAGATGCATTATTGATACAGTTTTAGATTTTAGTATTAAGCGAAACATCTTATTGCAGAACAGGGCCACCAGGTGGGGTGGAGAACTCAAGTGGAGCAGCGATTTTTCTGAGATACCCTGTTTGGAATGCCTTAGTGCACTGATAGAGAAAGAATTGCTCTTTCACAGCTTTTGCCCTGGCCCCCTGAATTCTCTGGTTAGTCTTGCTGTAAACTTACTATCATTAAATTATTATGAAATTATTCTCTTCTCTCATCGTAGTATACAAATCTGAAATGTTTCTTTTTCAATTTTTTTTTTTAATTCATAGGCGAAACATTCATGGTGTGTCTAAAGAAAGGATCAAAAGAATGTTGGAACGGTATGAACGCTGCCTTACTGTTAGTTCAATACTGGATTCTTCAGTCCCAGACAAATCGGGAGCTGCTGGCTGGAGTGAAGATCCTTGGGAGGAGGAAGGCCATAGGTTAGATTGTTTTACTAGCTTTGTAGTCTCAAATAAAAGGCTGAAAATTCAAACTTCATAGCAATGGAACGTGCGTAATGATGTTGAACATTGAATGAATTAAAAAAATTGTTAAATAATAAAAGGAAAAACACTACGCAGTTTTCTTAGTTTTTAAGAATTTCAGGATTTCTAGAAATGAGCAGTCAAGGGTTCTAGTCAACTTTCCAGTGCTTTTTGAAAACCTGTCAGTGTGGCTTTTCAATAAGCCAATCTTGATTGACTTTCTCTTATCTTAGAAGCGTGCTGTTGGATGTATGTTGTAGATACAAAACACTTGAAATCTATGAAATGCTTTTCAGAAGAATGTAGTCCCAAATATGAGCAAACTACTATTTCTGTGTCTGTGTGTTGGTATTAGATGATGTCTTTGTGGTAGGAGGTGGATTCTTTGTGCAGTACTCTTGAGTGTATTTAATTTAGACTTGTCTGGATTTATGTTGGTTGTATACGTGACTTTTGTAGTGGCTAATCTGAATAATGCTCTATATGCATTATAATAATGCATAGAAAATCAGATTTTATTGTAGTAGTTATTTCATTTGGGTTTTGCATGCTTAATGTATTTGAAATGAAGTGGGCACTGGTAATTAATGGAATGTAGTTGATTGGGAAAAACGGTCTGACAAGAAATGGCACGTCCTCTCTAGTTAACTTCTAGACTTACTTTAGCATTGAGCTATCAGGAGAGAGCAACAGTCATTAAATAAAAGCATGTTTACCAAGTTTGCTGATCTGAAGGAGGAGATGTCTGGCAGCAGGGTGCTGTCAGTACATAACTGAATGCTAGGAATGGGGGGAAAACAGCGTTCTGAGAAAGTATTCTTAGCCCCATGCTGAAGTAAAAAAGGGATACTTACCAAGGAAAGTTCTGCTATTCTTAGCTCCTTCTTTTTTGTGAAGCAGCGTTGAGGTTAGGGCTGGGCTAAGTTGTCATAAATTTGTTTTCCTCTTACTGGAGTTCTCCAGCTGGATGATTAGTGTCCTAAAAGGTGGTTTCTGGTCTGTAATTTGAAAATATTAAGTAGCCAAGCCAAAATGTAAAGTGTGGACAAGTGCTTAAAGAAGGTTTGAAATGGGTTTACCTTTCATTCTGATTTGTCTTCCAGAAAGAGAGAGGCACATTCTGATGTAAAGGAAGAAAAACCTTTTGCTTCTGATGTGGAACCTCTTGAATTAGCTGAAGATGATAAAACTTTTCCCAGTACTTCTCTAATGTTAGAAAGTAACTGTGATCCTGAACATTTTCAGAAAGAGGAAAAAGAAATGAAAACTAACTCAGTGGAACATGATTATGAGAACAGCACTGTTCAAGATAACTTGGATGTTTATTTATCAGATTGTGTAGAAAAAGATCTGCCCTTGGAGAAAAAAGAAGAAAAGGGTGAAAAAATAGAAAAAAATACTGAAACAGAAATGGATGAGCTTGATGTGACCACAACTGAAGAGACTGTGTGCTTGCATACAGGGGAAGTTGAGGAACACTGTGATAACGACATTCGTAAAGTTCAAACTGAAGTTGAACAATCTGGTGAAATATGTACAGAACCAAAATCAACACAAAGTAGTAACACAGTAGAACCAAGCAGTTCAGCTTTTGACATGTCAGGAAAACCAGAACTATTAAACTTTCTAGGTGACTGGCCTGTAGAACAAACAATGGGACAGAGAGTCAAAAGAGCTAGAAGACTAGAAAAATCTTCTCAGAAGAGCGATAAGGAAGGTAAAACTCCCAGTCAGCAGGATCCTGGGTTAGGTAAAGAACAAGCAGGCCTACCTGGGACCTGTACTGTTGAAAAAGGACAGGAGGAAGAAAATCTAGCCTCTAGCTGTTCCTCTGTTAGTTCAGATAAAGTTACACCGGAATTACAAATGATAGGACATTGGCCTGTCTCAGGCTCATTAGAACAGAGACAGCAAAGGTCAAGGAGAATGAGAAAGACAAGTCTAAATCAATCCGATGAAGGTAGAAATACTGAAGGTGACATTAGTAGAAATGCTCTTGAGACTGTAGATGTGCTTCGTGGGACACCTCTGAATGCTGCAGAGCAACCGGATGCAACGAGTTTGCATGTGCACCAACCTGAAACAGTAGCTAGCGAAACAGTAGGTGAGAAAAAAACCCAGCAAAATAAGAGAATGAGGAAACATCACAAATTAGCCCTTACTTTTACAAACAATAATTTGCCCCATCCCAAAGAAGAGGAACACCAGTCTATGCTTAATGCAGCAGAAGAGAAATATGACACATGCTCGTGTAGACAAAAAAGTAGCCATTCACAGACTGAATCACAGGACTTTGCTCTCCTGTGGAGATTAGAAAAGAACATGCTTTTTCCTGAGACTACCAAAGTATTGCATGGCAGACTAGACGGCTTCAAACCCAAAGACGTAGATAATGCCTCGGATTCTCAGGAAAAAATACCCTATCGAGTTATGTATGATAAAAGTACATTTGTGGAAGAAAGTGAACTTATCAATATTGATGAGTCTGAAAAGCTAAATATGCTCTGTAAGCTCTTTGAGTCTGTTTCATTTGAAGCTCTGAAAGATCTGTATGAAAGATGTAACAAAGACATAGACTGGGCCACAGGTCTGCTGTTAGACTCTGATGAAAAGTTATGCAAAGATGTTGATACTGAATGCTTTCAAGTAAGAGAAGCTGAGCCAGTTGCTGCAGACCTTAATTTCAAGGCAAGTACAAACTATAGTGAGAAGCTCAAAGACAGCAAACAAACACCGCAAATAATTGGGGCTAGTGATATCTCTGAGCCTTCACAAGACGAAACCTCATCACTCAGCGTTGCAGAAAGTAGGGCTACCAAGGCAACTGTGACAGATGCTGCTGTGTCTGACTTGTTGGCTGCTGCCTCATTGAATGATTCGGTGGAACTGAAAAATTCTGGAGATGCAGCCCCTAGAATTGACGCAGGCAGCTCAGCAGCAGGTATCGTTCAGCAATCCGATTCAGGAAAGCAGGAAGCAGAGTCTGAGAGTCCTGTTGAAGAAACTATGAATAAGCCATCAGTTTCGCAACTTGATGCAGGTTTATGTATGCCCATGGCTTTGCCTGATGGTCCTAACACAACTTCCACCAATTTGAAATTTGAACTAAGTAACAAAATTGACAGTGACCCTTCAGAAAGCAATGCAGAGAATTCCAAAGTGACTGCTTCGTTACTGGAAATGGATCATGCACCTCTGATGGGTCCTAGGAGCGATAAAGAACTGGAGACAGATAAAGAAACCCAGGGGAGTTCCAGGGAGATATGTGGTAAAGAAGAAATTGCAACTCCAAGCAGGGATGAAACTAAAGCCAAGATACAAAACCCTGTATCAGTATCTCGTGCAGCCTTCAATATAGATTGCCTGGAACTAACATTACCTCCTGAACTGGCACTCCAATTGAAAGAAATATTTGGGCCTGTTGGCATTGAGGCAGGTATGAACATAATTATATCCATATTTTTATGAAAAAACTCAGTTTGGGTAAGAAAATCTTTCTTTGTTTGTGCTTTTTTTGCTTCGTACTTGATTTTTAGGGAACAGATTTGCACAATTCTTTGTGATACTGTTGTTTGCTGCTGTTAATCCAAAAATGGAACTGAACTAAGCGTGGCAAAAAATACAAATGCAGTAGTGCTACCTTCTGCCTTTGTCTTTTTGTATATGCGCATACTTTAAAAGTGTAAGAAAATATATTGGCTTGTTTGCATTTTGAGCAACAGGCCTTTGAGCCTATATTCAGACTCTGAAGGAATATTAAGATGATGAGGAAGGTGTAAATTATGACTGGTTAGGAAAAAAGAAATAAAAAAGAAAGCTTTAGGCACCAGTAAAATTGGGGAAGGACAAGATGAATGGTTTAGTGAGAAGATAGTGTTGCTATACTTCAAAGATGAAAACAGACTAGTTTGCTGAGACACTATGATGAAGGAAGCCGTAAGCACCTGAACATGCATCACAAAAGTTAAAAACTGATAGAAAAAGGAAGAAAAGAAAACATGATGAATATATAGCTTGTTTGTTTTCTTTTGTTTTCTTTTTTTTCCCCTTGGTTCTCTTTTCTGCTGAAGATTCCTTGATGTGAAACTCTGGATACCTGATTTATTGGTGGGTTTGACTGCTGGCCTCTTTCCATGAGAAATAATATCAGAAGGATCTTTTGGGGAAAAGATGTATCATTATGATACCATGATAATTCCTGCCGTTTCCTTTAGAGTTAGAGGGGATACTTGGAGTTTGCTTCTCTGAGTTTGTGTGTTGGAAAGGGGGGATGTTAATGCTGTTGGGCAGTGGTGAGTATGTTGTGTTACATGAAAGCAGTTGCCTCTGGAATAGGGGGAATCACAGTTTCACAAAAGAAATTCTGCTTGTAAATGAACAGTAGCTTTGTTCTGCTAGTTCTAGAAGATTCTGAAAAAAAAGGAGGAAAAATGTAGTTGTTCAGGTAGTCATATTTCAACAAGATACAATTAATGTTCACTTGTTTTTTTCCTACCCTTTCTGAGTTTTTGAACACCAGATAATGAATTCTGTGTGGAATGCTTTTTTTTTTTTCAACTTGGCAGTTGCTGAAGTTTTTTTCAGGCGTGACAGTTTGTGCAGAATCTCCAGAATTCAAATTAATAAGTCTGGGCTACTGTACTTTAATTGCTTAGATAAGTTTTTATAGAATGCTTTAGTGAATATATTTTCTTTCTTCCATAAGGATCACTAACTGTTGAGGATTGTGTGGTTCACATTGATCTGAATTTGGCAAGAGTGATTCATGAAAAATGGAAAGAATCTATTCTGGTTAGTAGATTTCTTGCTTGTGATATGGTATGGCATGCTTGTGCTTTGTCAGACCATTTGTCTCCTTATGTGTTGGTCCAAATGTGTAAAATAGAAGTATCTTTGTGAGAACAGTGATAGAATGCAATAGTAGTTTGTAAAATATGTGGCGTACATCAGCATGCCATAATCATCAGAGCTGTGAAAGACAATTAAAGGGATGAAGAAACTGCATGTCATGAGTGCCTCATCATTAAACCAAGATTCTTAAAAAAGAAGGATCACAATGCACAATTTTACTGCAAGATTGATCAAAAATTCCACTGGCCAAAAATCATTACTGGCTTTTTGACATGTAAGAGTTCTTTTATGAATAATTATGTATACAAAATATCTCCATGTACATTAATTGAGAAGAGTCCTCTAACCTCTGTTCATAGCCTTATGAAACTCAGAACGCTTTTTGGGAAAATTTTTGTTTGGTTTATTTAATTAAGGTTATGAAATCTTAGCAGTGGGGCATGTTCCTCTAGTTTGATGTGTTTTCGGAAAGAGAGTTCTATCTTTTAAACTTCACTTTGTAATTATTATTCTTAAATATTTTTCATCTGAAATATCCGATCTTTGAGAAATATATGAGACATTATTTTGAAGCTGGTTTACTTAGAAGCTAACACTTGCAAAGTTTCACTGCAAAATTTATAGCTTACATTCATGGGTTTACTATTTTTATTTAGAAGCGTCAGAGAAGAGATGAATCATGTAAGTTGTCTGCAGAAGGTATGTTCTGTATTCCTTTTAATTGTAAAAATACTTAATTCTAATTATAAAAAACATTTAGTTATTTGAAACTTCAGTAAGGTTGCAAATATTCTGTCTGAAAAATGATGTAAAAGCTAAGCTTTTATTTATTGTCCGTGGTTCTATTTACCATTTTCTTACACAGGTGTGGAGGGAAAATAAGTTAATTATAAGCAGGATCACTAGTCTCAGGTAGATGCAGGCAAAAAGCTTATGATTTTATGTACTTCGAAGATCTTCAAGAGAAGCTCTGGCTGGATCAGGCAGCTGTTTGGTAGGACTTCTGTAATCTCTGTGGTAAGAAAAGGTGCGGACAGAGAATTAGTAGCAGAATAGGATTTCTGCAGGTGAGAGAGGGAGGTCAGGAATACAACATTAACATGTTGTTGGCAGAGGAATTGATTGTAGCAGGAGGATGTATGTCCTTGTTCAAAAAGTGTTAAAATTTCTAGCAATCTAATTTTCATTCAGCTCCCAGGAGAAATGTCCCTCTACAGCAGAACCCCACTACTTTTGTATGGGACTTGAGTGAAGACATGGTTTGCAGTGTGGGTGCAAACTCTCCTCTTGAATGACCAAACAGTGCTGTTAGCATTAACTCGTGGAAGTGTAAAACCAGTGTTAAGCATCTGTCCATAAGTTGTAGAGGAAAGGCAGGTATACATGTAAACACGAGTCAATAATTCTCTTATAAAAGCAAACAAACCTCCCTGCTTAACATGTGCAAGGTAGTTTACAGCTGTGACGTATGTCTTGGCACTTGAAAATTAGGTGAGTGTCTGATGGCTTTGCTTTTGTTTTACAAAATAGATAAAGATGGTCAGACAGTCTTTGGAAAATAGAAGTGAGGAAGGTGAAAACAATGTGTTGTTTTCTGTTGTAGCATCAGTAATATTGTTTTAACTAAACACAAACCATCTAGGTTGAAAAACTTAATTATTTTGGCTTTGCTTGTGTAAATAAGCTAATAATTGTTTAATTTGTCACCTCATTTTTATTACTTTTGAAGGTCCTACTGTGATTCAACAGATAGATACAGATGACTCAGAAATGCTGTTATCTCAGAATGCAGACGGTAAAATACAGAAGAAAAAAATGGGCTGGGTTTCAGGCTCGTCTGATGACATACAGACTAAAAAACCAGCAACGTCAGATGTTTTTCCTTTTATGGATCACTGGAACGCTCAGATTCAGAAAGTTTCTCTCCGACAAATAATTTCTGAAGAAATAGCTATGCAGGAGAAACAGGACCTGGTATGGATAGCACCAGTTTTTTATGCAGTTTAAATTAGTTGCTATTAATGAAGCAGAATGTGTCTTATCTGGTGACTCATCTTTGTGGTGCTGATTACAGCCTGAATTTGTGAGGCAAATACACGCCAGTTAGTATTGTTGATTACTGTGATACAGGAGTTTGCTTGGGGTAGATGTTTATTTGAAAAATAGAAATCTTATTTTAAAAAGTGATATTTTGATTGTTTCACAAACAGATCATGTTTCATTTCACTATACAGATTAGCATTTGTGTTTGGTTGAATTGTTTTTTGATTGCTCACCTAAAAGCAAAGATCAGTGTGATTTCACACACTATTTTTATTGGGAAAGTGATGTAAAAAAATTTCTTAATTAGCTCCATGCCTGGTTTGTTTAGAAGTGGATTGAATTGATTATAATATTCTTTGTAAGGAGAACCCACAACGTTCCTAACAGATCAGACATTAAAAAAAAATATTTGAGGTAAATCTCAACCAGGTTTCTGTACCTTCTTGTCAGAAAACAGTAATTTTTTTAAAAGATTTTTTTCAATTCTGTATCTTCCACACAGTTAGCATACCCTGTCTGGTTGGTGTGTGCGTAATGCTGCCCTCTACTGCCCGGCAGTTGTTTAGAACACAATTTTTATTTGTCATTGTCTCTCATAAGTAGTTGTTCTAGAAAAGAGGAACTTTGTTTCTACTGGTATAGAAAGTTGGATAGATTAGCCTGTACTTTGAAAGAATGGCTTGTGGATGCTTTCTTTGAACTGCATGTATGTGACTTACTGATAATAAGAACTATGACGTCCACAGCTTTATTTTCAGTTTGTGTTCAGGGAGCTTGGCTTTGTTTTGACCATTATTTTTTTTTAATTAAATCTGAGTATTGGTATGATCAGTCTGATTTATTCTGGGCTGTAATTATGTTTTCCTCTCAGCATGACTTCACAAATATGAGTATTTGTTACAGTACAGCTTCACATAAAACAAAACAAAATTGTTTATGCTGTTTAATAATAAAATGTTGTTTCAACCCCAGGCCCTCAATATAAAGTAGAGAGGTGGACTTTGCACAAGCTTAGCATTGGACTAGATAGACTAGCAGGGAATGCATTCCAAAACTTAAGTTACTTCTAAAAAAAAATCCTCATTTTGCTTTGTCCAAGTTATGAGGGAACTCCAACTGAGTCACTTCAAATGACTGCAGAGTGTGTAATACAAGTCACCTGTCCCTACTTAATTCTTGTCAAATCAGTGTGGCAGGCTGATATTGGTGTGTTGTCATTGCTGAGGGTGCATACATACTGAGTAGATATTTTTTTTAAATCTTAACAAATAACAGTAAAGTTGGATTGGCTCCGCTGTTGCTATATTTTATTCTAATCAAGAACTTGTAATATTTTTCCTCTGTCTTCTGGGTAGAATCGTGTTCCTTCCATGGCTAGAAAAGACTGTGCTGCTAAACTAAAGGAGAAGCAACTCTTTGAGATGTTTCCAACTATTAATCAAAATTTCTTAATGGATGTCTTCAGGGACAACAAGTAAGAAATCTTTAAAGTTCTTTATAGGAATGGTACTTGGTTACACTCTACAGTGCACAGTTACTGTCTTAAATATTTAGAGTTAAGATACTGCTAAAGAATGGCTTTTTCCAAACCAGCACACTTTTTGTGGATCTAAATAAAGGTAAAACCAGCTTGTCTTAAAAGCAAGAAGGGCATAAAAAGTCTATGTGTAGACTTGTTTCTTTTTTTTGGGAGTAGACAGGTTCTCTCATTGGGAGAAAAACGTCTCTGGCTATTGACCTCTGACTGTCTGTCAGTGGAACTGTGTATTTGCTCTAGAGCTTAGGCTTAAATCAAGTGGGAGAAATTAGTGGGAGGTAATAGTGGGTTCGCAGAAAATGGCATCCACCCAAGAGGAAAACTACCATCACCTGATGTTAGCTGTGAGTACTTTCCTGGCTACTACAGCAGCTCTGAAGGAATGAGCCATCTCTCCATCTCTTCCTGCTGACATTCTCTTTCTCTTTTCTGCATTGTATTTCTGGGGTATGTGGCTACCTTTGTAAATCCAAGTTCCTGAGAACTGAACTTTTTTTCAAGAGAAACTTCTTTTTTCGTCCTTGGCCAATTGAGTATCTGTCTCTACATATGAGTTTGCATGCCTGCTTGTCAGCCTTTCTGCTTGTCCAGGTTGTTATCAAAATCTTTCCTTGTGGGATGTTTAAAATACGTCCTTCATCTGTCTCTGTAGCTCAAACATTTCACCATCCCTTGTTTTTCACATTCTAAATTCTCTTCATAGTATTGCCTTTCCCAAAATCTATCTTTACTTTTGATCAGTCTTCCTCTTCTCTGCTTACTGAACAGCAAGAAGACTAAAGAAGAAAGAGGGCTTATTAGAAATCTGATGGCAACTGATGGTCCTATTCCTGTTTCATTAAATTTAATAACAAAGCTTGGCTGGAAATAAAGGATTTTCCTGTGTAACGGTTTCGGAAAACTGAGCTAGTTTTAAACTAGTTTGTACTATCTAACCCTGAACAGAGAAGATTTAAGATGAAGTAACTTATCCAGCCCAAAAAGCAGTGTGTACTTCTAAACCTAATGTCTGTTTGATTAAGGTAGGATGCAATTTACTTTAGTATTTCATTGTCCTTTTAGTATTCAAGTGCCCCTCAATTATGTTTCAGTCAACCAAGACTGCATGTGTGTTGATGCCAGTTATGCAGTACAGGCAGTCTGCAAGCCGTTTTGTAATAAGGTGGAAAATTCTGTTCCAGAGCTCTATTTCCATTATCATTTATTTCTGTAACAATATCAAGGTTTGTAATATGCATTTTAGTAAATGTAGCAGCTATTAATGTATTTGTAAAGTCACAGATTTTACTTATCCTTTACAGCTACTCTTTAGAACAAACTGAACAGTTTCTGAACTGTGTTCTGGAGGCAGATCCTGTAAAAACAGTTATAGCTCAAGAAAGTGTTCAGCAAAATGAAATTGTTTCTTCCTACAGTGCTGCAAAGAACCGGGAGAAGAAGGTATTTTTATTTTTTTTTTTAAATAGTAGTTACAAACATATCCAAAACTATGTTAATGAAAACACTCTGCAATGCGTACTTCAACACTGTAAATTCCTACAGGCAAAAAAAAGTAAGGAAGAGGATGATCCTTTGAGTGAAATATTTCAAGAATTTGAGTATCCACAATATGATGATTTAAGAGCAGAAGCTTTTTGTCACCAGCAAAAGAGACAGGAATGTTTGAAAAAGGCTGGGGAGGCCTATCGCATGGGTATGAAGCCTGTGGCAGCATTTTATGCACATCAGGTAAATGTAAACATTGTGCTTTTTGCCTGAATTTAGAGAGGTACTTAAATACTGAATTGGAAGTGATAAGAAAAGCATTGTGCCTACTAGAGTTGATAAATTTGCTCAATTACTGTTCCCTGTGTAGGTGTTACATTGAGAATCACCTTACAAGTAAACTCCCTTTCACTAGTAATGATACTGGTATAGGAAGCTAATGGAACCAAATTCAGTGCGAGACCTCATGAAAGATGACATTTAGTGCTTAGTCACACGTGCTCGTTTTCTCATAGATCCCGCTCTCGCATCCAGATACTCGTAAGCAAAGATTTGTGTCCATGTGGTCTGGCCAGGCTCACTCGTGCGACATGGACTGCAGCAAACATCAGTTTTTGAATCCTCCATATGTCCCTTGAGTTCCTCTTAATTGGTGATGGGCTGGTTTTAGACATGTCTTTTGTACTTTTTATGAGTCAGATAGGTATTAAGATATAATCTTTTGCCTCATAATCTTGCTTGCTTCATCCTCCATAAATCTTGGGCAAGATTGCTGCCTTCTGTCTTTGCTTCCTCATTCTGACTGTCTTTATGGCTACAGTATGTCTTGGGTTGGGACAAACACGGTGTGGTATGCCATGCTTTTTGCCATCCATCTGGTTTTGGAGTGTAGATCTGCTGCTGATCAGTCTTGTGTGCTCTGGCCTTGGAGCACAGTCTTGATTCAAGCGCATTTCTGGGTGTGTACCAGTTGGTTACTGTTGATCACATTCCTGATTATAAGCATCAACTGTTCTTGTAACTGTTCCGGTATGTTGGTTTCTTGGTGCCTTCACACGAGACCCTTCCATTCACGCTTCATTCAGACCACTCTTAAAAGTTATGTTACAAATATCTTCAAAGGCTGTAGCTTTTCCCTGATCTAATAGCATATGAAAATTCAGTAAGAATTCACATTATAGAAACACTTAATTCTAAACTATGAATTGCATTATGACAGAACAAAAATGTAATAATTAATCACTTGAATTTGCTTATTATCTTAAAGCTTTCACGCAGTTGGTACGTTGTATCACTCTAAATGTTTGGATTGTTACTGTGCATGTAGGAAATATTGATTATCGGCTTTCATAATGAACTCTTTATGTTCTTAGTTTATATATTCCTGAAGTTTGGAGAGATTCTAAACAAAGGTCTGCATCATTTTAAACAGAAATGTAATTTCAAGTCTTATCTTACTTTTGTTCTTAGCCATAATGACAAGTACAATCTGGAAATTTATTACATATTTTCTTTTAGGTAATAAAAAGGCAAAATAAGCTACCTTTATTCATGAAAAATACTTCATGCTTGGTGGCCTTAGCCTATCTTGGGAATCCTCTGCAAGTGAGAGTTATGGGGCTGGTGTCTCTGGTCTGACACTAATGCACTTCAGATTTTTAAGAAAATCAGATCATTTTAAGAAAGTGTAAGACAGTCACTTCTGTTCTCTTGAGCCCTTGTCAGTCCAATACCTGGAGTTAAGTCTTCCATTCCTTTTCAGACAGTGCCTACAGATCTTTGAAGATGTAATTTGTTGCTTCAGCCTCTCAGATATTAACACTGCAGGGTTCATGGGAAATAGTTCATGGTTGTTCACTGTGTAATGTGAACAACCCTAATTCCAATAGAGGCTGTATTGAGCTTGTCAGTCATAAAAGATCTGTCAAAAATATTGGAAGAGATAATAGGCAACTACTTAAAAAAAAAAAAAAAAAAAGAAAAATAGTAAGTGTTTGTCCTTGGCATTCCTGATTTTTAGGGAATGCGTTCAGAAGAATTAACCTCAGCTGTAACACTCAGCAAATTTTTCCTGGGCTGTTGGGCAGTTTCTCTGACACAGTTTCATTAAACTTTTTGCAAAATACTTTCAGAAAGTAAAATTCTATTAGGATAATAAACCTGAAAATCAGCATGGAGTGTAACTTTTTAGCTTATGTAAAGACCTTATGGGTTTGTGCCTTTTCTGTTTTCTTTTCTTTCTTGTAAGGCTTTTGTTATAATTTCTTCTTTGTGCCAGCTTTGAGTAGTTTCTTAAGAACAGATTTCATGAAACCTCCTTGTGAGTAGGTCTCACTGAGCCTCTTGCAGAAGTTCTCTTGCGATTATAAATTTTACTGCTTCAAACTGTGAGCTAAAAGCACCCTGCCAGTACTGTCATTTTGTACCCAACGACCAGTGTGGAGCTTAAATTATGTCTCAGTGTGTAATAGTTGCTGTGCTTATGAATAAAGGGTCGTCTTCATGAGCAGAAGATGAAAGAAGCCAACCATGCCGCTGCTGTGCAAATCTTTGAGAAAGTAAATACTTCCTTGCTGCCTATGAATGTGTTGGATCTGCATGGTCTCCACGTGGATGAAGCTGTGAATCACTTGTCCAGAGTGCTGCAGGAAAAAAGTGAAGGTAGGAATAAGCTAACAGTTCCTGCCGCCTAATAGTTATTCTCCTAATTTTCTGCTAAGAAATTACGATATATGGCAATATCAGAGGGAATGAACGTAATGTAATATCATGTAAAACCAACTGGCCTTTGTGTTCTTTTATTTTCAAAGTTCCACTGTGGAATTGTTTTTCTTTGACATGGCAATGATTCTTTTTGCTCTCTGTCTTGTTCCGTCCTGTCCTGTTCCCCCCTCCCCGTGCTTCTCTGTACATCTTAATTTTCCTTCTGTTTTATCCTTTACTTTCATTTTTTTGTTGAAGATTTGATCTATCCTTCCTGGCATTTTTAACAGAGGTGGTAATGCAAACGTTTGTGTCATGTTTGTATTGCTTTGTCAGAACTATGTTACTTTTTTAATCTTTAAAGAAAAATCATTATGTTGAAATTCTAACCACAACGGTTATATTGTCTTCAACTTTTACATGAAAGTGTGTGATTTGAGCTATCTTTCAGTAACTTCCATATCAATTTGTCAGCAGGATCTCTTGAGATCAGAATACTGCTGCTTCCATAAATGTCATTTCGTGCAGTTTTGCTTGAGGGCTTGTTTTTTCTCCCAGTGGAGTGTTCAAGTACTTTACGAATGTGCTTGTTGTAAAAAGATGCATTTTCTGCATTATTAGTTTACCCTATAAATTTAAGCACACTGAGCATGCTTTTGTAAGGAATATTTCTTATGCAAGGTACCACTGCACAAACCTAATTTTTTGAAACAGCTAGTCCACACAGTAGAAACAAAAGTGTTCAGTAGAGCCTTAGATAATCCTTTTCTTTCAATATACATCAGAGATAATTTAATTGCATTATCTTGTGCTGTTCCTAAAATGACGTTTGTAAGCTGTAACCTAATGCTTTTTAGAGCTAAATTTCCTGAGCTGCAGGAATGATGGTAGGGGCTCTCTGTTCAGCCCATTCACCTAAATTTGAAAAAAAGTTCATCTCGGTCTGCATACATGAGAAAGGGATCAATACCAGGCACTAAGTGCTGGCAGAATTAACAGTAAACTAATATGAACCCCAAATAAAGTTAAGTGAGAGCGAGAGGGTAGTTGAGGAAAGATGTCATGTGAACTGATAATCGTGAACTGGCAAATCTTGGCTTGTTGTGAGAATCCAGTACAATTTATATTTTTCCTCTTTTTCAAGCTCTTAATCAATTTAGGTTGCTGTGATCTCTGCTAGAAGAGCAATGTTATCAGGACTAGATGCCCTAATAAAGCTCATGTGTTGTGTTGATCTGTTGATTCACATGCTCCAATGTAGCAGAAGTTAGTCCAAATAAGTGTGACTTAAATGTCAAAAACTGTGTGGATTTATATTTTTCCTCCTTCTTCCTTTCTTTATCCAATGAAATGTTACTTCTTTATTCACATTAACTTAAGATAAAATGTGAAACAATAGAGAGAAGAGTCACTTAAAAATTAAAAGAAGTGGGTGTGATTTAGTTAGTTTTGCAATTTTAATTTACATCACAGGATGTAAATTCCAAGTGAAGATTAAGTGATAGAAACAGTAAAGGTGCTATGAAAGTAGAACGATTTTTGATGATCACAACATGCATACTGCAAGCAATCCAGATTTAAAAAGCTTGCCTATATTTTTTCAGAATCTCTTTCTCATATGAGGGGAAAAATGGCTACATTTATGTGAAAGATACATAGCCAGCATGGGAAAGCAAAGTTCTAAATCACTAGTGAGCATTTTCAGAGGAATGGATGGAAAGGTTATACTGAATGCCAAGTCTCTGCTGAGGGAAGTTTTTAACCGTTACAATCCCTGCTGTTACAGAGTACCAGCAGACTGGTGGTAAACCATATCTCTGTGTTATCACGGGAAGAGGAAGCCATAGTCAGGGAGGAGTTGCTCGCATCAGACCAGCAGCTATCAGATACCTCACAAGCCACAACTTCAGGTGAGTTTAGATTTTTGTTACTGATACATTTTTTCTTAACCCACATTTAACTAACTGAAAATTGAAGTTAGTTTTAGAATACTGTTAAACTACTAAACAGATTAAAGCGGGTCTGCTGTTTCAGATTAAGGTAGATCTGTTGCTTCATAAATCCCGTGCAATGGTGTGACACAAAACCATCTTATACGGGGCACATATGACATGTTAGATCCTTTCCTCTGAGGTAAATGAAAACACTATGAATTAAACTTATCTAACATAGTCTAATTACATATTTCCATTCAAGGTTGCTAGCTTTACTGCGAGAAGTTTTTAATCCTGCTTTTTATAGGTCTCCAATACCTGCTTTAGCACTTCGCTTCTTATGTGTGACAGAAATTTAGCAAGTCTGGGCTGGCATCAGTGTGTTTGCTACTTTCTCTTTACAGGAGTGTATGAAGGTGACTGTGAAGGTGGGACTCAGAAATAGCAAAGACTTTCCCTCCCATTTCCTTCTTACTGTCTACGGAAGACAAGGGAGAAAATCTGTTTTGAAAGAAGAAGGAATGAAAGGGGAGCAGGAAAGGAGGAGCAGAATGAATATAACCAAGAATATTGGGCAGCTTTTTTTTTTTTTAACTTTTAAAATCTTCCTCTTAGTTCCTGCTGTTTCCAGCTCTTCACCTCTCCAGACTCTAAAATCCTCCCTCACTGTCACATCCAGAGGACACGATGCTGATTTCCTGACTCTCACATGCACACATACTTGACTGAGAGCCTTATCGCTTTCCATATGTTTGATGAGGGCTGAAGGAGATGGCATTGTGCATAGCTTTCATGTTGAAGCTTCATCTTTTCTTGTTTCACAGGTTCACAGAAATAAAACCAGGCTGCCTGAAAGTCATGCTGAATTGAAGGGTTGTCAAGAAGAGAAGAGGAATATAGAAACGGAGGTGTCAGATTACAGCTAAAAACTTTTTGAACAACTGCAATAGTATTTTGTAATCTGTTTTAAAGGACGATATTTTATTAGAAATGGTCTCAATTTACAGCACATGGTTTTGTCAGAAAATTTTTGTGTGGAGTGGATCCTTTTTTGAACCTGCAAAAAGAAGATACAGGATTTGAAGTCTCAGAAATGAATATTAAGAATTTTGCTGAGCAGTATATGATGTTTTAAAGGGAAGTTAAGATACAATTTTTAAATATAACTGTCTTCTCAGCATACCCAGTCTATGTCTTTTGACCCTCACATATTTTGATTGCTGTGGATTCTGTGCTTTTAAAATACCTTGTACGAAGTTATTTTGTGATTCAGAACTTTGTGCTAAACCCTTTAGAAGAGCACAGGGGAGGTGTGAACGCAGCAACTACTGATATTTCAAATCCAGTTACGGCTGAGTGCTAAATATTTCCAGGTTTCTTCAAAGGTCTGAATAGTCCTTTTTAGTGGCTGTTTTGTGATGGGTTGACCGGTTCTATTGTCCTTATTGCATTCTAAACTTCTGATATTGACGGAAGTTGTATATAAAGGACTGTGCATAAAGACCAGCTGTGTGTTTGGTAATTTTGCAGACTTACTGTGATCTATTAAAGTGAAAAATACAATGCTGTAGTTCAATCTCTACTTACACATAGCTAATACTGTAATTTTGCAGGAAATGCTGGTACTTTTTTCAACATCTACTGGATTAAAAGTGTTTCTTCCTTTATGGCTTTTTAAATGGAGCAAAGTGAGTACTGTTTCACTTTACAGGTTTCTAATAGTGATGTGTCTTCATTCTGTCTGTATTAAAATTGGTGATGTCCTTGTAGAAAATATGATTGTGAGACATTTTAAATGTATTTTTAACATCAAAGTGAATGCTAATACTACAGTAGTAATTGCCTGACTGGAAAGTCTGGGAGTACAAAAGTTACTGTGTTGTTGTTGGTCTTGCATCAGCATCTAGAAATACCTGTGTAAAAAACCAACCAACCAAACAAAAAAACTCCAAAACAACAAAAAAAACACCCCAAACACACCACCACCCCCCAAATTAAATATAAATGTCTGTACTTTGGCAAGTGTTTCCAGTAAGCAATCAGAACATATTTTTAATAGAAGTATCTTCCAGAATGCATTGCTACTTTTATTTACATCTTTGCCTCTTGAAAGGCATACGAATTTTTGTTGTAAGGCTTTTTCAGAACAGGTATGAGTTCTGTATTCAGGATAATATTAATATGTTAAGGATTAATGGGAGAGATTTTTCTTTCATTTTAAACCACTTTTGCAGTAAATTTTACCCAAGAACTACATGCACATAGAATTTGTGTGTGAATCCATATGTGTGTGCAAGTTCTGCCATTTGTGTGCATGGGTAGTAATAAGCAGGGAACTTCTGTGAGAAGAGCTGTGCACAGAAATAGGTTTCACTTGAAAATGTGTCTGTATAAGTTGCTGACAAACTGAAAGACATGATGTTTCCTGAATATCCATATTTACTGTAATATGTATACAGTGAATGCAATGTATGGTAGACTTAAAAATGAGTTTGTCATGCGTCAACAGATACAATAATCTTTTCCTGGTGATTTCAAGTGGAAGAATAGCTTGAATAATGTTTAATCAAAGGGACTGTTACTGGAATAATAAGTTTATTATAACTGTCGCCATAAGTTTTTTATTTTTTGTGGGTACTTAGTTCATCTGAATTGTGTCCCTTCTCTTTTTCTTTCTCTCTGGGCTGCTCTGGTAACCAATGGGTGAAATACAAAAGACCTGTGCTCCCCAAACAGCACTGCAGAGCTGTTTCTGCCACCGCACGATGTCCTGTGCGGTGAAGCCCATGCTCCATCCTCTGTGACAGTGCCTAAAATGGACTGAGATGTTATTTAGGCACTTGGACTCGAGACGGCAGTTCAGACTATCTGCTCTCCAGGGTTGCAGATGCTAGAATTGCCTCAGCAGAGCTAGGATCTTTCTTTTGGACCACGGAACTTCCCTCTGCTCCTGAACAGGTTTTCCTTAGTGCTACTGTTAATAACAAATGGAAGGGCAGCGCTTTAAAGTGTGGTCCCTGTTGGTTGGCCTGGGGGGCTGAGTTGCCCAGCAAAGGTCCCAGTGTCTGCTCAGAAGTGTTGCGTGTTGAGCTGCTGGGTGCCCAAGCCCTACAGTGATGTGCTTGTAAACAGGGAAGTGCCAGCACTTCTGGTTGTTCTGAGAGGTGGCCTGATTCACTCAGCGTGTTCGCACCATTCCCGACGTGGACAAAGACAGCTTAGATTTCTGTTCAAAAGACAAGCAGAAAAAGTTACTGTCTTGCCCATCTGTTCATCATAATCTAGTTGTTGACAAGCTTACCCTGGAGATGAGAAACACAGCTTTTTACCTTCTTCTTGCTTAGCAAGGGGATGACGATTGCGCTTCACTCTCACTTGCCCGGAAAATGCTCTGACCAGTATGCTCAGGGGTGTTCTTGAATTCGCCACATCCCGAGTCTCTTTCAGAATCACCGCTGGAAGCTAAAAATGCAAGACCAAGGGGTCAAAAGAGATTAAAGAATAAAAAGTGCATAAACAGTCTCTGGAAGAGGGCTAGGACTCTTCAGAAAAGAAACCGTTCCCACTGAACTTGGATGTCCCTCCATATTGTTTATTCATCGCTTAGTCCTGTTTGGGTAAATGCATAAAAAACATTCAGTGCAAAACCTCAGCTCCACCCTTTACTGGGAGAGTTTGTTTTCTCTAGTCTGTCAAAGTCAGCAGAGGAGTACATAGCTGAAGAGCAATTTGGAGTATTTCTCTCTCCTTCTCTCCACTGTCCCTTTGGGTACAGGGTGAGGTTCCCTAAGATGCTCTGAATACCCTGTCCTGGTTATAGGTTGATTATCCGCCTAGTATCTGTTGTTTGATTACAGGCTGAACTTTGACGGAAGACGATGGTTTACAGTCGCAACATGGGCAGAACTGGCTTTGCCTTCATTGAAGTTAGTGACAGAGCCTCCGTCAGCTTCAGCAGCTCAGGGTGAGGCATTGCAGTTGCAACTCAGAGAAAATATGATGAGCTCAGCCTTTTTCTTCTGTCAGAGCTTAAGCGTGTGCTTAAAAGCAGTGCTGAGCTGGGTTACAGAATGGAGCAGACCATCAGCGCACAGAGAGAAAGAAAGTAGAGTTTTTTTAGTAAGGGTCTCCACGCCTTCAGCTACCTGCCAAGCTGTCCAGGAAAAAAAACCACTGGACTACTTGTATTTCTTTGATTGTTTTTATAGTGTATAGTGGGATGAATTATATCAAATATAATTGTTTCAAAATGGTATTTCAAAGTAGGTTACATTTTAAAACTTCCATCTTTTCTGATGTCTTACAGTTACATCAGTGAGAATACTGAGGTATCTTGTAAATTCTGCATCATTGTATACTTTTGATTAAAGTAGCACTTAGCAGTATTGCCACCAGCACTCTGAAATAATGTGCAACTGTTAAAATACCTATTTTGTGTACCACTTTTTATTCTATTCTTCAACAGCATGCGGTTGTGATGACTAGTAGCCTTTAATATGTGACTTTTACTTTCTTTTTAACAAAACATTTTAACATTTATCCCAGTTTTTAATTTAGGAAAATTATTTTTTTTAATACAAAATCTAATGCTTCTGCTAGCACTGAGTATTCTTACAGTAAAGATGATAAAAAAGACCCAGAGGTGCAAAGAAGAAAGTTTTTTCACTTAATGTGTTTAAAAATATATTTCAGTTGATTGTGAAAGTAGTAGAGCAAAAGTGATTTTTTAAAAAAAAATATTTCAAGATACCTTGGTAATATTTTTAATGACTTTGGCTTTTGCTTTTAATAGTATGTGGTACAATTTCATTTAAACTTAATGTTTTTATAGGCCTGTTGAAGGACACCTCAGGCAAAGTTTAACTGGCATTTTTCCAATGTGTTGGAAACCCATTGTGACTTGGGAGTCGCCATTTAAACAATGTCTAGATGCTCTAGTCCGAACCTAGAACATCTGGAACATGACTTGTGAATAGGTACAATTTCAAGGAGGATCTTTACATGCTTAGCAGAACGTGTATTCTAGAAGGTTTTACTGGAGAAGGTGAAATGTAACCAAATCGTTATTTAATCTTGTCACAAAATATGGTGGGTAGACAAGAGAATAATTTCATTGTTGAGAATGGCAAAGAAAGATTGTCATAAATGTAATATGAGAAATTATACATAGACTTTACATTACTGATGCTTATGTCTTCAAATGCAATTCACATTTCCAGAATAATACTACCCTCTTTGCAGAGCTGAGGATAGAGTATGAACACTGTAACAAAGAAGAGTTCATTGACTTACCACAGTTCCCAAGTATCATGTTCTCTTTAAAAAGAAAAAAAATCACACAAAACCCAACCAAAGCTCAACTGTACATGCTATTTCAGCTAAATAAACTGCGCAGAGGATTAAATGACTATATGTGAATATGCATGTGAAAAGACCTAGTATTGCAGCTACCAGTTGTAAAAGCTGTTAGGACCAGTACATTGGAAGATATCGATGTCTATTTTTAAATTAAAATTAAAAAGATTTTTTTATTTGTATAAAGTTGTAATTTTGCTGTTAACTGTAACTTTCATTTTTTACTGAAATACAGTTTTGTAATTTGCATTTAAAATTTCTAATGTGAAAAGGAATTTACAAAATCTAGTTTAATAAAGGATTTTTGCCACAAGTATAGCCTTCTGTCTTTCCTTGGAAGACTACATTTCAGCTTGTATCAACTTTTGTCAAATAGTAGTCTTGGAGTTCTGCATGAAAGCCACTTGCCTTGACTTCAGGATACCATCTGTAGGGAGATGAAGCAACCATCTGCAGGCGTAAAAAGGAACAGATTTGGGGCCTGATTTTAAGTGTTGTGAGTGGGAGCTGAATGCTCACATTACTGAAAATGAGGGTCATGGTTTCAGATTTTTCTTGGCCTGAAGTAGCAGAAGAGCTGCTGTTCGGGCCTAGCTTATTTTGTGGGAGAGTGAGGGTGGTGGTGTGTGTGGAGGGGAGGAGCAGGCATGACTGCTGTAAGGAGGAGGGGTTGGGGTAGGGAAGTGTTCTGGATAGACCTCATTTAGGAAGACCCCTTAGGTCAGGGGCAGTGAGGGATCGGAGACTGAGGAAGCACAATCGCTGTATCGTTGTGGATTCAGAGCTCGTGAGCCTGGCTCTTCCCAAGCCTGCTCTGTGCAGATCAAGTGCAGATATTCCATGTTCCTGGAAGTGCGGAAAGACAGCTAAGAGCAAAGTGCTGGCTAGAGTCCAGCCTATTTTATAAGCTCAGGTTGAGGACAACTGGACTCGACCCCAGTTAACTCCTGCAGAGTCATTCCTATGACTTCATTGCCTCCTAGCTTGGATAGATTGCCAAAACAAGCCAGGTTTGTGCATTTGCACACCGAAGCCCTAGCTAATAAGGTTTTGGGAACACTTGAAAGCTTGGCAGATACTGGTTGAGATCCGATACAGCTGATTCTGAGCCGCAGCTACTGGACCACAGAATCAGTGAATGTCTGGTTGGTTATATGCTCCTTACTTGAAGGACTCCCTGCTCTGGCGGTGTGGCTTGAGGTCCAGCTTGGGGATTAGTCTCTCAAATGGTCCCGTTTTCAAGTGGAGGTACTGGTACTGGACTTGCCTCCTTTCTGGAAGCAGGACAGCGTTTCGTGGAGACCCAGTTTGACTCCTACGCTTCGTTAAACAGTCCATCCTGATTCACCAGCTTCTGTTTCAGTTCCCTTCTTTGTGTGCTGGGCCAGCTCTGAACTCTCTGGTTGCAGCTGGGAGTTTGCTCCTTGGCACTCTAAGGATTTCTGAGTCCTTCTCCCTATTTAAATGTGAGAAGCGGAATATTTCAGTCTGTCCTTGCTTGTGGAAATGACTTGAACTTTGAAGCTGAAAATTGAAGTGTGGTAAAACAAAAATATTGCTCGAGGCAAACAGAAATTTTCAGCCCAAATCATTGAAGTATAATTAAATGTTGTGTCTGCTGGTGGAGTGCATGGGGTAGATCGACAATAGGTGGTGCCCTTGCTAATGGCATAGAGTGATGGTGGCAGCAGCTCTTACTGTGCCCTTATACCAGAGCTGTTGTTTCTCTGTATGGTGTGCACTAAAGGATGTTATCACACATCACGTGCTGTTCGTTCCTTCCTCAGAGGGAGAATACTGTATTCGGAGTATTGTTTTGGTGACTTTTTTTTTTTTCTTCTTTACAGATGGGTGGGGTAGAGTTTGTTTTCAAAATATACTTGCTGCTCTGGGCTAAAGATGGGCAAGATGAGTTTGTTTTTGCACTCAGATTTGAAGATGATAACTTTGGGGTTTCTCCTTTAGCTGTTCCGTGTTGTTTTTTTGTAAGTTACTTGCCTGGACGCTTGGACAATGTCTTTGTGTCAGTCTCTGTTCAGAGGCTGACATAACGACACTGTGCTGTTTGGTGAAGCCCTATGCTACAATGGGTGTTGCTGGTGGTCTTCTTGAGTCTTCTTAAAAACCCTCATGGGGAAGGACCCTCTTGATGTTGCTTGACTTTTGGCATAAGGGGGCCTGGCGGGGCTTCTCATTAGTTGCCATCATTAACTCTGTGGGATAGGTCAGGAGATAAAGTCCCCTTTTTCCTAGAGCTTGAGCGGCTTCTACATGGCATGCAGCTGGGAGGTGCTGTCTTTTGAGGATTAGCTTGAAGAGCCTTTCCCATAAACAAGGCCCATGTTTGTCCCGAATGACAGTTCGGAGCTTCGGAGGATCCAGGAATCTTTACCACCCCCTGGGCCAGTCTGCCCTGTGTCCCTGGGTGCTGGAGAGCCCTTGGGATGCTGAATTGGGTCTGCAGCCTTTCTCTCCCACACCTCAATGGAATATACATCAGGCAGATGGTGAGGGAACCTATGGGGCACGGAGATACCCTGTAAGCTCTAAGAATCTCGTGGGGAAGGAAGATCTGTGGAGGCATGTGGATGGGCCATGTCTGAGGGGGTGCAGGCACAGGCCCTGAAAGAGCGGTGGGGAAGGCTACTGGATCCAGACCAGTACCAAGAGGCTGCTGTGATGAAGAAGAAAGGCCTACTATAGTATGAGGGGCTTTATGCCGGAGGATGGATGGTGGCATGGAGTAGGGGCATGCCAGTGAATTAAGAGGATGGCAAACATGAGGAAGGATCTGCAAAAGCTGACAGGGCAAGGTGTTGTGTGGTGGGTGGGCAGTGCTGAGGTGTCCAGGAGACTCTGGGGCACTGCAGGACCATGCAGTAAGGTAATGTCCTGGTTTGAGCAATATAGGATTAATTTCTCTTTCAGTAATTTTTGGTAAAGTCTCTTCTAATGCTAGGAAAAATTGCATTTTTAGAAGACTCTGGTGTCTGAATTTGGGAAAATATTTACTTGATAGCCAGCTATGGTAGGCGGGTTTCAAGGTCTCACTGTTTTTGAGCTATCCAGCTGTGGGGACGAGAAGGAGCGAGACTCAGGTGCTTGACCCAAGCTGGCCAACAGAATTATTTCATACCATGAACGTCACATTCAATATAAATTAGAAAGTTTGCTGCGAAGTTCGATCTCTCCCTTGATGGCTGCCATCCTGAGAACTTCTTGCCCCGGTGCCGGACCCCTGAGACCTTCCCTTCCTCCCGAAGCCTATAGCACTCACAGTGTCCGACATTGCTGTCCCCTGCTGGCAGTGCACAGCTTCCTACTGAAGCTGAATGGGCTGAGTATAATCCTTGTATATATTATATTGGTATCGGGATCAGTACTGGTTCTTTAGTATTATTAATGTTAATTATTTAGTCTTATTCTATTAAATCTGTTTATATTTTAACCCTTGGATTTCCTTATTTTTCCCGATTCCCCTTCCCGGGTGGGGAGGGGTCATCGGTTGATAGAATAATTGTCTAAACAACAATAAATTGTTGTGGGTTCTTCAGACTGTAACAGGTGCCATGCATGGATGGGGCATTACTGCTGGGGCAGCCCATTTCCTCCAGCTCCAGCAGAGCAGCGCTGATGTGTCCAAACCAGTGTCTGAAAGCAGACCATCACTGGGATGCACCATTCAGAGGTCTTGCTGAATTAAATACAGTAGATAGGGCTCAACATCCTGTGAGCGACTTGTTTTGTACTGTGTTCAGGTTTTGGGTTTTCTTTTAGCTTTATTTATGTAGCTTTCACATTTTAAGAATGCTACAGATCTTTGTCTTGACTGAGACAAAAACTGTTTTGCAGACTTTGGGGGTGGGGAGGACTTGCAGTTTTGGTAGCTTTTTGGGGAACAAATGGGGCTTTTGGCATCCATTCCACGATGGACATATTGGCAATCCCTGCCACTTCAGGGTTTGAAAAAGGCAGCCATGGGTCTATCCCCAGTGCTGCCAGAGGTCCCCGTGGCTGGAGACCCTTGTGCTGTCGTGCTGTGTGATCTTTAACTCAAGCTGCGGAAACAGAAAGGACTGAGGGGGACCACAGGATAAAAGCCACTGTCTTGCTTCCTCCTTATTGTCCTAAGCTGTTTTGTGTCCTCTGTCATGGTGTTGGGTCTAAAACTAGATTTGTGTACTCCTTGTGAGTAGAGAACGTTTTTTCATATGGATCAGGAGACATCTTACATGACTTGGGGAGCACTAAAATAATAGTAAAAATATTAAATGCTGATGCATTTCCTCTGTGTGATCAGGATGTGATATCTGCAACTTTCTTTGGGCAGTAGGACACTGGAGTGTGGCAGTGCTGCTGTGACGATTGCTCTTTCTACAAGCTTGGTAAGCAACTGTAGGGATCATTATTATTTTTGTGTTATCCTGAGAAACAGGACCCTCCTCCTTCTTACACATCCATGGCTGGTTGTACACACTGGACAGGAGAGCAAGCAATGGAAATCCTCTGCTTGCGCCACAGATTTGCTCAGTTTGGTCTGTAAATGGAGGAATGGTTGTCCGGTCAGGTTGAGCTGTGGGAGCTCTACATAACAGTATTTGCTCTGTGTTGGCTAACTCACAAGGCATTGCTTCGGGTTCCCACCTCTAAGTAAGGGTAAAAGTAGTCTTCCTCACCTATGTGTCCTTCTTGCCTTTCCAGATCATCCCCTTTTACTGTCTTGCAGTGCCATACAGGCAAGCCACGGGTGACTGGGAGCTTTGGCTTTTCAGCATTTCCCAAGATAGCCATGTTTAGTGGCTATCTTGATATACTGCAGAGAGAACAGAACGCGCCGGGAGGGATGGTGCACCCTGGGTGGCAGAGGGGCTTCCCCCAGAGAGCGCTTTGGGAGCAATTCAGGGCACCTCCGTCAGGCTCCTGGTCTGAGCCTTCCTCTGGGGAGACATCTCCATGTTCATGGACTAGAAACTGGCTGGTGAAGAGGGGAGCCTGACACTGCAGGGTACGATTGTCCCCATCTCCTCCTTCAAAACAGGAGGAAGTGGGAAAAGCACATTCAAAATGAAAACAGCTGCCGCCTTCATCTTACTGGTTTTCCCAAGAGGAACACCAGTGGCTTTCGAGTTTGCTGAGGCAGGAGGCCTAGTTTATGCTGGCATTTCTTTTCTGACGAGGCTCACAAACAGACTGCCAAAAAAAGGAGACAGGGCAGCACTGGGGTGTGCAAGTGGAGCGGGGGCCGGGGCATGAGCAGCCCCCGGGGCGAAGCGGAAGAGGAGCACCCGGTCCCGCTCGGTGCGGATGCTCGGCGTCCACGTTGCTGGTGGTTTCCTCTGGGCCTGGGAGCCGAGCTGCCCTCAGCTGCGGTTTCCTGGGCTGCTGGGGAGGCAGGGACGGGGGAGTCCCCGGGGGGGGCTGGCCACCAGGGCCTGGCTTGGGGCCACCTCGCAGCAGGGCTTGTGAGAAAAGCTGCTTCCCCCAGCACTTCCCTGCCGTGACAGAGCTCAGCTCTTCGCCTTCCTCGGCGGGGTGAAAGGAGGAACCAGTGTTTCCTCAGCGCTTCTGGCCTCCGTCAGCGTTTTCTCACCCGGGGCAGGAGCGCTGGGGAGCACCTCAGCTCCTCTGAGCCTTGGGCAAGGCCGGGAGGCGAGAGCGGGAAGCTGACCCGGCCCCGCAGCCATGGCCTAGCCGCGGGTTGGGTGCGATTTCACAGAGACAAAAAAAACACCGCAGCCTCCTCCACGGCTTCAGCAAAGCCACTGGGATTCATTTTCGCATTAAATCCAGAGGGGCGAAGGAAGTGTGAATGTCCCCGGGGAGAGAGAAAATCGCAGAGGTTGGACCATTTCCAGAAACAGATGTGGGCTTGCACGCTATGCGTGTGGGAGTTTTTGCCAGCAGGAGAGGGCTGCCCCTCAGACCCCCGGGGCTGCCAACCAGGGCCTGCCCGTCCTGCCGACCCCTGCCAGGGCTCGTCCTCTGCCTGCCCCATGGCAGCATCTGTCCCCCTGCTACAGGCCACCTGCCTGCCTGGCCACTCTTGCCCTCTCCCTACCAGCTCTGGAGCTGCGCGGCCACTCTGTGCCCCTCCGGGCTGCAAATATCTCCTAAGAGCTCCAGCAGAAAAACAACAGTGGGTAAAGGCAGAAGAAATCTTGTTCCCTCAGTAGGGTGGATGGGTATTTTGGGAATTAGTACCTGATTTGCGGGAAGAAGGTTGAATTTGTTCTCAGTGGTGTAACTGCTTTTATGCTAGCCTGTCTAGGAATGAGAGACAGGGGAATTAAGTAACCCTCAGAGCAGTTCCTAAGCACGTTTCGCTTTCAAGAAAGGGGAAGTAGGTTTTCATATTGCCCTGGAGGAAAACACTCCCCATACATCGTCCTGACCGCCGTCTCTGCACTGGCGTCATGGGAGGAATTGTGCTAGGAAGTTAGCACACCGGTTTCTGCTCATCAGATACCAAGAAAAAAGAAGTGTGTAAATGTTAGTTTTGTCACACAACCCAATCTCAAGAGGACTATCCCAGAGAAACAGCTAATCAGTAACCTGTACACAGCAGGAAAACATATAAAAGTAGTAAAGAGTAGTTCTGTAGTTAAGACTGCACAAGGCTGTGGTCTCAGAAAGTGGGGAAATGTCTGCCTGCCTTGGCTGCACAAGTGTATGCATTTAATGTATGGAACAGAGCTATACTAGTCTTGAAAAGAGGCTGGATAAATGTAGATGCCCACACCCAAATGTTAGTGCCAAACCCAAGTTTGATCATCATTTGCACAACTCAGGGTTCTCTGTTTTGGGCCTGAAACATCTGTGCTGCTCGGGTGTGCTTAGGTCTGAGTCACCCAGTGCCTTATGCCCATTTCAGCACCGTTTGCACCCAGAAGCTGGGTGGCTTGGGGCCAAACCTCCCAAGCAGGGGTAGCTGGAGGGCTGCTCTGTGGCCACCTGAAGCGTAGGGCAAGCCGGTCACTGAAGGCAGCTCCATTTCCACGTTACAGGGGGGACAGATCTGCTTTTGCAGGGCAGATGGAGGCGCTCCTTGGCCAACTACCTGCCGGCAGTGCCCAGGCTGTGGCTGCCCCATGTTGCCCCTCTGCCTCCTGATGGCCCTTGCATGGTCCTGCCAGGTGTGGAGTGGCAACCAGTGAGAAAGGTGGCTGGAGGTAGTACCTAGCTGGCATGGAGCCCATGCCTGCAACAGCGGCGACCTGTAGCTGTGGCCCTGTCTCCCTGCTAGCAGCACACCACCTCTCCCTCTGCGCCAGAGCCATGTCGACTCCTTTGGCACGGCTCAGGGAAAAGGGAATGCTTTGGGAAGGGGCTCAAGAGCTGAGCTGAGTTGAGGGTTGAATTCTGTGACTTGCTCTGTAACTCAGGAGGGAGGCAGGAAGGTCCACAGGGAGTGGGTGGCATTTCAGGCATGCTCCTGCATTTAGGCTTTGTCAGGCACGCTCCAGCCTCAGTATGCTGGAGGGCTTTGACTCACCCTCTGAAGACCTCTAGTCCTTCCCACATGATGCATCAGGAACCTGCCTCACGCTAGGTTTTGGATTCTGTTTTATCACCACGTGCTTCAGTTTGTGGCACTGCAATACCAAAGCCAAGGAGTGTCTAACCACTGTGTTGGCTTGCTGAGGAACCAGAGCCTAAATTCATCAGGGCAAAGTAATTAATAGTGTGAGAATTTTACCAAAATTCATGTAGGAACTGTTTGTGAAACTGCATTTTCATTTCCCCTTTCAGATTTATTTCTCTGACAATGAGCAATGCTTCAGAAGAAGCTGTGCCTGGTCTGCTTTGGAGACTTTGGCAATACTCTCGGCCATGCTGTGAGGAACCCTCCCTTTCTCTGAGGTATCTATTCCTGGGAAGGGAGTGCTTTCACCCCCAGGTTGAGATGGGTCTGGGCAACCTACCTCATTTCTCTTGTACTGCCCAGGAACCCTATGGAAAGCAAATAGCCACACCCCAGTTTTCCCAACACACAGCTGGCATCTTGACCACATACATTTTTCCTCCCTCACTTTGAAAATGTTAACAAAAAGAATTAGGCTGCTTTTTAACCAAATAAGCACACTTGTGTGTTGTTTATATCTCTGGTGCTGTGCCTAGACATAAGCAACGATTAGCTTTATTTTGTATAATATAATGATCATCTAGGACAGAAGAAAGGCTTGAAGGGCTAAATAAAATGGGTATCAAGAGTGTCATGTTTTACTTCCTGAGCATTGCACACACCATACTATTGGAGGCAGACCAAAATCAGAGCTGAGCAAATCTGAGAACAAAAAGGAAATCAGGCAGGGGGGACAGGAATAGCTTCCTACCTTGATCTCACCCTTTCTAACATCAGCAGCCTGCTGGTTTCTTCAAGTGAGACAGAAATCAGTGGATTACGAGACAAATGTGTCCTTTTATTGTAAACTGGCCCATGTCTTTACATGACAAAACCCCGGGTAATGTCATCTTGCATAATTGGTCATAAACCCTCAGTTACTTGATATTTAAGACTTTAATTTTTGCTGTCGACTTACTTTTCAATGCAAAAATAATTTGCAACCCTCCACTGCACCCCCATAAACATTTTCCACAACAAAGTGTTTGTTTCTGAAAGTCCCAGATAATGACTCATACTGAGTTTAAAAAAAAGGAGAAGCAACGTATTTTTGAATGTATTAACAATATGCTCTCACAGCCAGATGTTCCCCTTCATTGCACAGCATGAAGGGGTGAAAAGGAGCAGAAAAACGGCAGTAAGAAAGACAAGAAAAAAACGCAAGGATCAAGAGAAACATGTCAGGCTGCAATATTACACCTAACTTTGGAATTGCCTATGTGCTGTGCAGAGAGCATGGAGCTGAGGGTCTTTTCATGGAGTTCCAGGTCACCAGGAAGTGAAGTCATGGAGCAAGTGCATGAAGCATGTGCATCCCTAAGAAAGGTCTCAAATTTTTATTCACAAAACCCCAAAAGAATGGAAGAAACAAAAATAAATCAGACATTCAACTATTTTTAGCAAGTTATTGGGTCAAGATGCTCCAGGAAGCACAGCGGAGGGAAATGGGTGGAAATCAAGACACATTAGAACATGTTTCTTATTCTACAGTCTTGGTCGTTTGCTGATCTCACTCAATTCAAAAGTTGTTTATGAAGTACTTTACAGATGGATGCGCTCTTTATCCAAAATGCAAACTGCTTAGCCAGATGGCCTCACATCTGGATTAGTCTGCAGCGCAAAACAGAAAAGAGTAGTTGCATTTTTAAGCAGCTGCTATCTGTAGTAGACCTATAATGGGTGATGATCACTGAAGACATTTATATCAATGTAATTTGTGAATGGTATTTATTTCTCCACTTCTGACAAGCCGCAGCGTTCTGGTGGAAACATTTTAGAATGTTTGGGTGTCTGATTTTCTTTATCACGATCGCAATGGAAACTTATTGCCTGATTGCGTGCACTGGTATCGGGAAACCCAAACCTGGTTAAAAACAGAAGAATAGGTGTTTAATGTGAAAACTAAGTAACGCAAGTTCTCACATAAACTGATAATGCACTGAAGACCCTTATCCAAAGTCTTGTCTCAAACTAAAAGGAAGACTGAAGTTTTTAAGAAGATAGTATTCCAAAAATGCCTTCTGTGAGCTACCCTTCCTTACCTTCATCCCTGTTGATAATTAACTGAATTAATTTAATTTCGTACAGAAAAGAGACAAATTGATTCCCCAGCCTAACCGTACAGCACTGTTCTGCATGCTTCGTATCGGCAGGTTTACAGCCTGTTTACACAGGTTATATTCTTTCAGCAGCTATTTATGTTTTTTTGGCACAAACTGCCTTTTATCTGCACACAAGTTATCTTTTTATTTCCTTTTTGCTTTATCTTGTAATTTATTCTGTTGTTTTTTAATCATTCTTGGAAGCAGTATGACTTTATCTTGGAATGCACGGTACTGTCATAATGCTAATGCGGACAAATTCGTTAGCTGTCTTCAGAGCGTTCCCATCATGCAAAGAACACAAAACGCATGACTCTAGATCTGGATTAGGCAGCCTGTTCCTACAGCTTCATGGCTACAGATGGTCTGAAATGGCTTCACTGAGCCCAAAACATTTTCTCAAAAAGAGTTTGGTTCCATTTCTCTGTCACTGGCGCTGGTTTTGAGGCTGGTGGGAAACCCACTGCTCACGCCTCTGACTGAGGAGCAGCCAGCCCACTGCGCTGGTCATCGGGGCTCCACACGTTCAGCTCTGGGGCAGCTCCGCTGCTGTGCCAGGGCTCTTGGGCTGCTTCGGGATTATGGGGCAGGAATGCCCTCCCTGCGGTCTGATAGTCAGTGTGGACAACCTTTTGTGCTCACAGCTCCTGGAGTATCGATCGTAGACCTGGCACTTGAAATCCTGAAACTATCATCAGAGCTTTGCTTTCAGCGTTGTTGTAGGAAAGCTGGAAGTGATGAGAGCCTGGCCAGCTCAAGTTGTCTATGCTGCGAAAGGTGTGTGTCCCCATGCCTGTGGTCCCTCCTCCTGCTCAGCCTCCTTGTGCTGGCAGAAGAGGGCATGTATGCTAGTAATATGATTCTGGTTAATCCTAACCAATGCTATGGGGGAATCCTCACTGAATTATGACAAATCCCTGCAAAACAACATTGAATCAGCCCAAAACTACCTGCCTTGGGTTTTGCACAAGGTCAACTAACCGTGTATACTCTCTTTTTTTTAAAGGCAGGGCCATATTCCAGCTTGCATAAAAATATCGCAAGTCTCATTCATGCTACTGGAGTGTGAATCGCACGTAGCACTGGTGGGCAGTTGTCAATCTGCTCCTTTTCTCCTGGCAGGTATAGGACCTGCTGGGCTGCGCTATGCCATTCACCGCTGTAGCAGAGAGGAGGCAGCTGTAGGAACAGCAGAGTGCAGAGAGAAAGCTTTCTGCAGCCTGGAGGTTTTGCCCCCCCCCCCCTCCCCCATCTTCAAGGTTTTTACATCTGCTCTCATAGTCACCAAAGAGAGAAAGACATATACACTCATATACCAACCCACAACAAAACCCACACAGGCAGAGCTGAGGAGCTCTCACCAGGAAGCTGACTTACCCTAAACCACTCCGCAATTTCTCATCACACTACATCTGGGTCTGCTGTCACTGCTGCCTCCGGATGAGCTAGACCCAGTTGCTAGGACTAATTTGGCCTGTACGTGCAGTAGTCTCTGGTTAGCTCTTGAGGTTTTTTTTTTTTCTTTCAACAATATAATTTTTCTGATCTGCTAAAATAGAAGTCCATCTGAAAACGCCAAGAGTACAGAACGCCACTCTTGTACTTTTCTTCCCCTGTCTCATCTAGAGTAGTTGACTTCCGTAAAGTTTATTTCCAACAGCCGCTTTCAGCTTCCTGCGTCTGGTGAGTTCTTTGCGTTTTCTTTTTTTTTTTTGAAATGTCTTAATGTGAATTGATATTCTGAATCAAATTCAGTATCTTTAGTTTTACTTTTATTAATAAGTTTGTGAAATTGATTCACATAATCAGTTTTACTTTTAATACCATCTGTTAAATACTTAGTATTGTGATATCCTGTTAAAAAGTGGTCTAACCGTGCCCCAGGTCATGTCTCTTTTGGATTTTCATTTGTTCCAGAATGTGTTTCCACTTCAGCGTAAAAAGGCCTTGTATAAAAGTAGAAAGAGGGGAGTGATGAGCTGTGCCACGCCAGTATTTTCCATGTTAACTGATATAAGAAAAAAGAGACAATATGGGAATTACTTTAAAAATGGTGGGCTTGATTCTGATCCCCTTTGCTGTTGTATGAACTATGAACCCAGGAGAGATAGGCATGTGTAAACCTGCAACACCTCGAAGGATGGCTTTCTTCCCCATTTGTGAAGTACATCATCGTTACAAGAAAACTGTTCTGCTTCATCTTAAATGTTCTCAAGCAAATTTAGGTGAAGTTTTTATTGTGAGAATTTGAGAAAGGTGAGATTTACGTTCTTAGGACTGTGAAGTTCTTAGGAAGTGAGATTCAAAGTATTTTCTATTTGCCAACATACCTGTCACTGGCTCTGGTTCCAGCGGCAGCCTGGCCCCGCTGGGTCTAACAAGCGCCTCTGCCACCTTCTGAGATGGAAGAGCTTTGTTTGCTGTCTAAATGGCCGCGGCTGTAACTCTTTGCTTTGATCTCACCCCCATGGCTTCTTCTCCTCTGCTTTCTGAGCCAACCACGGTATGTTCATGGTGTGGGACTCCCTTAGAGAGCAGTACGTGTGTGTGTGCATGTGTGTACATCTGTGCACACCCATTTCCAGATTCTGCTTTACAAACCCTGCATCTTATGATGCTCTAGCGGCAGTAGGATGGTCTTGTCACATTGCCAATGAGAGGTAGTTAGTCTAAAAGGTGAATGAGGAGGAAGCACACAGAGGCTGGAACCATCCCTCTAACACAGAGCCCCACAAAAAACCTGAATGTGGCTTTAAGATTTTCTAATTTCTTCTTTCAGCTGTGTTTCCACCTGTGGATGGGGCGGGAGTGGGGCTGTGGCATCTGGAGGAGGCCAGCTTTAACACGGGATTTATCCTGAAGAAAATACTTGCAGAGGAAAAAGGTAGGATGAATGAGATTAGATAGCTGTTAGCAAGCAGCTCTGTCAGTGTTTTTTTGGTGTCAGTACATGCCCATCTGCTGCCACTGTCAGAATAAGGTGGGGTTGTGCATTGCATTGTGCTGCTTTGTATTTCACATTTCCAAACCCCACCATTTACAATCAATGGATGTTTGCAAATGTTCCAGTAAAAAAAGACCATACGTGTATACTCACTCGAATTTAGGAAGGGCTTTAATCTCATTTTTCAAAGACAGCTCTGAAGATGTATAGTACAAGTCCAATTTACCAGAGAAAGTGTGTACAGACTTGATGTGAATACCACGTTTGAGACTTGGGCAGTAACCGCAGGGTAGAAGAGCCCCACGTGCGCTTGCTTCCTGCTACACTGAGAGACTGGACCTCGGTGAGGCATAATACCAAGCTTTATATTCACTAGATTAGATGCTACAAACCAGGAAAAATAGTAGTTTTGTAGCAAAGTCTCTGTAAATTACTGTCATTTAGTCCCATCTTAAGGGAATTTTACTGTGCCAAAGCAGAGTGAGATGGCCTCATGGCGGAAGAGCATCAGGCCTCACATGATTGCCGATATCAGAAGACAGTTCGTATATCTCCATGCCGCAGTAAAACCATGAAGTTGGAGCTATACTTCCAGAAAGTTACCAAAAACGCTCTTCCAGCCTGGTGACCAGCTTTCTCAAGAAAATGTTTATATGTAGAAGTTTGACAGATTCTGGCTCAGCTGCTGCATTGGGAGTGTGAAGTTGGGGATGAAATGAAATCACTCTCCCTGCTGCATAAACCCAGCAACCGAGAGACCGATGCAAAAGTCACGTCGGCTGGTAACAGCTGCCAGTGCCAGGGATATCAGGGAGGCAATCTCTTGTGCAGCGAGGGGCAAGCCATATAAATCCTTAAAGGTATAAGTGGATGCTTTGCAATATACCGAGAGCACACAGGAAACGAGCAGAAATTGTGGTGGCAGCCTTGCAGGCTGCGCCTCTGGCCCATCTTGTAGAGCAGCGGGGCTGCACCAGCGGAAGTTCCCCAGGAGCTTTTCTCGGTGACACTTTCTGATAACCAGCCGGGAGGATGCCCAAGCAGGGAGATGAAATTCTGCTTGCTCCTCTTGCTTTTGCTGTGCAGCTCTAGACGAGTAACAGCAGCTGGGTTAGGAGCTTTAAATGAAAAGGATTTTCCATGAAAAATGCCTCTTCTCTCTAAAGCAACACCCCCCCCCCCATTTTCTTTGTAAAATGTTGATGCTGTGTGTCTGTAGTTTTCATTAAGAAACAGTTGAACATTACTGAATGCACTGTTCAAGTGATGAATTCAATTTGGCATTGACCATACAATGAAAAATTGTGTAATTTTTTATAATGCTTTTGATTATGTTTTGAAAAGAAATAAAAGAAGTAACTTGCCTTTTTCAAAGTCTTAATGAGACATTTCAGGCATCGTGCTACACAGCTTAACATCATTTCCAAATTAGGTTGTCACTTTTTGGCCAGTGGTGTGTGGTTTTATTAAATCAGCAGTTTTCAAATGTTTCCATGCTATGAGCACGGCTTACAGCTGAAAAATGGGATAACCCCAGCGTGGTAATTAAGAAAGGAAGTTGGCTGCAGCTGTCTCAAGCCCACTATTAAAGCATTACAGCTTTAAAATACTGGACAGGATCACACAAATACAACAAAGCAATGTAACAACAAAATTTGTGGGCTGTAGCCTACCATTAGCTCTTCTCCACAAAACCAAATGCAGTTTCATACGCGCTGAGCAGAATTTAGTTGTGCTTCAATTCTTATGTCAGTGAAGAACTGGAAAACCTTCCTAATCCACCAAAAGGGTTGGTCTACAGTGGAAGGGGAGACATTTGGAGCCAGCAAAACCTCTGTAATGCAGCAGTGAGCGTAAGCACTGGAAGTCACGGGTACAAAACTCTGGTGAATTGGGTCTAAAATGAGTGGCTGCCCAAGTAGCAGGGAGCAATAGTCCCAGCAGGCCACGTTCTGCTGGAGGCTGTGCCGAGGGATTGCTGTCGCTGCTGGCACGGCAGCTGGGGGATAGCTGGGAACACAGTCTGAACACTTACTGCGCCTCGCAGGGAGGGTGCAGGAGCATTTGCTCGTGCCTAGCCCCGCTCATGGCCATGCCCTGCGTTTGTTGCAGATTCTTTGATCTTTCCCACCCTGCACAATCGCTTGCCGCTGTGTCTGCATCGTATTTCTTTTGCACAAGGAATCGCATTTAGTCTGTGGTTACAGAAGCCAAGGAGACGTGTAAATTCCTAAGGGATGAGGGTGGGGCTGAACTTGGCATGCTTGTCTTTACCTGTCAAAATGTACGAGTCCACTGGAAACCACACGTGGATTCTGCTATGGTTTGGGGTTTTCCCTGATGGGGGGACGTGGTGACCTATCGCATAGGAAAGACCCAGCATGTGCCGGAAAGGGAACGAACACCTCTCCTGGCAGAAGCCAGCACGAAGGGCTGTGGTTACATACCGTGCACAATGCCGCTTGTCACACACAAGTGTGAGCGTGGAGTACCAAGTCTCAATAACTGACACTCGCTCAGTTTGAGGTTGTTGTACCATCTGGTGATACCTCTTTTCCTCATGAGTGAGTTGCTTTTGAAGGTTATCCTGGTTTATGTCAAACTACAGGTAAGACTGGCTCTCCCAATATAAAAGTGTGAGACCAAGACCCCTACGTAGTTAGCGGTCTGTTTTAGTTGTCTCTTGTGCACACGGTCATCAAAAGAATATGAAACCCGTCACTCTCGCAAGAAAACCGTTCTTTCCTTTTGTTGATAGGCATGCAAGTGGACACACAGTTTGCAGCTTGCCTTTTTTTTTCATTAAATGACTGTGCTTAAAAACTGGTAAAGTCTTTAGAGTTCAAAGTTATTGAATTAATGACATACTGAACTATCTAATAACTTCCTCTCATCATCTGCATGCTTGTGTTTTTCTCATTAAAAAAACATGTTACGAAACATCTGTCTTAAAAACGCCTCATGTAATTTTTTTTGTTTCCATCAATGTAAGTGCAGCTTTTTAACTTCGTGTATCTTTCAGTGGAGTTTTAATTCTGGATGAAAAGCCATTGGGTAAAATAACTCTGAGTTTGAATCAAGTCCACCAGGATTCAAAAATAAAGCATGGGAAATGTTCTCATAATGTTCAAACATAGCTCTCCTAAAATATCTCTCTTTTCATATGTGTGATCATTTTCATGCAAAATATGTAAAAATCAAGAATATCATGGAAAACTTTCTATGCTTCTCACTAAAACTCAGAAATTTTGCATTAAGATTTACCGTAGCGTGGGGATTTGCATGATCTTTAAACCAACTGAAAGCCAAATAGATGTCAGCTTTAAGTATCTGAAATGGCTTCTCAAAATACTGAACTGAAGAATGAATCAGAAGGATTTATATATTACTTTTGGTGGTAAAGAGTAGAGGTTTTTCTCCTCTTAACTTATTCCACATGACCCAGTGATGTCTGTGGTATTGTACGTTTTGTATAAAAGTGACAAGAGATTAAGGTTATACCGGAATAGGAGAAAAGTAAAGGGAAAAGGTCCGTGAAAGATACATTCTGTTCTGGCATATGGTTGGTGTAAGATATAAATCAATGTAAAATCTGAACTACCAGGTATAAGTTATGCTAATTTCAGACAAAAAAAAAGAAATCTTGACAGCATGTTCATTTGAAAGTGGGCTCTAATCTTAACTCTGCATAAGACATAGGCAATTTGATGTAGGCAAGTAGGCATGCCCATTTATTGTGTTTAACTTAATTTACTACAATTAAGGAGTTCTAGGGAGGCTACATAGTGAGTAAAAGTATTTTTCTACCTGTCCTGTAAATACATATTAAGTCTTATTTTATCCTTGTGCTGGCTACAGTGCATGAATACTGAGTTGTGGGGTAGACAACTCCTTTTTTAATTTATAAATCAAATTAAAAGATAAAGACCTTAAATGAACAAATGCAGGCAAAGTTATGATAATTGTATGTTTTGTATTGCACCTTCTATTTGCAAAGTGACTGGAATTATTTCCAAGCAAGACCTCCAAATTTCTAATGTTTTAATGTACATGCATGCACACCCAAAATTTCAGAATGAACTTAAAAAGATGGCAGTTTCCCTCTGGCTGAAATCTAGACTATGATTTTAAACAGTCTAATATATACAGAGACAAGAAAAAAATTTTTGTTGCTGGCAGTTCTAAGGGGAAAAGTTAAAATTGTCAGCCAGTTTCTCAGTGTAATAAAATAAATAACCAACCAAATTATTGTTGCTTACTTTACTAGCTTTGCTTATTAACTTGAGAACTTTAACATTCATCACAGCAAAACTGGTGACATGCAGTAAATATGCTTTCTTCCCCCAAAAAAAACCCAGTATATTTTAGCAAGAAGTCATTATTCTGAATTGTTTGATCAACTGAATCATCATTATTTGCTGCTCAAAACACCTATACATTCAACATATTTTATTCTTATCACAAAATACGCAAAAATAACCTTCCACCAAACATTGGATAATTCTGTTCTAACTAATATTTTCCTCCTCCACCTTTACCTCCCACTGAAATCAAACTTATGCAAATACACAACTTAATGAACATGGAGAACCTCCTTCTCCTCACCCTGAGGTAAGGGGGAGAAGATCTGGTCTTGAGAGTCTCCTTACATTGTGGTAGGCATTTTATAAAACCAGAGCAAAGTTCAACCTGAATAGACCTCTGAAAGTAACCTTGGAGATCTTGCGAGGGATCTGTGGAGGGCAGTGGAAAAATGGTAGGACAATTTTTGTATGACTTTTTAACATCGGGGAGGATGTTACATCACCTGCATTGTTCGTATATTAGCTATACTGTTTATATTGATTACTTGTTAGTGTTTAAGGGACCAAGTCAAGAAGATCAGGCACTGTGCGAGCAAGGGAGAGGAGCGCAGTCCTACCCCAGGTTAGAGCCAACAGCCTGCAGTCAGCCCTCTCCACTGCGGAGGGCTTGACACAGGCTCTGAACACAAGTGTGTATGTGGAGTTGCCAGGTTGTTAGTTTTAACATTTTACCAAGTTACACGTCTGCAGGGTTTAATATAAACCCATGCATCTCCTTAAAAACAAATCATTATAAGATATCATAAAGACGTGCCTAAAAAATTTAACGGCTGCACACACAGCAGAAATGTAATTGTTTATGATGTATGACTATGTAATTTATGTGTATATGTAAGACTCCATTATCTATCAGTTATATACCTGTGGTATTGCAAATCCAGATTTAGCACAACGGTCATTTCTGCTCATGTGTATGCAAATACACATACGTACCTATATGTAGAAATAAAGTAATTTAAAGACCATGGTAATTTCAACAATGCATCCATTCTTTGATGCAAAATATGTATGCAGGTTTTCAAATGACGGTAAGATCTCTTACACTGAATATGCGTCTGTTTTGTATAGCAATCTGTAGCAGTCTTCTGCAAATGAATGTCAGCGTATGTATATATGCGTGTCTAGATATGTATATACATATGCAAGCATGCATGTACTTATGAATGTCATATTTTTGTACATGGATGTATAGATTCATTATTGCAATAGTTATGTTTTGAAATATACATTGATTTATTGTCAATATTTTATGCATATACACTTCTATGCACCCAGTCTAGCAAATAACACATAATTCTACAAGAAATTACAAATGCTTATTTAAAACTAATGCATATTAGTTGTGTATGAGAGGGAAATGGATGCTTCACGATGATTAAGCCTGTATTTGCAGATGCCCAAAAAAATCCCAAAACAGAAATAGGGAAAGTGATGGGTTTTCTGGAAGGAGAACACAATCATTGTTGGAGGTTGTAAATAAAAGAGGACTTCACATTTTATGAGCCAAAAAAATTTGAGGGGATTTTTAAGAGTTAAACCTGTAAAAAAAAATCTACAAAAATATGTTGTAAGTGCCTTTTTCATTTGTCTCAAACTTCAAGAAAGGTGAACTGTGTTAAAAGAGGATGTGGCATGAAAAATTTGAAGTGGTTTGGGGCCCAAAGCTGCAAACATTTCCACATGTGAATAATTCTACACACACAGTAGTCTCATTGAAGTCAATTCCTTAAATATCTTGCATTTTATAATATCAGTCCTTCAGTTTGGCTACAATGCAGTTAGACTTGGGTGAAAATTTGCTTTTTAACCGTGAGTCCACTCTGACAGACAGAGTGACTTTTCATAGGCATGTGTGATAGCGCTGTAGTCAGCGCGTAGCGCTTTATCCATGTTCATCTGCAAGCGTATCTGTATCCCCATCTGGACCCAAAAGTAGTTCTATGTCAGTGATGAATATATATATATGTATGTGTGTATGTACAAAAACAGAGACTATGAGGGAATGCAGACGGACAGATGGCTGGCGAACTTCTGTGCTTGAACATACACACGTGTGACATTTGTACACCAGCTGCTCCACGTATGGCTGTGTCTGTGGTGAGACTCAAGAAGAATTTCTTCTCTGTTTAAGAACAGAGAAGAAAAATCATCACAGGGAAGGGTGGGAAAGGAAGGTGACATACGCAGTATCTTGCACAAGGAAAACGCTCAGTAAGCGCAAGGGCATGTGCCACACTTTGGGCATGACATGCCGCTCCGTTTCTCCTGACTTTGGAGGATATTGGATCAGACTGAGAACGGCACATGAACTGGTTCTCTGTGAAGGGGTTATTTCCCTACACTCGATTTACCCAAATTTTAATTTGGAGAGGATGCAACATTTATGCTGAAAATGGGTCACTTCTGAAAATGCCCTATAGTGCCACGAATACCACGTAGTCCGTAATTTACCATGTCATGCCATAAACATGTGCAGAAAAATAACTTCAGACTCATAGTTTGAATTTTGAAGCAGGTACTTAGCATTGTCAGATCTCATTGACTTCTATTGAATTTAGGATCTTGGGTCAATACATGAGAGTCTTACAGATTTTTTGGTAATTTTTGGAGTGGTTCTAATCATTTGTGTTCATGTTTAATTTGTAAGTAGCTGGATCAAGGTGTGATTAGTCACAGTTAAAGGGTGCTTGAAGATAAAATAAATAATTCTTTTATCTAAATGTGTAATTAATATGAGAGTTAACTAGTTTTTCTCAGTGACTGTAGTAAATTGAATAGACTTTTAGACATGTCATTGTCCATTGCTTATGTATATTCATTATAGGTACTATTACTAAAGTAATGAACTAGCAATTTTTAATTTCAGGTTTCTCATTATACAGTTTTATATGTATGTGCAGTGTGTAAGCATGTATGTAAATATGTACATTTTCTTATATGGAAAGCTTTCATCCCTTTACTAGGACTTGACATCTAATTTTATCTTCTAAACAGCATTGGTCTGTATTTGTCATTATTTTATAGTAAGATTCCCCAGTATCAGTATGAGGGAATTTCCTTTAAATCTGATGACCTGAATTCCCTTGCTAATAATAAAGTTGGCAAGATGACCGAATATTTGATCATAAATCCTTTTCTTCACTTTCAGTTGTTAAAACCGCCAAAGAAAGAAACTGGGGATTAAATTTTCAGATGTTGACTTGATCCAGGAGTGATTTTTTTGCAAAGGCTCCTAAGAAAGTGGTTGTCCATTTTCTTTAAATTTCATAAATTAGAAATTTTAAAAAAATTAGTCTTGTATTTTTTCAAAACAAAGCACTGAAATTTGAAAACAGGAACAGGTTTTCAGTTTTGTGAATAAGGAGTGAAAGAAAAAATTTCTAAGTTGTTATGTCTGTAATTTTTTTTAATGCTGGAAGAAGATTGTTTTTGAGATGACAAGACATCCTGGCTTTGAAAATATGGGTTCATTGCATGTTGCTCGCTCTTCTAACTTTAGGAAGCCATTGCAGGTGCGATTGTACGTAAGGATAAAATATCTGTGTAAAAGCTCTCATCCAAGCTTCTAGACATCCTCTCAGTTCTTTAAAATATAAAAACACATTGAGAGATAGACTGGCAATTAATCCATCAGTGTCATAAATATACCCGACAGCTGAAGCATTCTGCCAGTGAAGTAACTTGCCATCTTGCTCTTGGGCCAGAGAATAAAGATGGCCCCTGTGGTAGCCTGCTTGGAAAGTGAATGAGTTGAATGCTGATCTTTTTTGGTGGAGTCGTTTGGGTAAAAGATGCAGCGCCTTGCAAAGGTACGGGCTGTGAGACAGTTCTCCTTCATGGCAGCGGTACCACTACTGAATGCCACTATGGACTGAAACGCTGACACTGCCTGAGGCAGCGGGAAGCTGTTTCCTAGGCTGGCAAGACCAGGGCCACTTAGTGCTATAGATCAAAATTGTCTTAAAACGAGTTTACAAACCAGAAGGCAGCTAACACAAATGTCAGAGCACCAGCTTAATGAATGCATGACAGGAAACTTCACAGCAAGGTGCCATTTGCTTGCAGACCAGCTGCAGTCTCCAGACGGACTACAGCTGATGTATTTGTTTTCAGCAGCCCCGTGCTGTGGCAGCAAAGGCCGGTGCAGCAGTCTGCAGGTTTGTGTCTGAATGGGGCAACTCACCCATGGAATTGAAAACAAGGTAGCATGACCTTGGCAACCTAGTGATCTAGCTGAGCAGCCAGAATGGACCCACAACGGCCACAGTGTCTCTGTCGGGGGGGGCAGTCGTCTCCCTGCTGCATCTTCTGGGTGCTGCCTGTAGGCAGGCAACAGCACCTCTGCCCTGTCTTGATTTCCTGCCAGCCTTCCTCCTCCTCCTCCTCGCAGGAGTTGTTCTCAGGCCCCATCTGTCCCCTGCAGTGCCTACTGCACCCACGGAGGTGAAGGTGTCACGCTGCGCGCTGTTCTGGTCAGTGAGGGTAGTCACCACGTCTCCTTCCTCTCCTCGAGAGCCTCTAACTAAAAGAGGCAAGGAGAGTTTTTACGTCTCTGCCGTGCGGTTAGAAGGAGCAGAGATTACAATCAACATAATAGAGAAGAACTGTAGACACTGTTTTGCAGACCCCACATCTGCGTGAGGTGGGACTTACATGAGTCATGTGGGCAGGCAAAGACAATACGTGCATTCAAACATCGCACAGCAAGTGGAAGTCTCTCCAGTGGTTCTCAACTTTTTTTTATTAGTGTAAATATTTTTATTTCCTCGCAATGTCAGGCCTCTTCAAGAGCTAGTGTACACAGTGCTCAAACTGAAAAATTAGCCTGCTGTTATCCTGATATCAACAGGAACTGCACTGAGATGTAATTGTGGTAGGGACCGGATAATGGCAATAATAGTTAGCATGTTAATTGCTTTAACTCTCTGAAGCGTTTTGTGACTGCCTGATCTAAAAAGCCTGTTGTCTTGCCTGCGTGGTTTGTTTACTTATGAGCTAATTCTTCCAAATCCCAGCCTACCCGAGGGTGCACTATCAATACCCAAGGTAGGTTTTGAAATTAGGAGTTCCTGACTCTTTTTTCCTCTTTTTATTTTCCCCTATCATAAGACACTGTCCATCCCTTGCAGCTGCTCAGCCACAGTGAGCCATGCTCACAACGATCTTATAGTAGATGCCAGAGGCATTCCTGGCGTAAACTAAAATCCCATTTGGTTCAGTTGATAAACTTACCCCTTTTGATACAAGCGGTCCTGCTTTCCTTTGTTGGTAGAATTATTTCAACAAATATTAGATTAGTTTTTCATGGGATGTATATTCACGTGAATCCTCCAACTGCAAAGACCTTGGTGCTGCTGTGCTCCTCTTCCCATCCCCTCGCGTTATGGGTTGGTAATGCTGCTCACCTTGTCTGTATCACATTCAGCCGTGATTAAGTGTGAGACATTTACTTGCATGAGATTGCTGGAGGCAGTGCCTGGAGAGCGGCTGTTGTATGGCTTCTTGTGCTCACGTCGTCAGTGAAGTCTGAGGGCTCTATAACCACACACCAGTGCCAAGGTTCTGTATTCCAAAGACAGAAGGAACAAAAATAGGAAAGCAAAGGAAGTAAATGTTGCATTAGTTACACAGACAATATGACACAGCCGAAAAAAGCGGTGCTCTGTCTAAAACTGTGCAAGAATATTCTTTGAGGTTAATCTCAAAGTTTATTAAAAGTCACTATTCAGAATGACTGCATCAGAATTAAACATGTATTCTTATACTTAATAATATTATAAAAGCTCTCACTTATTACTCAAATAAAATCTTCTATTGTTACGAGTGGTGAAAGCATAAACCAAAGTAGTGTAAAAGAAGATACAGGTTTATATGTGGAATTCCAGATCCAAAATAGACTTGATAAAGTTGGTAAAATCTGAAAAACCAAATTGTTGGGGAAAAAAAATAGTTTGTCAGCAGCTTAGACTCAACCAGCTGCGATCAGAAGATTTTGTGTAGTCTTTTAATCGGCATAGCCTGCTGTACTATCGGACCGAGACCGTAGTACATAGTATGAGGGAAACGTACCAAAGCTTTTGCAAATATTTACACAACTGGTTGTATACTGAGGTGTAGAAGTGCCCAGTACTGGCCTGTCCTTTAAAGGACATTGTTTTCTGTTGATATTTAATCTAAAGGGTTTTCCATTAATTGAGGTGAATTTGCGTAATTATTTTAATACACTAATACTGCTCTTACCCCGAGGCTGCATCAAGGACAGGCTTTGAGCACAATTAAAAATGTGCTTTCAATATGCTCATATGTAGGTAGTCCCACCTATATACGGAGGCACATGAACTCCAAATGGCTGTGAACAAAAGCAAGGTGAGGACCACTGACGGCAATCTGTCCACAGGACCGGAATATGGAGCTTGTTACATACTGTTCATTTTTATTCATCAATGGGTTGTAGAACAATATCATTTACTTTGAAAACAATTCTGCATTGTCGTGGTGGAATATTTCAGGTTTTCCTATTGTGTCTGTCAACTAGCCATATTCACTAGTCCTTGATATCTTTTTCAGTCTTTAATCATTTATGTACTTTCTTTCAAAATAGCCAACACAATCAGACCTGGTAATCAACAAGCTGAGTACCCGAGCAATCATGAAACGTTTGTGAAATAGCAAAACTCTTGCTTCGGACATCCTTATTTTCCCTCACATTCAAATATACATGAAATAATGAGCCTGAAGGCATTAAGGACTACTTGCACTAGGGAAATGTTTGTTCTGAAAAGGAGACCTGGTACACCCTAACTTTCTCCTGGGAGCATGCAGCTTTGTCTGAATCATACGCTACTGCTTGTGGTGAATTGCAGTGTTTTCAAACAGTGCTGCTGACACAATTTTGAAGTAGAATACCCTGAAGGAAAGATGATGATGCATTTAAGTAATTGGACTGTGTAGCCTGCATATACTTTTTGAATTTTTCATCGATATATTTTGTAAATGTCTTGTTTAATTCCCTTAAGAGCTTGTTTGGGGAATGGAGAAGGTGAAACAGTGGAGTTAGTGCTACTAAATCTTTAAAAGCAACTTTCCAACTGCTGCCACCAAAACTTAATCTCACAAATCAGCTGGTTTCCCGGCACTGAGGAATGCCACGAAGTGGCCTCAGCCTCCATCCCACTTCCTAGAAGCGAGCTGCGATGGTGAGAGCATGGTCGCGCCAGCAGACCAGGAAGCCCTGTCTGTTGCAATGACTCTTCTAGATACCCGTAACTCAAGTACGCACGAGGACTGCCCTGCAGGCTTGGTGCCGCCTCTATAAAACCGCGTACTCCGGCCAAGCCGCTGGCACATCTTCTTTCGGCCAGTGCATCAGGTGGGAGAGATGCAGGTGTGTCGGCAGCACGAGAGGAGGTAGGGCACTGCCTCACTACAAAGTGAAAGCGGGGGAGTTGCCAGTAGCAGTTGTCAGTGCCTGTAGAATGTTCTCTCTGAGCTCGTCTAGCGCTTCTCTCTTCTTTTCCTTTTTTTTTTCCCCTTTGTGGAGTAAGTCAAGGCTTTGAGTGTAACGAGAAATGTGCGTGAGGGGGCTGGTGGGGGGGGATAGGGTACTGAGACTGGCGAGCGTTACGGTAACGTAGAGTGTACGCTTTTTGTGGCCATCATTCATTTCTGTGTAAATAACCTTAAGCTGTGACTTCTTTCTTCATATATGAAGGAGACAGAAATGTATTATTTTGTAACATACACAGGACATTCTGAAATTATGCAGTGATACTTTTTTTAATTACTTCTGTTGAGCAGAACTAATTTGCCTTCAGTTTTGCAGTTAGTGATTTTTGTAGCATCTTGTGCATCGCCCTGTGAGAGCAGTGAATCTTGCACACAGCTAGTGGGGAAGAGGCAAACGCTTTCAAAATAGGAAAATTTGACTGAATGCTGGCAGGAGCTCAAAAGCAATTACATACTCTGAAGAGATACTCTCAGTTCAGTTTTACAACAGAGTAAATGTCAGGGCAGCTGTATCCCCTTCAAATGAAATGGTTTGACTGGGGCAAGCACTGGTGGTGTGGCTTTCTTTGGCTTGTGCTTCTTGCTTGTTGAAAGTGATTCGTAAGAAAAATTTTGAACTTTTGTATTTTTGCTGTGAATTCTTCATTGCTTTTGAAAACTGTTAAGGTTCATGTTGCTTGAAATTCACACCTAAAGACTTTTCTTCCTCATTGTCACCAGTGGTTCTGTGTTACTGTTTGTTATAGGATTGCTTAAGTAGTCAAATTGGTTAGTGAAGGGCTTTTTTTCTCTTGGCCACCTCTAGAGAGCATGGGTACATTTTCAAGGGAATCTGAACCAGCTGGTTAAGAGGGGTCAGGATTCTGTCAGTCTTGATGAGAGTCAGAGGCAGGAAATATCTCACTAAAAGCAGCTTAGTAGCAGTAACACCAGAGCTAAATTGATTTTATTAGTTTTTTAGAAAATTGGAGGGAAAAAATAGTTGGTGTCAGCGCAGAATGGCAGAGGTGATAGGACTGTTAGCCTCCACGCAGCAGCAAGAAGGTTATTTACGTGAATGGCTGTTGCATGTGCAGCCAGCTGGGAGCGAACGGCAAGGTTCAGCATCCTCGATGTGGTGTACTCCCCATGGTTCCCCAAAGACATGTCCAAGCGTCTTTATCTTGATGGCTAATGTTCTGTTCTCTGTGGGTTATAAATGTTACATTTTATTTTTACTCTTCCAGAAACGTCTTTTGACTCACTGAAGAATTAAAACCGACAGCACCACAGAGCCGTGTGGGAGAAAAGGGGATTTTGGACTCAAGTGACACAATCAAGTCTTGAGAATTAGAGAGAGTTGGATGGTTTCTTGCCAAATGGAAGTTATCTAGAAAGTCTCTGAGACCACTGCATCTCTCTGTCCCACTCCTGCTGCGCCGAGATAGTGGACATTAATAAAATGCTGGATTCAATCAAGTGTGTCTTGGTGGGAGACTCTGCGGTGGGGAAAACATCTCTCTTGGTACGTTTCACCTCTGAGACTTTTCCAGATGACTACAGACCCACCGTATATGAAAACACTGGAGTGGATGTCTTCATGGATGGTGTACAGATTAGCCTAGGGCTTTGGGACACATCTGGCAGCGATGCCTTCAAAGGTATTCGCCCCCTCTCATACCAACAGGCAGACGTCGTATTAATGTGCTACTCGGTGGCAAACCACAATTCCTTTCTAAACCTGAGGAACAAATGGATCGGCGAGATCCGCAGCCATTTGCCCCGCATTCCTGTTTTGGTAGTGGCTACTCAGACTGACCAGCGCGACACGGGGCCCTACCGTTCCTCCTGCATCAGCCCGATAGACGGGAAGCGGCTTGCCCAGGACGTGCGAGCAAAAGGCTATTTGGAGTGCTCTGCCCTCAGCAACCGAGGGGTGCAGCAGGTGTTTGAGAACGCCGTGCGGACAGCAGTCAATCAAGCCAAAAAGCAGAACAGGCGGAAGCTCTTCTCCATTAATGACTGCAGCATCTTTTGAGGACCATCAGCAGCGGGTTTGCCTGCGTTCAGTCTTTCTGTCTTTGCACAAAGACACTGTGGCAGAGAGGATGGGAGGCGAATCAAAGGAGGACTCCTGGCAGGACCACAGCGCAGGTGCCCCTAATGAGACAGATGTGTACTCTATTTGATCTGCTCCCCTCAACACACATGGGCACTATCTTTAAAAACAAAAGGTGTGGGTACATACGCTTATTCACAAACCTGTGTTTGGACTTTGCTAGCCTGGACTGGAGCAGGCCTAGTCTGGAGATCTGCAGATAATAGCTGTGCTGATTTTGTTGTTGTTTTTGATGATGTTCCTCAGTTTGTCTGCACTTATTTAATGACAAACTTCTGCCTGGATCTTGGCTCTTGGCAAGTCTGTCCACGTGGAGTTTTTTTTACTCTAAGAACTTAGTGTATAAAATCTGACCACTGTGTATTCTATTTAAAAGACACTTGTCTACGTTGTTGTAAAATCCTGACAGTTTGTTTTCATATTTTGGAGGTTCTTCCTTTAGCTAACCACAGAAGCAAATTGTCCTATCCATATAATAAATGGCCTGCAGGCAAGCCTAGCACTTCTTAGACGTGCCCGAGTCACTGCGTAACAGTAATCAAATACAGTACATCCAGCATAGGAGTGATCAAAACTTAGCGACATTTGACAGCTGTCCTCTGGCTTTGTGAGATTTATTATCTTAGTCTTGTTCCTCAGCAATGCGGTCAAATACGGGACAAACCAGGAGGAAACTATCCCAGTTCTTCCTAGACCTCACCTGGTTACAACCCCAGAAGGGCTGCCTTGCAGTCAGGGCTGGTTTAGACATACGGTTAGGGTGGCAGAGATGAATCTGTGCTATCATCACCTCTGTTGCCCCTGCTGTAATTCTGGGGACAAAAGATTTTAGTCTCCAGGGATGAAAGGTATTTTTTCATGAGCACTAAAATTCTCACATACATTTCGTACACTTCTTCTCGAAACAGTGGTTCTAGTGAAACCAGTCATCTACTATAGTAAAAAATTAAATACATGGCAATGTTGAATGTGTGTATTTAGAATGGCTAAATAACGTTTTTTTTGAGTTTGCATACTAAGTATGACTGCCTGGGTTGTATCCAAATAAGACTGAAACAGGCTTTGCATCCTGGGGAGCCTAGCAATTCTAAGAGTCAAATCCTGATGTACCTACTTGGGCCAAGTTACCCTCCTGCACAAAAAGCCAGGCTAAGGAGGTGGAAACTCCAGGTGTGTAAGAGAACTCTGCTGGAAGATGTAGTGGGGTTAACACACACTGCTGTACATTCCTCCTGAGTTGTGGTGTTCCCCTCCTGTTCAGGTTATCTGTCCCCTCTGCCCCGCACTGTCTCTCGTCTTGCAGATCTGTCTCGTCCCAAGGTTTCTGCTGCCCATAGAGGAAATCCCTTGGGGGATTTCTTAGTGCAGCAAGATTTTTATTCTCCTTTTCCCTATCTTTCAGCTAGCTCAGAACTGACCTTTGAGGGGCTTATAGCATGGTGCCATAAAAGATGTCATGTAGCATGGTAGGATGATTGTCTCTCCACGTGGATCCCGAGAGAATGACCTGTGTCTGTTCAGCTGAGCCCCGACTCATGTGTTTCAACAAGATGCAGCCGCTTGTCTAATTCAAATCCAAGGTGGGACTTCAAGAGTTACCCTACAAAGCAAGTAAGCTATAGCTCAGATCTTTGTCCCTGAAAAACTGGTTGGGTGCTCTTCTCTATACTCTGTTCTAGCTCTGAGCATCTTTATAAAGAGACTTTCCAAATTAAATAATTTTCCTCCTATGAATTCCAGAGATCATCTCACTTGTGATATAGGTGAGCAAGCATTTGCATTGTGAGAACCTTGAATAGCAGTGCTGCACGGGACACTTGATGTTGTGATCGTCCCGCCAGCTCCCAGGCTGGTGAATAGCACTCATCAACCTGACTGTAAGAGAGGCTTCTGGTCATAAAAACAGACTGGTCTCATACAAGGTTTTCCGATCAGCTTTAAATCTTTACAAGCTGGAAGAGGGCAGGTTTAGATTAAACATTAGGAAGAAGTTTTTCACTTTAAGGGTGGTGAGGCACTGGAACAGGTTGCCCAGAGAGGTTGTTGAAGCCCCATCCCTGGAGGTGTTCAAGGCCAGGCTGGACGTGGCCTTGGGCAACCTGGTCTGGTGGGAGGTGTCCCTGCCTGTGGCAGGGGGGTTGGAACTCGATGATCTTCAAGGTCCCTTCCAACCTAAACCATTCTATGATTCTATGATTCTATGATTCTGCACCCAAGCACAGAAGACGAGGGCTTCCATCACTGCCCATCTTTTCTGTACTCTTCTCTTTCCTACTTCTCTTTCTCTACGGGTGTTGATTGAAAATCCTTTGTCCCCTGAAACACTAAAACTGACATATTTGTAAAAGAACCTGAACAGCATGATACTTACGCAGAGTTACACAAGTGGCTAGGTATTTGCAGTCCTCAGTTAAAAACTTTTTGGCTTTTGGAAGACATATGTTTTCACATCTCAACTCTTGCAATGCCTCTTCACTGAAAGTTTTGGTTTTTGTAACCCTAATTTAAAAGTAGCCATTGTTGCTGTTTGAACATTAAAGATCACATGCAAATGTCACGTTGTGAATCTTCGAATCTGTTACAATTGCGGACATTTTTGTTACGGTGCCCACTCCACTAATGGGTTTAATACCTGCTTTCAATTTTTTTGAGACATATTTTTGCCAGCATGTTCTATTAAATGGCCTTTTTTCTCTTCCGGTTAAGCTTTGTTTACAACATTTCATACTGCTGTTTTTAAGTGTTGAAGAGCAGTAACTGCTAAGCCAGGAGGCTGTGGTGTGGTATCTGCTGCAAGATGCCAGTATTCAGGGACCAGAAAGCTCCAGAGAGTTGTATCAGACAAAGTCAGATGAAGATGCGCTCCAGAATCACACCATACCTGAAAATCCCATCTCATCTGTATTTGCTTCATAAGGCTTGTTACAGTGTGTTACAAAATGAAGGATTCAAATTTTGCTTGCAATTCAGTGAAGCAAAGTGGATAGACTTCCCTGAGACGCCTGAGCTAACGATACGGGATGCACAGGGAATTTAGGGGTGGCTTGAAATACTCCTGATTGTGCACCCTAGAGCCAGTGCAAGGTGTGAGGCCACCAAAAGCTCGCTGATTTTTAAAATCAAATTGGAGAAAGTATAAAGGATTTTGGGTTGGTGCTATGTGAAAAAAAACCAGTTCCAATTTTCACAGCCCAGTTATTTTCAGACTCTCAAAGCTAAAAGGCACTTTTCACTGGGAACAAACTGTGAAGCACATTATTTTAGTGTCTGTAATTATGCAGCTTCTCCTGAGTTATAAAACTGATGTGCTCGAAACGTGTGGCAACTCACATGCAGTGAAACCCGGACATATCAGAATTCAGCCAAAGATTTGGCCAAATAGCTTATCGCGGTGGGGCTTGCACAACTGCAGCCGTGCTGCCCACGGCACGAACGGCAAGGGACTGCTGAGGTCTCCTGTGAAGCCCTACCAGGGTGGTTTTGCTAGCATTACGTGGGCAATAGGGTCGCTGGGTATGGCTCGGTGGTAAAAATCTTGCTCTAATATTCAAAATATATTCAAACGACAGCTGGGCACACACGTTAAGTTTCAACTTCTTTTGCTCTGAAAAACAGCAGGTTGGGGGAGACTGAAACAACGCGCCACCTCGCCTCAGTCAGGTCGAGCTGTTCAGCTAAGGGAAGAGACCGTGCCCAAATGTTCCCTTTCTATCTTCTCAAACCGATCCCTTTCAGTTTGTTATTTCGTTGCTAATTTTACTTTCGTTTGCTATTAAAATAGGTTAAAAGTTTTTTTTTTTTTTAAAAAGAGAAAATACTTGAAACTTAAAATGAGAACAGCAATAGCACTGTTATTTTTGTAAGCGTCTGACTTCTCATTTTGACAGAAAATGTCATTTTGGGTCTCTAATTGTTTTACTGAATTCTGCAAGTTGGATAAAAAGTTGAATAGATATGCAATTGTGGTTAAAATTGGAAACTATTCCTTTAGCAGAAAAAAAATAAGTGTTTTCCTATGTAATTTGCAAAATGTGGTGAGTACTCGTTACATTATTTTAAATACAGATTTCCCAGACTTTTTATACTTACTTGATCTGCAGCATAAAATATAAATATATTCTAAGGATAAATAATAAAAATATGTTTCAGATCTTACCCCCCCCACCCTCCAATTTTTCATATTCAAGCTTGTGAGCGATAATTGATACTGTTTTGCCTGTTATTTGCAATTAACAGTTTGCAAATACTTGTGCAATTTTTGTGGGTACTCTGCAATTGCCAAGGCGTGTGAACACATACTTGCTGATGCTTGTGTTGATAAAGAAAATGCACTTAAAGCAGTCTTTTTTATACATGGCACCACTATGAAATAAATCACCACAGGGATCAGACACAAAGGAAAAAGAAATGTGGGCACTCTGACATCTCAGCCTTTCCTGTATTACTATTGCATCCGAGTGAATACAGCCATTAAAATAATTTCAAATAAATGGGGCAATTCATGTCTCATAGCACTTTTTCCTAATGCCTCTGCTACACAGGGCTCAGGTTAATATACAAAGAATAAAAAGCTTCATTTCAGAACATCAGAACGGCTTGTCCGCTTTTGCCTTTGTGAGCAAGTTAACTACCTTGACTTAATTAAAAGTCAGTTCAGCCTCTGAAAAAAGCCAGATGTGAGCACAATCGGGTTAGCCTAACTCCCTTGTTAGAAAGCGCTCTGAAACGACAGTAATGAACTTTTGTCTCTGGATGTGAGGAAGCAGATTTTGTGTGTCGGAGATTTCCTTCACAGCTGTAAGCGTAAAATATCCTGACCGTTTATCAACGGGTACCTGTCCTAGCTGACCTGCACAGCCTTCACGTCGTGCTCTGAGCTGCCAGCTGTTGAAAACAAAATTCAGGGAGAAAACAACCTTTGTGCATATCTACGTGTTTATACTGCTGCAACTGCTTAACTGTAGCTATGGCGGCCCTTCCCCTGCCCTGGACCTCTCACTCCATCGCGGCGTGACCACGCGGCCGCTGTGTGCCAGCGTGGCCCGTGTTGCTCGGGAGGCAGGAGGAGAGCATGGCCACCGGGCAGCCTGGCCCACGCAGCCCCAGGGGAGATGGGTTTTAAGCAGGACAGAAGAGATGCTCCTCAGGGCTCCCCTCCCCAGGCATCACTGCCAACTGCCCTACTCTGCACAGAGAGCTGGCCCTGCCTCCGTCAGACTTCTGTCACTTGCAGCTGCCCTTGCCGTAACAGATTTACTTTAAAATCAGCATCTCTCTCAGTCGTTACCCAGGCCTGGTTTCAGCAGGCACTGCCGCGTTGGCAGCACGGGCCGGAGGACATGTCTCAGCTTTGCTGGGCTCCGGCATTTTGGGGCAGGGGGGGGGCGTTTGCTCTCAAAGCACTGAGCCAAAACCCTGTGGCACATCCCTTCCTGAGCACCGGGAACCGGCCTCCAGCCTTGCACCAGCCATGAATTAGCAACCAAAATAATAGCTATTGCTGCCTTTCTGGTTATGAAGAAGAAGTGAAGCAGCGACATGGCTGTCTCAGGTCTTCCACAACCGCCCTGCACAGGGCTGGCCAGGGGGGATTTCTGTCATGACTCCTCTCACCTTGGGCAGCCGTGGGTGTGATTCATGCAGGGGCGGAGTAGAAGGGCACAGGCCCGTGTATGGCGGGTGGTTGTTTCTCTCTCTGGAAAAGAGGAAGGAAACGACGACCGATGCCTCCGCACGGCGTGAGGTGTTCGCCCGCCCGCGGCGGCAGCGTTTCCAAGAAGCCTCCAGTGAGCGCTGGCTCCCGCGGGCACCCCAGCAGCTCCCGGCCGTGCCTCGGAGGACCGAGCCAACCTGGTCTCTTGTGTTGAGACCCAAGTGTATCCCCCAACCCCTGGGCTGCCTTCCCTAAAGGCTCCATCGCTGTTCAGGTACCACAAAAAAAGGTGAGATTTTCAAAAGAGCAGGATTTGTTTTGAAAATCAAGATCCCTTGCAAATGCTGACTGCCCCGGAGGTGGTTGAGCGTGTCCACTAGCCACAGGCAGGGCCACGGTGGCCAAAGGTGCACAGCCAGCCCCAGGGCATGAGGGGAGAGACCCAAGACTGATGCTCCTCAACTTGGTAGATGAATTAACTATGTAGAAGCAACTGAAGGGAGACTTATGTGTCTTATATGCTAAATCTCGTAACACATAAGCAACCACTGAATTTCCTCTTTCTCAGAAAACTCTGGGTTTTTTAATACATAAAATTCTAAGTTACTTTCTGCTTACTACTTTGACTAAACGCTTGCATTTATCTGCCACCGTGACACCAGATCTGCTGCTTAAAGGCCAGTGTCAGCGCCATCCTTCTGTGAACAACTCAGTGTTCAACACAGCATGCACCCAAGTAATGGTTAAATGTCACAGGATTTCATAGGAGACTGTTTTAGGACTTCTAATGGATCTTGGGCATGATTATATATACATATATTTAAAATTATTATGTAGGACATGGAATTTGGGCTGGTATCTGATCTGTCATAGAATTATTGACCAACCAAATCAGAGCTGCAGCCTTGGCTCATGATTAGGGCATTGGCTTAGACAAAGAACGTTGGTGTTTAATCCCTCTCCCATCGTGCAGAGCTTGGCCAAAGCCAGGTGAGGTCAATGGGGAGCTTTTAAATTTAGAATCATAGAATCGTTTTGGTTGGAAGAGACCCTTAAGATCATCGAGTACAACCATCAACCTAGCGCTGCCAAGTTACCACTAAACAGTGTCCCTCAGCACCACATCTACATGTCTTTTAAATACCTCCAGGCTCCAGACCAGGCCTGGGTAAGCCTGCACAAGTAGCTTTTGGACACACAACTCCAAACTGACTGCTGGTGCAACCGACCTGTTCAGGATCAGCTTGACGCAAATGGATTCACCTTGCCCGAGCTGGCTCTCTATGACTGGCTGGTGAATGCAGGAGGATGAACTCCAGACATGAAACGCTGCTGCAGACACCTCGGCTGTCCCCAGCCCCGCCTTTGCAGCTGGGTGACACCGGGCGAGCCACGGCTCCACCTGCCCCACACGTGAAATGGGGAGATGGCAGTGACCTTTTTTTAAAGTACTTTCAGATCGGTCATGAAAGATCTTGGTGCTGGTGCGTACTTCTGACTTTGCTGGGTCCTAGCTCCCCTTCTAGGAAATGTTTCTGCTGACAGGTTTGACCTGCAGAATTTGCTCTGAATGGATTTTTAACACAATTTTATGGGATTAGGGCTTTCCAGCGTTTCAATTCACTGAAGGGATAGGGAGTAGTTAAGCATAAGGGACAGAAGGGAAAATATATAACAATGCATTGATTACTATTTTAACAGATTGTAATCACGATTATCAATGTAATGCCCTTTTTAATTGTACAAAACATGGGTATGGGCTGAGCTAACACCTGATTCACCAGTGACATATTTAGAAATCAAATTCTCCCTGAGGGCGTTAAGCTGAGTGCCAAGAGCGTAAAGCAGAGGGAAGGTCCCTCCATCCTTACCCCTACCTGCTCTTTCTGGAGCACACTCTTGCATTCCCTGTAGTGACTGGACTCTGGGGCACTACTGATCTCAATGTGTGCAATAGGGACATTCTTACAGTAAGGATTTAGTGCCCAGTCGACAGGTCTGACTGAAATGTCATCACCTTAAAAACGTTCCCGTTTCCCTTATGGGTGAACAGAAGAGACTGAACACAACCTAAGCAAGAATTCTTGCTGCAAAGGGAGAAACTAAGATCTTTGCACCCTTAGAATTTCACCCTTCCATGATAAAATACTGGGGACAAATTACTGATGTTCCCCAAATAGTTCCTTTGTGATGGGAAAGATTTTTCTTCTGCAGTGGGAACAGTCAGGCATGCCCATACGGAGTCTCAGGCTCCCAATGCTGTACAAGGCATAACTCAAGGAGATTAACCCAAGGAGAGGAGCTTCTGATTCTGCCCCACATCTTACACAATTTTCCACCTGGCTGCCAAGAAAATAGATGCAGTGCCCTTGCTCTGGACCATCCTCCAGTTTTTGGCTCTGTAAAATGCAGGGCCATAGCTTTGCTATTTTTCCGTGACTATCCAGAGATATTTAAAGAAAACGAGGTGTCTTTACCCAAGAAATTCCCTTCCTGCTTTCATAGCTGACACATACTTTTGACTCCCACTACAGAGATGTCACAATTAATTTAACTTTTAATTTACAGAGGAAAGAAATGGTATGAACCTTGCCTGGCAAAAAGAAGATTAGCTGGGAAGTTGCTTTTTCCCCCTGAGAACAGCTGGTTCTGATGGGCTCGATCTCTGCAATAGGTGTCAGCCAACGCTGGTGGAGTCAACTCTCTGTGAAACTGCACAGCAGAGACTGGAGGGATTTGACTTCATTGAATATGAAATAAATGAGTGATATGGCTTTAAGCAGAGATTACAAGTAGCGTATGAAAACAGAGATGGGTTCTGGAAAGATCTGAGGCAGAAGGGGTGGGTTAACTGGGTTCCTGAAAAAAAGACTAGGTTCTAATTGGGATTTGGGACAAATCGCTCAGTGATGCTATTGAACTATCCAGAATTAACAGGGCATTCACCGAGCAGAGGAGCTTAGATGTCTGCAGGATAGTGCTCTCATGCTGTGCATACGACAGAAGAACCAAAGCAGAGGGAAAACTGAAACCTGAGGCAGGGTGGCATGAAAAAACCCTCCCTTTAACTCCACAAAATCAGTCTGCTGAGCTGCGTGTGTTGTGACGAACACGAGAAGCTACGAGTGTGCCGGCCATGAGGAGTGTGAGATGCAGAAGCAGCAGCGGACTGCATCATGTCACAGGAGGCTGCAAGCACCGGGAGAAGGCACCTGGGGCAGGGTGAGAAGACAAAATCCTGGGAGCTCAGAGGTTCTCCTCTGAGAATTGGATGAAGCTGTAGCAGCAGGAGATGGGCAGAGTCAGCATGAATGTGAATGGAAATTACATTCATTTCTGTACAGGGCAGAGGTACGTAAGCAACTGCAGTGCTAAAGATAATTATGTAACACTTAAGAAAATCCCTGGGCTGCGGAAAAAAAGCTGTGCCAGGGTCTCTGAGGACTTGCAGGTGTATGAAAAGATAGGGACATAAAAGCCTTTGATTGGACATGCGGCTCCCAAAGCTGCTACCGCTTTGTGAAGGTGATGCTGTGCTTTTCTGGTGGGAAACATGGACAATGGGGGCTCTGAAGCATGGCCCCGTGCTGCTTTTGTCCTGGCAGGCACATATTACAGAGAAATGAGCCACGCTTTCTCTGAAGCCCAGAGGGAAAGAGGCGATGAATCAGCCATTTTGCTGAGAAGGTCTGTGAGAGGCAGCAGCCTGAGAAAGCTGAGCCACAACCGAAACAAAAGAGAGGAGCCATGTCAATATCTGGGGTGGCAGCGATGGGTCCACCAGGCCACACGGACATCCTGGGGGCTGTGGAGGACCATGTCTGATGACAAGGCTGCGTCTAACTCTTACCATCCCCTGGCTTGGCTTGGCTGGGGATGAGAGACATAGGAGGTGGGCCTCTGAGGGACATCTGTAGCCCACATGGGCAGCAGCATGCAGAGGTGCCTGAGCTTAAGCCACTAGTCCCTGAAGCGGGAAGCGTCTGCCTGTGTTGATGTGGCACTGAGAGATGGCTTCACAACAATATCACGTCCCACTTTGACCTGGGTTTAACAGGGTGCAATGGGCTTCAGGACTGGGCTGCAAGACACTGAGAGTGGTTGGAGAACCAGAATTTGCAAGAGCAGCTTGCCAGGATAATACAGCAAACATAGCAAGAGGTGCAAAAAAAAATCAAAGTAAAAAAATGACAAGTTAATTGTGTGCCTCCAGTGCGTGCACAGCTTTACATGACAGCAAGCAGCTGTGAGGGACTTTGCATCCCTGCAAGCAACTCACGACCTGGAGCTCCCAGTGGGATGTGAGTGAAGGAGCCACAGCTGGATCAGGCAGTGACCATGATGGACTGAGGTCTGCTCATCCTTGATCTCACAAATATTGCACAGGACACAGAGGGCAAACAGAAGACAGAATCAGAGTCAAGAAGGGACAGACTTAAGTCTGCAAAAATAGGTTTTCTGTCAGTACTTCTTAAGGACATTCACTAGCCATATAGAAGTAATTGAAGGGATTTGGTAATGGCATCAAAACTTCAGCTAGGTAGGGAGGACTGCCGCTTATGGAGGGTGGTGCAGGAACTCCATTTTTCTCAGTGGATTGAGGATCAGGGGTCAGGGCTGGGGCCAGAACTCAACAAAGAGGCAGGAGATGTGGAAAGTGCAGTTGTTGTGCCTCATCAGACCAACTGGAGGTGTAAAGCATCCATGATATTTGACAGAGCAGTCATATTTCTGTTTCCCCACAAGGAACTGAGCTTGGCCAAGGGAGCCAGCCTGTAGGACCATGCTTCCCATTGACCATACCAAATGCTCGGGAAGCAAAACTCCCCTGTGAATTCCTCTGCATTCATCTTCTGAAGGTTGTTTGGGACGAGACCTGCAGGAATGGAAATGTCACATTCTGATGAGGTGATCGTATTCTCAGGTTTGAATTCATTGGCAAAACAGTGAATTAGGGGCTGCCAGATGTCAAAAGACCAATATGCCTCTCTTGTTGCTCCCCATCTGGCCAGCTTAGCACAGCAGATTCCCATCTTTTTCAGTCCAGAGGCCTCCACTGTTGATCTCCCCATGTGTGCAGTATATCCCTTGCAAAATCATTTTCCTTTCACAGACTGAGTGCATACATGGAACAGATCATTAAGAAGCAGGTCTGCATCTTGTGCCTCCCTCCAGCATGGTTCCAGGTCAATGAGAAAGCTCCCTCTTGATGTCACAAGTGTTGATCAAGCTGCAAAACCACTTGAATGTAACAGAGATGCTGCTTGGACATAGCAAAGTAACTCCCCTAAGACAAATAAAACCCCAAACATTTGCAACGAGGGTTGGGGTCACAGAACGAAAAATCCTGCCAAGCTGAGGGATGGAGATGATGCAGTCTGCAAGAGGTGACACCAGCTGGATTTTGTGATCAAGCTCCATGCCCTTTGCAGGTAAGTGCGAACACTGTCAGCAGTGCAATAAGAATTCAGCCACGTACCTGTGCTTCAGTTAGCTCAAGTCTGAGTCAATCACTGAATGATCCAACAATGCACAGATTTGGCATTAACAGCCACAAAATTAAGCCCACAGTAAATGGCACAAACAGGAATAATCTTTTTTCTTTGTTTCTCTGAAATGTCCAACAGTTTATTTAACAAACTCTTTTTACAGGACCACAAACCTGCCCTGACTTTCAAATTCACAGAGAGCTTATACTTACTGCAAGGAATAATTTACAGTTTTGAGGTGTATGCAGTGTAGTTAAGGGGAACTTAGTTGAAACGTGTAAAATACAGCTTACTGGGATGGTCTGCACACCTGCACATGGGAACATCTGAAGAGCAGTTTAGATTCAGAGCTGCGCTAGACCACTTGATCAAAAAGTAGAGCTGTAACAGCAGCAGTGGTGGAGGCTCTAACAATGAGAGGAACGTAAGGATGTGGTTTGCTCACAAGAAGGTCTTGAAAGAAGGTAGGAGGGGGAAGGAGGATAGAGAGGTGGGCTGCTGTAAGCAGAATGGTAGGAGCTAAAGCGTAGTGAAAGGAAATAGCTGAGGCTGTAAAGAGTGAAAAAGGTTACTGAGAAATGAAGAAATCAGAGAAGAGACAATGTGGCTGAAGGGAGCTTTTCCTCTGCTCCCCACTCCTGTTTTCAGAAGCTGTTCACTCGGGGTGGTTTGAAGCACAAGGGGTTATTCGGACAATTTGCTCTGATTCTTCTGCTGACACAAGAGCAACAAAGGTGACATCCCAAACTAGGAATTCATTGACCAACAGGCAACATGAGGAATGACCTGCATTTGCTGGTCAAATCGAAGGGCTCTCCTACGGGATCAGACTCTGCCTCGCAGGAAAGAGTGGAAGGGCGGCTAAGGCCACCCCCAACCCAGTGGTCTCAGGCAGAGTTAGAGGCAAAGCCTAATACACTCCCTTCAAAAAGCAAATTCGCTTTGTTCCTCCACTGCAGCAGGCTGTGAAACCTGCGTGTGGCCCTACACGCACCTCCCCGTTGCCTGCTCCTCTCCCAAACCTGGCTCAGGGCTCAGGGCTCAGGGCGCGTGTCCCCGTCTCAGGGGACTGCAGCACAGGGGATGGGGAGGCTGCCCCTTGGCCAGCATGGCCCTGCCAAGGACCAGGAGCTTGGTCTGAGAATAGAAGCGAGTAGAGTGGCTATTTAGGGGGTGCTGGGGCCAGGGGGGCTGTGGAGAGAGGACAGAGCACCTGTGAATGCCCCGGGGTGAGGGGAGGCACCGGGTCTGCGATACCCAGTGACACCAAGTGGTAGCAGCCAAGGTGCAGTAGAGTTTGTGGCAATGAAACTTAGGGCTGATATTTTCCTCAGTGCCTGCATACTTACTACAAACATCATGAAACTGGTAGGGAAACCCAAGGCTTGGTGACCTCGCGTTGCTAAATGAAAGGTTTCCAAGATATGGCCTCTCCTTAAACAAGTTTTGCATCTGACTTAGGAGCTTTTCAGTCTGCTGGGACTCAAGCTGTGGCACTGATCCTGCCCGGGTTTGCTGCAGACCATCAGGGAGCAGCCTGCCAAGCATCCAGCAGTTTGCAGAAGCAAGTCTCATTTGTCAGTTGAGTGATCAGGGTAAAAAAAAAATCACCTTGTGCCTAAGATGAAGTGACACAGAAAGCCTTCAGAGCACGTGCTGGGGGACCGGCGCTCTGCTGCAAAATCCTGCAGATGCTTAAGAGACCAGGTGGCTTGCGATGATGCATGGTCCTCTTGGGATATGAGCTCTACATACCGGTGGGTTTTGGCAGGGTTTGCTTTTGGAACAACATAACTACTCCGAGCGTAGCTTAGAGCAGAGCTGCTGGCCCAACAGCTGGTATTTCAAAGTGTTTCAGATCCACGTGCCCATCTGCACGGCACTTCAGAAGAATTGTCAGGAAAGGAGCATTCGCAGAATTGAAAAGAGACGAAAGATTGCTAATCAGCAGCTGTAGGTAACGCTGTCGTGGGCTGTAGTCTTCTCTCCTCGCCTTGCAAGAGCTTTCTCACAGGTTCCATCGGCGCCAGCCATTTGCAGATACGCAATGGCGTCGGCAGGGATCTGCTTCTGCCTCCCACCTGCTCTCCTGAAAAACAAGCCCAGAAGTGTGGCAGAGATAAATAGGTACTTCTGACATACAATTCATTTGTACAATTCATACATACATTGGTAAGTTGAACTGTGCCATTGAAGAGCAAGTTTCTCAGTTGTAAAAGGAGTCTAGACAACTCACTCTGCCGTAGGTGTCTATGCTGTGACATCTGAAGATGCGGAGATTCATTCCACCCTTGTCTATAGACACTGTGCACAGCCCACAGGTAGCACAGCTTCTGGGACCCTTCTGTACCCTGTCTGATACTGGTCCGGTGAGTCCTGCTGCAGCTGTCACCACCGCAGTGCCTGTACGTTGCAGCAGAACGGGTAAATCTGTCTTTCCCAGAGACGTGTCTCTCAAAGGTGGATGAGTTCAGCTCAGATAACAGCATTTTCACTTAAGTTGTTTGCATATTTCCATGACACTTTTAAGAACCAAGTATCTCTGAGGTTTTTGCTCCTCCATTGAATTTAACTGAAGCTTACCGATGCATTAAGAAGTTGTTGGAGAGGAGAGAGACAAGCAGACATCAATCACGTAATCCTTGTTTTCTTAGGAATTCAAGCAACGAGAGCGATCACCTTATTTCTGTGGTTAGTCTGATGCCTAGGGAAAAATGTTTCCAAACAAACAGCGTATTCAGCTACATAATGCACGTGATCGAGATGCTGCTGTTGAAACTGTGGGCAGAGATAAAACAGATTTCTACTTACATGTAAACCTTATTTTATATTACAACACCATTGAGAGGGATGCAGGCACTTGTCACAGCTATTGTTTGTCTTTCTGAAGTTAACTGCATTTTAAAGGATTTTTTTTTCCCCACCTGTCACACCAGAGACAGAACTAGAAACTGCCAGGAACGACTTTGTGCAACAAAGCGGCATAAAGGTATGATCATCTATATTTGATGTAGAATCAAACAAAACTCAGAGGAACTAGAGACAAAGGTAAGTTTACGGGCCTTAATGTTCGAAGTTCAACTTCTGCATCAAGATCAAGACAGGCTTATTCTACGCTGTAGATTTGAGGCATTTAATCTGGCGACAGCCGCTTCAGAGGCTTCCTGTTGGACAGGGTATAAAGTCAGCTGTGACGAGCTGATGTCAGATGTAGGATTTATTGAGACAGGGATGGACACTGATGGGGTGTGAGGGATGTGCAGCACGAATGCATGGTCTGATGCTTACGCAATGGGTAGAGCCCTCCCTCTTTAGCCATCCTCAGTCATAAAATGGTCCCCGTCAACTTTGCAGCTGGAATTAAATCCAGAGGGGAATCCAGGGTTCATTTTGACACTGGATTAATGGTGAAGCTTGTCTGTTCTTGGATTTTTAGCCATGAGGTTTTCTGCCAAAGCAGATGTGTGTTAAATCTAACAATTTAAATGAAGTATTTTTCATCAATCGCACATTAAGGTTAAGACCTTAAAATCTTTCCCTACATGGTGGAGAATGTTTGGGTGATCACCCAGCATGAATGTGGCCCTCTCTCCTGAAGGGAATGGAAATTATTAAACTCGGTGCAGGTTTAGTGAGCTGCAGCATGGAAAGAGAGAGGCTCTGACTCATCTCCTCTGCAAACAACTGCATGAGACTGCAGTTTCACTTTTTGATGTGGTCTTGTTACAGAAGTGTATGCCAGCTGAATTATCACGATGAAATACTATTCCTTCCACCTGGCTAAGCACTTGGTAATTTTACTTGAGGTTCTGGGGGAGGAGAGCTGAAGCTGCTTCAGTGGGCGTTGTACCCACAGTTGAAGCAATAATTCAGCCTTAGTGCCTTCAGGCAGGAGCTGAGCTCTCCTACCCACTCTCTTTATCCCCTTCATGGAGGAGACAAGGGAGGTGCATGCAGAAAGGACTAGGTCTTGTCCTCTGAGGTCCACACACCTGAGAAACCATTCAAGGAGATGGCAGTGAAATAAGGAGGTCTCTGCTGTCTGTGTGACAGACAACATTTGTTGTATAAAATGTTTGGTGAGATTAGGACATGCTCCTGTGTTTTATCAGAAAGATGCAATGAGAGCAGAGGGAGAAGCTCTCAGATGCATGCTCCCTCCTTTGGTATCAGACGAACCTCCCTCTCCCTTACTGCCTGCATCTGTAGGTCACTGCGCTCGCTGCCACTATGGTTTGGGAATGCTTTTAATTATGAAGTGTGTCCAGAATGCAGTTACAAAGGATGTTAATTTTGGCATCTTCATTAGCCTAGAACCAACTAATGACAGTTGCTGGGCTCTGCCTACTGGACGCCTCCCCTGTTCAGTGGTCTCCAGCCCTGTCGGGAGGGGATGCAGCATATCCTCCTACAGCAAACAGTATTCTCTCCCTTTAACATTCACCAGTTCTTAAGTAACACTTCTGGAGTATTCCTTCAATGGGGATTTCAGGAAAAAAAATATTTTGCTGAAAAGTTTGTCATTGGCATTCACAGAATTTGTCACACCCCCTCCCCTCCCTGCTCCTTCACAGATAAATGCCATTGGGAAGCTGGTGCGATGCCATTGGGCTCAAGGTGACAAAAAATTGGCTGTTTCACATAAATGAAAGTGACTGGGATGTTTTCAACTCAGCCTGATCAATTGCAAGTGTACATCTCCAAGTCTGAAGATAAAGCGAGAGCTCTTGGCTGTGTAATCTCACTCCTCTTCTGAATTTTAAATGCTGGTTCCTACCTATGATGAGGAGAAACACCATCACATAAATAAAGCCACTTGATAACTCTGTGAAAGTCTGAGTCCTGCCCTAACAAGCATTTGGCTCCTGGGTCCTTTATCTCCCACTTAACAGGAGATAACAACTCCCCTTCAATGGGAGCCTGACCATGCTCCTATTTAAAAGGATTTAGTCTTCCTTATCCTATACCCGCAGAACACAAACGGGGACAGATCTTTTGGTTAAAGAACACGTGAAAGCTTTATCTTTGCCAGGGAGCTAATTGCTTGACACGGAAGACACACACTCTGGACTGGATTAGACCAGAAGTAAGGCAAAGCTTACTGTGGAGTAAGATGCTTGGGTAAAATACCTCTGGGTGAATGCTCTTGCTCCTTGATGAAGCGTGAAGTCATTTACACCTTTTTACCTTGGGTTTTGCTGAGTAGGAGTGTGTACGCATGGGTAGTTACCATGGAATAAATGACATGCTGTAAATTCACACCGTCAATTAACTTCTTTGTGTGCCCATGCTTTTAGACAGAGGAACACCCTGTTTCTGGATGGTGGGTGAGGAGAGGTGTGAGGAAGATAGGCTGTCAAAACAAAGCTGCTTCTGTGCATATGTAGTAGGAAAATCAAGAGGCTGAGAAACCTTATGGCCACAAACCCTGTGCCTGCAGGCTTCCCCATGGTCCTGGCCATCTCAGGCTGACTCAAAGGCAGCACAGTGGGTCTGCCCTGGAGAAACGCAAGGGGAAGGGACCTCTGGTGAAACGGGAGCTGGAGTGTTCAAGGTGGCATCTTCAACTTGGGTGCCAACAGCCCACTGAAAATTGGTAGGCACCCAAACCCCTTCTTCAGGGTCTTATAGCCACAAAAAGAAGAACAAGAAAAAGAAGATTATTGCTTGCTTCTTCAGGACGAGGTGGGGAAATTTTGTGGAAGAAGAAAAAAGCAGACCTTGCTTCAGTACTTATTGTACGGCCGGAGGTGTAGAGACAGGCATGTCCCTGAATCTTTGGCCCAGGAAGCCTTTCTGTGCTTCCTGCACTCCTGTTCGGCTTGGTTGTGCTCTGCCCATGGGAGTATTACCACGTATTCCATCGCTGGATTTTTCAGCTTAATTTTGCTGCCTAATTTTCCTTCAGGAGCCTTCAGAGGTCTTTACTGTTCCTCAGTCTCCCTGGTGGAAAGGAGACAGGTAGCCACACTTCCATTCAGGTTGAGCCAGTCCAGTGACGGGGATGCGCGCAAGGGGCTGGGGGAGGCTGGGAAGCTTCTCCTGGGCATGGGAGCACGCTGCACTGCTGCCCTAGCCCAGCTTATGCAGCCACTGTCACAGAAAACCAAGTAAATTGGGGGGGGGGGATGTGTTTGGTTTTTTTTTTGTTTTTTTTTTAAAGTTACGTTCTTGGGTTAACCTTAGAGCACTGAGGTTAGTGCTGGGTGTTAAAATACTCTCCTGGTTCTGGAGTTTTTTCGCAGGGGCTCAGATAAGGTGGGGGAGCCACTTGGGCTCGGCGCCGATTGGCGAGCGAGCTGAAGTAAACTGCGCGGCTTAACCACAGGGGCCTGTTTTCTTTCTGCGCCGGAAACACCTGCCAAAAAGGCTGCGTTCACTCGGGGTGTACAAAGAAAAACCCCGAATTAAACTTCCAGCCATACAGCAACAGGTCAGGAGGTGATATTTGGCACACCGGTTTAAATTCAACTCGCCGGGTCGCTTCACCAGCTGCACGGTACGCTGCTGCGAAATGCATTTTTCGCAACGGGCCGTGCGCTGCCAGCTCACTGGGAAGTGCATTTCGCCTCCCAACTAGAAAGAATTTGGAGAAACTAAATTGCTACAGAACGATTGTGTGTGATTCATACCCCATATCGCAAGGCACTGGCTGTGGAGCTGCTGGCCCCGGCGTGGAGGCATGGCACTGTGGTCCAACCAGCCCAGGACATGAGGTGTGAGCAGCTCTTCCCTCAGCATCGCCGCCGTGAAGGGGGTGGTGGGTGCTGGGTCCGCACCCAGCCCTGTCCTCCAGCAACAGGGGTGCTGCAGCCCTGCCCCGGGGGTGACCGGAACCCTCAGTGCCCCAAAAAGGGGTACTACATCCTCGGCCAAAATGGTGACTTTGCATTTCCGTGATCTATCAAGAGATAGCTTGGTGGTGCTTCATGAGGAGGAGCAGTTGGCTGCTTTTGTCCCCTTCTGAACTTTCTGACACGTGTTTTGCATGAGAAAAGCCCAGGGCAGGTCACAGCCCCAGCGCAGGGAAGTGCACGCACTGCACCCCGTGCCTAGCGAAGTGCAGCCGCAGAGGAGGGGCAGCCCGTAATGCCTGATCGGACAAGCAGTTAAACGGTTTTGCCTCCTCCTCCTCCTCTTTTCGGCAGCTGCCCACCGCGCACGATTCACCGCCTCAGCCCCGCTCCAGCAGCATTGCTCCTCCAACAAAATGGAGGCTTGCCAAGCTGGGGCACATCTAAATGTCAAGATCTGGGAAAAAGCCATCCTGTCTGTTTTAAACTTTGCTAAAACGGGCCCAGCAAAAGCACAGGCAGCTTTTCGCAAGCTCCCTAAATCTGCTATATTTTCCATGTGTACTGTTTGTCCAATAAGCAGGTCTAGGTTCTCGCACTGGGGACCCTGGTGGGGACAATACCTGTGGCCCATGAAAGCCACCCCTTGATCTTGCAAGCCCAGCTGGGTCTGACAGCTCTTAGACCTCCAAGCGTCATCTCCTACCCACACCTCTGGGCGGATGCGTGGGATGAACGAATGCATGGATGAACACATGCGCGAACGCACGTATGGCTGCACAGGTGGATTATTGGTCAGCAGTGCACTGAACCCACTGGTTCCTCCCTGGCCATGAAAGCAGCAGGTGATCTGCGTGGCTGCAGCAGGGTCCGGAGTGCTATGCGCTGTCACTTGGTCCCACTCCTAGCTCCCTTCAGGTGTCTGTACGGGTGACGGCAGTCAGCAAGACTTGCAGAAAGTGGTGGCTCTGAGGGCTGAGCGTGCTTGAGGCACCAAACAGCTCGCACTGCCACTTGTTGTGAGCACCACCCAGTGCAGAGCAGCTCTCAGGACACGGTGGATGTGTCTCCTAAATGTCTCCTAGCATTTTGGTTTGTAGTAGGTGGGCTTTTGTGACGCTGCTGAAGTATGCCAAAAGGGTGCAGTCTGGGCACCTGCAGAGCCCACTTTGTGAACTACGTGGTGAGGGCCAGAAATGCTTGTGAAAGAACTAGCCTTTAGCAACCATCTCATGTCCAGGCATGAAAAGACCAGGGATTAGCTGAGGGTTAAAACTTAAATAGCCACTGAATAAAAAAATAACTTTATAAAAAACCCGAAAAATAGAAAGCCAACAGAAAATGCTCTGACACTAATGTGACCTCAGTGGCAGGAAGATAGCCACGTCCCTGTATTCAGAATTGGAGGAGATACTGTAACAGGAACAAGATGCTCAAGTGGGTTGCTAGAGCTCTACAGAGAACATGCATTGCCTCTGTTCCTCCCGTGCTTGCAGAAGTTCACCTCATTGTTAAATTTCCCTCAGACATTGCGCAGAGGCTATACTGGTCACTAATGCTACATGTGCTGGTTTATTCTATTGCATGACCAAGAACAGTGCATTTTCAGTAAAATCCTCTATGATTTTTGCTGTTTAACCCCCCTAAAGGCTTTCATTCCAAAGGTTAATAACAAAGAAACTGTACAACGTGGCTGTAGCATGAGGATGTGAGAGCTCACACCACCGAGCAACTGGGGGTGAGAGGATGGGGTGGGCCATGAAGTGACCAGGCAGCTAATGCTACAGCGTGCTGTTGTGAAAGCCAAGCTGAGATCTTGCTTCCAAATTGACCTAGTCTTAAAGTAAATCTGAGTTCCTGAAGGAACGAGGGAGACGTGCCAGGAAGTAAAGACCTGAGTAAATCTAAGTGAGTGACTTGTACTGGATATCACAGAATCACAGGGTCAGGGTTGGAAGGGACCTCTGGAGATCATCTAGTCCAACCCCCCTGCCACAGCAGGGACACCTACAGCACATTGCACAGGACGGCATCCAGGTGGGTTTTGAATGTCTCCAGTGTAGGAGACTTCACCACCTCTCTGGGCAGCCTGTGCCAGTGCTCTGCCACCCTCAAAGGAAAGAAGTTCCTCCTCATGTTAAGATGGAACTTCCTGTGCTCCAGTTTGTGCCCGTTACCTCTTGTCCTATCACTGGGCACCACTGAAAAAAGGTGTCCAGCCCACATAACACTGTTGGAATTTGTGGCTAAAGAGTATTAGATAGCTTTATAAATACTCAATGCAGAAGGCATGTCTGAAATAACAGAGAAGGCTTTAATAATTTTAAGGTCTGAGCTCTCCAAGTCCAAACTTGTAGGATATGGTGTCTAAGGCTTGATCTCCATCAGGAGTTTGCATGCTAGCTCCAGTCTTTATATTAGTAGTAAAGACTGACTTTTTGAGGATCATGTTTATGTATGATTTTGCCTTACTCTGTTACAGACTGAGCCTTGAAAGAAGAAAACAAGTATCTATCAGTGAAGTATCTGTCTGCATCCATCTGGTCACATTGTTCAGGTAAAACAAGGTTAAATTTGTCTGTTTAAGTTATCAATTGATTCCCCTTCATTAGGGAATGGCTGCATTTCAGTGCTGTTGTTGTGCCCAATGGAGTACAGATTTTTTTACCCCCATGATGCAAAGCTTCACCCCTTTGATGAGCACAATGCTTCACAACCCAGCAGGGAAAGCTCCTTGGAAGTTTTAACAATACATCAGTCAAATAATTGATGTAATTTCTTTTCCCTTGCCTGGCTTTGTTATCCAGGAGTTGTTGCTGCTTAGCCTCAGGATATGCAGCAATTAAAACTATGGGTGGTTGCACTGTAGGAACACAGTGCCCCAGGAAGACTACTTCACAAAGCTGTTTTTAGGACATAATTTGATGAAAACTTTTTGGCAGGAGAACCAACCTATGCCATTTTTTTACTTGGCCTCAGCTGTGTCAGTACAGCTTTTTGTAGATCTACATGATAAAGTTAATCTGATTATTTTTAATCTACATTTGTTTCTATATTTGCTTCAGGTTTAGCCAAGGGAGATGGCACAGTGAAGGGAATGAGTGGTGGAAGAGAAAGAGCTTATAGTAAGCTGGCACTGCTGCTGAGAAAACTCTTGTGAACCTGTAGGTGCAGCACAGCCTTAAGCATTTGTTTAGGAACATTTCTCCCTGTTGGGAGAAAAGTAACCATTGCCATTTGGAACTGCTTACAGAGCTGACAAGGAACCATTGTGGGACAGCTGCTCTGCATGGTGGCATTCAGACAATTTTTGTGAGTTCTTCCTCCATGCCCATTCTTCCTCTCCCATGCTGTCCTTCCCTGCTTGCTTGGCATCACGGAGATCATCACTGGGGACACCCAGAGAAGCTTTCCTGGCTTTGAGTTGGCTATAGTGAGCAGTACATTCCTTCCTGTCCCATCTCTTAGGTGAACTGTAATGACATCAATATGGAGAGACAGCACATTTCTGTGAGATTCTTAGTGTGAAGCCATCACTGTTACTACCATGAATACACTGCTTTCTATCTGAGGCAGGCCAGCATCCCCTTCCTCTCAGACAATTAAAGAGCAGTAAAATAAGAGCATTTACCACCATTGTAGCTGAAAGCACTCTTCTCACAGCCTTGAAAAGATAATCGATTCACACTCGCATCTTAACAGAGACCTGCTGGGTAGGGATGGAATGAACTTCCAACTGCATGCCCCAGGACAGCCTCAAGGCTGCTGTTCCCCATGCTGTCTTGGTTACTGCAGCCTGCTATGCTTCCGTAATGTACATCAGTGCTTTTCTGGTAGCACAAGGGACAGTAAAACATGTCCTCCAACCTGTCATTGCCACATGCCAGCCCCTGAGTTTCAGGCTGAAAGAGCAGTCCAGGACTCCATGTGTGATCACACAACATAAGGCTGAGCAGTCATGCCCACAAACACTTGGGCCTGTGCAGTCAAGCCCATCCCCATCATCATGCACAAAGCAGAATCCTGCTTCTCCTTCCCTAACAAATCCCTTTTCCCTCTTGACTAAAACATTTGTGACCCAGAGAAACGCCTTGTGTTCTTGCAATAAACCGAAGCCGTCCCCCCTCACTCCTGAAGCAAACCTTCTCCCTCCCTCCCCCCCCTCAATAACCAAGGCTTGCAAGCCAAACTCTTGCTTCTCTCTCTCATCACCCAGCCTAAAGCCTCTGCTTCCTCTGGCACACTGTGCACGTGGATGTTTTAACTAAACCGATTACCTTGCAGTCACAGAGGGAGTTCTGGCTGCTCTGACATACCACTGCACACCCGCGGGTACAAACAGGATGGCTGGGACTCAGCATTAGCATCACAGCGTGCTAATTCTGCAACAGCTTGTAGTAAAGCTGTAGAAAGGGAGCTACCAAATGCGTGCCAGGGAATTAACAGATTGTTGTCTACTGTCACAGCTCTGTCTTTGCAGTGTGCTCTGCATGGAGAGCAAAGCAAGAACTTTAAAGCTCCCCTTGGAAACTAGATGGCTATTGAGAAGTGCAGTGTAACGCTGGCAGTTTTCTGTGTACCTAGTTGTCACCCAAGTAGCTCCTGAACACACTGATGCGATACACTACAGGGGATGCCGCTTCTTCAAACACCCTCATTATGAAAGGTGAGGCTCAACCTTCTTGTGATCCTGCTTCTCAGACACTAGTTATTTAATGCGCATTAAGAGCCTTTCTTTAACAAGTGCTCCAGTTACAGAATAAGGGTTATTTGTGCTAGCTCTCTTATGTTCTCTGCTACAAAGGGTCCTTTGAGCTGAGCAGGGTCATCTTTGATGTGTTGGCCATGTTTCAATTAAAGGCTGCTTTTGGTCAGTATCTAGGCTTGATACATCCTTTGAAGAGGGCTCAGTGAAGGACCCTAAGAATCATCAAGGGGAACACTTTTATAGGTAAGGAGACTGAGACTGCAGCAGCACCTCAAGTTGGATGCAGCTGCTATGGAACTGCAACTTGGACAACAGGGTGAACTTCCTTATTGGCATTACCTCAGTTAGCAGCTAAATTCCCTCCACACTCACAGCTTCCAATCACCATCAGCTAGCTTTACTTCTCACTACATTAGACAGTAAAAAGGATGCATGTTTGTATCCAGTTATCTTGTCACCACTGTGATGAATAGCCTTTGACCAGGGCGTAACAGAAAAACTAGACAAGTTCTTGAAAGAAAATGCAGTTTAATATAAGATTACAGAAGTCAAAATACAATTCGAACAAACATGCTGAATAGCATGCACACTGACCCACAAGTCACAGCAGTTTTAAAACCATGACACTCCATTCTCAAAACCACCCCAGGTGGGAAAAGTCACCTTGTACTAGTTCCTCCCCTTCCCTGTAACTTTACAGAGTGCTGAAAGTTTAGTCTGTATACAGCATACTATTTCTGCATTGCAGAAGATACCTTTACTATGAAAGCCCAACAGATAGATGGAATTAGGTCTTCTTCAGGATCTTCACCACCACCTTGCTATTCTGTTAATACCTTCATCAGAATACCCATTCGATACTGCTGTTACAACAGTCCCCAACCAGAAGGAATGCACGCCATACTGGTTTGGAGGAAGTCCAGCAAGCCCAAGAGCACGGCAGAAGATGGTTAAGAACTCCCTCTTTGTAACAGCCATACTGTCTGCATGCACAAAGAGAGGGCCCTCTCCTTGTGGCCGTGCTGCCACATAGCTATGGAGAGCTTCAATAGGACATACCCACATCTCTCTAGATAGTCTCAGTTGGATCAAAAACCTCTCCTGGCTCATACGAGATGTATGCAAACAAAGGTTTGCACTCCCTTCAGTCAGCTGGAGGTCACTCAAGTACAGGAGCTCTGGCTGTGCTGTATTTCGGTGATTTGCCACCATCTCTTCTATGCGGAGTGCACCAAAAAAAGCTACAGTAAACATGGCACGGAACAATACACACTCATAAGGAGAGCTACACACAGATTCCAGAGTCCCCAGGAGAGATCTTAACACTTCAATAGTTACAGGAAAGTATTTATCATTTGAAGGGCCAGTCCTATGTTTTAACCTTGATATCATGTGACAGGTAACAGGATCTTGAAGAGGATCAGGAAGATCTACCATTCTAGAGATGAAGGACAGTCCTTCCATATACATTATTATTTTTGTGGGAGGCAGATTCTTGGACTCCATGACAACCAAGAACTCTCTCACTTGATTCACTGGAATTGGCCAGACTGCAGCCAGAGCCATGCCTTCTCTAAAGGCAAGGAAATTCTTCAAGCCTTCATGGTAGACCTGCCATAAGTGGTTATCTCCTGAGTCTTCCAGTAACAGCAGGGCCTTCAGGGGCCATGGGCCCAAAGGATGCTTCTCAGGAACCTTGCTGAGATCATCTGCTGAAGAAAATCCACATTAGCAATGGCAAACAAGGCAGTCTCACATACAGTAAAGCAGACAGAAGTTTCCTCCCTTTCAACAACTTCAGCTCTTGGTTGAACTTCACTGAAAACACCTGTCCCATGCATTCTTATGACTCTGCTCTACACACCTTCCAACAGCCAGAGCACAGGAGCATGATTAAAGACTCAACAAACATAAACCCCCAGTGTTTTATCCTCTTTAAGGCAACACATCAAGCCTCACGACAGTTCCAGCACACTACTGCAAGGCTTCTGCAACCCCAGACCTCTGTCAATGGACACAAGGAGTTGGGAGTGACAAAGCCACCACAAACTAGCAATAGATTAAGCTGTGCACACAGATCCCAGAAGTCTTCCAGCACTAGAGTCAAACCCCACAGAAGAACCCGCCAAGCCTCTGCCCACCTCCCCCACCACACAGCCGGCTGACCCCCCAGGCCTCACCGGCTGTTTCCCTACTACCAGCATCCGCTCCACAGGGACCCCGCGATCCAGCGTGGCCATCCAGACCACACGGCAGCCAGCCCATACCGGGCTCCCGCCGCAGCAGCGCCAGCAGGGCCCAGAAGGGTGAATGGGAGGCGGGCAGCTCGACCACACCGCGCTGCATCGCCAACAAAATGGCGCCCGCTCAACCCGAAGTGCGAAGCAGCAACTGACTAAGGGCGCCTCCATGCTGCCCTTTTATAGCCTGGTCCTTAATTCCAACCAATCGGAATGTCCCTCGCGCGCCCTCGCCCCTCTCTTACCCAATCGCAGAACGAGGCGCGAGGCTCTGCGCCCCGCCCCGCCCGGCGGCGGATCCGGTGGCTGAGGGAGCGGTGCCTCCGCGGGGTCCCCCCGCCCTGCCGCCCCCGCCGGGGCCGCCCACCGGCCGGGGCGGGAAACGCCCCGGAGGATGGGAATTCACCGCCTGAAGCTACAATGGCCCGTTATCGCCTTCGTTGTGCTGCAAAACTGGGGGCTAAGGAGGAGCCGGCGGTGACAGTTTGTGCCCGCGGGTGCGCCTCCGCTGTGTGAGTCAGCCAGGAGAACAATGGGCAGGTAACGCCTCTCTCCTTTTCGCCTTATCAGCGAACCCGCCCCTACCTCAGGTGGCGGCAGAAGGCAGCGTGACAAACGCCTGCAAGCTTCACGCCCTCCGGCTCGCAGGCCGGGCCCGGCGCCTCGCCCCTCGCTATCGGCCGCTTCACACCCGCCGCCGCTCCCCGCCGGCCGCCGCGCTGGGAGGGGCGCGGCCTCGGGCGGACAGCCAATGGCAGCGCTCCGTGTCCCCGCGGCGGCTCCCAGCACCCAATCGGAGGAGGGCGTTGCGAGCGGCTCCGCGGCTATAAAAGGGCCTGTGGGGGGCAGTTATAGACGTCGCCGTACCCTGTCAGGGTGGGCGGGCGCGGTGCTGGTCCTCCGGCCATGTCCTGCAGCGCTCCCGCTGGGCCTGCTGCCCAGCCCTTCTGGGAGATGCTGGCGCTGCTGGCCCGGGAGCCGGGCATGGAGTGGCTGGAGTTGGGCTTCCCTGGGCGAGCAGCCACCTTCTGGCATGGCAGCCGAGGAGCAGCGTGTAGGACCGAGGTGGCGGCGCATCCCGGTGACTCCCGGCGGTGTGGGGAGCGCGGCGCGGCGGTGGCTGGTAAGTACGGACCGTGCTCTTTGGCGGGGTTGTTAGCATGTGCGGCGGTGGCGGCTCGGCGCCTGCATCGCCGTGGCCGGGGGGTGGCCTCTGGCTGCGGGTGAGGGGCGAGCGGGTCGCTGGTAGCCGTGGCTCTCGCCGGGCAGCGTTTCTTTGGCTGTGCTCGGGTTCTTGTGCAAGGCCGGAACTTTTGGAGGCCTCGAGGGAGTTCGCTTTCCTGGGCTGGGAAACGTGCCGCATTCTGGTGGGAGTGTGCTGTGTGCCCTTTGCAGTCATAATCAGTGTAAGCTATGCTACAAGGTCTAAGCTTGCCTTTTTTTTTGCTTGTCTTCTCTGTTGCTACTCCACAAACTTGTGAGTTCCCAGATGTATTGCCTGAAATGGGCCTGGTGTGTTTCTTCTTGTTTGAAAAACCTCAGCTCTTTAACAGCTCTGGGTGTTGATGTGCGTGAATTATCTTTAGTTAGATAAACCAGCAGAGCATTGTCTAGGGGTGTCTTTATTGCTCTGAGTGGCATTCTTGTGCTAATGTGGATCCTCTCTTGTAGGAAGGGAGTTTAGCTGTCCTCGGAAACACTCTCTGGGACCTTGGCCTCTGAAGACTTTGTCGTTGTTGGAGTGCTCAGGGGATAGTAGGCTTTGGCAAGCCTACCTCGAAGGACTGAAAAAATTCCTGGCCTTTAGGAAAAGCATGGGAATGCCTGCAACCTGGCCAATTCCAGAGGAGCAAGTTAGAGGGTTCTTGGCTGTGGAATCTCTTTATTCCTCTCCAAAGACACTGACGTATGTGGCAGCACTGTCTTATTTATCGAAATTGACTGGTAACCCTGATCCTCTGGTAGATCCTATAACCCACTGCATGGTGATAGGGTTGAAACGTCGAGCGGGCATCCTGAGGGATAAATACTTGCCTATAACAATTGAGGTCTTGCGATCTCTCTTAGGAGCTCTGGAGTCTGTATGCATAACTCATTATGAATGCTTACTTTTCCATGCATTATTTACTGTAGCTTTTTTTGGGGCACTTCGAGTAGGAGAGATGGTGGCAAAGCACCGTGATGTACAGCAGCCTGAGCTGCTGTACCTGAGTGACCTCCAGCTGACGGAGAGGAGAGTGGCGATTTGTCTGTCTAACTCTCCTGTGGGACAGGAGAGACATGTCATCACCCTTGAGCTGTCTGGAGAGCCATGGGTGTGCCCTGTTCTGGCCCTCCGGAGCTATGTGACAGTTCGTTCACAGCTGGAAGGGCCCCTCTTTATGCACTCGGATAATACAACTGTTACTAAGAAAGAGTTCCTGACTGTTCTCCGATGGGCTCTGCGGCTGCTGGGGCTGTGCCCGGAGCAGTACGGTGTGCATTCCTTCTGGCTGGGGACTGCCATCACAGCTGCACGCTGCGGCTATCCCAGGGAAGATGTCACTCGCCCTGGCAAGATGGCCCTGTGGGATCCCAGGGAGATCGTAGCCACAGAGACCAATGGGAAAATAGAAGCTAATGAATTACCTTCTTTTCTGTAGAGTCGGCTTTTAACTGTGTAGTTTCTAGTCTTTGGCAGTAATTTAGTGTTAGCACCTGTAATGAATTTTCTACCTCACAGTGGGATGGTCTCTGTAGTTGCTGCTTGTGCTGCCTGTAGTGTTGAGGGAGGGTGGGGGTGTCAAACCTGCTGTGCGTGGGCCTCCTCTGCCTGTCTTGGCAGAGAAGTCTGCAGACAGTTTTTATCTTGTATAGTGTGAGTTAATAAATGTTTCCTTTTCTTAAAAAAAACAGTCTCTGCCTGCTAGTAATATTGTTGCTCTTTACCCAGGAGAAATTGTCATTTTGGCTTTGAGAGCAATGAATGACAAACAGATGCTGAAGTTTTGAAGGAAAAGTCTTGAGACTAAGGTAATCATTGTAAAACAGAAGGTAGTTAAATTGTAACATCTTTTGGTATAGCTGTATGCTTTTTAACACTAACATGTCACTGAGGTCAAAAGAAAAATACAAACTACATTGTTAGCCCAATAACAGACACCAAAGGATGAACTTTTTGAACATCTTATGAATATAAATGTTTTAAAGAGATATCTTGTACTGTTTAGATGGGGGACAGCAGCTTTTCTATTCAGCAAACTCTGCCTCTGAAAATATTTCATTTAATCCTCTAGACCCAATTCCCTCTGAGCATAATTAGCCTAATCAGTGTTTTAAATAACAAAAATAGCACATGGTTCACTTAACAGTTAATGATTTCCTTAGGATGTGATACTTGCTGTCCTTAATTCAACCTGCTCTTTTTTTTGCCTGAATTTTAAGTTTTTAAAATTGAGGCGTTTTCAACCATAATCATAAAGTACAATAGCTTGAGTACTTCTAATTTTGTAATTATAGCATTTCTAGTACTTTGATAGCATGTGGTAGAATGTATTTTTCACCATATGGCCGGATTGGGAAGGGAGCTGGTTGAATCAGACCGTCCCCTGGCCGAGAACTGTGGTGAGCAAGGCTTTCGATCACCCTTATTACTGTCACTGCTCCAAACCCGGACCATGATTATTGCTAACCGGGCTAGTTTTGTATCTTACTCTGCCGTTTTATAACAAAACTAGGAGTGACAGAAGTGTGGGAGCTAGCTCACATTTAATGCCGGTTTGATCTCTGTGTGGATAATTAGCCATGATTTCTGAGACTTTTGATTAGTAGAAATTAATACTGTGTAGGGCAGCACCGGTCTGCTGCTCTTTACTACGAGAGCATCATTGTGTTCACTGTGGGAATTAACTACAGTGCAGCAAGACTTCCGTGGTTACAACCGTATCTGAGATCTTTAACTGCAGTTCAGCTAAAAGCTGTCTTTCTCATTGCATGGCTTTATTCACTAGAAATGCTTGTTTATATTGTCATTTCTGTTTCTGTGCCCAAAATCTATGTGTAAATAGAGCTAAGGTGATGCAAATGCAGCATCTGCACAGGAACTTATCCTGAGGTGCCCACCAGCTGCTGCTGATGATTAGGCTGAGCAGACACTTGGAACATACCTGGATAAGGAACTGCTTTGTGCTGTGTGGAAGCTTTGATGGATTTTTGCTGTCCCCTGTGTACGTGATGTGTCTGCTCACTGGCTTGTGCTGTACCCAGGCATGCCAGCTTCCAGTACTGTCTGCCTTGCTGTGAAAAGGTCTGTGTATTGGCTATATGTGGCACAGTTTTGGTAGTGGGCGTGGGGGGGGACTGCGGGGGTGGCCTCTGTAGGAAGAGGTAAGGGGGGCTGCCCAGTTCATATTTTTGTTTTCCAGTATCCAAATATTTTAATTGGCAATAAATTATTTTTTTCCCAAGTTGGGTCTGTTTTACCTGTGACGGTAATGAAGTGATGTCCCTGTCTTTAGCCCTTTATATAAAGAGTTTAAAGTAGCTGCACCAGTGTTACAGACCTATCAAAATGAACTCCTTATAAAACCAGCTCAGTGGATGTGCCTGACCATTTAACTCTGTGCTAGGACTCTTCCATTTAAGTGATTTCAGCAATAAATTGTGCTTCCCAAATGGGGAGACAAGAAAGCCTTGCAAATATTTTTTTAGAGTGCAAATGGATGTTCTAGTAAGACAGGAATGGCTGTACTAATGCTAGCACCTTTAATATATCTGCTGTTTTTAAAGCTTAGAGGTAAGTATGTCTTCTGGGGAACTGGGTATTTGGCAAATAAATGCCGTGATGATTGCTCTACAATACTGGGAAAATGGATGTCTGTCTTATCTGTAATTTCTATGTCTGTGTGATACATGAAGCAGAATTGAAAATTACCTTTGTTCTTATTTCTACCTACATTCTACAGCTGTAGCCAGAGATTTTGATCTTGTACCCCTGTAAGAGGAAGTAAAATCTAGGAAGTAGCTGGAGAGATAACGAAGAATCAACTATAATTATCAACTTCACTGAGTTCTGATCCTAGCGTTGAGTAAGAGAGAAATTTGTTTTTAAGGAACAGCCATCACAGAAGTAATTAACTTTTTAAAAAGCCCTGTTTTGATAGGCTGGCATATTTTCAGATAACAGGGTTATAAATGCAGTGCTTGATCTATAATTACTTGTTGGAGCTATAGGTCTCCTTTTATGTGACAAATGAAACTGAGACAGTTGGTAAGTAAATGAGACCCATTTTCTCCTGAATGTTAGGAGTTTCACATCATCGACTCGGAATCCTGAAATGGTTATCTCTACAACAAATTAACATTTGCAAGGTTTTTCCATTTAGCTGTTCTAAAGATCCTGAACAGAAGCAGAAGGGGATATAAGGAAGGTATATACTTTGAGAAGCAAAATTGGGAATTATTTCAACTCAAAATTCTTTCTCTTACAATGTTAATTAATGATTTCACACATTTTTATCATGTTAAGGGTGAAAGGCTGACTAGAAAGAGCTAAATTACTCTTGTACTACTGATCACTGTCTGCTGTGGGAATTGGCTGTATTATGTGGAGATACTGGTGAATCATTCATGTGGAAGCCTGAACTCTTACAATTTCTTATTGTTGAATTTAAGTAATTGGATTCTTTTCAAGAATAAAGGGGAAGTGATTATTTTTTTAATTAAAACCTCCAAAACTTTCTTTGTATACCTGGTTGGTTTGCATTTGATTCTATTCTGGTTGTGATGCTTATATCAAATACATATTCCTTAGAATAACAGAAATAATGTAACCATTAATTACTGCAGTACTAATTAATTATCAACCTTATCTCCTTATGCAGCTAAAATTTTCATCATTGAAACTGTACCTCAGAGTTCATTCATGTTCCTCAAATGGATGAAATTTGTAAGAAATGGCTTCTTTCCGTATCTACTGAGAATGGAGTAGGTAACTAAACCAGATGTTTGTCAGGTTTCGCACCGGGATCCACAAGTACTTCTTGCTTTTGCTTGTAGAATGAAAGCATCCCCTGCTAGTCTGACTAAGCGGCGTTCAAGTGTCCTTTGATAGCAAAGGCCCAAGTCCAGAAAGCTGGGGATAAGCAGGCAAATGCCTTTAAACTGCTTAGGGTTTTCTTTTCAGTGGTTAAAGGAGTTCCATTGATTTGTTGCCTGAAACATCCCCAAAGTGCCTTTTGGGTACCTAGAAGTGTTTTTTTTGTCACCTTGACTTCTTCCTTATGACTGTAACACATGTATATCCACTGGTTGCGATGTTTACTTGTAAATTGGAGAGACTTGATCATTCTACTCCATAGCAAGGAGGACACTGATATTGTGCAGCATCTCTAATAGCAGTACACTGGGCACAACATGCCAGCACTCTGTTTACCCTGCTCTGGCTTTCTGTTGAAGATGTTTCATTTCATATTCTTAAGTCATACCTCCTCAGGAGATCTGTAATTGCTAATGTTGCAAACTTGGAAGCTGTATAGGCATTAAAAGTACATTTACTTTAAGATATCAAATGGAAAAGCGGTGCTTCTCAATCAAGATAGGTGAAGAATGCTTTGTTTTACGTGTTGTGATGCGGCTTTGGCCAGAAGCATTGGTATAGTGCCGAATGCACCAATTGCTACTGACTCATTGAATCATCTCTTCCAATGAGACGTCAAAATGTGTTGCCATCTCATTCTCCAAGGCTGGCTGTGTATTCACTGCAACATGTTGCTTAACCATACCAGTGTCTCTTTTGCTACTTACATTGCCTTGAAGTACTGGCAGAAGGGAAAGAGCTAGAGAACAACATGTACCACAAATCCCATGCTTTTTTCCTTATGTATAGCTTCCCACCAAGAACAAATCAATGATCCATCAGAGTCCAGACCTGACCATACCTCGGCCATTAATACCATGGGATTAGGAGCAGCTCTCTGAAATGGCAATGTAATATGCTGCTTTTGCTAAAGCCCAGGAGTAAAGCTAATATGGAATTTGTTGCTAAAATTTTCCAAGTTCTAGCAATGTTCTTATACTAGCTCTTTGATACTAGTTTGAGGAACTGGCTTTTTCACTTTTATATACATTTACCAAAAGCTATAACTGCAGGATGATTGTAGGGTAGTCTGTCTTCTCATAGTTCTGCTATAGCTATAGGCTATGCACTAATCCCTCTTGCCTTTTCCCCAAAGTTTTGGTTCTGTTTCAGAATAAAATGCCCTTTGTGCCTTTCCTTAAGCTAAAAGCAGCTGAGCAATTGGTGAAGATACTTCACAGCCTGCTGCCAATTGTTGGCAGGCAAGCAGCAAATATTTTCCAAAGCGCACAAACCAACCAGGTATAATGTGTGGTTATAGTAGCATTTTAATGTTAGAGCACAGTTGTAGGTTGTTTTTTTTCTGCCTTAACAGCTTTTATACCTCATATCACCTTCCACAGAACTTGAAAAATAGCAGTTACTCAGCCTGTAAGATTCAGATCAGTGTTGTAGACAGCAAATCGTTTCTCTTTATGGGCAAAATAAGTTTTGTCAGCCCAGTTAACCAAAGAAAAGGATGTTCCTTGGTGCTGACTCCCTATATTAACACTTGAACTTTTTTCCTTTGGAAGTACTAAGCCTTCATTTCAATGCATTTGTTGTGGGTTGAAAAGAAGGAACTGTGCTTTGGCCAAGAGAGTTGGACCAGATGATCCTTGAGGTCCCTTCTAACCTGGTGTTCTAAGATTCAGTATCTTGGCATCGGACAATTGCTTAGAAATTTGCAGATGAAAACCAACAGTCTGAATACAGCCTCCCTTTACTAATCTGCAGCCACTGTGCTCAGAGATGCTCAAGGCAAGGGATGCTGTCTTCAGCTGAGATGGTGGTCCTTTGTCCCCAAGACCTGTGACAGAACGAGCATATAGTTGAGAGAGTTTGAAAAAACTGCACGTTTACCACTGTATTTTGCTCGAGGACATTTTTTTGCTCAATCTGTAGCATAATGCAGCTGTCTTCATGCTAGGACATTCTAAAGAATGTCAGTACCAATGTACCATAAGATGTTTCAGCAGCTAAAACCATGACTTGTTAAAAGTTCTTTTCCCTCAGAGATGAATAGCTGCTGCTCGCCTTATCCTACAGGGAGGTTTGTTCAGGCATAAATACATGGTAATAAGTTAGAGTTGTGTCCTCCCCCATGTAGTTGCTCTGATATTTTTAAAGTGGGTAGCTCTGCAGTATTTGTAAGCTTGGAAATTAGTTTATTTGGTTTAGAAAAATCTTGCTCTTGGAGTGGCTTGCCGAGGTGGGTATTTTGCACTCTGAGTAAAGCAGTATTTTTGTTTTCTTGCTGTGAATTCTGGGAATGTGGAGAAATCCCCTGGGTAGATTGTGTGTGATTAGATGGAGCAGAAACAATTAGATAATGCCAAATGTTGCAATATAAATGTTTGCTTAGTGTCTTTCCAAGAGATTTGTATTATGATGTAAGTAAAACTGTATACAACATGGGTCAAGTAGCATGTATTAGTACTGTTTTAGCAGTCGTCTTGCAACTGGAGCTCTGCGAGTTCCTTGAAAACACAGTTAGTTTAGGTGGATACATTATGGTCTGCATTTTTTTTTTCTTGTGTTCATCATCTTTTGGCATCCTGCCTTTTCAGCCAGCTGCACTGTATTAGTGCACAGCTTTAGTATTAGCTCTTTGTAGGGAACTCTTAAACTCCGAGGAACTCAGATAATGACACAGAAGTTTAGATGTACCATTTTATGTGTTGCAAGGTGGATATGAGCTTATCAGGAAAGCAGATGTTTTCAGGGGATACTAGACACTATACAGATACCCTTGTGAACATTATGAGTTTCAGTGGTGTTTTAAAGGGATGTTCTCCCCACTTTGAATTTTGGAGAGAGTGAAACTTTAGTTTTGAGTTAGTATCTGAACGGTTGCCCTTCAGTCTTTTTTCTTCAGATACCAGTTTAATCTCAGTTTTTTGCGATGTGCATGCAAGCTGAAGGAGTTGCTCTCTGGGGAACCTAGAGTTGTCTTCAGCCTGCACTGGTAGCTGGAGGGATTCCCTTTGCTTCCAAAAGCTGAGGTAGTGTGCTGTCTTCCATGGCCCAAGAGTAATCACACAGAGGAAGATGCTTGAGTCTGTCTACATCCTTGTAGCAGGGTAGAAATATTTCCACGACCCAGTGTGTTTTGGAGCATCAGGCTGCCTGTCAGAGCAAACCTGTGATCTGGAAGAGTGTCTAGGCCCAGAGGTTGTCTTTGTGTAGAGCACAGATCTTGTGATGAGCCATTCAGAGGCATGGTACAAAGCTAGAAATGATCCCAATGAGAAAGAACTGTATATAAAATAGCTTTCTGATAACTAAAATTCTAAAAGAGCTTTGCTCTTAATCCTGCCAGGTACCGAATGCTTCTCAAGGATGGACAAAATACCAGTGAGCTTGCAAGCATCCTGGTGAAAAAGGATGAACATGCTGCATTTTATATCACATTAAATTATACAAGGCTTCTAGGGGCAAAGCCTTTCTCTACTTCAGGTGCTGGGAGGTGGTCAGCAGAACTGCCTGTGTAAGTGGACCCAAATAAAATCTGTGTTCAGAAAAACTGACAACTGTAACACATAAATTAGGATTTCCCATCTCTGGCTAATATTCTACACTATCTCATGACCTGACATTGTGAATGCTTCCTAATATATTTCCTATCTTCCATGTGTACAACAGGGTGGAAGAAAATATGAATGAGTGTGGTAGTTTCAGGTGGTAGGGGATTTTTAGAGAGAAGGAAGGAGGAGGCACTTGGTGGGTGAGAAAAAATGAGGTGGACAGAAACATGCTGCATCTCAATGAGGTGCTGTATTCTCCTCCTCCAGAGCAGGGTCAGTAAGGCTATTCTACTGGCAAGAAGAGCTGTTGTTACCCGTGCTGTTAAGACTTCAGTTAGTCTAAGGAGAGAAGTCTGACTCTGAAGAGTTAGTGTGCTGCTTGACCCCATCACAAGATAATATTCTGTAGCAAATGCTCCAAAGAATGTGAACGCAACAGCTTCTGGGGAGAAAAATTGGCAGGAAGGCAAGTAGAAGCAGACTGTGAGACACTTCTTACAAACTGTGCTTAGAAACCAATCTGTTCTTCTTTATTGTTCTCTGATGAAGGGACGGATTATAAATGGTACAGACGGCCTTGAGGCCGGTGATAATACAATATCTGTAGCTTTTCCAGTTGGAGGCTTAAAAACTCTTAATGCTTTTTATGCAAAAAAGGGTAAGAATCCATTAAAAAAAAAAAATTCTGAAAATGTACATGTCAAAACCTCAGGAGCAAATTGTTGTTTTAGGCAGGAGAGGAAAGGTTTGTTTAATTGAAAGAACAAAATTTTAAATATTTTTAAAAGTCTTTCCTGCTTTGCTTATAGTTTGGCTAAGATAAATATCTAAAGTTGGATCCCTCCACTCTCTACTTCAGTCTGTCCTTAAAGTGCGTGCAAAATTAAACTTCCCTTACACGGCGGTACACTGAATTCAGTTTTTATGTAGTCTTGATAACAGCATGTGTGTTTGTATAGAACCATAAAAAAAATTACATGTCATGAGTGTCGTACAAGCTCAGTACACCAATGAATGGTACACTCTTGTCCTACTGCAAGTAAGTAAGAACACAATGTTCTGCTCTGTTAATAGCCCATGCACATTCTCACAAAGCCAAATGTTTGAATGAAATATGTGGAAGCAGGGTTGGATATTGTGCCATGGGCCTTAACCGCTCTCTGCATCAGCAGAAGCGGCCTATGCTCTAAATATGGTTTCGTATCGTTCAGTTGTTGACAATGATATATATTTGCTTGCCCTGAAACCCTCTCGTGACTGGTCTCGTGTATGGTAGCCAGAGCTGAGAGCCGGATTCAGCCACTAAGCAGTTTTGTTCCTTCTGCTTATCTTTTTTCTTTAGAAGAACATTTTGTCTCCACTTGTCTTATATCAAATGTAAGGCAAATAATCAGCAAAATTAATCTAAGTATATTGAAATGTGATTTGTGTGATAAACAAAAATTGTCTTGAGTATCTGGGTAGATCAGTAGGCTGGCTAACAGGGCCATCTGCTGGCAGATGCACTTTAGCAGGATAACTTTGAATTTCCCTGGGAATGAGTCTAGTTCTGGGAGAGGTTAATGGCTTGGTTCTAACTTCCAAACACCCGTGACTTCCTCAATTATCTTTGTAAGCTGCTGCGTACTTTATATTAATTCCTGACTCAGTAGCAAAACATCTTACTGTAAAAACAGAGAACTGCTTAACTATAAATTTGAGGTCCATTCAAATGTTAAATGGGACATTTGATCTGGGAGTAGTATTGCCATAGGTTATGCCACAATTTAAAACTATATTCCGAGGAAGCATGGGTTTGTAGATGAATCTCTCAGATCAACAAACAATGATTAATGTTAGTACTCGGTCTTCACACACAATGTCTACATTAGGAACATTTTGATTAAAATTACAGATCAGATTTCTTGCGAACAAATGTAAAGAAGCCAAATGATCTGGCATACTAAGATTGTTAAATTTCTTGTATCTGTAATATTGAAAAAGCTTTCGGATGTATTTTAGTTGTTTTTTTTTTAAATCAATGCTGCAATCAATGCAGCATCTCAATGCAGCATCTCAAGCATAACAAGTGTTTTCTTGTATATGTGTGCTCATGTTTGCGTGTCTGTATGTCCAATAGGTTGCAATTATTGGGTATATTTGACTGGGAAGATGATAGATTGTAACCTCTTATGATCTATCCCTTTGTAAGTTAATAATGAATAACGTGGAATATATGTGCCTATAAGAATAAATTGAGTCAACACATGTAAGCGTGCTTCTTGGTTTTGTCTTTTGAGAGCCTGCAGTTTCCATTCAAGATGTCATTACAATAAAGGTGCAGGGTTCTTTAATTTGCATAAGATCATGTATATTAAACTATATCAGTCTGCACTACTTGGCAGATGCATATTGCTGGTGTAACAGTTCACAAGATTGTCTCAAGCCTGTGGCAAAGCAAACTTGGTCTTGGTCCCAGCGGTGTTTACAGCAGCACACTTAAAGCAGTACCCCTGGTCAATCTTGTAATTACAGTAAGAGAAGCGAAGCAGTAGCTACTTGCTGACATAATGGCAAATGTACTGTAGACTAAAGGTGTCCCCTGAGAATGCACTGATCTGACTGTATCCAAAAGTCTTTCATCTTCTGTCTCTGATTTTGTTGTCTCTAACAGCATATACTTTCTTCCCACAGAAACAGCAGGTTATTACCTACTGCCTATGGGCTGCTCTGACCTTTTGGCTCCTAAACTGTTTTCCACTTTTTTCCCCTTTGACAATTCAGCAAATGAAGTGACAGAGATGAATTTCATTACAGGTGCTTTGACTGAAATTATTTATTGTTTGCCTATTAAACCTGGCCATAAATGTCATTGACTTATAGACCCACAAAAGCACAAACATTAGCCAGTGAGTGCCAAGAGTGCTACTATGTAGAAATTACGTGTATGGAGGGATCAGCTTCCTTTTAGCCTAAAGACCATACAAGAGTAAAGCAACAGTATTTTATATTTTGTGTGGATCAGAACTATTCTGGACCAATTCTTTTTGCTGGTAGTTCATTCTATATTTTCACCTTTCTATTTTAGTGACTCTTTTGTTACCTGTTCTATAAGGATGGCAAAACGGACTGCAGTATATCATAAAGGATGGATTGGACTATGGCAAAGGAGGAAGTCATCTCCTCTTGTCTGTGTGAAATTTGTAAGAAAATGCCTGTGGTACTAGAAACTAACTTGGTAACACGAGTAATATAGACAGAGCTAATGAAGATCTGACCATCCAGGTAGATGTGAGACCAGATGTGGTATTGTTTCATATTCATATTTCTCTCTCCTGTAAGTCTTTGGCTAAATGCAAGAGCTGTCCAGTAACTCTGTAAAGTCTTGCCAAGTTCACCTGGGAAAAATTGTGCTGTATTGGGAAACGGCATTTTATCTGCAGAGTCCAGTTTTGCTCTTGACTTACTGTGCTGGGTACTGGTCTCAGTTGTCTACACCAGTGGATTGTACACTTGTTTGCACAGCGATACTGGGCTACTGCAAATGTTGCCTGTGTTGTACAGCTTTCGTGTAGCTGCATCTCTTCCTTGTGGCATCACTTTAGTAGGTGAAAACATTGTTTTGTCTGCATGGGAGTAGGTAGGCTCTCTGTTGGTTTTTTTTTTTGCTGTGTGACATATTGGATGTGTGATATACAGTGTGATTATACCAATTAAAGTACTGAGGTGGATCTTTTTTTGAGAGGATCCACAAGTTCCACAGAAGTGGTTCTGAGCAAGCTATTGCTGAACATGGGGGGCAGTAAAAACATGGCCCACCAAAGAACTCTAAAAGGGCTCTTCATAAATTAGATGAAAACTTATATTTGTAATTAAAAATGCAATGAAATACAATTTTCCTACTGATATCCCATCCGTTTTTCTTCTCTCAGCATTAGCTTCAGAGCAGGCAGCTCTCAAGTTACAGAGAGGGAGGGTTGATCAGAGCCTCAGGCGCTGGCAGGGACAGAGACCATCCATTGCTCTGGGACTCTGACAGCTGCTGAGGGAGGACTGAGTGGTTTCTAGCAGCTCATCAGCGCCTCAGCATCTCTATGTTGCTGTGCAACTTGATTTTTTTTTTGTTGTTGTTATTTTTTGATATTGATAAACAGTTTTGTGCCCTTGGGTGAACGGTTTTATTTAAGGTCCAGAAATGAAGAGAAATAGCCCGTCTTCCTTTTACATCTCTCTGTGGTTGCTGTTCACAGCAGTGATACTTCAAGGTGAGAATACTGCTTGATAGCTAAATGTTGCACTGAGGTTTGTTTTGCTTGGACAGGAACTGGTGTCCTGATGTGTCTTACACGGCTGAGCTCTGAAGTCTTTCAACTGTTTTGTTTTACTTTGTCTCACTGATGCGTAGGCAAAATGAATGATTATGTACATACAGCACTTAAATGCTCTTTGTGAAGCTTTGATTTGTTAGGATTTCTTTTTAATCAGAAAGGTTTGCTTTGAACTCTAGTTAGTCCAGAAGTCACTCTGAGTCACCTGAGAGTGATGTACTCCAAAGCGCTTGCTTCCTACATAGTGCCAGCTGGCATTCGCACAAGTCTTATGAGTGTTACTGTCCTTGCCCTTTGCTTGCAGGAACGTGTGAATCTATCTCAAGGTAACACAGACATTGCCTAGAGAAACTGTGATGCGCAAAACAGTGTGGAACAGCAAAAGTCTTGGTTAAAATCTAAAGTTTCAGCGGATTATCCTTAGTGACTAAGGGGATAGCAAGAAGCCTCTCCAAACACATGGTCTGGGGAAGATGTTAGTCCAAGGATGTGTTCATGCATCATGCAGTTGCCAGTTTGTGAAGAAAAGCAGCTCAGACTTTTTCCAAGTGGTAGCTGGAAAAAAAAAAGGGGTAAATTCTGAAAGTAGCATGAATCAGTGATGCATTTAGGGAGGTCACTCAAGTCATTAGCCTGAAGTCAAACCTGCTCCCAGACTTTGCTTCTAATTTTAGCATGGCAGATGAGTGACTGTACATCAATAATCTACATGCCTATGAAAAAGATCAGTAAAATAAAGGTAATAATAATTAAATTATATTTTCCTTCAAAAAAGACAGGCATCTCTGGATGCAGAAGTTTTTTTCAGTGGGTGTGAAAAGCTAGACCTAGCTATTCATTTACTACAGGTGAATGTTGTCCTTATTTAAATAGCTTCATCAGGTTTACTTCTGTTTCCACACTAAATGATATTCTGCAGTATGTGAATACAGTTACAGCAAATACTACTTGACGGTGTAGAAAGAGGTTGTCTTCTGATACTGCTCACTGCTTAATCGAATGTACTAAACAAATCTGTGTTATCTAGCTGTAGAGTCAGCCAAAGGAAAATATGCTCACATGCTGTTTAATGAACTGTTTGAAGACTACTCAAATGCTCTAAGACCAGTGGAAGACACAGATAAAGTACTGAATGTCACCCTTCAGATCACATTGTCCCAAATTAAAGACATGGTGAGTAAGAGTACAGTTCTGTTTTTCTAAAGATGTGCAGAAATGTACTAGCTGTAAACATTTTGCTTGGAGTAGGAAAAGCAGCTTGCGTTTTGTTGTGACAGCCTCAGTAATGCTTCCTCGCGAGGGTCATGTTCTCCAGTTCTTCATAGGTTCTTGTCCGATTGCAACACTAAGACTTCAATAAGTCTGCAAACTTACAGCTGCTGAATTTTTAAGACTTCTTTTGCAGTTATGTGTTGGCATCATACCCTCCAGGCGACTTTTGCTGACTTTTAAATAGAAAAGGCAAATGCTTTTTCTAAGATGCAATTAATTACTACATCAACTCCCTGTTTTAACCTTCAGTAACTTTTAAAATAAATTTCTTTCAGCCAGATATAGTTTTAAGGCAAAAGAAAATTTGTCTGGAAGGAGAATGGAAAATTACTTTTGTGATTTCTAAATTATAACTTCAAGGCCTGACCAAGCTTTGAGAGAATTTTAGACTGAATCTGTTAGCTGTTTTTTGTATTCTGAAGCTCAGAAAAGGAAATTTTTAAGATACTGGGAGCCTTAGACAACAGTTAAAGCTAAGGGAGTGTGCAAGGAGGAAGAAGGTTTGGACAAGAGAAAGTCCAAATAAATAACCTCCCTGTATGGTGTATGGGCATATGTACCCGTCTGAGAAGTACTTCTGTGGCCTGTCAGCATTCTGGCCTGTTTTGGGCACTACTTTGAAACCAAACAACAAATGCCGTCTGCATCTAGGATGTGCTTTTGTCACCTTCAGCTAGAAATGTTTCTACATTTTTATGCAGGATGAAAGGAACCAAATTTTGTCAGCTTACTTATGGATTCGACAAAGCTGGTATGATGCATACCTCAAATGGGACAAAGATAAATATGATGGGTTGGATTCTATCAGGATTCCAAGCGATTTGGTTTGGAGACCAGATATTGTCCTGTATAACAAGTGAGTGTGGCTGGAGAAAAATCAGCTTGAATATTTGAGGGAGGGAGGGGGTTGAAGGAGGAATTGACCCACAGACTCTGAATTTGCATCACTTTACCTTAGCAAGGGGTTTGTGTGTTTGTTGTCTTAACATTTGTTGTTGATCATCTAAATATTTTGCAATAAAGCCATAAATAGGGCTTGGCAATTGGCTATGCTACACAGCAAAGCTGTTCTGAGTTTTGCTGCACTGTGAATTGAATACCCTGGCAGTCTGAGTGAGTGCTTTCTGCTGAGGCTGCTGAAGAGCTCTGGAAGATTGTGTCCACAAAAAGGTGGTACATGAAGGCTGCACTCCTTGACTGCTCTCCCAGGCCAGTAGCGACCAACAGATTATTTTCATCTTTGAATGGATTCTTTTCCTACTGTACCCTGTTTAAGGTCAAGTTTGAAGAAGCTGTGGCCAACAAATACAACATAATTTAGCAGCACTGACGTTTGGCATTAATGGGCACTGGTACCTGTAAATAATAGTTAATAGTAAATTTCTAATAAAATTCAGTATAAATAATGTGATTTCAGAAGCATGTTTTAAGTGGTGTGAAGCAAGGGCCTTTCCCCCCCCTCGTCCCAGCCCATACATTAAGTTCTTGCCGGTTGATCTTGACTGTTACTTTTCTGTCTTTTAGGGCTGATGATGACTTTTCAGAACCAGTGAATACTAATGTTGTGTTGAGATATGATGGAAAAATTACTTGGGATGCGCCTGCTATCACAAAGAGCTCATGTGTAGTGGATGTATCTTATTTTCCTTTTGACAGCCAGCAGTGCAACCTTACATTTGGGTCCTGGACCTATAATGGTAATCAGGTAGACATCATCAATTCTCTTGACAGTGGTGACCTCTCTGACTTCATAGAAGATGTGGAATGGGAGATTCATGGTATGCCAGCGGTTAAGAATGTTATCACTTATGGTTGCTGCTCTGAGCCTTATCCAGATGTGACCTTCACACTGATTTTGAAAAGGAAGTCTTCATTCTACATATTTAATCTGTTGCTGCCTTGCATCTTGATCTCTTTCCTGGCCCCACTGGGATTCTATCTCCCTGCAGACTCTGGGGAAAAAGTGTCTCTGGGTGTTACAGTTCTGCTCGCTCTGACCGTGTTTCAGCTGATGGTTGCAGAGATCATGCCTCCCTCTGAAAACGTACCTTTGATAGGTAAGCTTTGTCTTTCAACATGGCTTATTAATAGCAGGGCTGTATGTCAGGGAGACCATATGTAGTTTGTGGCTTCTGGGAAGATAAAGGTGCTACATTTTTTAAAACCTAGTAAAATACTTAAAATGTGCATGGAATTTACCTGCTTTGGCAGGGGGGTTGGACTAGATGATCTCCGAAGGTCCCTTCCAACCCCAGCCATTCTGTGATTTGTACAGGTGCTGAAGCTTTTAAAGGTTATTTTGTGTTTATTTTAAATTGTATATTACCTAGCTGTTTTTATATATTAAATATAGTTAGAAATTTAGAGCTACGTATTGTATTAAAGTTAGTAATGGAAAACAATTTTAGGACCAGCGTACAAAGTGTAAGCAAGAGCTGTATGCACAAGACCAGACTGTTTCAAGGTATGTTTCTGTCAGATGCAGATGGGTGGGTGGCCTGGCTGGGACACTCAGGGTTGACTTAATATCCAGCAATTGTTACATGGAATTGTAATGCCTGGCAATCCATTATGCTGAATTTTGATTTGCGTCAGAGTTCAGAAGAGCTGATGTGTAGTGAAAAGGGTGGTGTTCAGCACTGTCCCATCTGTGTTCTGTCAGGACCTTCCTCCTGCTCCTGGCTGATCCGTCCCCTCTGGCAGGAGGCTGCCCAGCTGCCCTGGTGGGATTTCTGGAGGACTAGGAACACAGTTGCCTCCATGTTGGCTTCCAGCTTCATTAAGATAATTCAGATCTCATTTTTATTCTCATTATTAGTGTATATATGAAAACTACATGGCTTACTAAGACTAGAAACTGATCAATGAACAGGAAAGTTAATGCATTTCCCACATGAGCAGCAACTATTCCCGCGCAGAACATGGGCTTGCTGTACTGGAGGACCTTCCCTACCCTCCTATCACACTGTCTAAATTAAGGAGCCAGTACCTAGCCTCAGTCTGCTTTCTGTTTCCTCACCATCCTTTCCGACCCCCTTGAAAACTGGAATCACATCCCGCTTGTCTGTGGCGCATCCTGTGCCATCGATGCCAGCCCTTGCTTTTCCCACAGAGGCTGCCCGGCAGCAGAGCACGGCCGGGAGCTGCCTCTTTGCCCAGGCACAAGCCAGGGTAGGTTGGCTGCTCAGCTGTGCCCTTTGGTTGCCAAAAGCAGCGGCTGAGGGGCTCAGCTTGCAGTCACTGTATCTGCTGTCTCTTCCTGGCCGGAGCGAGCTTTGTCTGGGTTTAGACTAGTCGTGCTAAAATTTGCACAGTCTGAAGAAAATCCAGCTGACAAATCTCAACAGGCAACGGAGCCGCCCTGCAGCTCTGCGCCTGGCCTCCGCTGGCAGCACGCTATTCATGGACACGGCAAGGTCTGGGTGTTCACTGGCCTGTGTGAACGCGAAGGCATCCATCTGCTGGTGTCAATAGCTCCAACAAAGCGTTGTCACCACTTTTGTTAATGCATCAGGAAGTGGGATTTCTGATGTGCCACGTGAAGCCATCGGCGTTGGGATTTTACAGACACCAGGAAAAGAGCAAGGCTCCTGATAAACATTTTAAAGCTGGTTTTGGATGGGTGTATTTTGAGAAATCAGAGGGCTTGGTTTGCGAATATTTACCATGCTAATACAATAGTCACTTATCTGATAAAGGCATGCCAGAGTATGAGGTTTTACTTTAATGGCTTTAATCTTTGTTTTTAAATGGTAAATTAAGTGTGATCTGAGTATATAGAGAATCAGGGTGATCTAAAAACTGGTTTTACTTGCACTTGCATTTAGCACTGTATTGTCACATTGTTATTTCTGCCTTGAATTCTTTTATTAGGGTAGCATCTTTAATACGGTTTTATTTTGTGTTCCAGGAAAGTATTACATAGCAACTATGACCATGATCACAGCTTCCACTGCATTGACGATCATTATCATGAATCTCCATCACTGTGGCTCAGAAGCAAAGCCGGTTCCACAATGGGCCAGGGTGGTTATTTTGGACTACATGTCAAAAATCTTTTTTGTTTATGATGTGGGTGAAAATTGCACAAGTCCGAAAAGAGAGAAGGAAGAGGAGTGTAAGTTAGAGGGGGGTGATGGGTGTCAGAGAAGGCACAAAGAGGTAAAGAGTCACCTTTCCAATAGGAATGATGACTCTGATCTTAAGGAGAAGCTCAATGGGAATTTGAATAAAAGCTATGGAGTTCATGGTGAAAATGTTAGGGAGACTGTTAATTGCTGTTCCTGTTACAAAATGCTGATTAAAAATATTGAGTATATTGCTAATTGTGTTCGAGACCATAAAGCAAACCGGGCCAAAGGAATTGAGTGGAAAAAAGTCGCAAAAGTGATGGACAGGTTTTTCATGTGGGTTTTCTTTATCATGGTGTTTTTTATGAGTGTGCTGATCATTGGGAAAGCAGCTTAACTGAAGATGAACACATTCCTTTTGTAAATCTAAATATACTGGGTTAGCTTGTTTTGGTGGAGCTCTGGGACAGGGGTGCTTTTGAGATCTTTGTCTTGCATTCTGTAACAATAAACAAGTTGATTCTGTAGGCTGTGACAAGCGTTTTGAGACATTGCTTGGCTGAGGGCTTCGTTCGTGACTGTCCTTGCCTTTTGGTAGGGGAGTGCAGCCCTGATGAGGCTGCTGGGTTAGCACTCTGTGCTCCATCTTGGTGGGTGGTGGCCATGACTTCGGGCTGAATGGGATGGAGCACTGCAGCGATGGGAGCGCTGTATTCACATGGCTGCACCTTGTAACTTGACCAGCCTTTTGTCTCCCCTAGAAAAAAAAGTGTATTTGTGACATGGTGGCAGTTCCTGGAAATCATCCCTTCAGGGCACTTGCCTTTTTTTCCTTTTTTTTAGCTGTCTTCCTAACTTACCTTTCTGTTATGGCTCTTTCTGATCACTGTTCCTATCACTTCATAGGCTCTACATGTCTGTCTGCGGTGCATTTCACTTCTAATACCATTGAGCTTACTGAATATGATGATTACCTTGATCTTCCTCTTTATCATTTCCTGCTGTTGAATATTACCCTACTGTCACCATGGCTCCAGGAAGCCAGATTCCCAGGGCTTGTTCCTCACCAAGTCGGAGGGCTTTCATTCTCTGTCTCTTGAGCCTAATAATGGGAAGGACTCCTCCTGTCCTTCCTAGAGGTCTCAGTCCCCTGGGGGTTTGTGCAAGATGGGCCTTTAAATGCCACTTGAGACTGCTAAAATAGGAGGCTGTGACTTTTGTCTCTACTCATTTTATTGACCTTCAGCAATGTTCACCCCATGTGACCCTTGTTCACTCTTGCATCCTCTTTAATGCTTTAAAATTTAAAGTGTTTACAGAAATGCCAAGGCTACTCTGTGCATTACTTAGCACAAAAGCATGATCTTACAGGCTCGTCGTTAAAGTAGTGCCATAATCAACACTCCTTGCTCAACACCTTAGTACTTAAATGTATGTGAATGTGTTTGTTGCTGACAACACCAAAAACCCCTTTTCTGTGTGTTAATTTCTGTTAACTCTCTCATACTAATGGAGCTCTGGAAGATGTCTCATGTAGTAAAGTGAGAAGCTAGTACCCCAGGCATGCCTGCAGCAGATAAATTGCTTTTACAAAGCACCCTGAACTTTGAAACCATGATATTCTAGATGCAGTGGGAGAGGCAGAATGACACTGTAATGGATCCCAGTCAAGAGTTCATGTGATAAAACTCATTTTCATAATTGTTGCAGTTAATAAGAGCTTACCTGTGGAGCTGTAACTTAAGAGCAAGGAGTCAAAATGACAAAGTGATGCAGTTGTTATGCCCAAATATATTGGAAGAAAGGGAATTGTTATTACTATTATTATGATGTAAATGATGCATTGACTTGCTAATGGCAGGTTTTCTTTTGTGTGGAATAATTAACGCTGTAAGCTTATCTGGATTCTCATACATAATGCAAGTCTTAAAGTCCAGGTTCTAATGTAAAGCTAAACTGGGTGGCTAGCCAAGAATAAACTCAGTATGTGGAAAAAGTTTCAAGTGTGTTCCAAGTATATGACCAGTTCCCAGTCTCAGGCAGAGTAAGTTTGAATAGCTCTTTTAGAAGACAAGCTGTACAGTTTCACTGTGCAGAAAAATGGTTGCACCCATTTGCCATGGAATTCAGGGTTTTGCACTTACACTTGCCTGTTTGAGGAAACTGCTTTTTTTCTTTGTTGTGGAAAAAAATGTTGCCCCAAAAGCTGAGAGAGCAAAGTATTTAAAGATAAGGTAAAATATTTAGAACATGAGTCTTCGGCATGGAAAACCAATGACTGAGGGTTTGTCCAAGGCTAATGGGTGGCATAAAGAATGCGGAGAGTTACTGTTCACTGACTCTTCCCATATAGGAACTGGGTACACCAAATGTACACAATGTGTGACAGGGAAGGAGTCTGTACAATGTGTGAGAAGGCTGAGGAACTCCTTGCAACAGGATTTGTGAATGCTGAAATATTATATGAATTTAAAGAGTCGGGGGAAAAACGTGGAAAAAAAAATATCAGCATACTGCTAAATATGATCATGAAATGTTGAAAGTTGGAGCAGTATTTGAGGGATTCATGACTACATGTTCTTCTTCAGTGCTCTTCATCCCACTGGTGGCACCCATTGGAGACAGCTTCCAGGTTTAGACAGGCCTTTAGTCTGACTTGGAATATCTGTTTAGAAATTCAGATTGTGCCTGTGCCTTTTTGTTCAAAACAATCTGCTGCAGTTGTTGCGTTCCGTGTGTAAGGGAAAGCTTGCAGCCATAGGTGGATCATGGGCCTTTTTATTGTGCTGGTGCTCCTCAGTATGCTGCATGCTTGGATGATGTTGAAATCATACTTTGCACTTCTCGAGCATGTTTTATGTGAAGATTTGATAGTACTAAAGAATTCTCTTCCTTACAGGAGTATGATTTGAAAATTATTCCTAGCTATTTGAATTTATTAACTATTACACTTGCTTTTTCATTGTTTTCTGTTATCCTTTCTTTGGATCACCAGGCATTCTCAAGTGTTTCTCTTCCTTTATTTAAATACAGTGAATGTTTTTCTTGCTCTTGTAACAAACACTTTTCTGTTTTTAATTCATAACAGCCCTGGATTCAATAAAGAATTTGAGCAGCAGATGATGGGTGCTGGTAGAAGTCAGCACCGGAATTGTTATTGTGAAGGCTCATGCTAGGATCCTCAGAGTCACGTCTTTGGACTTGATCATTTTCCAGGGTAAAAACCTAGTGTCATGCTGCAGGGCCATGGTGCTGCGTCTGGTGACAAGGCTGACCCAAGTTTCATGCTAGTGCAGCCATGCCAGGGCTAGCTGGTTTAAAGCTAGCTTGGGAGTTTCTAACTAAACTGTAGGGGCTGTAGTTTGTGTCCTTCCAAGGTCTTATGTTTAATTTGTATATCTCTGTATTTAGCTATTTCAGCAAGAAAAAACCTGCTCTAAATCAACCAAGTGTGTTAGCAGTCAGAACTGTATGTGATAACCCTAGTGCTGAGTGGAGACAGGAATATTTAATCTAATTCTCTGTCCTGGTCTCTTCCTCTTTCCTTTGTGTGTCTCATGCTTAGATCCAGTAATTTTTCAGGAAGATTAAATCCAGAGATGATGAATGACTGTGATTACAGTAAAAGAAAAATAACTATTTACGCTCTTGTCTGAGTAACTCTGCAGGCTTAACATGGAGGCAGAGGGGTGACTTTGTATTTACTGAGGAGGACAATGATGCTGTAAAAATACTGTTTGAGATCTGTGTGCTGCAGAGGCCTTTGAGGAATGAGCTGGCAGCTTTTTTTGTTACTATCTCTTGGCAGAGAGATCATCTCTCCCCTCTTGTACTGAGTCATTGCAGTGTTAAAATGAGGAGAAATGTAAGCTATCTCCTGTGATGCCTTCACTGTGCTCTCTTCCGTGAGCAGGATTGCAGAACTGAAGATGAAGTGTCATGGGATATTGGGGTGTTGAGTTTCCAACGGTGCAGGAAGGTAGGAGATGCTCTTAGCTACCCCAGGAAATCTGTTTCTGTTTGTGGCAATTGCAGCTTGAGGATTCAGGCTAAACCCAAAAGGATCGTCCTGGACAGTAAATGACATCTTGAAATAGAGAGGTGGGTTTCTCCATGTTTCAGCTGTCTGCGTGTTTTGTCCTCTGGTTAACAAAGCTTTGTTCTCTGATCCTGCCAGAAGTATGGGAAATGTCTGAGAGTAGTCTCTCAAGAAGTGCAGGAGTGTGGCAAGAATCCTGATCGTGCATCTCTGTCCCAGTTTGAGAAACGGAAGACCTGTAATGTGATTGTTTAGGAGATGGGGAAAAGGGGAGTGTGAGGTGAGAGGGAATTCCTTTCATTCTGTTTATAAAACGGGGAAGAATCCATTTTTTCTTAGAAACTTCTATTGTTGAAGAAAAGAACACGTCAACTCTTGTTTTCATTCTTAAAATCTTTTCATCAGTGACAGGATATAGGACCAAAGGTGGCCTCTGGAGTATGTGTGCAACCACCTCCTTTGTACTTGCAGGCAGAGCGAGTAACCTAGAGCTCATTTAAAGGAGGGAGAGCAAGCTAAACATGTCTTTTCTCACTATTTCTGAAGTCCACTAAAAAGGAGAAATCTTTGTGAGAGACAAGTCCATCTGTGTGGAACAGACAAGAAGTAGCAGAGTATTTTGTATCTAGTTTGTGTTATGCAAATTAGAGCTTCATTGTCTCCAGACACCTTTTAAGATCTCCATTCTCCAAGGTGGCAGTGAAGAATACTGTTTTTACCCAGACTTGTGCAAAGGATTTGACACTGTCCTGCACAACATCATGGTCTCTAAATTGGAGAGACATGGATTTGACCAATGGACCACTGAGCAGATAAGGAACTGGCTGGACAGTCTTACTGAAAGAGTTGTGGTCAACGGCTCCATGTCCAAGTGGCGGGCAGGGACAAGTGGTGTTCCTCAGGGGTTCGTACTATTTAACATCTTTGTTGGTTACATGGATGTTGGGATTGAGTGCACCCACAGCAAGTTTGCTGATGACACCAAGCTGTGTGGAGTGGTCGCCATGCTGGAGGGAAGGGATGCCATCCAGAGGGACCTGGACAGGTTGGAGAGGTGGGCCTGTGCAAACCTCATGAATTTCAACAAGGCCAAGTGCAAGGTCCTGCACGTGGGCCGGAACAATCCCAAGCACAAATACAGGGTGGATCGAGAATGGATTGAGAACAGCCCTGAGGAGAAGGACCTGGAGGTACGGGTTGATGAGAAGCTCAGCATGAGCTGGTGATGTGTGCTCGCAGCCCAAAAGGCCAACTGTATTCTGGGCCCTCCTCTGGACGCAATCCTTTGGTTTGATGAATGCCCTGGTTTCAGTTAATCTGAATGCAATGACAGAGCTGGCAAAGGAAGAGTAGACCAAAAAATAACATGGTTTTTAAAATTACTTAAACCTAACCCAGATTATTGTAGGCAGAGTGTTTCAGTGAATAAAATGAGTAAATTGGGATTCACTGGGTATTTGCTTGCTATGTGTCACCACTGACAGATAACTTTGATTAATAGTGGTCTTAAATACTGTATAATAGCATTCTGTTCTTGTTTGCTTGAGAATTCTCCATTAATATGCTTAAGAACATGCTAGCAGGAAATTTTTGAGCTGCTATAATGCGAACAAATAAAGAACGATACTGTGATTAATGCATGCATCTGTATGGTTCTGTTGTTAGTGTGCCATAGGTAAGTAATAGATCTGGCTTTTTTATTCATTTTGTATTTTCAGTTCTAGCTGAATGCTGCCAAGCTGCTCATTACATTGCAGTGGCAGGAGTGCCTTTTGTTAGTGTTTCACTGTAGCAAAAATGGACTCTAACAATAAAGTTAAATAAATGGTAATGTCATCTGGAGTAGCCACCAGAAGTTAGAAAAGCCCTTCACAGATAAAGCATTTGGCTAGAACGTGGGGTCCATGTTCAATGGTGATGAAAGTGATGGTGTGACCTCCATAGGGCAAAGTTGCTTAGAGGATGGCTGCAGACATGTCTGTGTTGCAAAATAATGCTGTGTGGTGTTTGCAAAATGAGAATGAGGAAAGAGAGGGGAAAAAATAACTAAAAATGTGGTGAAAGATGTAAAATTACAGAGACTTGTTCAGCCCTGTGAGTTCATTAGAGCACGTTCTTGCTGTGGTATAGCTACTTCCATTTCACACCCCATTCACTGGCCAGTCTGTGGCCAGGGGTGGAATGCCACCAAGTCAAAGGCAGCTCCTACCCTGGGGCTGTGTTGTAGCAGTGGGTCTGTTCTGGGGTAAAGGCTACCGGCTCGGTCAGGGGCAAGGGTCCCAGCTTGCCCAGAGTCCTGCTGGTAAACTAGTCCCACCTTACCCCTCTGCTCAGTTCTCAAACGTAAGTGTCTGGTGGCCCTCAGGATGAAGATTATCACTTATGTGGTCTGGAAGGTTGGCTTCCTCTGGGCTACTTTATGGTTGTAAATTCCTCCTGGCTCCCATGTATGTTCAAATCACGTTCTGTCCAGCTCACCTGCTTTCTCACAGGAGGTTGATAGATGTGCATCTGACATGGTTCAGAGCTGTTTAAATATATTGTCGTGTCCTGTGGGTTGTCCCCGCTGTTGTTCAGCATGTTGATGCTCTAGGTGACTGCCAATAAGATATCTGTGGTGAGTGAAACTTGTGTTGCTTTTATTCTGGTGGTGTAGCTGGAAACAGAATCGCGATCATGAGGCGCTCTCTTTCCTCATAGCTAAAGGATGGGATTTTTTTCATAAAGACTTAACACTAGTGTCACAAACCCAAAGGTAAACTGGCTCCTCACCCCCTTGCACTGAACCAGTACTGTAGTGCAAGTGAGCTCAGGGGTCTGGTGTTCAGATACAGGCAAAACTTAGTCACCTTCAGGTACACCGCCTTAGTTCTGCTTTTGAATGTCATGTTCACTACCCTGCAAAGGTGGTTTGAACTATAACAAAGAGCATTTCTGAACACCGTGGTTCCAAGTGGAGTGGGCTGGACAAGTGCGTGCTTGAACTGCAGAAATTCTCAGCAGTGCTTCAAGCCAGCAAGCTTTGTGTCACTTAGGAGCATTACACTGGGACCCTCGGTTCCTGAGGCATCAGCAGCAAACCAGCCTGGAGGTCCTGCCCTCAGAGAAGGGGAAGAGAGGAGTGAAGGGCGGTGTTGAGAATGAGGCCAGGGCCTAGGCATCTCTGCTGTGAAAGTCAGCACCTTGCAAAAGCTCCACCTGTGGAGACAGTTCCTGACCTAAATCCTGAGACCTCTAGGGGTCATACGAGTGCTGTTCTAGTTGCCTGGGTGCGTCAAGGTAGGGCTTCTAGGCAATTTTTTAATGATTAAAAAAAAAAAAAGCTGCTCTTAAATCTAAATATTCTGTTTTCTCCAAGATGCAACAGGTGATACAGACTTGGTGCCCTGTTAGCGTGGCTGTTAGCATAGTCTAGGTAAATGAAGAATTGTATCTCATGGGCAAGTGCAAAGACTGCTGTTCTGAAAGGCTGCTTCATGGCTTCCCCAGAAGCCATGCTTTAATTTATAGTGTGAACTGGGGGCTAATAGTCTTATGAACAGAAGTGATTTGAGGTAGTCCATTAGTCCTCAAAGTACTGCAGATGGAAGGCTTCGTGAGTAGTGGAGACATAGTGCTGAGACCAAGAGAAAATGACTGCTGAAGGCATTGGGCACTACAGCAGGAGGAACTTGAGACCTTAGCCAGGTCGGTAGACATGTGTTAACTTAGGGTCTCTGACCAACTTCAAACGACAGACCTTGTACAAACGGCTTTCCTCCATTGATCTTGCTCTTCTCTGAGTTGCTTCTGGGTTCCTCAGCCCTTTTTCTGCTCTAGTCCTTATATTGTCTTCTGAGAGCAGAAAGAATCCTGTTAAGCCCTACACTATGACCATACCCCCTATAAGAAACAACTTTAGTGTCAAGGTACTGTTCTCTGTGTCTCACAAATGTCTCCTTGAGTTCAGTAGCCACAGAGGTTGACTGGATAGGGCAACACCCCTGACGTTGAAGAAAGAGGGATCGTTTGCTCTCATGATTACTTTACAACTAATCTCCTACCCTGCTCACTGCAAGGACACAATATTAGTATTAAAGGGGGGTCCTCTCTGTGTACAAGACTGTCTCTACAGCCAGCTAGATTGAGGAGGGGGAAATCGTTGAGGCAGTGTCATAGGTGGCTTTCACTTCAAAAAGTGGACACATTGGTAAATGTGATTTGTAACACTTTTGAAGAAGGCAGAAGAAAGTGTTCTGGCTGGTTCATTCCAACCCTGCACTTGTTCCTGGAGATAATGGTGGTTCTCAAAATGTCATCTTAAGCTTCCACTGTCACATCAGACTGCAATCCTCTGGAGGATTCCTGGAGTGTGGAGACTGTGCAACTCATGAGATAACGGATGAAAAATAAGACTGTGCTGGAGGTAATTTGGTCCAGTTCAAGTGGTGTAGAGCACTTAAATTGCAGCCTGGTCCTTGCTTCCCCCAGAACACTGTTTTCATTGTAACCTGCTTCTGCTCCTTGGAGGTGGTCCTCCTGAGCCCAGCTAGGTGGGTGACTCTCTCCCCTTCCTTCTCCATCCCAGAGGGACTTGCACCTGAAGCTCTCTTTGCATGTGGCAGAAGGGAGGAGGCAGTATTACTGAGAAGGCAGAATGGCTGCAGGCACCACCAGACTATTGTCAATCTGGGTGTATTTGCTTGAGTGTGATATGGTCAGTTTGGGGAGCAGGACTTGACAGGGAACTGCTGGAGAGGGTCCAGCAAAGGGCTACTAAGATGATTAGGGGACTGGAGCATCTTTCTTATGAGGAAAGGCTGAGGGACTTGGGTCTTTTTAGTCTAGAGAAAAGACCGAGGGGGTGGAATCTTACCAATACTTATAAATACTTAAAGGGAGGGTGCCAGGTAGATGGGAACGGTCTTTTTTCAGTGGTGCCCAGTGATAGGACTAGAGGTAACGGGCACAAACTTGAGCATAGGAAGTTCCATCTTAACATGAGGAGGAACTTCTTTCCTTTGAGGGTGGCAGAGCACTGGCACAGGCTGCCCAGAGAGGTGGTGGAGTCTCCCACTCTGGAGACATTCAAAATCTGCCTGGACGTCATCCTGTGCAATGTGCTGTGGGTGACCCTGCCGTGGCAGGGGGTTGGACTAGATGATCTCCAGAGGTCCCTTCCAACCCTGACCATTCTGTGTGACTTCATCTTTGTGTAGCAGCAAAACATGTCATCATTCTTTTCCATTGCACTGCAGTTGTAACTGTTACATTGCTATTTCGTAGCATGTGCTTTCTTTAAAAAACAAGCACAAACCCCAGCCAGACCAAGAAGGTAATAATTTAACCAGATTTGTATGAGTATTGGCTTAAATACATCAAGCACTGCCTGTAGTGAAGGAGCATGGGACAGTTACTGATTTCAGAAATTCCCATCCATATGGGACATCTGAAAAGTTACAAGTGTTGAACTCAAAAGAAAGAGGCCTTGCAGGGTTGCAGTGGGACCTAAAATTGCAGGTTTTGTACATGGATGATGGGGCTTTATCACAGACCAGAGAGCGCCAATGGGCAGATTTGCAGTGGTTAGGCATCTAGTTTCACTGAGAAGCTTTAGGATGTCAAAAGTGAGGCACTGAAATACCATTGTAGCTCTGGGCCATGGTCCGGCAGCTGATGGTCTCACTGTTGTGATTGCGCCCCATGGTTTTCTCACAGGATGTGTAACTAAATTGCTGTAGATGGGGGGAATACAAGACACAACAGAGCAGTACTGTTTTTTTTCCATTGCCAGATATGTTTAGTGGGGATGCTTAGCTAGGCCAGTGTGTATTGTTAGTGATTTCCATATTCCTTCTACTTACTGCTGTAGCTTTTTTCCAAAATAAAGCATTTCTTGACAAGTTTAGAGATGGCACTTGTAGAAATAGAGCATAGTGCTAGAATAGCTGCTGTGACGAAGCTCTGGATCCCACCTAGGCTCCTGGCACCTGTGGGTGCTTTGTGCCCTGGGAGCAGGACCACCGCTTTGGAGATGTTCCAAAGGTGCATTGGGCTTACCTGCAGCTCTGCAGTTCTTGGGTGTTGACCCTTCAGGTGCACCCAGGTGATATTGCTGAATAAACAAACATGGGCAATTTGTATTACAGAGATAAAGATTTCTCTTTAAATGGATTAAAACTGCAAGGAAAGGGAATAGAGAATTACTTTAATCCAGGAAGAGCTGGGGGGGTGTGGGTGGGAGAGAGAGGAGGGTGTGCCCAACAAAACCCAGCTTTGTTAGAATTTCATTACTCTTTACCTGGTACGTGAACCTCCCCTCTTTTTATCACTCCTATGGATTATGCTGCCTTACTGTAAGTAATATCTCTCCAAAGACCAACTTTATCTGTACCAAGTAATTCACCTAATTGCATGCTATTGAGAGAAAAGGGTTTCACTCTGGTACTGAGCTAGAAGTTCCAAGGTTCATCGCAAAACTGGGTGAAAAAGTATCTTATCAGGGATCTATACAGTCAGTTGTAGTTTGCTCTTGTTCCCTCAAATACTGTCCAACAGCTCCAGATCCTGCATGAAATAAGTGGGTTCAGTTTTATGACCTCAGTATATAATAACTATGTGATGCTTTGCAAACCTCGCCCTGTGAGAAGATCAATGCTAATTCCTTTTGCTGCAGTCAGTGGCTGTAGTGCAGCCTGGCTTCTGCCTTGGCTTTTCTGCTTTAACCTCATTGAGTTAAATGCCAGAGGTTTATTACGTGCTTTCTATCAGGGTTAATTTTTTCGGCCTCCAAATCTACTAATTGCCGTTTGTAAATTTTCCTGGTGGTAAAGGTCACAAAGATAACTTGGCCCCTATAGCTTAACCTTTTGGTGCATCTCAGGTTATGAAAGGCGGTGTTGAAGTCTGCTGATTAAATTAATTACTCCTCTGAGGTTTCATCATAAAGGAAGACTATTTTGCCTTTGCAGTTCACTTCCATCCAATTTTTGCATGACCTCTCAGAGTTGGGTTAGGAACCTCTAATTTTACTGGGGCGCAATCAGGTGGTAGAAGCAACTTTGTCAGACGTAAACCTGATCCTGAACTGTTGGTTGCATGGGCGCCTTCCCCTTTCTTCATGAGACTGGGAACCAGGCTGTTGCTTTTGTTTTCCCTCTAAACTTTCTGCCTTTGCTAGGAACGCCTCCAGGCTGATGAAATTGGAGCAAAGCCTGAGAATAAGACAAGGGTGTTTTGGTACCTAAAGCTGCACCAGCCAGCATTCAGAACTCGCTCTCCAGCCCCTGCAGGCAACTCACTCATGAAAGTGGGTGTTTGTGAGGGTCAGGTTTGCTCTCCAAAGCCCCACGTGTGTACAAATAGGGGATCCAGTGCCCTAAACCAACGTGTTCGTGTTTGAGGGAACCAGGAGCAGTTGGAACCAGGGTGTCTTCATAGAAACCTGGGGTCGCCCTGCTCCTTCCATCTGGCACTCCTGGTTAGCCTTTGCTCCCTCGCACTGAAACGCACGGGGCCGACTCCACTGCTCTTCCTGGAAGTCACACTGGCAGAGCCCACCGGGGCAGGTAGACCTGATCCTGCAGAATGGCCCTTTGTGTGAGCTGTTGGAAGCACATGTAGGGGGATGATGTGCCGCAGCAGGTGCCCCTGTCCTTTCTGCATGTTGTCCCTTCAGCTCATCTTTGTCGAGGTGGTCCTACTGTGTTTTATCACTGGGGACAGCATCACAAAGTCGGCGCCGCAGCTTTCTGGAGCTGGTTGTGGTGGTGTGCTAGAGACTTACCAAACTTCAGAAAGTTGTCCAGAACAGCTGTAGCAGAGAAGACCACTACTTGCAGAGGCAGTCAGCCCAGGGATATGCATGAATCTCAGCTGTTTCCTTGTTATGCTCCAGGGTCCCTGTGGACTAGCGTCGTGGCCTTGCCTTTCCTGCCAGGAGCATCTCCAAGGCAGCTGCAGCAAAGCCACTGTGCTACCTGTAAAATGTAGCTTATGAGTTTAAAACTGGGCAGTAAAGTACTCTTATGGCTATATGAATCATGAGGCAAGATGTAATCCGTTACATTAAATGGGAGAATCCTGAAATGCTTATGAGGAGTCATCAAAAATAAGTAACTGTGAATTTTTTTCACCTTCAAAGCACTTTGTAGGTACTTATGTACTTGCACTACTGAATCAGCTAGATGCCCATCTGGATCCCAGTACTGTACCCCAGCTCAGGCACTGGGGCCAGGGCTGCTGGGTGTGCTCTGCCAGGGTGCCATGGGCCTGGGGGTTCACCCCGGTTCTCCTCTCTTGCAGAGAGGTCTCCTCTCTTCTCCTCTCTGCAAGTCCAGGCCTGCAGGGGTTATGCAGAGCCTATGGAGGAGGAATGAATGCTGTAACAACCATGTCATGTTGTACTGGGGAAAAGCTGATTTTGGCTGTCTCCAGCCCCTTTGCTGGATTATGTTTTAGCACAGAATGTGAATGCGATGATCAAATGTACCTTAAAGCAGTTTTTGAGGCAGCGTGTGGTAGAAGCTAGGGCAGGTTTAGAAAGAAAAAGTCTCCAAACACGATCTAAAGGCAACACTCAAAGTTATTATTGAAAAAAAAAAAAAAATGCACTTGCCTACCTTCCCTTTCCAGAACATCCAGTCCTTGTGCCTTCTCCTTTTTTACTCACTCACTGTACATCATTTTTCCAAAGCCCAGCTTCACAGCTCCTCTGCTCCATCATTTCCCAATTTGGAAATCATTTGCAGCATGTCCTTGGTACTTGATCTCAGATAGATGAGATTCCCAGCTGCAGCTAGCCTTCATTTCACTTTGCGCACAGGACACACCAGATACATGAGTGGTACTATGCCAAATATGTCCATTACATCTGCATTTCTGGCAGCTGTCAGGCTCTATTCCTATCCGGCACAGTGTTCAGGCATGGTCTGAATAGCCTGAACATTTTGGCAACTCCTGGCACTGAAGCTGCCATCCACCTGCCAATACAAATCGCTTTCTGCAATAGTGGGTATGTTGTAAGCTTTAATTGTTCCTCTGGGCAGAGTGTGGCTGCTGTTTCTCCATATGCTAATCTTGAATTGCCTTGTGGAAAGTAGCTCTTCATCCATAACTCCTTCCTTAAAATCAATGGCAACAAATACCAACATTTTCAAAAGTGATCAAGATGAGATTTTTCAAGGGCACGTTGCTCTAAACTGGGTTTAGTGTCTCAAAGAAATGTTTTTGCTTAATCACCAGAATGAGGGCTAAATCTTCAGAACTGTAGAGCAGCCGCTGCTGGATGCGTCAGCACGTCAGAGTGAAACACTGATCGTCTACCACACTGTGTCCAAAGGTGAATGCTCCTTTCCACCTTCCCCACAATGAGACATTGTTCTCCTCCTATGTTTCAGGCCCAGGAAAGTCATGTGTAGTTTAAATGGAAGCAACTGTGTGACCGAAAGTAAGGGCAATGTACAAAGTACCTATGCAAAATAAAGAGGAAGGATGAATGATTGAGCTGCCTTCAGTTTGAGAGAGAAGAGACCTCAGTAGACATGTCTATTGACAGTTGCTAAATAAACAGAAAATATATTCACCTGCAGAAATCCCCTGAGCTGGAAGTGCCCGGAGGAGTGCTGGGGCACAGTAGATAAACTTGCCCAGTTCTTTCTTTCTTGGCTATTGACTTCTGCCATTGCTGGAGACTGAATCTTGGGCTAAATGGATCCTGCATCAGACTCAGCACAGCTGCCCATAAGTTCTGACTGTGCAGCTGCTAAAGAGATGGAAAGATCTTCCTGGGGAATTAATGAATTCTCTGTTAGGCCGTAAATGGTGTGGAGGTAAATAGGTACCACCACTCTGCTGCTTCTACACCATTCATCTTGGGCTACTTTGAACCATCATCTTCTCTCTTAGCATTCCTTGTAGTAGCAAGCAAGTTAGGTTAATTCAAGCTACTTTGCAGTTTGGGCTGAGCAAGCCTAGAAAGGAAAGGGTTTAAAGTAAGGCACAGTTGTCTCTCTTCTGGCAAAAAAATCCCTGCATACTCTGTTGGACCTGAACAGCCATGACGTGAGGCTCCTTATAGTGGGTGTGTCCAGCCAAAAATCAAAATTTCACACGAGCAGTCGCTTTGGCAGCAGACCGCTAGCAAGCTGTCATCCAGCAAGCTGCCAGGGTAAGTCTTCCTACCAAACAGGGAGGTGTTGGCAGCTCGAACTGGCGAGACCCATCCTGCAGGAGCAGAAGTGAGGGGCCAGGGCTGCAGCACGGGGGCTGACGCTACAGCTGCCCAACGCCGCGCTGCTCGCTCAGCGCGTGAGCGTCTGTCCTGCTTGGGATGCAGCTCAAGTGGATGTCTCTGAACGGCTTTTTGGCAGAAATCTCATCATGGTTTGCCCAGCTTTATCATTTGCTAGTTCCTGTATCAGTTCATCCTTGACACTGATCCTTTTATGTCTATTTAAACGTATCTATTTCTAGCTTTCATCGGTTTGAGCCTCATGTTTCTGAAAAAAGTGTGCTTTCTTATGCCAGTCACTAGTTGTCCAGAAGTTGCTTTCTTACTAGAAAACTGTAATCCGCTTTATTTATCATTCAATTAGAGATATTAGCTCATTTGGACCTGGCTCTCATTTTTGATCAATAGAACCTATAACGGTCATCAAAAGCTTTTGTTCCATCTGATCAAAGAGGAAAAGTAAAGTGTAGAGAATCACCTCTGTTTTCTTTAACAGTCCTTTCCTTTTTGAGAAGACGAGCCCTGTTCATTGTCTGTTCTCTCTTCTCCATCCTCCCAAGCCTCATCTACTATTAAATCTTACCTTTTGGGTTTCCATTATACAAGCAAAGCCCTAATTACACAGAATTTCTGAATTAAAAATACCGGGCAGCAGTGCCTTAACCAACCCTGTCGTTTCTGGAGTGAAATAGCGGCGTGCATAAAGCTGCCCTTTGTTTCCCATGTTGACCTCTTGCAGGTTTTTCCACTCTACCTTCACTTTTTTTCTTCCCCCTTCTGGTTTCATTAAGAGTAGCTTTCATCTTTTGTTTCGGGAGGTGTGTGTTCCCATGCACACTCGTGTGATGGCCCTTTTGTACTGCTTTCACGTCAAACTTGACACGAGTAGAAAACTTGCAGGGAACAAGACCTGAGACCTCTAAGCTCCGTCCGACCCCGCGACATTATCCTGCCCATCATACCAGGGCTGTAATGTCAGACTCCAAGGAAAAACATTCTGGAAGTGCGTGTAGATACAACTTGGTCAGATAATGAGTATACTCACATTCCTTCTACTCGCTATGGGATTTAAACCTTTTGGGGCTTATGGATTGACCCAAATAATAAATAGAGAGGTAAAAATTAATTTTAAAGAAAAAGAAAAAATACTGTTCCAGTAAGACTGGAATCAACAATAGGAAAATACGAAGGGGCTCTAGGAAAGCTTGCCAAGCATAATTTATAATAAAGCTTTTAAGTTTGTAATGAACTACCAGAAGGCTATTCTGAAATATCTTCCCTGCCGGCATGTTCTCTTTTTTTCCCCAGCATAACGTGTGGTGCCAGGATGTTTTAGTAGCCTCTTCCTAAAGACTTGTCTTGAAAGATCCAATTTTATTGAGTTATGAGTATTTAAGATTATTATATACTATCACTCAGCTTATACGGGCCGTTTCAGCGTGTCCCTAAGTTTTGTTGAAGTCAAATTTTAAAATGCTTCTTGGTAGGAATTTTCTGTGGTCGTGGTAAAATGAGAAGAAAACACCTCTGCGCAGGTGCAGTCCGAGCTACACCAGTCAAATCAGACACGCAGGGGAGCGATGTCACAGGAAACTCATTCACCTTTTGGGTTTCATTAATTTTTTTTGTCTGTTCCTTATTCAAAGGCGACGTGACCTCTGCGACTCACAACGGCCAGGTCAGCTCTCCCCGCAGCTTTCCCTGCTTGCAAACCTGAAAACCCATTTCTTGTGTTAACTGGGGTCAAACCTCTTGAAGAGTGAGGGGGTGATTGCAGTGTCTGTGGGAGCGCTGCCATGGGCAGGAGCCCGAGGTGACGGCAGGAGAAAGCCGGTGGGGGCAGCGCTGGAGCTTTCCCAGGAAGGGAAAGGGGCAGAACAATTTTATTTGCTGCCCTAATGTGAGAAAGAGCTATCGGTGCTTGATCCTCCTCTTGCTGAGGGGGCTTGCTGCCAGCCCCACAGTCCTTCCTAAGCCTTGAGGAGATGTGTAACGCCATTGTGCAAGCGGCAGGAGAGCAGAGGATGGTGGAGCAGGCCCTGGGGAAACAGAGCTGGGCTGCTGGCAGGGAGCGCAGGGCTGCTCTGGGCCTGGGAATTGTCTTTGGAAAAAACCTACTGACAAGAATAAATGGGAGCAGGAGAGCTGCCGATTAGTGAAAAACAGCTTGTAGCAGGAGATATCAGGGCTGAGCGTCAGCGGCCTCACGGGAAGAGTCACATTGCAGTTTTCAGAAGTGGCATTGCCCAGTTTCACCTGCAAGATGTTTTCTGTGCCGCAGCTGGGGCTTCCGCATTGCTCAGCCGTGCTCACCTGCCCAGGGCGTCACTAGTTGTTGTGCGCTTCTTCATGTGCCCTCACCATCGCCCCCGTGGATGGAGGCAAGCTGAGACGGGAGCAGATGCTGGGCTGCTCCTGGGGAGCTCCCTTGGGCTGCACAGGCTCTCCCCTCTGCCTCCTGCCTGTGCCAGTGCGCTGGGTCATGTGGGGACGTGGCAGACCACACCAGGAACCTGAGCCTGGTTAAACATGAGCTCTCCTCCCTTTCAGCCCGGCCCGGCAGGCGGTGGGTGGTGAACCCAGCACCGGGGCTGGCAGCAGCGGTTCTCCGAGCATGGTGGTGGGTGCTTGGGGTGTGTGGCTCGCCTGCTCTTGCTCTGGGCTGGTCAAAGCTGAGCCAGCTCCGGTCTGGAAAGGTGGACGTCATGCTTTCATAGCACCTGAGATGAAAAACCCTGCTTAGCCTGTGCAGGTGCACAGCCAGCGTGCCCCAGGGGATAGCAGCAGCAGCACCCTTTACGAAGGTACTTTTCAAGTTTAGCTGTTATCTTGCTTGGGCCAACATTTCCATGGGTTGAACAGACAGCAGCAAAAAGTTGTTTAAGCAGTCAGACTCATGTTGCCCTAAAGAAAATATTGGTATGTGCTAGCACGTGGGAGTGCAGCCAAACAGAAAAAAGCCACGGTTCTCAGAAATCAGCAGGCACGCCACCCTCCGTGCTGGAGAAGACAGCCTCCAGTGACTGGCACTCTGACAACGGCTGTCTCACCCATCGGTCGTTTGCGGGGCGGTTCTCTGTGCTCACAGGAAAATGGCGGTGTGTACCCTCGTGGGCAGGACAGACCACGCCGTGGGCGACTCATGGGCACCGTCTGCAGAGTTTCTTGCACATCTTTTGTTTCCATTAACATTTTCCCAGCCTGTGTCCTCAGCTGACAATGCTGACTAACCATTGCCTCACCGAGGATGCTCCCCCACTCATAACTTAACGTGAAGTGTCTCAGAGGTGTGGGCTGGCCTTGTCACTGTGGGGGCTGTGTGCTGGTCCCCGGGGATGCTCCGGCAGGAGGGAGGCGCTGAGTTCACCCCAGCCTCTCCATGCCAGCGACGTGATTCATGCTGCCCATAAAATGGTGGGAGCGTGTTCCCGGTCCAGGGTGGCGGCAGCCCTGGCCGTTGGACCGAACCAGCTTTCCCTATCCCCATATGCCGGTGTGCCTGACTCACCAGGCACCCAGCTTTCATTTCAAAAGTTGATGGTATTCTGGAGATGAAGCAAAAGTTGTAAGGCTTGCTGCTTTCCAGAGTGATATGGTGTTAAATAATTTCCTAATGACTTATATGCTGCTGCTTTAGCTCAAAAAGCAGTTGGCTTTTGGAAAGTTGTTATTCATAGCCTGGTTGCAAAAGCAAGTGGTGGGCAATCCTCACCTACAATGCATTGCCATGTCCCTAAATGCCACAGCCAGGGAGAAACAGTGACGCTCACTGAGAGTTTTCAAGCTAGGGAAGGGTATTTGGTCACGAACAGCTGCCCTGTCCCTGCCTTCCCTATGTTAAACCACTCGTGTGTTTTTTTTTTTCTCTTGTGGGCAAATCATTTACTGTAATTTAATGATCACAACCACATAAAATTCACTTCCTTGTGGTTAAAAAAAAAAAAAAAAAAAAGAAAAAGAAAAAGGATTAAATGTCTCAGTTTATCTTTCCATGTAGGTCACATGGCCAGAGCTGGTTGTAAAATGTTGAAAAACTAGTTTGAGGTGTACCCAGTGCCAAGTGCTGTACATTTCCGTATTCTCCCTCCCCTCCTATCGCTCACAAAGACGCCACAGAAAGACAAGGAAGTTTGCTTTCTCAGGGAGTGGATTTTTATTTTTTTAAAAAATAAATTTAAAGCAGCATTTATTATTCTTAAATCTAATCCTTTAAGACCTCGGTGCTGTCCTAGTCCCAACCCCAAAAGGAGCAGCCTGAGAAGAACTCACGCGAAAGCTAAAATCTGGAACAAAGTCACTTAAAACAGTCAGAGAGTGCCTCGAAGCCCCATGCACACTACAGGGACAGGGTCTGGGTTTCAGTCACCCCGATGAAATTAAGAAATGCTAGGTGACCTCAGAAGGACACCCTTGTGCAGTTCGTAGCCTCTTGTGCAAACAGCAACACAGTTCCCTGCGGTTTTGGGGTACCTACACACCCCTTGGAGCCGGGCTGGGGGCTCAGGCAAAGGCGAGGTGGCTGAACCTGGCGACAACCCACCTGCCAGGGACAGTGAGGAGGTTGGCGGGTTGGATTGGCATTTGGGAATTTGGTTCTTGAGTAAGGGGGTGATGAGTGTAAAGGAATTTGGTATTCTGAGACAGCACGGTGTCGAACAGGACTTGACTTTTCTTCCCAACTGCAGCCTATAGCAGATTTCCATGATCCATGATTTCTTTTTCCATGAGCAGCAGGCTCGTGTTGGTTGTGCTCAGAGCAGCTCCTGGGCTTTCACCACTTCGGAGCTCTGGCTGGAGAAAGACCTGGCAACTGGCGAGTCCTCGTCCACTGCTTCTGGGCGGTGGCAGGGCTTGTGAATGCTGAAGGCATGCTGACACCTTGCTCAGCTGAAGTCTTTGTTACTGGTAAATCTTCAGCTGAAGCACTTACTCGTGGGTGAAACTCAGCCCTGTTGTGGGACCCAGCCTGAGGTCTGTGCTCTGCTGAAATACTCTTCTGCTTTGTGTGAGAAAAGAGTGAAACCACGGGAAAAACACATTGCTAATTAGAGTGTAACCACTTTATTTAAAGTACAGTCAGCAACGTCTTTGTCAGACAGAGTGTGGATGCTGTCTGGTTTTAGGGAAAGCAAGTGACAGGTCCTGAATGAGCTTCCAGTAGTGCCTATGGGGAAGAAGGAACCTTTTTCCTAAGCTTAGATGCACTTAATATTGTACCTTTGATGTCTACCATAATGACATCTATAATCTTACTGGAGTTGATGATAGTGGTTACCTTGCTGGTACAGGACTGCTCAGCATTAGAGCTTTTTAAAAAGCATCCCTCGTACTTCAATATCAAATACAAAATCGTAATTTGATTTTCAGTCACTTTGCATATGTGTATTTGACTATCCCCATCTCTTGGAGAGAATCAGATTTTCTTTGCTCTATGTCATATTCAGTATATTCTCTGGCAAAAGAGAAATAAGCAGTTGGACCCACACAGACTGACAAAATTACCTCTTTTTGCAAGACCCTGAGAAAAAAATCCCGACTGGGATGGAGTGGGAGCTCTCAGCCAGGTCAGCTCTGCTTACCGTCCTCACCGGCTGTGTGAGAGCAGGCACAGGGCTGGGGGATCAGTTCTGGCTGTTTCCATTTCCAGCCCACTCTATTCCCCAGCATGTACTCTGGGGAGGGCTGGCTTGAAGGTGAATGCAGCTTCTGTCAGCAGAAGCAAGACCAGCCTCTCTGTGCATCTCCCTTCAGGGGTACTAGGAGGGGAGAGGGGTCAATGCACTTGTGTCACTGCCCTTCTGGGTCCGCCAAAGAAAAGCAGACAAGACAGATACAGGTATTTTTTCTGCCTTTTGTGGGTGTTGCCTAATGTACCCAGCCAACGTCCTCAGTTTGACAAGCCAATAGTGGGGAAAAACCCTGAACGCGGCCAGGTGCATCAGTGGGGGAGACCTGCTCTGCATACCTCCATGGAGGGAACTCCAGTGGGGAGAGATGTGTGTCCAAATTAAGGACAGAAAACAATTTCTTCCCTGCCACAGGCTGACACCTGTCCTCTCTGACCAGCTTTCCCACAGACCAGGGCCTCAGGATGCCACCCCATCATCACAGTTTCCCAGTCTGTCTGGATGATGTCTGCACTGCCTTCTCCAGGTACGTCTCCACCGGTACATCATCAAATGCCTCATGACTCAAGCTGCAAGTCCAAGTCAGACATAATGGTCTTCCTCATCTTACATTTTTGACGTGTATGCCAAGCCTGATGTACTTCACCCTGTGCTTCTTGGGGCTCATCTGCAACATGAGAGCCTTTGGGTGTGCTCCAGGGCCTGCTGCAGCACTGTGGGGTCAGGGAATGGCCAACAGCTTTGCCAGGACACTGCAAGAGGAGGTGTGGGGCATGCCACAGCCCTCTCGGGCTGCGGCACTCCATTGTGTGGATGCAGGGCTGGATGGCCTTTCTTTGGGAAGAGTTTACTGCAGTGCTTTGGGTGGTAGCAAGAAACTACCCAGCTGGTGGTAGTGAAGGGTTAGTGGAGGGGAAGCCTAGACTGCTTACCTGATGCTGAAGGGCAGGGCCATTGGGTGTTTTCTTGCTTGGATATGTCCCTGGTGACCTCATCATTGATGAGGTGCTGGTGGTCCCCAACGTTTTGTCTGCCAGAGCCCTTCTGAGTGCTCTGCCAAGCTCTTGGCAGCCACAACACTGCTGCTTGTAGAACCGCAGGATAAGTGCCTCCACAGCGCTGCTTGGATGCCAGCATTGCAGCTGCTGATGAGGATTGCGTCCCTCTGCATCCTGCACAAAGGCTGGTGAGCCAAGGGATCTATCTGTCTGCCTGGAGGGAAGCCAAGCCTTGAGGGAATCCTTAGCTTATCCACGTGGCCAGATAGCTCTCCTGTGAGGGACAGCAGCTGAAAAGTCAAAGACAAGAGAAACTAAAGATGCCTTGTGTACAGCCAGTGCACGCATAACAAGTTTAATAAGTAATCCCTTGTTATTGCATGCCCTATTGAGTGACTGCAAGACACCCTGGTCCATACCCTACAGATTTGTTACAGGAGTGAGCAATGCTCATTGTTGTTATTGCTTCAAAGCTTTGGAACAAAGGAACTGCTCTAAGTGTAGGCTGGTTTGCCTCTGACCGATTTAAATGCGTATCTCTCTCTGCTGGTTAGCTTGAGGTCACTCCTGTGGCTTGTGTAGGCTGTTTGCAGGGTTTTTTTTCATGCTTCAGGAAGATCTTTCGGTTTACCTGTGGCTTCCCGCTTCCCACCAGCGTGTGGATTGCAGGCAGCGGCCGAGCTAACGCTGAACTTCAGTGACATTGTGAAAACCTGCAAGGACAGGCTCAAAGTGCAGCCTGGCTGGCAAAAATTACACGTGTGTTTGGAAAGAGGTTAAAAAAAAATGAACAAAAGCCTGTCTTGCTTCAAAGTAAAAGTAGAACTGTGGGCAACTGGACTATGAAAAGTGACACAGCTTCCTTCAGCCGGGCGCCCACCCTACAAACCAGCTGTATGCAGAAGTGCAGAAGCAGTCAGGGTGGGCACAAACCCACAGCCCAAGTTTGTGATCTTGGCTCTCCAAATGCTCTGGGGACAGGTGGCTGTGGGCAGCCCTGGGTGGCTGGAGGCAAAGCCCCAGGGCCTGCCGTGGGGCAGAGCATCGACTGGCACAGCCTGTTTAGAGGGAGACATCTGTCACCGCATTGGGAAGACATGGCCGTTTGGTGCATGTGAGACAAACCTGAGCACATCTGAGCATTCTTCCCCATAAAGTTTTCTGGTGAAGACTTAGTTCTTGACTGACCATCTCCCGCATGCAGCATCTGCGGTTTTGCCTGAGCGAGGACTGCTAGGCAGAGTTTCTGTCTTCTTTGATTAGGAAACCAGTGAACTCCAGTCCTGGTCATCTGGCTGGAGGGGAAAAAAAAAATCTGATCTAATTCATTGGCTTGACAGGAAATATTTCATATGGAAGTACTTCTACAGTACCACATTCCTAAAAATTTCCCTAGCCTATTTGTTCTTTGGCTTCTTGAATGACCACAATTGCATGGCACAGCCTGCCTTTGTGCCAGGAGGGAAGGACTTGGTGCCACCAAACAGCCTTTTTTTTTTCATTCCCGAACTTGCAGCTTCTCCCTGCAATGCTCCTCTGACCATTCTGTTACCAGGCAGGACTTGGCCCTGAAACTCAGTCAAGTGTGATTCAGCATTTAATTGACACACTGGAGCATTAAACCTGACTTTGCTGGCTTTTAGATGCACAGGAGAGGTAGGTTCTCTTGTTACAAGGTAGGTCTGGGTTTTATTTATTTTACAGGTCAGCATGATGGGCCAGTTTTGTGGCTGACGGGCATACAGGGAGCAGAGAGCTCAGTAGGTACTCAGGACCCAGCCAGACCAGAGACGTTAGGGGTGTAACACCAGCCACAGAGAAGGAGATGGAGTACCGCATATACCTTTTCAGATGTATCAAAAATGCATTTTGCATATAATTTGAGCTCTAGTGCTTATATAAATGAGATGTTGCAATATCAGAGTGGTGTTAATCCACTTGAATTTCTTGTTAATCTGTTTATATAGTAGCTGTATCACAGTTGTGTTAATGGGTGGTGTTTCCTGAAGAAAGTCAAAGCTGTTTTTTAGCGATTTAGGTCAATACCAGCCAGGGAAGCAGACGTCTGCTCTTCAAGATCATCAAGAAAGACGTTCAGAAAGGGAATGGGATCGACTTGGCAGTGTGTTGGGTTGTCACAGTGCCCAAGGCCTCAGCAGAGCTCCTGACATTCCCAAGGCAGCAAGGTCATCTTGAAAGCACAATTGCATTTCTCTGGCGTTGTTTATGTTAATATCCTGAGAATGACTTGCATATTTCAACCTTACGATGGGTTAATCATTAATTAAGATCTTACAAAACTGAAGTCAGAAACCAGCAGTCTAGGAAAATAAAAAAATCCTCTTGTAAAGTGTCTGTTTAGAAAAAGCTGTGTAGATTCATTTTAATCTTGGGTAGCTTGGATAAAGGGAAAGAGTCAGAAAAATGTTTCAATGTGGCACAGTTCTTCACCTCACTTGGAAAATGTTGCTTTTTGTGAAGGGCATGCCTCACGTCTGAACACCCTGAAAAGAGTCGTGGTTTGCTGGTGGTTTCTTTCTCATCCAGGTGAACGTAGGTGGACCTCTAGTGAGTGGAAAGGTCAGCAATGAATTGCTGGGAAGATGTTAGTCTGCTTGTGTGACTTGATGATTTGTCTGACAGGTGAAGTCCTAATGTTGCTATATCTTCTTGAAAGCTGTTTTTAGCATCACGTTGATTACCCATTCCCTGAGCAAGATAGATTGACCTGGCAGTGGAAATGATTTCTGGGACACACAGAGTCCTAAACCAAACCTGCAATGTTTATACAGGGAAAACAGGCAAAATTAGGTGACTCTATCCCCACCCTCAAATCCTACAAAAAAAATTTAAAAATGTATTTTCTTTCCATTTCTTTGCACAAAAAAAGACTAGGGAAACCTCTCATGGTTTATGTCCTTTGGGAAACCCAAGGCATGCTGGCATAAAGTGCCTTGTCCTACTTACATTATGAGAGCTGATGCTAGAGGTAGGAAGTTGCAGACACTTTCGCTTTCTTATGGGGGCCGTAGAATCTCATGCAGTGTTTATTCTGGTCTCCTTCTCTTCCGGATTATTCACTAGCGCTAGTCCCTGCCTTGGTGGCCAACACCTCTCCCACCTCTCTGCTCTGCCTCAGTTTACCTCTGCTCCCTCACACTGCTCGTCTCCCCAGATTTGGTATTTGCAGCCGATTTTCTCTGGGTGGACTTAGACCACAGAAACAGCCAGGGATTCTGGAGGACTGCAAATACTGCCAAGAGGTGCAGCTTAGTGTTCTCTTCGTTTGAAGGGTGGAGCATGCCAAGATGAAAACCATGTGCTAGTCCACAGTGCTTCTGCCCTGCAGTGACGTGCAACAGATCTACAGAGGTTTTGTGCTCTGGGTGGATGGAAAGCATGGAGGGATGCTAGCTTCAGCTCCATCCACATCCAGGCACTGACTCTAAACTGGATGTGAAAAGAGATTTAGGCATGATCAGAGGCTGTTGGAAGAATGGGGAGATGCCCAGTAGGCTTGCTGGGAAGGTCATTGTCCCCTGCAGGTGGTGGGATGGGAGAGCCACTGGGACAGTGCATCTCCCCTTCCTGCAGGAGCCACGCGGGGATGCCGGCGGCAGCACCCCACTCCCCTCCTGACCCCAACACCCTCACCCCAGCTCGGAGGGGAGCACAGCCTCTGCGCAGTGGCTAAACCTGGCAGTGGGATGTTGCAATGAAATAAAAGTCTCCATTTTTAAAGAATGCTTTATTCACTACATCCTAGAAATGTACCGTAAATGGAGCAAGAACTAAATAAACTCAGAGGCTTCTGACAGTACAGAGAACAGAGATACAATAAAACACCTAAAATATCAGCTCTTTTGAGAATAAGGCACACTAGTTGTTTTTTTTTTTATTTTTTTCTTTTTTTTTTTCTTTGAATAGTTTGTTCTTAACCTAAAGATGTTCACATTTCAAGTTATCAGACTTACCTCAGTAGTAGTGTACATGAAATGGTTTAGAAGCAAGTGTAAAAGACAGGCATGGGCGGGAGGCTCAGCATGACCTGGCTGCCTGTGTCCCAGCGTCCTGCCTGCATCCCTGTGTCCTGCCTGCGTCCCCAGGTCCTGCCTGCTCCTGCCCTGGCGCAGGCAGCACCCACCAGTGGCGCCTCAGGATTTGCACTCGTTGGCTCCTTTCTCTCCCTGCCCCCTCTGCGAGCGGCAGGACCCTCGTCCTGCCGGCGGGGAGAGGGTGAGTGGGAAGGGAGCCATCACCCTTCATCCCTCCTCTGTGGGTCGGCCATGGCGTGGGGCTGGAAAGGGGCCGGCAGAGACCCAAACCCCTAGACTGCCTTTTCCCAACCCCAGGGGTGTTTGTGCAGATCCCATGGACCCACGGCCGCATTTAGGGTAGAGTCGTGCAAGGCCTTAGCCGGAGGGCTGGCTGGGGGGGCTAAGGTCTGGGGATGCTTCCAGAAGCGCAGGAGGGACAGGCAATAAACATCTCCCGGGGAAGGGGCGCGGAGGGGCAGAGTCCGACCTAATGGTTAACCAACCTCCTCACAGTGCTTTCGTGAAGGGGTCGATGGGGTTAAGGAGAGCTCAGCTTGGCTGAGCAAGAGCACCTAAAAAACAACCGCTCAATTTTGAGGCAAGGAAAAAAAAGAAAAAAAAAAAGGTGTATTGAAAGGTCACTTAGCTGAGCTGGACGTGGTCTGGAAGAGGTTCAGTTGTCAAAATATACTCGATACAAACCCCCTTCGGTTGGTACTTATTCCACAAAAAGTAAAGGAACATTGTTTACTCACTCCCTGCTTCGCACCTCGTGTCACCGGAGCTGTGTTTGCAGGGCTGATGCACTTCATACAATGGGCAAGATATTTCTACACCGTTTTACTATATTTTACATTCACTGGACTACTAAATAAAAGCCTTTAAACAGGCCACAAAACACTGCAATAATATATTTACTTCTTAATAAAACAAACTTTTTTATAACATTGCAATAAAAGGTTTTTGTTTTGTGGCAAACCACATACCATGTAAATTTGCAACATAAAATGACTTTAAAAATGTATATTAAAAGATATTTACAAGCTCTACGTCTTAAAATCATCGGGTCTAATCACTCCCACCCCTGATGTGCATGTACAACTCCAGTTGCGGAGAAGGGGAATTAAGCGTGGAAGGGAGGCCGGGAGGGAGGCTAGCCCTGTTTCACTAATTCCAGTATCACTACCACCCCTAGTACCTCGGAAATTTCTCACGGAACATGATGGAGCGATGGGTAAGTAACGCTGCGCATCCTCTCGGCCAGAGCCCACCTGCTCTCGCCGACAGCAGCATACATTCTCAGTCACTACAACATATACTTCAAAGAACAAAATAAAGAGCGTTGAAAAAGAGCCTAGGCTTTATACTGGATGAAGATCTAAGTCAAGACACCTCGCGCAAAATACCGGCTACTCGCTTCTGCATATGCTCCGACTACGAGTAGCTTCAATAAATAGAAAAATCCAGTTGTTAAGGAAAACTCAGAGCCTTTCCTTTACTTAACACAAGCCTGCAAATCACACTGTGAAGAGGTGTGTGTGAGGAGGCTTTTTTTTTTTCTCTCTTTCTCCCAAATGGGCAATATTAGTTACTTCTGATTTCAAATAAGAACGAGCAGATTGTATTAATGCCAGCAGAAAAATGCAGAGGTCTTGCACATTTTTCAAATTGCACTTTCCAGTATAATTTTTTAAATAAGATACTTGTTGTTTTTTTCCTAAAAAAAAAAAAAAAATATCTAAAGTATGTATTCTTTAAATATTGAATATATTCTTCAAAATATATTGTTAAAACTTTCCCTAGCTGCTCAGGTGTGCTTTTTAATATATAGCTGATATATTATTAAAGGCACTACAAAATAGACATCTCTGGAGTGCAGAAGTTACTAAAAAATAACCTTCATACCACAAATATATTGAAAATATAACTGCTAAAAAAAAAAAGACCCTATGCAACCCCACTAGGATGCGTATAAATGCACGCCAGCAGTGGGCTGGATGCATCGAGGTCCTTTAGAAATGTATGAATACAGGTATGTTAAATTTTAAAAATAGCCTAAAAAAGTTAGTGAAAACTTCAAGCGTAGAAAATATTTCAAACACGTTTTTCTATGACATTCTTCACTTTCTGCATCAGTTTACTGAGCCCACATGTTTACTCTTTCGCAGCCGGTTCTTTCTTCATAAATAGTAAAGTGTTCCTTCAGTGTGTGTTTCTCCACCGCCCTCCTCTGCCGACAGTCTCAGTACGTCTGGTAGACGTCGTGGATGGGGACCTGGATGGTCGCAGCTGGGAACGCCGGAGGGATGTAGCCGGCGTATCCCCCATAGGCAGCGGCGGCCGCAGCAGCAGCGGCGGCGTTCTTCTGTAGCGTGGCTATCGTTGCTGTCGCTGCAGCGGGCGCCGCGAACGGCACGTAACTTGTCCCGTAAATCCCGGCGGCAGGGATTCGCTGCACGTTGGGAGCCATCGTGTACACTGGTGTGATGGGGCGGCCCTGGAAGGGAAGCATCAGGTTCAGACCTCAAAAAAAGTGCTTAAATTGCTGTAATATCCCATTTTCACCATCTGAATGGCAAAACCCCTAGAAGGGGAGGTGATAACAGTAGGGTATGAGAGTTATGCCATCATGGGGGATGGTCCTTCCCTCCCAGATTTGGGTCCCCCACAGGGGGAGAGCAACTGTCCAAAATGCAGATGTCTAAGGCAAGTCAGATGAACTGCAGGGCTGTTGGGCACCGTAACATCCTTTACAGCATCCTCTGAATGGGAGCAGGGCAAGAGGCCAGACTTTCCCCCCAACCCGGGTACACAGAGCAGGACATATGGGGAGCAGGACATATGGGAAGCAGGATGTATGGGAAGTAGGACTTATGTGCTGAGCTCACCTGGAAGGGGGGAGGCGTTGAGACGGCCGGTATTACAGCTGCGGCCGCGGCTGCCGCGGCGGCTGCCGCACTAGCTGGGTCCTGCTGGACGGCTATAGGGTTGATGATGTGCTCGACAGTGTGGATTTTGCCATCTTCCATCATCTTGGCCGGCGGAGCAGCCTGAAACATGGAGTACTGGGCACCGATGGCAGGGATGGCCACTAGGAGAGACCAGACACATCAGGTGCATTGGGAGAGGGTTTCCAGGACCTCAACTCAAAGAGCCCTCCCTCCTGGCTGCGCTGGCTCTCCCACAGCAGTCCTGCGCTGCTGTCACCAGGGCAGGTAGCCCCATGTGCTGGCGGGGGACCTGGAGCACCTCTGCCCTCCTCATGGGTGGGAACACTGTGGCTGATGCATGGTGATGGGCTCGGTGCTGCCTGCTCTGCCCAGCATTTGTCTCCATGCTCCCGGCACGGGTGTCCCAGGGCCAAAGCCGTGCTGGGGACAGGGAGCTGTGACCTGGCTTTACACAGCCCCTTCTGACCACTGCTTTCCCCTCGCCCTGGCCAAAACTATGGCCTGAGCACAGGGATGGGTGGGAGCGCGTGCTGTCCCGGTGGGTCCCTGCTCCACCTCTTGATATCAGGGGATGTGTAGTTGCCATAGGCAGAGCTGCTCCAGGAAAGAAAAGTGGGGTTTGTATTGCAGAAGTTGCAGGCAGTGACTGCTCCAGTCTGTATGCTGTCCTTTGGCCAACCCTGCAAAATATCAGCTCATTTACTGTTATGCATTTCCCAGGATGAGCTTGGCTAAATATGTTTTATCCCATCTTTCTGCTACAATCAATCTGTTTAATGACACTAAAAAAGAAATTGCTCTTAAGAAAATTCTCCCTCATGCCAAAATTGGACAATGCAAAATAATTAGAGCTATGATCTTTCAGACAAATGCTCTGGTCAGAATGACGGTGTTCAGAGATGGTGAGCTTGTACGTGGTCCAAAATGGAGCTTTGTGGCACTGCTTAGGGAAGAAATGTGCTTTGCTGAACATTCCCAATAATCACAAAAATTGGATATGAGCCAGCAATGTGCACTTGCAGCCCAGAAAGCCAATCTTATCCTGGGCTGCATCAAAAGAAGCATGGCCAGCAGGTTGAGGGAGGCGATTCTGCCCCTCTGCTCTGCTCTGGTGAGACCCCACCTGCAGTACTGCGTCCAGCTCTGTGGGTCCCCAGCAAAAGACAGACATGGACCTGTTGGAGCAGGTCCAGAGGAGGGCCACGAAGATGATCCGAGGGCTGGAGCACCTCTCCTATGAGGATAGGCTGAGAGAGTTGGGGTTGTTCAGCCTGGAGAAGAGAAGGCTCCAGGGAGACCTCATTGTGGCCTTTCAGTACTTTAAAGGGGGCTTATAAGAAAAATGGGAATAGACTTTTTAGTAGGGCCTGTTGCAACAGGACAATGGGTAATAGTTTTAAACTGAAAGAAGGTAGATTTAGATTGGACGTAAAGATGGAATACTTTATGATGAGGGTGATGAGACACTGGAACAGGTTGCCCAGAGAAGTTGTGGATGGATGTGTTCAAGTTCAGGTTAGATGGGGCTTTCAGCAACTGACTTAGTGAAAGATGTCCCTGCTCATGACAGGGGGACTGGACTAGATGATCTTTAAAAGCCCCTTCCAACCCAAAGTGTTCTATGATGCTATGATTTCCATTGTTGCCTCATCGGGCACACTTCAGCATTCAGCTTGCGAGCCTTTCAGCAGTATGGTTATTCACTAGGAAAACAGAGTAATCAATAAATGATGGACTAAGAGGTGACGTTGACATGCGCACACAGGCTTCTTTCATTGGGATGAAACTTTGCAATGTGGAAGTGTGCAATTCTGCCTGTGGGAAGGACAGGTGCCAGCAAGCAGTACTCTTGTGTTCATCCTGGAGACTGCAACAAGATCAGGTATCTTTCAGGCAGAGATGTTTCCACCACCAGTGGACTACCACTGTTTTTTCAAGCAGAGACCTCCACCCATGAGCTTTTCCAGTTCTCCTTCTACACCAAGTCCACCCAGTCAGCTCAAACCAGTTTTATCACTAGTTTAAATAACCTGGATAATTTCTCACCGAAGCAAAGGCAGAGAGCTCACGTGCTCCGGTCTGCGGTAACTTCTGGCAGAAAAGCAGTAATTGGCAGCTGGGGTATTGGGGTGACCTCTCGGGAGTTTTCTAACCATTTGCAAAGAAATTGTAGGAAATTTTCTTCTAAATGGTAGGAAATTTTGCAGGTTCGGTACATCTCTACTCCTTCGTTCTGGTAATGTGCTTTCAGACTCATACTCTTTTAATAACAGAGGTAAGTCTTGCATGTGGTACCTCTTACTAGATCATCTGATCTGGTTGAGGAAAACAGACCAGGTGCTTCTGTGCCCAGAGACTGTGCTGAAATAATACAAGAGGGGAAGACCTGATAAAGAAGTCTGAATCTCAACATGCTTCAAGTGCAGAAACATTTAGACTTGAACTTCAGGCTTTTGTTTGGCATTCAAATGAATTACAGACACCACTAATAGGCGTGCGTTTCAAAGCCCACTTTTCAAGCATCCTTTAGTAATACCTGGAATTCCTGAAGTGTCTTTACAAACACGCATAGCGGTAATATTTTCTGATGGTGAGTGGGTGGTTTTCTCAGGAAGTCTGATCTTCCTCTGAAAACGGCTCAAATCTTAACAGCCTTCCTTTGTCTCTAGACCTCTTCTCACATTGTGTCATCCAGCTGTTATGAAGAACTCTTCACAGCCTTCATTAGATGCAAACCGTAGTTTCCACTGACAGTATGGAGCATATTTTGGGAAACCACAGCAGCTCTATTATTAAACACCGCTTAGGTCCTGCAGTTACAATTTACTTGGAGAGAGGAATGGGGAGAAGACTTGAGGACTTCTGCAAGAGGGCTTGACCACATCACCTGCAAGGATTTTCTTCCTCATGCTGCTTTTCCAAATAACAATCTTTCCAAACAGGATCTTGAGGAATTGCAGGACTTCAGCCTTCATCCTGTTCACTCGGGAAGGGGAAGGGCTGGATACTCAGCTGAGGATGTAGTGGAAGGGGGCAATCCCTGCCCCGGCCCTCGGGCCGGCTCCCCGCAGCCCAGCAGGGATGAGAGCTCTCTTGCAGGTGCTGCATTGCTGCAAGCTGGACCCTGAGGGCTCCCTGCATTGCTCCTTCCCGGTGTCACTGAAGGTGACGGAGGAGCTTGCCTCAGCCAGGTACTTTCCTGCAATGGGAAAGCCCCAGGTCCTCTTCCCAGCCTCGTAGCACCGGAGAAATACGAACTAAGCAGGTGAGAACTCTGGCCTGGCTCAAAATCTGGGGTGTGAATCTCCCAGGGTGAAATTATCATTGAAGAAATTAAAAGAGAGGAAGATTGCTCTTGGTCACTGTGCTCTAGTGTACATGGCTAGATGGAGAGGAAAGTTCACTTCTTCCTGAGGAGGCGCAAAAGGGGACAAGAGGGGTGGGCACAGCTTCAGCCTTTTTTTTCTTTGGCCTGAAGAGCTCCCAGATGTTCATGTCCCCTGTCCCGCTGTGTGCCTCTTGTTTGCAGAAAGGCCAGCCATGGCCAGGAGGGATCTGGCACAGGGGAGCGCTGAGCCCCAGCCCTGGGGCTGTCCCCACTGCCGCAGCCATGGGCTGGCCCTGGAGGGGTCCCCGCATGCCTGACATGGGGCTTGGAGTGGGGGCTCACCCGCCACCTCTGCTTTCCTCCCCTCATTGCACATACTAACCTGCACCGGGCTTAATGGCCACCGGATTGACCGCAGGTAACTCCAAGTTGGGTACCAGCTCGTATCCTTTCTCTTGCTGTTTTCCTTTGCCTTCATGGTACCTGCTGTAGATGCCACGGCCAGCGGAGTATCCCCCCAGGTAGGAGCCCCTGGGGCCTGGGGCTCTGTTGCCAGCTGCACCTCGCCCTCTGCCTCGTATGCTGCCTGCTTATGATAACAACATAGAAGAGCGTGGTGAGTAACGGAGAGCGACAGCCCCATGGGGGGCACGGACGGCCCCAGGCTGAGATCGGAAGGCATGTGCTTAGAAATGAGGCTGCTGAAGTTAGTTTGATCTGAGTCTTAGTGACCTCGCTGAGGGAAAACAGAAGAGTTTTCCCTTGGAAACCTTGGAAGCACCCAGTAAGCCTATGCAAGTTCTGCTTTTGATGTTTCTGACCATATATTAACTGCTTATTTATACTAATGCAACTCTCGTGGCTGGCGTTATGGGTATAATGCACTCAGCAGAGAGAGAGGGGCTCCTCCAGGGTGATTTCTATGCAGTAGGAGCAGCTTCTGCTCTCAGCTGTCCTCCGGAGGAGACCCAGCCTCTCAGCTGGCCATGATGGGACCCTGCAGAGATGGCCTGAAGTTGTACCTGGCCTTTAACCAACTTTGTCCCACCATTGCATATATTTTTACTAGTGTTGTTTGTTTTTTTCTGCTATCTTATTAGTGATGTGAATATACCCCATCTCCAAAAATATTGCCTTTATTTATTTTCGCGACTCCATGCACATTATGACAGTACTTTGGGCACTGCGGTATTAATCCACTCTATGATGGCCTAATGGAATATTTAGACTGTCGGTTAACTCCTTTGTAGTTCATTGCAAGTACAAATCTGGAAACTGAGAAAAGGCTGAGATTCTTTATCAACTAGGGTTAAGAATATTTCTTGGTTTACATGGGTGCTTTAAAAATATAAACATGCTAAACTGCCTGTTTGGGAAGACACATTAAATTTCAGGAAACTGTAACTCCTGTAAGTACAGAATAATTGTAATTATAACACCAGTTATAGCTGCTAGGGTTTTTTATGAATAACTGATTTTTGGTTAATTTTTAACGACTAACTGATAACTAATTAAAGTATAAATAACAAAAGAATTATTTTGCACTCACGTGATTCCTTCTGCTCATAGTTCTCAAACAACTTTACGAAGGACACAGCACTACTATCATTTTAATGCAGAGGGGAAATGACACCTTCAGAACTCCCAACTGAGTCTTTCCCTGACATCCCTCCCTTTGGATGACCAGGTCACTGTACCCGCACCTCCAGGAGAAGGCAAAGGGAGAACTCTGTCATGATCTCCAATGCTTAGGAACCACCTCTTTGGAAGGAAGCATCAGAAGCTGGAGTCCTTGGACTTGTTCAGACTTAGTGCAGCACTCATAGAAACCAGATCCCTTGCTTCCCCAACCCGTGCTGGGCCCGTTAGCTCATTCTTAACCATAGTTTTGATGCCTCCCTCATACTAGCCTGTACAGTAGCAATTATTTATAAATACATTCTGCATAGTCGTAAATTAAAATGAAACCAAACAGAAATATGGCAAAAACACCTTCAAAAGAGTGCTTCAGAAAGAAGTGCACAGCACCAGCTGTCCTTTGGCTTGGGCAGACCTGGGGCCACACCAGTCTGAGACCAAACATGCCCATCACATCCCTTAATTGTACTTACTAACCTTTCACAAAGTAATCTCTGTTGGGCCCGATCAAGGCATTGTATGGATATCCATAATATGCTAGCGTGTACGGATCACAAGAGTAAACATAATTAGGTTGCTGAGTTACTTCGGGTGTTGCTGCGGCCCCTCCTTTTGCTGCTTTCTGGTAGCGAGTGTATTGCTCCTTGTCTACTGGCTTGGCCAAGGTAACCTCCAGGCAGGAGCCTTCCAGTTCGACACCATTAAGGTTGTTCATGGCGTGAATGGCGTCTTCCCTGGTTGTAAAGTGCACAAAGGCGTAATCGCGTATTTTTTTCACCCGCTCTACACAGCCAGGGTTAAACTGCCCAAAGACCTTTTTAATGGTGTCCTCTGTGGTCTCAATCATTAAATTCCTCACATAGAGGATTTTAACAGTCTCCATGACGTCTTCATCCACATCTATCTCTGGTTCCGCCCAGTCGACAGCAATTTGGTGTCCCCACAGCTGGATCCTTCCTGGCATGAGTTTTCTCCTGGCCATCGCCGCTGCTCGGTGGCTCTCATACTCCACAAAGGCAAAGCCTCTGTTCTTCATCTTGTCTGCGGCGCTGGCGTACACGATGACATCCAGCACGCCTTCCGTCACCTTGGCGATCTCTTCCAGGATCTCCTCTCTCTTTTTCATCTTGGGAATGCCTCCAATGAAAAGTCGGCAGTTATCCACGCTGCAGCACACACCCAGCAGCCTGCCAGGGCGGATTTCATAGTTGTTCAGCTCCCTGACGGCACGCTTCGCCTCATGCTTCTGTGTGTACATCACGAAGGCGTAGCCGCGGTTCTTCCCATCAAAGTCCATCATAAGGCGCATTTCATAGATGCGGCCAACGGATTCGAACACGGGGACGAGCTCATCTTCGTAGACGTCACGGGGGATTTTGCCCACAAAGACTTCGCAGCCGCGAGGAGGGTGCAGGCCCTCCCAGCCGGGAGGAGGGCCACCGTACTTGCGTTGCCCGTTCTCCTGGATCATGCTATATCCAGTGCGCTCCATGAGGGCCAGCAAAGCTGCCTCATTGGGCGCACCAGCAACGCCTTCAGGGACTTTCGTGGTAGCCACATTGGAGGAATCGTTGCTCATTCTTGCAGTGGAGTCCTCAGCAGTCATGGTGTCAAACTCATTCACAGCCTGATAAAACCTGGGTAAAGGAAGGAGGAGGACACTCATTAGAAGCTGTTAGCTACCACCAGAATCCCACCCCTCTCTTTTGTCTTCCTGCAGTTGTTCTGCAAGTTTGTTTTTCAAACTGGGACTAAGGCTGCAGAAAAGCAGGTGAACCAGCCACAGCAGCCTGAGCATTTATATTGCAGGGGGAACACACCCTGGATGTAGGCACAGCCCCTCTCTGAGGGGGTTGAGAGGATCACCTGCCTGTACCACCCCACCACTGAGAGCTGCTGCCACAGAAGGCTGAAGTTGCATGAAGGGATGCCACCAAGCACCTCAAAACCTCGAGACCCTATGGAGGCTTGTTTCCTCTTTGAATGGGTAAGAAGGAGCTGGCATGGGATTAGGAAAAGGAAGATACTGCTATGGAGCAAGTGTTTCCCACCTCCAGAGCCCTCTTCTACCTCTCAGTCATTACTTAGTTAATCCATCTACTCCTGAACAGTTCGAGTGCCAGGTGCCATAATTCACAGTGAAAGACAGCACATGCATGAGAAGCACCAGGCATGGTTCCCATTTGATAACAAAACCCCTCGCTCCTCTAGGCCTTCACAATAATGGTTGAGTAGGAAATAATAAATACGCTTTAGCATTGGGGGACCAACTTTTGTTCGCCCATGCAAAAGGTAATCTGGCAAGTTTCTGCATTGCTTGCTGCTTGTCGTACAATGTCTGACCTGTTTATCTCTTCCGTTGTTACAACAGGCCTTCAAAAAGCTGAGGAGAATCAGCCCCTTATGACAGGCAACTTGCTTTAGAGCAACTGGCCAGCACAGCCCTGCAAGCCAGCAAGAGGAAGGCAAATCCCAGAAACCTCATTCTGCATTTGAACACAGGCAGAGAGCGGGAAATGCAGGACGTACAGGAGGAGGTGACCATGCTAATGGCCACAACTGCAAGATAGTGGGCTTCCTCTCTAAGCACAATTAAATAAGACACTTTGAGACTCTGAGAGTAGTTAATTCATTGACTTTTAAAGCTGGAAATGTCCATGAGACCATTTAATATGAGTGATTGTATATGGCACGGACCATTACATTTTATTGTTATTTGCACATTGAGTCCTATAACATTTATCTGAGCAAATCGTATCTTCCAGAAGGACTTTCGTTTTAAGGAATCAAAGAGCTGTAGATCCCACCACTTCCCTTTATGGCTTGTTTGCTCGTCAATCCCTCAGAGAAGCAAGCATGCTGTATTTCTCATGAGAATTTGTCTGGCTTTTGCTTCCAGCTAGGATTACGTGTTAAACCTTTGTCTTATAGATTAAAGAGTCTTTCAAGACCTCTGCTTTTGCCTTACGATGATGTTTAAGTTGTGTAATCAAGCCACAACTCTGTCTTCTTAATAAAACTTGCAGGCTGAACTCCCGAATTCCTTCACAATCAGTCACTTTTTCACTTAAAATTGATTTTGTGGCTTTTTCAACAGTTCTCTAGGCTTTCAGTCTTTTTTATTCTTGCTATACACAGGGATGAAGATCATCCCTCCCTCTTCTCTCCATGTCTCTGTATCACCAAGGCCTGTTTCTCTACACCATCTCACTAGCAAACCACGTGGAGTTTTTCTGTCATTCCTAACCCCAAAGCCCTTCCAGAAGCACCACTTGCTGGGGTCATGTCCCACACTGCAGGCATGCCTTGTGTTTGTTACTCCTAAATGCCACAACCTTGCATTCAACCCTATCCCAACTGCCTTTTGAGCAGACCCCACCTACTGAGCGCTACACCATTGGCTCCTCAGTGTTCTTTACAATTCCATCAGCCTTTGCATCATCCGCCGATTTATTTGCCATGATTTGCATTCATGACCACTGTGTTGATGGAACTGTCAAAAAACACTGGCCCCTGTAAGAAGTTCTGCAACCAACCATAAGAAACGCATCCAAATGCTTCCAAAAAAAGGACAAATCTTCAGCCAGGTTTATTTAGTCTCTGTAGTGATGTTATTCAGTGGGACACAGGTTTCTCTCTGTCCCACAAGGACTCTGATATATACCCTTCATTAGAACGATCTGGCCATTTTCAGTGCATTGGTTACCTTGCAGGAAGGTCTTTCACTAATACAGCAGGCCCAAGTCCGCAGAAATATGGGTGCAAAATTTAGGCACCGAAGTCTGATTTGTATGGGCCACAAAACCCGTTTAAATCCTGGTAACCTTAGCACCTCGGATTTTTTTCAGTAAAGCTCCTGAGCTGCCCAGAGTTGTGCTGGGCTGTATCTAGAGATGCCTCCACACCAGCAAGGGCAAACACCACTGTGCCTGGTTCAGCTCCTGAATAAGTTTGGGGTTGGGAAACCAGACCTGTGAGCCTCTGTCTGTGGTAGGGCCTGATCCTGGAGGTGTGTTTGGGCCACGGGTGTTATACGCTGCTGCTTGTGAGCCATTTTAATTCAAAAATATGGAGAGCAGAGGGGGAGGCAGAGAAGACGGAAGGCAGTAATAGTCATGCTGATGCCCAGGCAATACTTCAGAAAACATAATTTCTTTGAAGCCAGGTTTTTCGTGGAAGTGCATCAGTTTTGATAGCTTTTTGCTTTAAAATGTTGTTGATAAGTGGGTTTCTCTCATATTCAAATGTTCTCCCTTTTTGATGTGTCAGTCAGCCATTTTCATTTTACTCATGGGAATTATTTGACATAATTTAAAATATTAAGGCAGAGAAAAACATTTGCTTTTTTCACTTGACAATTTGTTCCTAAAAATGTGATTTCACCTTCCCCTGAATGAAGCAAACACTGTTTGTTAAACAAACACTTTACCACATGGGCCACCTGTTGACAAGTGAATTACACCCCAGGTTTGGGTAAGTTTAGAAATAAGTCATTACCATCAGTTTTGGGTCAACTTACAAAATAAAAGTCTCTGTATTCTGTTATCTGCAGAGCTCAGTCGCTGGGGTTATAGTCTAGAAAGCTACAGACAGGCACCGGGACTGTGGAGAGAGGAGGAAAGGTGGAGCAAAGCCTCCCCTGCCCACCAGAAACCAGCAGGTAATTTGGTGGCCGTCCAGGAACTGGCATGTTCTCCAGCACTTTTCATTGTACCAGCAGGATGATTTCTAGTATTGGAAGTTGTACTTGAAGCTGCTGCTATGTGCTGATGGCCACCTTTGGTCCAACCACTGCCATACATGGTCTGTGACAGAGAATAATTAAAAATTCTTGGTGAACGTAAAATGCATTTTATCCTTATGTGATTTATTGGGAATCAAGATTCATGATCAAATGTGTTTAATTTTTTCTCTGCAGCTCCATAGAACTGGGTTTCATAAGGATATACTACCTAAGACAATTATAGAGCCCATATAGTCCTACTTGATGCAGCTAAATGCACACTTAACAACATTCATTGCCACATGACACAATCAACACCTTCACCAAGTTCAGATATCATCTACCTTGATGGGAAAAAAACCCGCAGGCATGTCTGGTCTGAGACCTCTCTCCTCCTGTTGTTACTGCCTTACAAAAGGGGCTGCCAGCACAACCTAACCTATTCGTGGCAAAAAGCAATCACTATCAAGAAAACTGTTTTCAAAATTAACTCTTTCCAAAGTGTTCCATCTTACTGGTGCATTTTTTTATCCCACAACAAACTGGTCGTGAAAACTTCCTCCCATGTGTTGTAGGCGTACACAGGGCATGAGCTAATACTGTGGGTTTAGTGGGCTTAATAAAGCCTAACTGATTTCAATCCATCCACTAAGTGTGATTAATGCTAGAAGAGGCAGAAGTTTAAGGTACATAAAAATATAGTGTTTTGTGAAATGTAAGTAAGTGCTTGATTTTTAGTCTCTGAGGAGGAAGGTACACCTGATCTCCATGACAGAGATTCATAAAAGGAGAGACAGAGAAGAATATTAATTCCTAATAAGAAACGTTGTGCTTTGGAGACAACTAAGTTTTAAATGACTGAAACAAGACTGGCTTCTTTTCTTCTCAGAAAAAGGTAAAGTTTGCTTGATTTTTCAGCGCTATGTTAGATGGATGCTAACTGCTGCCAGCCCACCAGGAGCCAGGCTTGTGAGCCCTTTGGTTCAGCATCTCTGCTCCAAGGACTCTCCCTGGTGCAGGTGAACTCTCAGACGTGCACGTTTCACTGAAACCATTCAAATTTCACTTCCCCTTTCTTGCGAAACTCCTTCCACACTGCCAATTGGGTGGGTGTAAATAGTTCTTGCCCTAAACTTTATTTACCTTTTTTTGCATTGCAGCTCAGAATATTAAATGGGAAACTTACTGTGTTGGCGGTGATTGACCTAAAGCATACTGTGAGCAGGCTGATTAACTGAAGCAGATCTTTTATTACACAGAAGTACCACGCCTTGATTAACAACAATAACGAGGCCAAACGCTGATGTCCCTCATGCCAGGGCAAAGGCCGCTCAGGGCCCCAGCGAGAAAGCGATGCCCGCAGTCCGTATAGCATCTTATCCCTGGGCTTGTCCAGCACTGGGCAGTGCCCTGTGAACTTATGCATCCACCTCCTCCTCTGTTGATCCCGGTGTGGTAAAACAGGCTTTCACAAACACGGGGACACAGCCGGTGTCCTTGTGCTGGCAACCGCGTGTCTACTCCGCTCACGTGCTCCTATAAAATGGGCTTGTTTATGTTTGCGCTTAATTCATCCCTCCAGTTTTGCGTTACATAGACTTAGTGGCATCATGTGTCCTTCTGCAGGTGACACAGCCGCCAGCAGTCACATAGCAAGGGGACAGGTGCTGGCACGACGGCAGGCAGCAGGAGAGCCCAGGGAGAGCTGCTGGCTCTGTGATAAGCGGAGGGAGGAGGGGACGGGGACACTCGTGCCCCAGCTGCAGACCCTGGACTGTACAAACTCCTGCTGAGCTGGCACGGCGTGCCCCCACGGCCACCACATGGCCGCCTGCTTGCTTCAAGAAGCCACCACAGTTTTGCATTTTAAGCCACAGGTGCTGCAGAGGGAAGGTTGGTCGCTGAAATTTTAACTAAGTACACCCTGTTGACAGAGGGAAACGACAGCTACTGGTTTAAATGTGACCTTCCTAGTTTTTTAGTTGAAATAATAAGGACAAACGGTAATCCTGCTGCTGACGTCAAGCAGCAGCTCTGGAAGCACAGCTGACGTTAAAGCTCTTTATTTTTAAAAGCTCTTTTCTCATGGCAAGTTTAGATACATAAAATGTATATAACAACAACAACAACAGCTTACTAATAACAACTGTATAACTTTATCACAAGCATCAGATAGCCACAGAAATGCTTCTGCTGAAAACCCAGTTTGCCTGTTTACAGATTTATCGGCTGAACAGAAAAACGCAGTGGCCACGTCAGTTCGAAATAAGGCAGTGGCTTGAGCATTGCTTCAAGTGTAACGTGCAAGTTACCCCCCCCCCCCCCTTTTAAAGATAACTACGGTGTCACTACATATCAGTTTTCTTTTTCTTGGCAGGGCCGTCACGGCTTTCTTACAATTTATTTACATAAATGAGCTGAACAAAGCCAGTGTCTTTGGGGCTGTTTACCGAAGCCAAGCCATGGCGCGCCCAACTGCCACAGCCACAGCAGGGAGCTGGCCTGCAAGGTCCTCCTTCCCAAACTAATGGCGGAACAGAAAGTCCCACCTCTTTTATGAATGTGCCTAATGTAGCCAGTGGCCCCGCAAGCGCTCGCTGCCATCCCCTATGCTTCCCGACAGAAGGCTTTGCCCTCTGTTTGCTGCCAGCTCAGGGGACATCCTGCTGGAACCGGCATCCTTGGCTCCTCTCCATGCACGGCGCAGACAGAGGCCAGGCAGGCAGCAGGTGCAGTGAAAAAAAAGGTCTGATCTTTGGGGGAAAAATCCATGCAAAGACTTTGCTTGACTCCAAATTAATTTATATTTCAAGTGTCAAAGGCTAGTCCTTGGTGTGGTTTTCAACAGGAGCTAGACCACAGCTTGGTTCCCTACCTGCTGTCACTAATGAAATGCAAACGTCTGAAGTTTAGTCTTGTGGTGGGTCAGTGCAAGAGACAGTGCAGCATTTCAGAACAGCTTTTTGGCTAGGGATCCTTTCTGACAGTCTTTCATTCAAGGGAAGCTTACTAGGGATGGATGATGTCTTCAGGCTTATAGCAAAACAAAGCAATACTTGAGGCCAACAGGCCATACAAATGTCTGCAGTGTGTCAGATGCATTGCTTTACCTGCAGCTGAACTGGGTGAAGAACTTGCCTCAGGCTAGGTTAAATGCTTTGAAAAGGTGGATTTTCTTAATCTGGATCAGTTTTGGAAAAATTCTGTGGAGAAAGTGGTGAACTGTGTTAGCAGACCTGAAGGGGCAGGGACATCAGCTGGCAAGAGACTTGATCACTAGGTTGTGATGAGCAGCTCGGGAGGGTAATCTCATGGATCAGATCAGCACTAGTTACTGACAACGACATGTCTGTCTGCTGTGCAAGTTATGCTGCTCCCAGTGCCCCAAAAGCACTGCATATTCTCGTCATCATGCGCGTGTCTGAATTAAGGCAATCAAACTTGCCCATCTCCAGCCAGGGTCACCCAGGAGGAACCTTTCGGCTCAGGTGCTGCATGGGACCCAAGGAGCTGCACATGCAGCAGCATTTGCTGCACCACATCATTTCCCATGTATGTTCAGGCATGAACACGTACAGCAGCGGCTCTTCCCCCACTAGAAGTACTATACTTAGATGTAGAGAGAAACAGTATAAAGTACCTAAGGGGTAGGATAAGACTGGCCTACTAAATCCCCAGGCTAGCTGCTGAAATTCCCACTTCTGCTAACGGTGACTCTCTGTATCCTAACCTAGGGCCTGTTGTCAGGGTTCTGGCCACCAATTTCAGTGGGACGGTTCATATTTTAAGCTTAAACTTCAATTTTATCCCGGTCAGTTAGTCATGTTCCCCTTGCATGGGGCAAGTTAATGTTCCAGGCCTGAAAAGCAGTTTTCAGGGTGGAGCTACTGCAGAGGGGGTCCATGCATGATTCTCAGCTGCTTAAATTTGTCCTAAGTGGCCTGAGCACCTCAAAAATGGTTGGTTCCACTTAAAACACACCAAAAACTGTTGGCTTCATCTTTTGATGGTGTTCTCTTCAAAGAAGAAGGATAAAGAAACAGGAAAATTAAGGGTGATATTTCCAACAGTACTCAGCATCTAGCACTACTCCCCCTGACGCCACTTAGAAGACTCTAATGGCCTCTGTAGGGATATATTTAAGACAGTGATGAGCACTACTGAAAACCCTTCTTAAAAGTCTTGCAGGGACTGGTTACCTCCTCCAGACACCAGTCGAAAGTAATGTATTTATTTGGCTTAAAAAAAGGTAACAAAATTACTATAAATCTGTTCTTTTACTTCTTGCTCCTTTTTAGGAGGAAAACACCTGAAATTATTCTGTAAATTAACATCCTGGAATTTCCCAGGTTAAAACTTGAATGCTAATGAGATAATTGAACACCAAATTTGTACAGTCAACAATTGGCTACAACTTCAGACTAGGATTTGAAGATTAAACTTCTTATTTTCATCACTATCATTAAGAACAATAACAACCACAGATCTAATTCTCTTAGCCATATTATTCCAGTTCCCTTAGCCATATTATACCAGTTCCCTTAGTCATATTAATCTTACCTTGCAGCAATTTTATATACAATTTTAAAAATGGAGCTGAAATTATGACTCCCCTACAAAATAAAGTCACCTTGAATTGTGCAAACGTCGTGCTTATTCTGTTATCAACCCTCTCTGCATCCTTCTAAGGCATATTTAATTCTGAGTGTGATCCTGCAAAGGCTGTCAAAGTGTTATCCATAAGCACCATCAGAGACCACCTGGCCTAGAAACTGCAAAAATAGTATTCAATGAGATATCAATGATGATATCTCAAATAACAAAGTGAGAAAACTTCCCTGAGCCTGGCACTTCTTGCCATGGCTTTTTGATGATCACAATTGAAAATTCTGTTCATGCATTTATGGTCTTCCCATGGTGAGAATAAAGTGATGCTGATGAAAAGTTATTAATGTGCCAAAGCATCACCAACACCTAGAGCATCCTACCAACATGGCTGTTACTTTCCCTGCTTCTGCAATGTGAATTCTGTCAATGAAAGGTGTGTTTCTTGAGTGCTTTTATGCTACTGCAGTGCCAAACCAGCCACCTCAGCTTAAACCACTTCTGAAGGAAGTTTGGGTAAGCGAAACCCAGTCTCCTCCCTTATTTTATAATGCACTTTGCTGCAAGTCATTCAGAACTTTGTCCCAACAAGTTGTGTAACCCATGTGTTGTACCATTTGCCACAGCTCCGTCTTTTACCCAGTCCAACTCAAAGTAATTCTATAACTCTCATCTATTTCAATAAAACCGGTCACTGGCTGAGGCTGAAGTTATTATCCTGCAAGATATTGAAGCCACATGTTGAGGAAAACTGAGAAGATGAGAGATGGGTTGTGTAATTGTTCTTATCAGCCTTCCAAATCAGGAAACAACACAACTCTTCCCTTCTCCCCAAATTCCCATATTTCAATCTAGTCAACAAAGTCTATTATTACCACGGCCAGACAGGAAAATGTGTGACATATAAATAAAGTGCAAAGTAGTCACTCGGTATGTAACAAGTCTTTCCTATTCTGGATGAGCTGTACTTGATGGGAAACTTTTTGCCATGTTTGTTTACCATGAATGCAATTAAACAGTGTTCTCTGCAGACATGCTGGTAGTGATAAGTGTGTCCCCCTCATTAACTGTCTGCTTTAAAAAGCATTCTTTCTAGGAAAGGAAGAAGTGTTTCATTCAGTGTGGACTAGGAGCTCGCAAGCTTTTGCTGTAAGAAAGACAGGAAAAACTATGTTCTGCAACTGAAAAACAAAACCATGACTAGACTCATCTGTTAATTATTACACAGGAAAGATAAGACATTCACCTATTTCACTTGCCTCTTCGAAGAAAAATCTTATCTATGAACACGGTGATTTAATTCGATCGTTTAAAATGTCTGTGAAAGGCTTTGCTGAACTCTGTGGAGTAGGGCTCTTTGTGCATGTGCTTGTGATTTTTCTTTGTTATTATAATACAGAGCATTCTACCTATCTGTCTGTTTGTCTGCGTAACCATTAGAGCAAAATGTTCCACTCTATGGTGGAACAAGATTATCCAAAAAAGTTCATAAACTACAGTTCCCTTTTCAGCCATTCCGATCTAACTTTTTCAGCTAACTCTTCTGGAGATCCCAGAGTGAAACATAACATGTCCTGCCTGTTCATACAAAGTCTATTCGCTTAGTTGTTTTTATAACAATAAAAATAGCTTCAGACTTTTCAGTTCACCCTAATCTTATGCACTATTTTTATTGCAACATTCTCGGTTTTGTGTTCACCACGTGAACGCTGCACCAACGGGGTGCCCAACCTGCAACTCTGCTTTCAGCGGGAGGCAGAGATTTCAGGGAAACCTGAAAGTGGCCCAACGTGTTCCCTCCCCCTCAGGTCACAGAAATGAAAATCAGCATAAAGCAAACCGCAGTTGGGATGTGAATGTTCGCTGCCGAAAGTACATTAAACTCAAAGCATTTGGCTTAGTCAGTGGCTGGGTGTTGTTTTTTTTTTTTCTTTGTGCACTGACATTTGACCCCTTTTATAATATGCACCTTGCACCACTGAAACCCAATTAGTTATTTATTAAACTCAGGTACCAATGGCTGACTTGTACATATCACGCTTTTAACTGCCTGGTGTTGCCCGTGTGCAGAGGAGAGGGGGATGAAAGGCAATCGTCTTTGCTGTGAAATTCTGTCATATCGGCAGAAAGGAGCTGCAAAGTGCAGCAATTTGTACCTGACCTCTGATCTAAGAAGTTTGTACAAACCTATGAACCTTGGATTGAAATTGAGAAACAAGGTTTACAAGTACAAGGAAGAGATTTCCAGCACTTGTTACCTGTGCCCAGGTTTAATATTATAAATTTAAAAAAAAATGTTTAACCAAGGCAGGGACTCTCTCAGGAGGCACCATTCCTGTGCTAGGTTAAATCAAGGCAATTTAAGTCTATTGAAATTACAGCTCGGTTGGAAATACTTATGATTTGAAAATGAAATTTCTGTGTGCTTCAGAAAAGGAGTGGGATTTGAGACAGATGTCATTTGAAATTCACCTTTTGCTGACCTTAACTGGTATATTTTATTTTAATTGAGAGCTGAAGAAAGAAGACAAGCAGCATTTGATTCAATATAATTTCTTCAGCAAAGAATGGAGCTGAAATGCAGAACTGAATTAGAAATTATTAAAAAGAGTAGCAAAATGGCTCCTCCTTTGTTAACTTTATTCACTTTTATCCAACACACTATCTAATCTCAGTTATACAGTGCAGAGCTATATGAGAAACCCATGGAAAAGTAATCAAACCAACAACATTACAACCAGGTCTTGATAGACAGTCACGTGGCCTTGTCTTGATGAGCAATAAGGACATGTTTTGCAGTTCTGTTAGATTAATCGTGTTAATTTAACTAAAAAGCTCTCTCAACTCCTTCAGACACTGGCAAGGTCTTTGGTGCAACATCATCATCTAGCACCTACATGCGCCACCGTGGACTGTGTTGGGTGTGAAGGCCTTCACACATCAGTTGCGATAATACAATTGAAAAAGACGCCCTTTCTGCAACCCAGCCTGTCAGGTCATGGAGCATTGCAGGGGATGGCAGTAACCTCGTGCTGTGACATCCCTCACATGCTCCGAGGACGGGCTGTCATCCATGGCAAGCTTGGGTGGACAAAGGGTGAAGGAGTGCTTTACACACACATTTTGAAGCACGGCTTCAATCCCACCTAGCTCAGGACAGGACACCATTATACACAACTGCTGCATCTGGTCCAACATGTGAAGGGACAATTTTGTCACAGGTTTTAATCAAAATTTGCTTACAACAACTAGATTTCCTTTTTTTTTTTTTTAAAAGGTTTTAGATTCAACTGATTTTTTCTGGACTTAAGTTCAAACTTCATTATTGTTATCAGCACTGACCCCAATAAAGCAATAAATGAATAAATAAATAAATAAGGGTGAAAAGATTAATGTCACGTGTCCTATGTCATATACAAGCCTTAAATGTTTCACATGCTACTTAAGAAAAATGTGAATAGAATAATATCAGAACTTGATTCACTTAAAAAGCTATCAAATATTCAGTATGCAGAACAAGTTATATAGATTCATTTGTATTAATAATAAATGCATATATACTTTGCTTGCTCAACCTTCCTAGCCACCTTCAATCTACAAGCCCCAAGTTCTGTACCTAAAGATGATAACCCACTTTCTAAAGCTTGATTTTGATGTCAGTCTCATGAAAAACCAGAACAAAATACCAGGCAGCACAAACAGAAAACGGCAGAGACAGCCCAATAGAAAACACAACATAAGGCGGCTGTAAAAGGCTGCTTTTCACTTCATTAATTTAAGATAGTAGAAAAAATATCTCTAAGACACAATTTTAGTTGTTGTCCTCTGTCTAAAATATCAGTGGTTTCATTTTCACTGTTCTGACATTCGCCTTGTTATTTGCTACGCAAATTCTTTTAGATATTCACATGTTGAGCTCATAGTTCAAGCTAAGAAGTAGTTGCTTCCTTCTCAAACAACTCTTTAGGACCCTCTAAAGGAAGGCAAAACCCAAACCCCATACCTTGACAATGACATACTTTCGGTCTCAACTCCCTGATAAATGAAAAGCAGATAAAAAGCCCTACAGAGCAAACAAAATTTCCCTTACCTCTCCGGTCCTGCGATCGAAGTGCGACAGGTTAAGAGGACTCGCGCCTTTGCCCGAGCAACCTTTCTTCCTAATGGCAAGAGCCCTGTAACCTGGTTATACAGTTTATGCATCTCTTTATTGGCCAGCGAGCGTTAGCCATTTAAATTCCTTGGGAGTCATTTGTTAAGGGCTCTTAGGCTGAGGCTAAGTGGGTGGGACGGGAGGGAGAGGGGATGTTAGCGCTGCCAGACGCAGAGGGCTCTCCAAAGCGGTTTGAAGATTAATAGAAAACCATCTGCAATGACGGGATCTTTGGAGGGAGGGCTGTGTCCAACCTTCAGGGCAGCATAGGAAAGAGAAACCATGACATTTTCACAGGGAGGAGGAATTTGAAGAGAAAGATTTCATTCAAAATTCAAAACTTGGAAAAAAGGGAGTGAAACATGTACAAACAACTCCTTCCTAGCACAAGGCGTTGTGCAAATAGCTTGAGTTACTCACAACAGATAAGATAAGAAAAGGGCATATTTTGCTTGACGGCATGATTTTTATTTGGTGAAACCTTTTTTTTTTCCCTTTTCTTTATATGTGTCTGGCAAAATTATTTCACGCTATGCTGAATCAATTTACCTTTGGTTGTATGAAAAAAAATGGTGTGTGGCTCCTGGAGCAAGAGAGGTGGGTTTAGTGATCTTGGCAGCAGCGGGATGGTAGGAATAACTCAGTCTGTGCCGCGTACCCGATGTGCACTGTTTCGGCAGCAAACACGGAAACTCAAATGTGTTTGCTTGAAAGAAAAAAAAAAAAAAAAAGAGCCTGGTGCAGGAGTAAAAGCAGAGGGGTGGTAAAACATGATTCATGACAGCAGAAATGGTCTGTACATAACAACGGAGCATTAGGCCCCGGGAGCACTTAGGCAAAGCAAACAACACACCTTCTCGAGCAGCCAAGAGGAGGAACCGCACCGAAAAACTCTTTGGATGACAGATTTCCCGGTCGGCAAGTGGCGTGCACAACCAGCCGGCGGGAGAAGAGGGAGCAGGGCATGCCTTGGGAGACGACTAGTTTCTGGGAAAGGACACTGCCCGGAGAAGGTGAAAAGCGAAGAGCATACTGCAGAAAGAAAACAACTGCAGCTTTCAGTCCTTTCCCAGGTTGTTTTTTTTACTGGTGTAGCCATTCCTTTCTTCTTTCTCTTTGTTTTCCAAAAACTAAAGCTTGGTCCAAATCTCCAGCCAAGCAGGATGCAGGCAGCAACCTCAGGAAGGAGAAGTGTCTTCACCTCTCAATGAGAAACTGTGCAGAGGGATGGATTCTGCAGAGGAAGCATTGTCAATTTGTATCAGATGGTCCTACATAATCATTTGTTCTTGCCCTCTTGAGTGGTTTCATCTAGGCATGTAAAGCTTAGAGACATCCTTGTGCTGCAGAGTCAGAGGCTGGTCAACAGAGAAGAGAGGTAACGTGTTTAGAGATAAGAGCTCTAAAATTAGAAGGCTCCAAGTTAGAGAAAATGTGGAGGATGGCAAAGACAGGCAAAGGAAACATCTTTGTGGTGGTTTCTGAGAGTAAACGGAAAGGATAGATGTTCTACTTACACCGCAAACCCAATGGGTGATTGCAATCACTCTGTTCTGGCTTTTTATAGTTGTTTATCCACAGTACCGTGGCTGTGGTGTGTTGGGCACTGTGCAAACACACCTGCAGCCCGGATCCTGGTCCCAAAATGCCTTCAGCCCGTCTACTGTACCAGGCTTTCATCTTCAGCATTCCTCTCTGCAAATGTTAACTCATGCAGAGAAGCAGGTACTGCTCTGCTGGCAAGAAAGCTGCAGCGTGAAAATTGAGTGGGCTTTGCCCAAGACTATGGAAGGAATCAGTCTCAAAACTGGCGACAAAATCTAGGAGATTCTGCCAAAATCAGATCCATGCCTCAATCCCACTGATCTATATAAAGAAGTGAGTATAAAATATTTAGCTGGTATAAGCTCGCAAAACTCCCCTTCACCAGATTAATTAACTTTTTAAAGTTGGTATCCTTCTCTTTACTTTGCATTTTTTCTGTTGGAAAACAAACTAAACTTTTAACCATAAGCATTGTGAAGCGCATCTTAGCTACAGTCGTGTATGTACTTGAATGCAGAAGGAAGACTATTCTGGTGTAAGTGGAATGAAAATGCACCGATGCTAGTGAGCCAGTGGGCTCATTTTTAGAAGGCTCTTCAACATACCATGTCAATTAGGCTCACGTAGGAGGGGGAGGTGAGTGCTCAAACCCTTGACTTTCATTTTATACTTTCACTTTTAGCTCCAGCTTGTTGTTGGTTTCCAAGTTATGCCCCCATTACTGCTTAAAGCAACGAACAGCAGCAGATCAAGCTGTTGCAGGGTATTCTGAGGTGTTAGCATCCCCAATGGCAGAATTTGCAAACATATTAATTTGTCCTGCAGGCTGTGCTTTTAGAGGGAACCTAAGAAATTTGGGCAGAATATGGCAAGTGTGTCCCCCAGCCTTCCCCAGCACTAGGCACCTACTTCCCTTCAGCTTCAAGCACACTGCGTTCATAACAATTACATGACTTTTTATATGCCTCTTTTTATGATGACTCTGGCATCACGAGAGGGATACACCTAAGGCAGAGTGGAAAAGTGTTAAGGGCAGAGCCATCCAAGCAGCAGGGAGGATGGGTTCTGTAAAGGCACACACACTCCTCTCCTCGTGCAGCATCCGCTGCGCTGGTGTAAGGCTATAAACACATCTTTTCTCCTAATGTACAGCTGGAATGCAACAATGAAGTGTCACCATCCATTACAATAATACCATGAATATTGCATTGTTTGCACTTTTTGATGATTGACAGCTAAGCAGGGTCCAGATCCTAAGAGACGTGAAAGAGAACAGTGCAGAGAAGAGTCCATCCAGACCAGTCCACGCCTGTATTTGCCACAGACCTCCCATTTCCTTTTATTCTTTCCTGCAGTGGTAGTACACATGTAATGTTTTTCCTAAATAATTGTTCTCCTGAATACAGTGATAGAAAAGGCTGGACATTTGAAGAAAAAAACTGAGATTCACTGGAATGTGCTAATGCCTATTGGATGGGGATGTGCTCCCTGACACAGCAAAGGTGTCCAAGGAGACCATGTGCTTCCCCTCGGCCGGCTCTCTCCTACACGCGGACACACAATCTGGCCTCTGCTGACCGGGTGCACTGGGATCCTCCACGCAATGACAAGCACTAATTAAGTGTTGGTTCTGCTCTCTGAGATCTTCACAAGGATCGAACCCAAACGCTCTGGGAGATCCAGAGGCTGATCACAGGTTTGTCATTTTATTGGGGTGGGGTTGTTCTCTGGATGAGAGTGAGTATTTTCAATGACCATGGTAGGAAAGTGGCTTCCAGGAGGTATTTCAGGGTGGCAGCTTGGCATCTTGTGACACTGCAGACACATGAGCGAGTGAAAGGAGAAGGCAGAGTAAGGAGTGAGCAGTGGGTTGGCTTTTACAGTTATATTTGGTCTTCAAGAACTACTGAGAGACTGTAGTGGAATGACAAGGGAATGTGGCAAGTAAAATATTTCACCAAAAGGACACACGAATTTAAGAGTGACCTCCAAGGGCTCTGATCTTAATCTCAGAAAGTCTTTACAGTTTATCAGTATATTCACACATAAGCCCATCCTCAGCCACCATACAGCCACAAAAATTAGGATCTCATAATGTAACAGACACTTTTTTTCCCTTTCCTTTCTTTTCCTTCTCTTTCTAACAAAACCACTTTGTGTTTGGTGGAACAGGTTCCCACATGTTTGTAGAACCATTTTATTGCCTATTTGAATGTTTAAAGAGACAACAGCACTTTATTTAAATGAATAACATGTTATTTTACACCTGTTCTTACACAATGTGAGTTAATACAGCACAATTCCTCGTTTCCTGACTTTCATAAGTTATTGCAGACCAAAAACCAGAGAGATCCTTCAGAGACCATACAGTCTGTACCATAACACTCTTGTTTCTTTACAGGTGGATAGTATACAACAAACACACATATAATTCTATATCTCAAAACAGCTTTACAGTATAGTCTCAAGAGATTTTTCAGAGGTATTCAGGCACCCAGGTAGACACTTGGAGACAACAGCTTTCCAAGTTCTCTCACACCAAAGCCATTTCCATGCTTAACCTACGTCAGTGCATTGATGGAGGATTCCCGGTAAATGCCCTTGCAAGGATGGATTCCCCTTCCTGCCAGCCCCAGCCACATCTCCCATCCTAGCGTGGAGAGGACAAAGTCACGGCCCTGAAGGTGGAGTCCCACCAGGTGGAAATTTGGCCAAGGACACCTTGGGCTTTCCCCTTTTGTTTTTTAATCTTAGGCTTCCCTGGTTAATGGGCAGCGAGAGTTGCCCTGATAACCTTAATGCTCACAAGAAAAAGTTTTTGTTTTATTTTTAGCAAACACTTTAATTTTCATTCCTCAATGAAAGTCAGCACAGAGGATCATCCTGGAGGGTAGGCTCAGTTTCGCCACGTGTGATTTTGTGCTTTCATTTAAACCTGAAAGCAGGCTTTAGGTTCCAAAATGTAAGAAGACAGATACTGAATAAACCCATGGAGTGCAATACACTTTGATTAGCACATAAGAAAAAAGAAGGAAACCAGCAAAACCTGAAGTTTTTTATATAACCAGAACCATTACATTTCTGCGGCATGTTTGCTTTCTATTAAAATAAATACAGGGTGGGTTCTGGATAGACATATCTACAAGGGAGGTTAATACGATGATTGCTTTTCAGTCCCTGGGTAAATAAAACACTCTACGGGAAAAACGTTTAGCCCTTGCTCGCCTGATGTGGCTACTCAAGACTGGTGTTTCACACCATGGTCTCACAAATGTTAAACTGGTGCTGCCAACATAAGGTCCCTCTGTGTCCTTCCCACAGCCACCCCGGGCAGCCTCCGCTTGTGCTGCCTTTGTGCGGCTGCACCCTGGGCACACGCTACCCGAACACCTGGGCTGGCAGAGGGGAAGAAGAAGGTGGGACGGGTCCTTCTGCCAGCATTGCTGGCTGAAAGCATTTGTCGGATCGCCAGCATTGAGCAAATTCGTGGGAAAACAGGGGAAAGATTTCTTTGGAAGCCTGCTGAATCTAGTTTCACAGCACAGCTCCCTCTCTGGAGAAGCCGGTGAGGTTTCACAGTGGGGTAGGTGAGAGCCTTTCTGTAACACCAAGGAGCTCACTGAACCATCCAGAGAGATCAGAGGGTAGAACAGCAAACTGTTACTCTTTATAAGTTTGGCTGAAGCCAGTGAATTTTAGTGCCTCAGGTATCGAGAGGCTGAAGGTACTGGAGGCACCAAGGAGGGAGGTGTAGTGTGGTAGTGCGAGCTCCACGGGTCATTGAAAGGCACCTGGTGGCCACCGCCTGTGGCTAGCGGGGATATCCAGCCAGCACAAGCCAACCATGTACCAACCAATTTTGATAATTAAAAGGTTCCCAGCAATTACATTCTCTCTGGTTCCCTCTGGGGCCTTTTTGCAAAGGAGAGCATCACAGGGTTTTGTGATACATGTTCACAAGAAGGAGGATAAAGACCTTCAAACTTAGATGTACAGGAGGCTTCCAGAATTGGGGTATGAAACTGAGCACCTAACCCTCATTTCGTCTCTTCCAGCAATTGCTCTGCCCTTTTACAGGTCGCGGTAGAACATAAGAATATTAAGTGAAAAAGCTTTTACTCCAGCCAACAGGCATCATCTCAGGTTAGGGCATAAGCCCTTTTCATTCTTAATGTCTTATTGAAAATAAGACAATAAGCATCACTCGGAAATTGTTTGTAAAAAGAGATTATCAGACAAGGGAACTGACACAGTTTCCTTCAGAAAGACGAATTTATTTTTCTGCCTCCCAGTAACATGAAGGAAAAATTTAGACTAGAGGAGACTGAATGAGCTGTAGGGGAGTCTACTGTATCCATTAACTCCAGCGTCTCTTAGATTACGTTTTATTACACGTTCAAAACTTCCATGTCTCAGAACACTGATTTATCGTCAGGATTAGAAAAAGCAGTGTCTCATGGTGTCAGCAGAGTCTGACCTGCCACGCACACAGAAGACATCGTTACCAAAGAAGTCTGTGTTAAGCAGACAAAGCTTTATACCAGTCCTACGCTGCCAGAATACCTAGGACGGGACTTTACCTGGTAAAAAGCTGTCGTGACCGAGTCACCCGTCAGCAGTGCGTGCTGCCCTGCGTCGGGAGCGGGGTCACACCTCTTGGCCCGTCGCCCTGCCTTGGCACGGCGCACTTGGTCCCCGCGGCCCAGCGCGGATTCGCCCGTACCATCACATGCTCTCGCCTTACCTAACCTCACCCCAGCGCCCCAGCTCCTCCTCCGACGGTGTTTGCAATCCTGTCTGCTCCTCTCCCGCTGCTGACCTTTGCTACGGGCGGGCAGGATTTGGGCTGCAAACCTGCCTTCCGCTGAGCTTGCTTCTCAGCGGCCAGCGCTGTACCAGGCACGCTGCTCCCCAGCCGCTGCGGCTTGCTCTGCTTTGGGGCTGATTTAAGCTATGCTGCCAGTCTTAAGATGTGCTTCTACAGCGTGGGTAACAGCATAGATTTGCTTCTTATTCCCCCAAACGTGTTATCTACAGCACAGGCAAGCCCTAGGGCTACGTCCCTACCCAGCCGCTTGCACGGTGCAGAAACACAAGCGTAACATAAGCTGCTCTTAGTATGAACTTTGCAGCCCTGTGGTTAAACCACCCACCGTAACCAAACACGCTTAAATAGTAAAAGGGCACTTTCACCTCCGCGGCTGCACCTGGGCTGGGGCCCACCACCGGTGCGGGGCTCTGGGGCATCGTCCCATCTCCCCCCCCCCCCGACCGCCAAAGCTGTCCCAGGTCACTCTGTGGGGTAGAGCCGGCCTAATTAAACTTGAAAGTGCTCAAGGGCTGTGTTAATGGGCAGCTCTCAGTAATCACAGGAAGGTGATTTTTTTTTTACAGGACTACACTTCTGCTATAAACCACTTCTCTCTCAAAGAAAGACCTCAGAGCACTGTTGACATAACTTACCTCTATAGATATCTGACAAGATAAACCAGACAAAGCGTCTGTGATTTCAAGGACCATTATAGCTGAAATGTTTAGGAATGAGAAGAATGGTCTGAATGGCTGTAATTATTAAATCCATTAGTTAAATTGCTCTTTCGCTTCCTCTGGAACGAAAATGTTTCTGCAGTGACCTAGGATCTGCCGCCCTTGAGCCCCTCACAAAGCCCCTAAGCGGGAGGTATATCTCATTCAGGACACACGTAAGCCCCAAACTTCCTACTTCTAGGGGAAGGTTTGTATTTTCAGGAGGACATTTCCAAACCGGCAATAACCAAACCCTTGAGTTCAGACTCAGAAGCTGCACGAAAAAGTCCTGAGACAGGAAGATCCCTTTATTTTGGCTACAGGAGGGGTTGGAGACACAGAATGAGCTCTTCTGTGCGGTATCTGCACTCTCAGCTCTGCCCTATTTATCTCTCATATTTCTTCTCCTCTGCAGGGTGGATGCATGTAGACGCTGGGACTGCCCAAGGTAGGCACTGTGGGCAAGTACGCTTTGCTTTGGGGGGAAGGAGAAGACTTCAGCTAAAAGGTTGTGTGCCGCGCTGACTTTGGGTCCAGGGAAGAGACCTCAGCATGTTTTATTTGTTAGCAGAGGTGTAACCGACAGGACTACTGTCCTCAACTGTTGGGCATAAATAATGCTCACCATGCACCTGAGATGTTAGCTGTTTGCAAGGATGCACTTGCAATTAAACAGGGAGTTGCAGCTTGTCACCGGGTTGAACAGGTGACAAATGACTGTAATCCTGCAGAAATACTCCCTTTTTTTGTAAAAACAGTTAACATCTTCTCAGGAACTCTAAAAAGTCAGTGGCTTTACCCTTCTCAAAACTGTGCAAGGTAAACTCCTAAAGAACGCATGTTTAATTGGTGGGGATACATATAGGATGCATTTTAAAGCTAAGTATGTTGCCAAACACCCAGAGAAAGAGCTGCTACAGTCTCCCTGCAGCTAAAAGGGTTGAAATCTAACCTTTCTAGGGTTGTGCGCTGTCTTCAGAGCACCACTGGAGGTACGCAGAGACCTACCTTTGAGGATGTTGCCCTTCCTGCTACATTGCTGCAGATTATTCCACAAGGAAAAGGAAGACAATTTTGTGCAGTCTGTCCCAGCCTTACCCCATTTCATTCACCCGTACATGATTTAGCACAGAATCTCTGAATATGAAAATGTAATATATTGCTGTCTAGGACACAGATTAATGTGGCAACAGCCAGGTCGTCATCTGTCCTTCTCCTGTCCAAATACTTAGACATCCACAGCACCCCTGAGGTCTGAATTTTTTATCTGTAGAAGGAATTATTTGCTCTGTTTATATTTAGGGGTGTATGTGAAGAGATGGTTGAAATTTTGTTGCTGTGTAAGTTTATCTGAATGAAGTTAATTCACTCTTGGTGCCACATCATCATCTTTGACATGAACAATGTTGTATCAGTGATTTAATTTGACTTCTCATATGTTTCATGGTATGAAACTGGTGGTATGTACAAGACAGTGCATCTCAGAAAATACAGATAAAGCCTCAGGTGGTGAGGGTTCCCTTGCTTTGATCTTTGGCCTTAGTAAATGAAGAAAATCTTTTTCTGAAGATGTGCCACAAGACCAATGAAGAGTAGTAAGGTTATACTGAGGCTTTAGACTGCTTTTCTTTGGAAACTCTCAATTCTTTTGGGAACGACTATTGTTAAAAATGAAACCTAAGCCGATTAAAATTGCCTTGCATGTAATTTCCTAAGTATATTGATGATGCCAACAAAGGAAAAGTCATTTCCTTATGCAGTCACTGAGCTACGTCATTTCAGAGAGGAAAAAAATGAGTATTTTCAGTTTGTGCATTTACTCCTGAAAAGACGATTTTAAACGTGTGAAAAGGTTACTTTTGATATGTTCTTGATTGCCTTAGAAGATTAAACTTAATGTTAAAAAAGCAATCACGGAGTACAGCGTGATGGTTGCTGTGCATGCCGTGTACACCTCCACGGCGCAGGAGGACACTTATGACCTGGAAGAACAGGAGCCTCCACAATGACTGCCCATTTCTAGCAGAGATTCTCAGTTGTACTCAGAGCCTGGTCAGCACCACGAAAGAAACAACCTTCACATCTAAGGCATAAGACGGCCTCTTGCATTTAGTGACTAGGAAGACAGATTTCTCACAAACAAGGATTTTCTATCACCACCTCCTCTGTGAATGCCTACACTGTGTTTTAGGTCATCTGCTACTGCCCAGGAGGCTGAAGCAGGTGCCTCACTGACCAGGCTCCCTCCAACACAGCCTGCATCCCTGCTAAATACCATAGGAAATATAACCACGGTCATAATACCGCCGCAGGGTACGTTTACTAACCTACGGGTCGTTCCTCAGCCGGCTGGCAGCAGTAGGCTTGCTCCTTGCTAAGCCGTCGCGTGCCTGGTGCCACCGTCACCGTCGCGTCCCCAGCACCCAGTCACCCGCAGCTTCGAGACCTCAGCCGGGGAATTCGTAGGTCACTGCGAAACAGCAGGACAGACCTCGTGCTTTCAGATGCTCTTTTACTGAAACTATCAAGGGAACCTAAATCATTCCAACCCCTCGCAATGACCGGAGCCGGTTAAAGGGCACTTTACAAAAGGTTCCTCCCTGGGTACACTGTGTTCGTGGTTCGCCAAGAGCAACCAGCTTCTCTCCTACCTCCTCTGGCCAAAGGTCAGCACGTCGAAGTGAACAAAGTCCAGCAGTAGCTCATGGTTAAACGGCTAAAGCCACTCCAGCTTACTGCAGGTGCTCCAGAAGTAAAGCTGCTGTGACATTCAAAGCTCACAGGTATAAACTACTGTAAAATTTGGAAGGGGAGGGACTGCATTTCGGCACAGAAGACAAACAGCATTCGCCGCTGTAACTGAGCAAACAGGCAATAAATAGACTCGTTGTCTTTGCCCGGGAGTTAATTTCCCTGTTTGCACATCCTAGCACTCGCACGCTCTTTCTTCCTGGTTTTGCTGAATGCGCGGTGTTCCCAGCCTGGTTTCCTAAAAACCGCCCCGCGCCCCACCCCAGGCGTCCGAACGCGCGCCCTGTCTGCCAGCCCCCTTCTCCCCAGTCACCACTTCTGGACCTACTGGCCAGCTGCAGCCAAGCGGCACGCGGAGGGAGAGAGAGGGCTCAGAGCTCACCCAGCCTTAGGAAAGGCAGGGCTAACTTGGAGAGACGGAATTTGTATGTGACTGAGGGAGAGGCAGTTAGGGACGAGCTTTACCCCACCCTGAGAAGCAGTGGGTGGCAGGGCTGTCCGACCTGAGGGTGAGGACACCCATGGCCCCCAGCAGCCCCCCAGCCTGCAGGAAGGGGGTATGGAGGCGAGCAAGGGAGGAATGCAAAAGGTGGGAGTACGGGAGGAGCTGGGGACATGGGATGGAGCTGGAATCGCTCTGCATTCCTATGGCAATACTATAGAAAACCAGACTTAATAAGTTCTGCTATTCATAGATCAGCTGGTTTTAATGATGTTAAATCCTCCAGTCCTTGTCTGTCAAACTCACACTGAGATAAGTAGGAACTAAGCATGCTCAAGAGCCTTTGAAGACTGTATAAGTGCCTAGATATTGGCCTGGGGAGGTCTGACTTTAAATGCCCCTGTCTTAAGATGACAACATATGAAAAAAAAGATTGTCTTTCAGACACAAACTTTAATCATTATATTGCCCAACTCACAGAAACCTTATCGACAAAATTATGCAAGAAGTACACAGGTACATTCTAACCCTGAGTAAAAATCACATTTCTGAGACTATGCTACACTTCCATTTCATTAAGCATATGACATTTTTTAATTAACCTAGACCCTAAACCAGTCCTTCTGTCTTCAAAAACACTAAATTTAGGCTTCCTTAAGTACACTACAGGTACAAATGTAAAGTTACTGGAATGTCACAGAAGAAGTAATGAAAATGTCTAAAAGTGTGGCCTACAGCAGAGAGAGAAAAAAAATGGATATTTGCAATCGTGGAATGGGGAGACGTGTGGAAAATCCTGGCTGCTGGTTTTGCCATTTTCAGTTCATTAGTAGAAGTGTTGTCTCCAGAGAGACCTGCTTTCCTTCCTTCCCCCCTTCTTTAGAAAGAGGACAATGCACAGAAGGAACATAATGGTTTGAAGGAGAAATTGTTTTTCTCTTATCTTTTGCCATCTTTCAGTTGCTCTTTATAACAGTGCTTAATTTTAAGGCAATATTAACAAAGGAGGCATGTGCAGAAAGAGCTGACCTTCTAATAAAACAAGCAAGAAACACCTAGGACAGGTAGAAATCTGAAGAGTTGATGACACCCTTTAATGAGGATGTATAAGGGAACAATCGCACTAGTTGTCTGCCTGGTGGTTTGGAAACCCCTGACAGCTAATGTACTGCATACTATTGCGCATTTGTTTCAGCAAAGGGAAAACCCAGTTTATTTATTATCACATTATAGGGCTTTGTTTCTGATGTTCTTAGTCTCAAAAGCAGCAAAAGCACCAAAACAATGTATTGTTTAATATCAAACAACGCTCTTATTTCTCATCAGAACGGGGAAATCAAGTCTTGCTCAACTGCACAGCCAGAAGGAATATAACCATACCTTTAGACTGGGCTCATCAAAGAAAATAAGGAACAGCACGAAAGCAGGGAAAATTTATAACAGGAGCAAAGGGAACCCATCACTACCTGTCAGGAGTGTCTCTAAGTGCCTGGCAAGCTGGGAGCACAATGTTTTACAAACCCTGCTGTCCGTTCTTAGCACAGAAAGAGGAACCAACAGCTGAGTTGCGGCTTAGGGAAAATGAGTGTGTTGCAGTTAGGTGGCAGAGCGGCATGCAAAAGCCCCAGCTGATGTAGCCAGGGCACAGGTTGCTGCTGGGGGTCTCACATCTCAGGTGGGTTCTCTGCTCTCCTGTCTGCTTTGGAGAGGTTCTTTCTCTTGGTTTGGCCCAGAAATCGCATCCTGGACACGAAAGTTTAACTGAAACTGTGAGGTCTTCTGAGCACTTTTGGTTCTAATCATGCATGCTCTCCGCCAAAACTATGCTGTGTTTAAAAAAAGGCTCAAAAACCCATAGCATAAGCACATAAACCCCTACTTAGTCCTTGTCTCTCATGGAGGAGCTGCAGACACTCCCTTCTGAAGGAGGATCACATTTATTCCTACAAGAGGAAGATGGAGGAGGTTCCCGGTGGAGGAGGGGCTGGACCACTGCCTATGCTGCGCTTCCATTTGGCCTGTGAGAGAGCAGAGGAGGGCACATGAGTCCTTTCCATTGCCCCAGCTGGTAAAACCCTTTGCCCGCTTTGATCCCTGGAGCAGCTCAGGGCATTCCCACGCGCTCTGCACATCTGCACCATGCGATAGCTCAGTTCTCCAGGTCATCCTCTGTCCTGGTCTGCTGAGCACCCACACTGCATCAATGCTTGCTTTGGGGTCCTCTTTTGGACAGAACCAACCAGTTATTCCTGAATAAAGCCCAGATGTAGCTCCAGAGACAGGCAAAATGGACTAGCCCGTGCCAGGTGTGGTTGCCTGGGCTGATGCAGCACAGTCTTCCGAGAGGATCCCTGCACCCACAGGTGTCCCTGTGTGACTCCGCGCTATGGCCAAATGCACACCCTCAGTTTCATCACACCCCTCTGCTACCCCTCAGGAGCTCACAGCTAACAAAGCATATGAGAAATTATAATTATGCCTTAGGACTAGCGGGGTCATCACAGGCGCTAGAGAAGACCCAGGACACATGTTGTGTGAATGAGCCAACCTGCTCCGGAGGGGTTAGCAGAGAGACACAGCTTCTAACATAAACAATAGATTTATATTAATTTAAATGAATAAATTGCCTGCTGCCTACTTTTTGTTTTCCCCTAAGCAACACAGCATAGTGAGTAAATGTAAGTGAAAACTGCTGGTTACAAAAGTTACTCTGAACAAAAACAATGTCCAGTAGGCTAAATAAACTTGGAAATCTGAGGTGCAAGCTGCAAATGTTTGGTGTCACGTCCCCAAAAGGCTTTGTGTAAGATTACTGAAACCTGCCAGGAAAAAACTACCCTGGGCTCAGGTGAGGCAAAACTTGTTTTCCTTCTGGTTCCTTGGAAGGGGAGCAGTTATACGAAACGTAGGCCTACAGCTAAAAGGTTATTTGGTTTATAAGTGTGAAGAAACCCACATCTAGCATTGGAGCATTTTGAGGGAGGTGTAAGCATTAATATACACATCCTCACTCCTGCCCGCCTCACATGGGCATTCGCAGTGCAAGTGGCCAAAAAAAAACCCTAAAAAAATGAAAATGGAGTCTTCCCCCGGGAAGAGACAGGCAAGCAGAGGAGACAGAGGCACCTCACGGCACAGCCCGCTGCCAAGAGTGTCAAATCTCCGAACACCACGAATGAAATACAGTGCTATTACACCCAGCTCGCACAGAAAGCTTCCCGCTGCAAGCAGGTGAATGGGAAAGCCGTATTTCACAATCAGGTTTCAACAAGGGGGTCATGCTTTGGAGATGAGAGGCTGCGCAAAAGAAACAGGCTATTTTTAAAAGTCAAGCCAAATGCTTGATGAAAACCTTCTAAAAAGTAGCCGCCAGCACAGCTGTGTTTATGGGTCTATTCAACCAGCGAGTAGCTGGCTCATAGATTTTGAGTGCAAGTAATTATTTAACATCCTGACCCAAGCAAGAAACTGGAACACCCGAGAAATTATTTTGGCAAGGCTATATTTAATGAGTCAGAGTGTCCTGTTATCTGGTGGCGCATTTTCACATGGTGGGAGCTATTTTAATTGCCGTATTATAATCCGTATTATAAACTGCAAAGGGTCGAATGCTTCCCCCTCCAGGGCCAGCCCAGCCAACACCGGTCATGTTTTTTGCGTGATGTCCCCATCAGACCTGTCTCTCCACCGGACCGATCTGGTGCTGGACCTGGGCATGGAGCCACCGCAAACATGCCCTCCGGAGGGCTGGGGCCGTGAGCTGGGCTGCAGCTCTCCCGCCCTATGCTGTGCATTTTCCTTGCTTTGAGGCCCGGGGAAGAGGTCACATCTTCCTGATATTTGTCTGTTCTTTTTCACATGAGCAGCCAGAGGAATAAATGAGAAAGAGAGCATGCTCATGAATCAGAAATAAATCCTGTTTGAAAGCTGACTTGAACAGATGATCCAGATGGGTACATTTGTTCTGCTGATGGTTTTCTTAAAAAAAAACCCAACACCCTCCCAGCCTCTTTACTCAACCCCACATTCATTTTCTAAAAAAACCCAAAATATTTGACCCTATCCATCTCCTACAGACAGAGCTGACAGGAGACTTATACGCACTATAAATTAGCTATATGACTAAAACCTGCTACTCCCAAATATTTTTATAAGCAAACAAAAAAATCTATTACACATAAAAATACCACCAACGTAATATGCTTATCTGAGGTCTCCAAAAGCTACACTCACAGCTAAAAATATTTAACATTTATAAAGTTGCTTAATTAAAAAAGTAATGTTTTTTGGTTTTGGGGTTCTTTTTCTTTTCTTTTTTTTTTTTTTATTAATCAGATGAAAGTTAAATCTGGAATGGCCAAATGCCAGTTTGCTGAGCTATGTGCAATGGCTCCTCTGTTGGGAGCTGCCGTCATCTCTAATATCAAAACTCCACCAGCAGATATTGAAGTATTGAGCATTAACTGTCTTCCAGAGTTAAGGTGGTCACCCGGATTAGAGAGGAGAAGCAGAGGGAGGTTGTACTCAATCACTTGCTTGCAAAGCTGTTTGTCAGATCCTTGCAGGCACCCCCCCCCTCCCCTTACACAAATTCGCAGATCTTGCATGCTAACAGTCTGAAGGACACAAATCAAGAGATATTTTCAGTTTTTCACTTCCCTTAAGAAAGACGTGCCTGCTGTCTTGACACAGGAGCTACTCTGTAAGTTAGACTAAGCCTTTTTTGAATTACTTGGACTTCACTCGCAAAAACATAACATTAACTTTAAGTAATTTACATAATTACAACTCTGGAAAACCTGAGTTTAAACAAAACAGCAAACTCCCTAGAACTGGATTGGACAAGTAGAAAAACAAAAGAGAAGACACAGATCCTATCTCCCATAGCCTGGCATGTTAGCACAGCTCTATTCCCAAAACACTGTCAAAATTTGACTTCCTAAAACACTACAAAATTTGACTTTGTCAAAACAATTCCCCCCCCCCCCTTTTCTTTTTTAAAGACATCTCCCATATATTCAAGCACAAAACCATCAGGCCTCAAAGTTCAGCACCATGATAAACTTAAGTGCCAATTAATAACTTGCCAAGCAGAGCGATTGTGGACTTTAGACACAAAGTCTAGTGAGGTTGCTGCAGAGAGCTACATATCCAGGGCTAATGGAGAGCTGCACCATGAAGTGCTGTTACGGGGTGCTGACATCAGGCGGGAGTTTAAGTAGGCTGCTCGCTTCCACAAGGGAAGAACTCATGAAAGCATGAATTTGTCAGTTTTGCTAGTGTCCATCGGAAACTGTAAGATTTGATTAAGAATTATTATTATGCATGTTTTTGAGATTATTCCTTCTTGACTTCTTTTTAACCTAGTTCTTGAGGTTTCCATAAAACAAATCTCTAATTAGACTTGTGATGCAGCAACATATCTAAGAAAGTGAAAACAGTTTAAATTTCACCTACATTAACACAATTACAATGCGTTTCGAAGGACACGTGCTGGCTGGGGTGGACCCTACCTGCCTCTCCCAAAATGTTGCCAGAGGTCTCAGTAACCTCCCTACTACTGTAGTTAATGCACAGGAGAGCTTTCACTGTGTTTTCACGCTGCCTTGAAGACACTCCCAAGTAATTCAACAATTTCTTTATTGAAACTTCCTTGTTTAAATGCAAATGAAGAGCAAAGCTGAGCCTACAGTGTTGAATGAGCATAAATTGAAATGCCTTAACCGGATTTCATTTCCATGCCTTCCCTCTTTTCTTCCATAGGGGGGATGTGTCATCATGAAACTTAAAAGAAAGCTCTCTGCGTATCCTGCTTCTGTTTGCAAAAGGCTGCTCACCTTTTTATTTGCCATTTTAAAAACTAACTAAAAAGAAACACATTCTTCATCGAAAAAAAGTCCTTTACGTCTATGCAGAAAGCAGTCACTTTGAAAAATGCTCAGTTGCAGACATGTACATTACTCCAGCTAGTGAGAGTCATAGTATTTGTATCCCACATCAGCATTAACTCACCAGCCATTTACATCAAAATATTCTGCAGCAGGAAATAGATTACTACCTAGAGAGAAAAAATTTAGCATATAGAACAGCACCGTATTAAACAGCTGTGCATGACTCTAGTTTTAATGTGGGCAGTCTGTAATTACGGGGCTAGTACAGAATCACAATAATGGTTTTCACCCTGGCTGATCAGAAAGAAATTATTCTCTTCAGCCTCATTGGAGCAACTGCACAGCACAAAATGGACCAAGAAGGTCTTTGTTGACTTTATTCGAGGGTGAAACCCCACTAGGGCTTTGCAGAAGAGGACTGTAGCCTGTTGAGCCTGTCAAAATATGTTTCTGTCGGATTTACTGACTCTTCCCCTTATCTCCAGATTGTGGGAAGGAGGGAGCGTATTGCCTGTAAGCCTCTGGAAATCCTTCCCCCTCGGATGTGGTACATCTGGTATTTTGCTGTACAGAGGATATCACAGGAGACCGAAGCATAAGCCTTTCAGAAGCAGAAAGATGAAGAAAAGGGAGAAATCAAGACAACAGGCTCGTCTAGGCCCTTTTTATTGCTCCTCGGCACTGTCGTCTCAGATTTCCACCTGGATGACCACACTCTGCTGCAGGGTGTGATAAGCCTCCAAGACAGGCAGCTCCTTTGACATCCAGGCAGCTGGACATCAGTCGTTCTTGCTGCTCACCCACTCCCTTCACCCACTGCTCTCCCCATTTGTTTCTGTGACATTGCTCCTCTCCATGGGATTTTTTTCACAGTGTTGTCTTGAGACACCAGGTGCCCAGAGCTCCTTCCCTGCCTTCCAGCCCTTCCCTCGGCAGGAGGCAGCAGGGCTCCCCCATGCCCACCCCCATTTCATGCCCTCTCCACAGAGAGTTCTGGGATCGGTGGTGCTCCTCATCTGGGTAGATGTGCTTGATCATGACATGCTCCTACCTATGACACTGTTTTTGCAGCCGCTGTGATCATGCCTGCACTTACATCACTGCAGTTTCAAACAACGTCCTCCTTGCTAAGGGATTCCCACCTGAGTGGCGATGCAGAGCTAAGCTTTGTGCTTCAAGACTGATTGACAAGAAGTTTTCAGTACAAATTAATTAGTGGTAATGCTGCCTCCACAGTAGCTTCCGCTATACCTAGTCCCCACCATCTGTGTTGATGGTACACACCACCAAGCCAAACAAGCTTTCCCTGCAGTAATCCCAGGCACTCTTCCTACATTTTCATGCAGATGTGGTGCCTGAAGAGACTAGTAGAGGTCCATAGGCACATCCTATAAATTTTTAGTACTGCAGTTTTACTCTGGAAGTCCATTCAAGGCCATCCTTGCCATTATGTCTATTTAATGTCCCAGGCAGGCATAGCCCTATCAGATACAGCATTTACTCATAAGCATAGCCTGATGAAGCCCCTTCAGTATGCAGTACGGAACAGCAATGTAGTTCCCAAGGATAACGTTAGCAGGGATAAACACTATACCAAGTAGAGAAGAGTTTGCAGAATCAAGATTTTAGCCCACTAACTGACACCGATGGACTGAGTAATTCCATTAAACTCAACCTGTAGCTGCCTATCCATGAATTTTATATTGTCAAGTCCATAGTTTCCACTTTATTTATAAAGTTGTCTTCCCACACAGAGCTAACTACAGGTGTGGTTTGAGCATCTCTGGGAGCCGTTCGAGTGGAAGAGCTTCATGATAGCATGGCTGCCCTGAGTATTGCTTGGAGAAGCATTAACAAAAGTGCCATAAACCAGGTTAGAAAAACCGGTTTCTGTGCATTGCAGAATGTTTACATAGCAATTTTCCCTTTAAAGCATCCCCAATTTTTCAGGTGAAAGCATCCAGTTCAGTAAAGCTTAGCGTGATCCCGTCTGACAGTCTGTCTAAGGGCTACTGCTGGGGCTACTTTCACTTGCAATTACAAAAATTGCCCAGGGGAAAGAAGATCCAAGCAAGATGTGCATTTTGTCTGGAGACCATTAAAAAAATACATCACTGCTATAGTGCCACAGCATTTGTCTGATGGTATCTTTGCAGGAGGTAGGAAGGACTGGAATAATGACTGTTCTCTGTAGCTCTTCAGAAAGGATGAGAAGTCAGTAGAGGCTTCACATCTGCAGAACATGAGTTCCTTCACTGAACAACCAAAAGGGTTTGATTTGAACAATGCGTTTTCATTTTTAAGCCAAATACTCATTAGATACAAGAGAGGCCATCTGACGACCTCTCGAACTTGATTCCTTCCAAATATGAAGGTTAAATGGCACCACAGCTTTTGCTCAGTGCCTTTTGTTTTTCATGCTCATAGCCTGGGAGATGCAGGGAAGAAGACCAGTAAATCCACATGAGTCAGGATACCGCAGTATGAGAAGTAAGCCTTCGTTTAGTTCAGCCATTAAAAAAATTATTTCTGCTAAATTATTGGTTATTATTTCTACTTTTGCCTTCCAGCGTGTAAGCAAATACTCTTTGATATTGACAGCTGTTGTTAACTGTTGGAAGTAAGGGGAAACATTGTGACCCAGGACCAGAGAGGGGAGGGCAGGGCTGCCGTTCATTTGGATAGATATGTTTAATCATCTACTGTACACTGCACTCTCATCTGTGTGACATCTGACTTCTGATGAGAATAAAAATTCTGAAAGTTATTACTGAAAGCAACAAATTGCATAAAGAAATATCCTCATTGAAAGCACACATTGCAAAGAAGAAAAAACTAAATCAAGATCTAAGCATTCATTTCTCATTGACATCATTGGGAACTGCATATACATGCATTCAGCTCAAAATAATTTTGGTAATTAAAATAATTAAAGTTACTTCATTTCGCAGAAATTATATTTCACATTCAGCTGCAATTCATGGGTTAACACTTTGTGTTATTTTTAGCAGAACTGAAAAGCTGGGGTTTCAATGCACCACTAGTACTTATGCTCAGATGGAAATGTGCAAGGGTAAGTTTGCTTGTCTCTATTCACTGTCCTTTAAGGTTTGCATTTTACCTGATCATTTCATTCACCACAACAGAAAGAGGAAAAACAGCTTATTCTCACAAAAACGTGCTTCTGCAACTGGCTCTGAAAAGGTAAGTCGTTTCCCTCGGAAAACTCTTACTCCTATAAAAGCCAGTAAAATCACACTTCTGCCTTAAGATAATAAACTAATTGAACACTAATGTTTTAAATTGCTCCCAAAGTCACACGAAGGAGATATTCTGGTCACGTGGGTGTTGTACAAGTGGACAGCTATAGAAAAGCTTTGCCAATACTCAGAGAGAGAAAAGCAGGGAGCTGCATTGTCGTGAAAGGAGCGACCGGCCAGAGACTGCAGACAGTTTGCTCTTCTGCCTCACGCCCAAAGCAGCTGCAATGGCCTTACCCAGGTCCCACATGGCTGCTGTGTCAGGGGAAAAAATAATGACTATGAAGGTCTCCACTTGGGGTATGTCCTTAAACACAGAGGTCCAGCACATCAAAACCCAAGTAACCTGTTTGATAGAGGTAATTTGTTGTCAACATCTCTGTAATGGGGACTCAAGGAAAGCAATTGCAACATCTCAGCGGTGGTGTGATGGCTGCTACGCAAACAGCCACAATAAACAAATTAAAGCTGCTGGAACAAGCGCTCGAGTGCAGGAGGTCGCTGAGGCACAGCCTGGATGCTCCTCGTGGCACCCTCCCGGTGACAGCCCCGTCACCCGCCTGCGGAGAGCAGGGACCAAGGCTACTCCTGCCTCTGCAAGGGCACCGCTCGGCACACGGGGCCCCGGCACACGCAGGCAAGCGGGTATCCCTGGCATTTTCTGGGGAGGAGACGGCAGAGCTTTGCCGTGTCCCTGCTAATCTGTAGTTCTGCTTGCATGGGTGTTTTTTTTTTTTGATCGGCAGTGCTTCCTTTTTTTTTGCCATGTGAATAATCAGCATCTCTACTGACCGAGTATCACTCCTTTTCAAAGTGTCTGTAGAGATTATTCCCGTTTTAATATATGCCTTTGCTATGGGTATTTCTGGTTCAAATATAAGACTTTCTTCTTCCCTATGAAGGGAAATTTGGAAAAGCGTCACTGTGAGATCTCTGTGCGATCCATTATATTTTATTTTGCATGGGTCTAGCAGTAACACCTGTGTCACAGGAACTGCCTTCAAGGGTGAGGACACACTTTTTAACTAACGACTCTGTAACCAGCCTAGGCGAAGTGTTATTCTCGATCTTCACCTCATATATCCCAAAAAAGATTTTGCAGACCAGGCTGTCCTCATGATCCCTGAGCATATGTACACAGGCTTAACCAACTGAAACTTGGTAAACAGCTGTGCTGAAAATGCAGCACATGAAATCTCCTTGCTTCATTTTTGCGCATAATAATATGTTATTATTTACTGATACAATTTAAGTTTCTCATAATTTACAGATAGTTACGACCCCCTTGTCCTGAAACCTGACTATCTGATGTTTCTCCTTGATTCCTTGATTCAGAGATGAAAAGGGGTTAGAGTTGCTCTGAAAGAAGTCCTCTGTAGTGCAAACAGGACTCGAAGACTGAGCAGATTTTGTCAACAGTCCTATTCCTTCCATTTAAGCCACGTAATCTCCCTTATAGTCATCAGCTAGAACCCTAGCTTTGTATGAAAACAGGCAAGATAACATTGTCACCACTGTCTTTTGTTTTAGATATTTATTTTTTTAAATTCAGTCTCTGTGAGCTCTGTGATAAAATTTGAACTCTTCCTTCAGTTACTGCAAAGGAAACTTCTACATCAGTCCAATTTAGTGTCAAATACCGGAACCACCATTCCTGGGAGGAGAGGGTAAGAATCACACATCAACTATGACACACAAGAAAATCACACGCTTTAATCATGGTCATGCTTTACGTCTACAAGCTCACCGACAGACTGAAAGTGCAGTGCAGCCTTTACCAAAATTTTTCTTGATTCATACTTCAGTCCTTTAAAGCAGATACTTGTGGGAATCCAGTTGCTTTGTTCTCCAGTAATTTTTTTCCTGCACTTTGCTCTAGGAGTTTTAGTACTGCTAAGAACTGAAGCCACACTTAGACTGCTTTTAATAAAGTAAACGCGTTACCACACTTCAGTACAGCCTAACACCACTGAGCATTTACTAAACATAAATAGCATGTCATGTGCAAGCCCAGTTAGCAAACACATCAAGAAAATCTGTCACATCGGGGAGGATTGAAGCAAGCAGCAAGCACAGCTAGGGCCTGACACTGATAAACTGGAAGCAACAATTTAAAAAAAATAAATTATTTTTCTTGCATTTTGTTTTGCACACAAATCACACTGTAAATAAACTGTGAATACTGACTACACTTCAGCCACTTCACACTGAGCCCTCCACGAAAACTCCCCTGTCAGGATTACTCGACAGTCACCTGGGATGTAAAAGGTGATTTAAGGTGATTTTTTGGAGAGTCACCATATGTACTTATATAAAGACATATCCAGACCAGCAAAGCATACGCAGAGGATGGTTCCTGCATGAGCAAGTCAGCTTCCACGGTGTGGTAGAACCTTTCAGTCACTGAGCAAACTTAGAACAATTACTTGAATCTATTCAGCTTCACCATTCTCGATGGCATATGAATACTAGGAACTTAAATCCTGGTATTTTTTCTGTGTCTACTGCATTGGAACATGGAAATAATCTAGAAAAAAATTAGTCACTTTGCCTATTTTTGCAAAGCTCATTCAAAAATCAGCAAGTATTTTTCAGCGTGAGTCACTACCCACATCCCTACTGCAATAATTAGACTGCACATTTTCATTAGAAACTCTGACTCCTGGTCCTACTCTTCACTTAGAAGATGAGCACAAGCCAGCTATTTCGAGTTTTATTAGAACACCATGAAGTTTACAAAGGCAACCATGCATTAATTTTGTTTGTTTGCTTTTTTAACTGAAGACACACCAAAATCAAAACAACTAGCTAATCAAGCATGGGTTAATCAACCTGTGCTTTAGATAACACCATGCAGTCAACTACAGTTGATGCAAGCAAACTGCAAAATAACAACGCTAACTCCTCTTCCGACTTCTAGGGAGCAAACCTTTGGCAAACCTCATAACCAAGCGCCATTGCCCTTCTGCCTCTCTCAAAGCGAGGAAAATGGAAGCGGGAAACAGTACCTGGGGAGAAGCCGGTGTGCTCCCGTGGGTGCTGGCTGCTGCCGGGCTCCTGCTGCCTCCCTCCCCGGGCAGCCCAGCACCTCCGTGGCCACGGCCGCCTGCGCGGGTCAATGTTTTACCAGGCTGTGAGCAGCTCACCGTCCCACCCTCCCTGCAAACACCCCGTGGGGAAGGCAGCGCCGGGGCCACGGGGGCAGAGCCAGTGCCGAAAAGGTCGCCCCTCTTCTTCCCGCCCTGTCCTCCACAGGGAGAACAAAACACACAAAACGGGGAAACCTGCTAAGAGGGGGACGTAGGGAAAGCATGCCATGAAGGGGAAAAAAAAAAAAAAAGGTACATAAATGGTGCTATTAATAGATAATTTGTGGCAGGTAAGTCATGATAACCTTTCTCCGTATTGTTCTAAGGTTGCGTGCAAGCTCAGGCGTGCCTGGCTGAAAACTGAGAGGGAACGCTTAATTTATGGGAGTACATAAATTTCCAAATAAATCTTCGGCATAAGAGGGCAGTCATTCAAACGACAGCTAAAATGTCAAAAACCAAAATGACAACAAAAAGACCTGAAACGGCATGATGAAATAAGGCAAAGGGGGCCTAAACACGAAGACGGGGGGAAAGAAATGGCCGAGGCTCCTTGCGACACTTTACCTTGCAAGTAGAGGCTGTGCTCCTGTGCCTCAGCTTCTCGGGAGTGCCTCAGAGTTACAGCTCTACCTGCGCAAGCCAGAGCTTTCCCATTCCCAGCAAGTTAACAATTACAAGCAGAGGGCAGCCGAAACAGGCTGGCAACTGAGTGTGGCGCTGACAAGGTGCCGCTGCCGCTCCCCAGGGAGGAGAGGACCGCCGCCGAGCTTGGGAAGGACTCGGAGGCTGGGACTTGGTGGCTGCTCCTAACCTGGGAGACCTTTTCCAGGCCTGGTACACAGATGTGTGCTCACGGCGGAGCAATGGGAAAATCTGGGCTACGTTGTGTGCTCTGCTTTTGTGATATTGCCTCATCTGTCACGGCCTTTCAGTCCTGGTTTGGGGAGGAGTGATTCATTTTGTCTAATCTAGGATCCCTGACTTGAGCAGTACGTATTTTAATGCACACGTTTAAGGAGAAAATCTACATCACTGGTTGCTCTAGCTAGTCAGATTAGCTACTAAATCCTGCCACATAGTGCGACAAGGAGCATGTCCATGTGCTGGGTTTGCTGTTGATCTGGATCTTGTACGGCCTCGCACAGGGATGGGGTTGTCCATGCTTGGTGATGCTGGGCTAAGGCACACTAGCCAAGTCTGGTCAGGTTGGATGGAGAGGCTTTCTCTACCTGCTAGGCACACTGCAGTGTACTTACAGGTGGCCAGGGGCACAGCTGCGGCCAGCTCACCAGCTGGCACGCACGTGTGACGCTGTCGGTGCAGCAACGGGCTGTGGCTGGACTCCAACAGATGTGTCACTGACAGCAGGAGTTCCTTCCCTGAGCCTGGGTTCCTGAGGTGGATTCATCAGAGCCCAGGGCAAGCCCGCAGAGGACAATGCGTGGCCAGCTGCTGCGGCAAGGTGAGCCCAGTGGTGCACCCAACACACACAAGCCTGCACAGCTCTCCAAGGTGCCACCATTTGCTGTGGGTGCTTTCAGGTGTGGTGTTCCCTCCTGCTGGTCCACACTCACCTCACCTCCCTTTTGCCTGGAAAAGGAGAGGCAGAAAGGGGAACCTCTCACAAATTTGGTATTTAAGGCCACCATGGCGGCAGCCTGTGACTGCCTGGTAGGACAGGCTGTTGACATGAGCAGAGGAGGCATATGGTCTTCCCTACAGCTGCTAGACAAAATCCTCCTGGTGTAGGACAACCTGCAAGACCTGGCAATGTCTTTTGCATGAGCCTTATTAATTCCCAACCGTCAACTTGTATTCCCGCTAGATAAAAAAACCCTCACAGCTGCTTTACAGCATCTGCTCCCAAACCTGTGAGGAAGAGCTCTGTGACAAACGCAGAGGGGAGGGAGAGACCCATCTTCTTCTGCCAGCTTCTCAGGCTTGCAACAGGACACTTGCCACATCACATTAGCCTCTCAGTGCCTCGTTGATCCCACAGCTGTAAGTGGAAATAATAACAACCTGCTATTCCACAGAGCTGCTTGGAGTCTCAGCTGTGGCTATCACCTCGGGGATACCCAGGCAGAAAGAGGGGTCTTATCTGAAAGAGCTTATCTGCACTTAAGACCCTGCCTAACCAGCTCCGGGGAGCAGGAACTGCTCACAGCAGTCTTGCTTCACCTGGTCTTGAGAGCTGCTCCCAGAGAGGTGCACTAGGTGGGCAAGGGGAGAGGTCCAGCCATGCTGTTTCTCTCTCCTGCTTGGACAAGCACTCCACTCAACATCTCTCAGATCCTCCCAATAAAACCGGGGGGGGAAGAGACCATGTTTCTGTGAAAAGGTCTGCTTTTGGTGACTCGGTGTTTCCTGGTTGCAAAAACATTTCAGCAGAAGACTCTGGAAGAGCACTGCCTACTCATCTGGATCAGATCTAGATTTTATCACTGTTGCGTTTCATGTCATGACACTGCCAGTTTGGTGTTTGGCATGGTTGGAAACTGAGGCTGCAGTGGTGAGATTTGGAAGTGGAAGAGCAGCACACTAGTACTCGGGCTATGGAGCCAGCTCAAATTTAGTTTGTTTGGCAGCATAGACAAGGTCGCTGCCCGTTATGAGAAGGTTGTACAAATACTCACTTTTCCATGGTGCTAAATACTTCTGCAAAGCATGTTAGCCTGGTGCAGGCCTCAGAGAGTCAAATTGTGTATTGACCCACTGAGGCCAAAGGAGTTCAGAGAAACTCAGTTATCAGTCCTAGCTGCCAGGTGTAGCTACTACAGAAAAATGATGGCTCTGCTATGGTACAGCTGAAGTTGTCACCCTGACAAATGGTACAGTGGACAATTTGATGGGTCCTCCCACTAAATCTGCCCTTGTAGATAAGTTGATATAGTGAACAGAAACTAAAGATTTCTTTCATTATTGCACAAGCAATAAGAAAAAAAAGGTATCTTCCCTACATACCTCTGTATGGCTATTACCTTATGAAAACTCAGTCTTTCATTCACACAAGCTTGTGCAACTTTTTATCTGTTTTTCAGAGATTAACTTCTAAATGGAAATAATCCAAACCCAATGAGTTTTACCTTTCTTTGTAAGAAAGCGATAGCAGTAGTAGTTTTTATAGGGTGTTACATCTGAAAGCAAGTTGCAGACATGAACGACTGGACTAAGTACCGTTGTGAAGCATTTCCCTGAAGTGTTGATGCCTTTGGCTCTTCAACAGGCTGGGGTAGGCTGAGATAAAATAATTTCCCAAAGGTCATGCAGCAAGACGGTACCATGCCTGCAGTCAGTTCTGCAGGTATCATAACCCGTGTTCCTGAAATGAGTGCGGTCGGCTTCTGGCCAACCTGAGTTTAACATGCTTCTTACTTTCCACTCTCTGAGATGAGTTTCTCACAACCGAGGGCTCAGAGAGAGGCAGCTGCTTCTCAGGATGCTAAGTCTGCCCCTGTGTCACCCAGTCCAAAGTTCCCCATGCCACGCTTTCGCAGATAACCAGGGGTGGGTTTCTGATTAACGCACCGCTGACAGGAGAGGCTGTGACCCACGGAAACTTGGCGTTTCAGTCTCTTCTTAGTGCACAACCTTTGTCACAGAGCACAGGTTTCAAGGGCAACGTAACACTTGCATATTTACTTACTGCAAAAGGAGGAGGTGCTGGGTTGTAGAGCACACAGGCTAAAGTCAAACATTAATTTAGTACAGACACCATATAACCTCAGGGTGGCTTGGGAGCAAGTAAAGATATGGATACTAGAAGTGAAAAAGCACCTAAAATTCACAGGCTTTTGGGCAAAGGACTTTCAATGAAACACCAGTTTACTTAGTGTTAGCAGCCTTAACAACACACAGATCAAACAACACAACTAAAACGTGGGGATCAGGTAACAGAAGGGGAATTTTCTGTGAATCTTAAGTGGAGTTTAATTTTGTTCCAGTTCTCTTTCAACAGCTGCATTTGTATTTCATCCTGCATGGCAACACTCACTTTGGAAAATGGTACAGGCAGAGGGGCTACTGGAGGCTTCTACCAGTGAGGCTTTGAAAACTTTACATTCCCAGTAAAGAACCTCCTGTATCTGAGCACATGGTGCTGTCAGGACCATGTTCAGACCCATCCCTAAGCAGTGTGTTGAAACCACCTCCCCCAGGAAATACTGGTACAGCACTGATCGCCTCCGACAGGAGCCACGTCCCCTCCTCTGGAGCAGAAGGACTGGCAACTACCTGCTGCAACAGAAACAGGTGGGAGGGGAAAAATAATCGCTGTGAGCCGTGGAAGATTGTTATCGTACAGGAAAATAGCAGAGACATGAAGCGTGAACTGAGAGGGCTCTTCAGTGGCCTGAAGGTGGCACACAAGAGGACACCTCTCCAGCTGTGGCTTTGCCTGGGTGTCTGGGCTCTTGGAAATTGTACCTGGCCGTGCCAGCAGTACAAGACCTACAGCCTTGCCATACCTATTCTTCCGTTTGGTCCACAATTTAGTACCTTGTTCTGAGATTTCAGAGCAAAATGCCCTGTAGATCTTCCTCTACTGCAGAATGAGTCCTCAGCACTGGACAGACAAAGTGCTCCTCTGGCTGATAAGAGGAAAGAGATAGCAAGGGAATTATTTACAAAACGCCTCTACTAGCTGATCCCAGAGCTGGTTTGCTTGTGGTTTCTCTGAGTAGAGCTTCAGTCATCACTATTCCCTTGGAGGGAACAAACCTTGCAAAATATATGAGATATGGAAGACTTGCTCACATTTCACAGAGAAACTGAATGTTGACGGGAAAGAATACTTGCAAGCAGTTTCTGTAGAGCTGATTTGTTAAACACCTGGCTAGCAAAGAATGAACAACACTGGTAGAAAATCATATCATACCAGGCTATAAACTCCCTAAAAGAAGAGGTTTTATTAAAAAAAAAAACAAACAACCCTGTCCCACCTTTCTTGTTCACTCCCTTATTCGCAGCTTCCTTTATTTTTTTTTTTTCAAAAATAGAATTTCAAAACCTTATCATCCAAAGCTTTCTTGAGACCTGCCTATTTTGACTTCATTTGTGTTTTGTACGACCACACTATGCTGGTGATTTAGCAACTTCACACTGCAGACAAATATTTCAAAATATTCCCCTCTTCGTAGCTGTTCAACCGCTTTTACATGTATTGCTGCATTGCATGATGCCACCCACAGTCGCGCTTAGGAAAGGATCGCGTTGGAAACGCAGTGGTTTAAAATCACAGATGTGCATTCCCCATGGGTTTGACTTTAGTGCAAAAGTCCCTCAGCTAAGCTGCTTCTGGACTTTCCCTGATGTGACAATTACTAAGCAGGGAGAATCTCAGGCTCGGGCTTCGATGGTGCTGGTTTAGTCAGGATCCACACTGGGCAGTCAGAGGGTCTGTGTGGTTTGAGTGCTTGAGCAATGTCCCCATCATGTCACTGGTCCCTCGTGTCCACCTGTGTAGCGTGGGAGCAGAGGAGCAAATGGGCAGGTTGGCAGTGGTGCCAGGGGAGATACCCTCAGGAACACCCATGGTACCAAGAGTGCCTGGCAGGCACATCTGGTCTGGCCCGCCATCAGGATGGCACTGGGTGACCTAACAGTGTCCATAGTGCATTGGAGAGTGAGACAGAAAGCTACTCCAGCAAAGCTGAGGAGCTTTTCAGCTGCAGCGGACAATAATTACTACTTCAGGGAGAAAACCAGAGCACATTGAACTACGTTTTTCATAGAATGGCTTGGGGTGGAAGGAACCTTAAAGATCACCGAGTTCCAACCCCCCTGCCATGAGCAGGGACACCTCCCACTAGACCAGGTTGCTCAAAGCCCCATCCAACCCAACCTGGCCTTAAACGCTTCAAAGAATGGGACATCCACAACTTCTCTGGGCAACCTCTGCCAGCGTCTCACAAGCCTCAGAGGAAAGAATTTGTTCCTAATATCTAATCTAAATCTATGCTCTTTCAGTTTAAAACCATTACCTCTTGTCCTATCAGTATACTCCCTGATAAAGAGTCCCTCTCCATCTTTCCTGTAGGCCCCCTTTGGACACTGGAAGGGGCTATAAGGTCCCCCCGGAGCCTTCTCTTCTCCAGGCTGAACAGCCTGAACTCTCCAGCCTGTCCCGATAGGAGAGGTGCTCCAGCCCTCTGATCATCTTTGTGGCCCTCCTCTGGACCCAGTCCTACAGGTCTGTGTTCTTATGTTGGGGGCCCCAGAGCTGGACACAGTACTCCACGTGGGGGTCTTACAAGAGCAGAGGGGCAGAATCACCTCCCTCAACCTGCTGGCCATGCTTCTTTTGATGCAGCCCAGGATACGGTTGGCTTTCTGGGCTGCAAGTACACATTGTTGGCTCATGTTGAGCTTCTCATCCACCAACACTCCCAAGTCCTTCTCAGAGCTGCTCTCAATCCATTCTCCACCCAGCCTGTATTTGTGCTTGAGATTGCCTCGACCCAGGTGCAGGACCTTGCATTTGGCCTTGTTGAACTTCATGAGGTTCACATGGGTCCACCTCTCAAGCCTGTTCAGGTCCCTCCGGATGGCATCCCTTCCCTCCAGTGTGTCGACCACATTTTTAGAAGAACTTGCCTCTCACTTAGGCACCAAAATAAGCCTGAGCCAAAAATGGAGCCCCATAGATTACCTGGGCACAGGTGTCACAAGAGGAGTTGCAAAGAGTGGAGCAATTTCATAAATCAGACCCCTTCCCAGGGAGGTTGGCGTGGCAGTTCATACCTTTCAGACCATGCCCACGCACTGCGAACACCAGCCCAGGGCATTGGGCTTCCCAAGTGCTAAGCAACCTGCTGCAGCTGGGAAAGGCCCGCAGGGAGTCCATTGCAGTGGGTGCCATTTGCCACACAAATATGCTGTCAGACACGAAGGACAGGTCGAAAAAAGTGTTTCAGGGCTAAAGTATTTATAGGTTTCTCTGATAGTTGCTTACAAAATTTAAAAGTTTGAAAAATTAAAAACAACCCTATTATCAGTATAGTGTTTTAACTAATTTTCTCCTTTAAAGGGGTACTACTAGGAAGAGAGATTTCTTCCACTTACATTTCAGTTAAGACATTTTTAATTACTTGGTTAAATACAGGTATTATGCATATGAATTCACTAGTTATAAGGCACAGCTTGGTACACAACTTCCCCCCCCCCCTGCAGTTCCTTTAAGATAAGAATAAAATTGTTTATTTTATACAGGAGAGTAGTTGTATCAAAATCTACGTGCTGTCTGCCTATCACTATATATCTATTTATCTATTATCTCTCTATCAAGGCACATCAGGTTTTAAAATGGTTTGGGAGATCCAACTGGGTACATGGAGCTGTAAAAAGTAAGAATTTCTAATAAAAGAGAATAAATGTGTTGCTAACAATGCCTTGATTTTACTTTCTTGGGCTTTAACATTGGATCTGAAGCTAGCCTGTAGCCATCTTAGCAACGAGCAGTCGTCTTAGCACTGTTCTTACTGCCTTATGTTAAATTTGGGCAAACATTTGCCATCGAATTCAGTGCCTGACGTTTGATAACATGAAGCATCTTCATCAGACTCTGCAAGTGCAGCTAGTTGCTTTGAAAGAACCCCAGGAGATAAGTAACATTTCTATTTTAAAATAATGCTTAAGAAGATAGTGCATACAGAGATTTTATAGCTGAATGGAAAAGCTGGGACTGAATCAGCCTTTCCAGCAGATACTGCCAAGCAGATGAATGAAATATTTTTTGTTTTTATTTGCTTTGCTGAGAATCTCTGAGGAGATATTGACACAGATCTCTGTGAGGCCAGTTCCTGAGGACTGTACTTAAATATTTGGAAACTATCATTTACTGCTTAATTATCCCCATGCAACCAAAACCATCCCTCAGCTTTGGTACACAGATGCCTTTTACAGTATGTCCACCTCATCACCAAATTCAAGGCACAAGGAAATTACATTTGTAGATGAGTGGTCTGAAGGGCTGAAGGGCTGATCCACACAGTGGACCTCTTGCTTTGTGCTTTTCCTGTCGTCTGCCCACAAGAGGTGTCTGTCTGCCTCTCGCTCCTCCCTTGTGGGGCAATCCCAAGGTGGAGGGAGGCTTCCTGAAACCAACAGCTTGAAGAGAGGAGGGTGCCTAGAGGTAGCAGCGTGGCTAAGACATGGCTGGAGCTAGATAGGCAACCACAAACATGTGAGGAAGATTGACGGTGCTTAGGATGGAGTCAGGGACTTCATAATTGTTTGGAATCAAGTTAACAGCGAATCACAGGGATTAACAGGCGTGGTTCAGGAGGAAGAGGAGTTGTGAACTGCTCACAGGGTGGGTGATAGCTGGAAAGGAAGGTGGGGCAGAGCTGGAAGGCATCTTGCGTGTAGAAGAGATGAGAAGAAATCCATAATTTCTGAAGGGAAAGAAAAAATAGGATGGGGCAACCCAGCTGCTGGGGTGAGGTAAGGTGTTTTGGAGGGAGAAGTGATGAGACACAGTAATGCTTGTATGATCTACAAGGAGAAAATTGAGGGTTGAATTGGAAAAAGGAAGCAGTAAATACAGAATTTACAGATGCTGGCTCTAAAGAAATGCAAATGAACCAGGTAAAATAATAGTGTACTGAAAGAATATAATCAGAAGGACAGTTAGTCCCTGGGTGAAGGAAGAATGGTGGGCCCTCTGCTTTCAACCCAGGCATTTGGCAGCCCTGTACTGGGTGCTGGAAGTCACACTGGCACAAAAGTGAAAGAGACGGGGTCCACTTGGAGAGAGAGAAGAGGAAAAGAGCAAGAGGTGACAGCACAAGAGCATCTGACTACAGAAAACCAAGGAGTTAGGGCCAAAATTACTTGTGTGGTGGAGCTGGTCCTGGGGCAGGGGTGAAAGGAGGAGCAGGAACTGGAGGGGTAACGGTTCAGAAAGAAAAATGAAACAATGAACTTTTTTCCTGTTTATGATCAAAATAGCCCCAAGCAGTTTTTCATACTTATTAAAAACCTTCACGTAGAAGGAGCCTAGGAGAACCAGCAATACCCTCTACAGTAGCTACATCACACGTGCATATAAAATATGTTGCTGAACTTGGTTTTTTTTGCTATGTAAGGACTAAACCCAGATATCATTTACTCCCATGCACACACAACCAGTAATACTTTATGCTTGTAGTGCTCCCGTCCATTGTATGAAAGCTGGAGAACTGAGTAACACAATGTTCTGTACCAGAAAACTGCAGCATTTAGCCACTGCATCAGTTTCCCAGAATAGTTTTATGATATTTCAGTTTTTTAGATCTTCCACTAACGCTCAAAGTAGATCTGTTTTTCCATGCAAAGGAATGATTTAAGAGAAAATCTGTAATGCCTACTCTGGCAAGCACATTGATGCATTTTCTGAAATCGGTGGCAAACTGATCTGCCATCCCGCTGTCCTGAGGCTCGCAGCATGGCTAGTGGGAAAATCCTGATTCAAACTCCCAAGTTATAAAATCCGTCTTGCTCCTACACATGTTTTTATAATTCAAAAACCTCTCGCTGGATTCTGCAAAATTCACATTGTAACCTTTCAGCTTTGGCAGACACTGTACTTTGAGAGCTGACATACATTACCCTGCTCTGCTCACTACTATGAAATGGGGAGCTGTTGGCTACATGTATTTCAGTGAAAAAAAGTGCTGTCTATTTTTAAGCACAGGTGCAGCTATTTGTGGTTGGCTGGGTCACAGTCCAGCTTACCTGCAGGCTACAATTCAGATTTGAGGCTTGGACTTGATTTATGTTAAAACTGGAATTATGCAGTTCGCTCTCACTAACCTTTGCAGAAGATAGAGGGACTCTCAGGACCAGCTGGTTCTTGCAAGACTTCTGCTTAGAACAAGCCCTCTCTGAGGACAACCGTTTGCATTTGAGTTGAGCCCCACCTGTACCAGACCCAGATCTTTGGCTTAGTAGATTCAGAATGGTCCCCTAACCAGCGAGGATTTAAACACCTGAAATGAAAGTATGCATTCGATTCAATACCGCTCCGTTTATTCCATATGGATATTGAAGAGTATTAAGTGTTGCCTGTGTTGTGAACTCCTAGTTGGGTCATTTTTACGGTACTGCACATAAGTCATGGACAGCTAGATTTTTTTGTTTTGTAAACACGGGGGCATAGATGTATGGAAATCGTTGTTCCAAAATAACATACATTTAGAGAACTAAATGGGTGTTACAGACAGTTGTGAAGAGAGATGAAAAATCATGTTTTAATGATTACTAACGCTATGAGCATCACTGGATTATGAGAAAGGTCTTAGAAGATGCCTTGGGAAAGATTGTTAGGTGGCTGTCTACGAGTCACACAACACTAATAAAATACCAGATTCCAAAACCAAACTAAGCATTAGTAGTCTGGCAATTTCGAGAAGTGTGAGAATGGTATTGCAAACCCCAAAACAGGATTTTTTCATGATTGATTGTATTCTTCTTTTTCTTTTGCAACTCACCGTCTGAATCTAAACCCAAACTTGATTGGTATTTTGGAATAATCCTGAACTATTGTGCAGTGATAGACAGTATTTCATATTACAGTTACATACTTGTGGGCTGTTAAATGCTATTAATGGTTTACACTTGCACAGCCTTTCCCTTGAAGGAATCCCAGCTCACTTGCTGAAATATTTTCACGTAGTGTTTTCACCTTCTTTGATATACTGTCAGCTCTGATCTAGAACACAGTGTGAAATGATTAAAGTTAGAAATTAAAAAAAAAATACTTGGTTTCGCTATGGTTACTGGGAGCATTTTGAGAGATAGAACGCATTTATCTGATCTCACGCATTAGCCAGCTACTTGTTAAAAATGTAGGGGTAGCTACACTTGGGAAACTCAGCGTCTTGGCCACTTCTAAAGATTTTCTTTTACTGAAGTACAGCACTGTCTCCAAGAGTACCGGCCACAAGAACCATTCATCCTAGGAAAAGTCAGAAAGCTCTCATCTATTTCATTATTAAAATAAAAAGGTCAGGTTGAATGGGGCTTTGCACAATCTGGTCTAGTGGAAGGTGTCCCTGCCCATGGCAGGGGCATTGGAACCAGGTGATCCTCAAGGTCCTTTCCACCTCAAACCATTCTATGATTCTATGATTCTAAGAAAAGGATCTAGAACACAAATAGTGTTTCCATACCTTCACCCATCACTCAGGTAGGAAGTAGGGACACATGACAGTCTGAAACTGAAGAACTGCGTCAGATGAGAACAGGTCCAACACAACAAAGAGCAACATCTCTGTTTGGTTTGGGGCCAGCCAAGGCTGCGTCTGCAAATTTCCTATTTGCCACTTACATTTGCTTCACTAAAGATAATAAATTATCTCCTGCTAGACACCAGGTCTGTCTGAGCTGAGGTGAGAAATGCTATTGCATGTCTTTTGTAGAGCTGCAGCACGCAGCTGGTGAGAGCCCGCCCTACCAGCCAGCACCACCTCCGACCAGTCTCATTCCTCTCCGCAAGCTCATTCTCGGCTGGGGCACCGGTTCAAGAACCGGACTTGAGAGCCTGCCACCAGGGCGGATCTCCTGTAGTCTTCCCCCTGCCCCGGTGTTCGCTTCCAGCATGGCCAGGAGGATGCTGGGAGCGCCCCGCCGCCCCGGCCAGGCTGAGCCGTAACCCCAGCACATTTAGGGGAAAGGTAAGGTGTTTCTTCACGCCAGGCTTCCCTCAGGAATGAAGGCAATGGCGTGTTGGAACAATGTCACTCCTAGATACAAACAAGTGAGGGCAACTCAGCCAGTACAAACAAACAAACAGAAGCATAGGGGGAAGAAAAATTGCACCTTTTGGATTTGCTGCTAGTCTTCACGAGCGCATTTGACACTTAGATGCTATTACGACAGATGCTACAGTTCACTTATTGATTAAATCCCAATTGCTGAGCCCATCGGCTGATGCCATTTTATTGACACGTTGAATACAATTTCATTTGCTTGCAGTTAAGTAAATCATCAGTGTCAAACAACATTTTCTTACGGTGCTAAGCCCACAAAAAATGTGCAGCAGGCAGAGGGGTGATGAATATAAGCCTGTGGGATCACACCGTGTATGAGCCTGAAATTCCAGGCTATGAATCAGTCTGCGGACCATGTGGCAGAGCTTGCCGCGATCTTTTGCAAAAACTGGCACATGGATTAACACTTGCCGAAACTTCATTTTCATCCGCGTGTTAGTCAGCGTTTTGGGTGTTAGCATCTTGCTGATTGCATTCTTTGTTAAGGAAGAGAAAAGAAAGTGGTAGCTTGCATCTCCTTTGGCACGCAGATCTGCCACCCATGGTATTATATCTCTAAGAGGGAGAAATGAAGGAGAGACAGATTTAAAATGCCGGAGCTGTACCGAGGAATTGCCACTATTTAAACAAAGAATGCTCCATCCCTGTGCTACTCGTTGTGCTGCTGGTTGTCAGGAGCTCTGCAAGCTTCAGGGCTTCTGCAGCCGGTGGAGCTGCTGGTGGGTATTGTGAGGGAATTTATTTCTAGTGAGCAAATAGTCTAATGTGTCCCATGCCCGAGGTTAGCATCCCTTGGGTGCCATACAGGACAAGCCAACACATGTCTTGTTCAGTCCTGGAAGCTCTGTTCCTTCCACACTGTAACTGGAAATGGAGGCAAGGGGGTTGTATTGCCTTAATTCTCCAAAAGTCCCTCCCTTGCCATCTGTAGGCCCATATGCAAGGAAGAAAAGAAGATAAATTATGTTCCAGAGAAGGTGAAATGAATTCTGCACGGCCTTGTTAAAAATGCATATCCCTGGGAAATGGATTTATAGAAATTAAATTTTCTACTGATTTCATTCCAGTTGAGTGAAGAAGGAAATGGTGGGACTACGGCAGTTGCTCAGAAAGAGGTTTCACCCCTTTCATATTATTGGTGACATTCTTTTAGAAACCTGTGCCTCCGAGGTCTTTTTTGCCTTGTGACTAAGATGCAGAAGCAATATCCAACTTAAATGCCAACATTTCTAACCTAAAGAAAAAGGATACAGTGCTCAGTCATGCAAATTAACGTATCAGTCAGAATCCACCGAGTTATCTGGGATATGAGATTATGATTTGAGACAACTTCTTTTATCCTAATGAGTCTGCATTCTTCGTTAAAGCAAATTAGCATAATTCTGCTACAGTCAAGGTAGCTATACTATTTCAGGTATGTTCTTATATCATGCTTATCATCTGAGGGCTTTACAGCAGAGCTCTAAGCAATGTGACTACTATCAGGAATAAATTGCTTTATCCCCTCTGAGACAGAACCTAAAAATGCTGTAGCAGTTAATACAACTCAAAAAATGCAGATACCATTTATAAAACTTTTTATGAAAGCCTGTATCCCAGGCCATACAGATACGTACAGATGTCAAAAAAAAAGTCCACATGAAAACATACCCTAACTCCCTGCAGCCACAGAAAAGAAACACACAGCTTATGATGACATGCATTTGCGGACATATTTGACACAATTCTCATGCTTTTGTGCATGTATGTGTGCACAAAATCTGCAGTATCACTTTTTTTTGCTTTTTAAAAAATATTTTAAAATATTTTAACATTATTATTTTTTTAAATTAATTTTTAAAAATTTAAATATTTTTTAAAAAAAATTCCTAAGCAACAGGAATATCAGAGTGGTTTTTTTCCTGATTCCGTAACATATATTTCTTGTATTGTGCCACATTGGCGCTCAGATTATAAACCTACAAAACACAGTGGGCTGGAATCAGCTGGTCAGTCTCCCCTCCTCACAGCTTCAGACTTTAAGGCACTGGAATTGCACTGATGTAATATGCTTTAACAAAGTGCTCATCATTGCTGCAGTATAAAAGAGGGGGACAAATAATGCCCTTTTTTTTTCTGGTGGTCTGAAGATAAGCAAGTTAATTTAAACTACTGAGTATAATGTTTCCTGCTGTATGTTCTCAAGCACAAGGGCAATCCAAGTTTTGCTGTATTGCTGTGATGGATGTTTTACTTATTTAGAGTTTAAAGGAAGGACTTGGGGTCATTTGTTAATTCAGAAACTTTGCAAAAATTATTTTAGTTCCACAAAAGAAAGCACAGAGCTCAATTCTGAATCTTCCCATGCACAGAAAGAAGGACAAAAGGGGGTAGGGGACACAGAGAAGAAGGTGCTCTTGGCTAAGTCAATCTTGTCAGGCCAGTTTAACAGGGTTAAAAAACCTCCCTAGCCTAAATAACTGGGAGCACTACAGCACATGTGGGTAGCATGGCTTCAGAGAGCTTAGCCTGCAACTTACTGGACGCCCAGCCAACATACACCATCGTGCAACGCTCCTGCCACTGAACCCTACTGTCTTCTCTGCCTCTGGTACCTATAGCCATGGTATAGCTGAGGGAGAGACCTACTTCCCCACAGGTACTGTGGGACCCCTGCTGCCTCCAGCTCAGGCACGGGTGGGAAGACAGAGCACCTTGAATTCACCTGCACATAGGAAAATCAGCACAAAATTTGTTCACCATCCAAACAAAACCACCAAGAGCAGTGTTGTTATTTCAGATTTTTGGGGCCCATGTAGCACAGTAACCCATCTGCGGCAGTGACCACAAACTGACCCCTACAGAAGAGCAAGAGCAGGACAAGCATATGTGATCTTTCCTGCAAGTCCTCTTCCAGCCTCCAACCACCTTCAGCTCAGGGGACCCCTTGAGCCTCATGTACTTTGGCCAGTGGTGGACCTCTCTTCGAAGACTTGCCCAGACTTCTCTTGAATGCCTGCAAGAACTTCTGCCGTTATCACACCCTTTGGCAAAGTTTCACAGCTCTGGTATTTGCTGCATGAAAACATATCTCCTTTTGTTCTGAAAATGGCTTCTACAGCTTTGGTTAACAGTTGCTGCCTCTTACACTGGAAGAGACAGTGAGCAGCCCACCCCCACCCACCCTCTTCCCACCACCTGGCATTTTATAGACCCGAATCAAGGACACCCCCACACCGATCTCTTTGCCTGAGCCTACTCAGCCAGAAGCTATCGCATCGCACGAGATCTTTTGGCTGCTTGTTTCCAAAGGCTTAGAGAACTTACTAAAATGTTCTTGTTGCCCCGGCTCCCTGCGCATCCTCACTGCAAAACTTCACCCCACGCTCACTGGGTGGACACTGAACATACTGGATGTAACAGTCACACAAAGCTCGGTGTGGGCCAAAGATCCCAAGTATGTAATCACCAGTGTGGGAGTGCTGAATTCCCACAATCGCTGTCATCTTGGTACTCGGTGAAGTAGCAAAGGCTTTACTTTACTTGATGTACTAAACCTGGGCTATTAAAGCTAAGATCCTCTCGTTATTTAGATGCACTCACTAGCTTTTAACTCTACCACCTGACATCACGTCTCCCTTCCATCACATCATTCTGCCAGGTTTTCATTTGGACTGGACTTTGTGAGCTTTTCCGTTGCCCTCTGAAAGCCGAAAGTTCAGGATGAGCTCAGACAGTGGATTTTTTTTTAAAAGCTGGCTTCCTGAGGAACAACTTGTAATACTTCATGGTTTTGCTATTTTAACTTCTCTCAGTAAGTGGTCCGTAATGGAAATTCTGCCTGATCATGCAGGTCTTGTTCAGGCAACACACTTTCAATTGATTTGACATCCATTTATCAGAATGATTGGCTTTGAAAACTGATCTTTACGTCTAGCTGAAACACGACATAATACATTTAAACCAGGTACCCTGCATTTGCATGTGAACCATATGGCTACCTGGTTTTCCTCCCATACTGGAATGGAAAGGCATTTTTAATTGTTTACAGCAGGGGTAGCTCATCATAACCACATGTGTAAAAAACAGTTTGGCCAGCTGTATTCATCCCAGGTCTGTGCGTGCTAAAGCATCCCATGACTACGTTGTGCCCTGCTCACTAGGCAGAACTTCCAGGCATCCGCTCCCCTGCTGAGGCAGGGCCACCCAGCTCTGAGAGTCAGCTTGGGCATCCTAAAGAGGAGCAGCTGGAGCCAGGAACCAATATGTGGAGAATGTGGGGACAAATGTATTAAATACCTCAGGTTAATGGGCAATCAGTTAAAGCTGATGTCTAGGCAAGCTCTGAGGATGTTGCAGTCAGGGCTGAAAGTAGTAGATGCTGAGGGGTCACCTCTCTGCAACTTCAAAGAGAAGATGCTGATGCTATCTTTCAATTATTTACTTATTTATTTCTGCTGTGTTTTGAGATGTTCCAAAGCAAGTTTAAGATGAGAATAGAGGCGAAAAATAACTCCATGGCAGCACCCTCGACCAGGGTGCCTTGCTCCCTGAGCAACCTGATCTAGTTGAAGATGTCCCAGTTCATGTCAGGGGAGTTGGACTAGATGACCTTTAAAGGTCCCTTCCAGCACCAACCACTCTGTGATACTCTGTGATTTTCTGCTCAGTGTCACTCCAACTGGCATGAGTGTTTTGAAATCTCGGTAGTGACGTACACAGCAGAGGAAGATTTTACAGCTGGAAAATCGCAACGAAGCGATACCCCTGCGAGCCACCACTCATAGCCTTCCCCTCCAGTCTCAGCTGACCACAATATTGCTCTTGTTTCCCCCAGAGACCTGCCTGAGGAGCAGTGCTAAATGCTCCACATAGCTCCACAGGATCCCTGCTGAGAGACACTGCTGGAGAAACAGCCTGGACCAGAGAATCACTTATGTACCCTCACCTGTGGGCTTTGCACAGCCGTGGCCCTGGTCCTGCGGCAGAGTTAGTCTCAAGTTAATAATTACACGTTTAGCATGTTACACAAGCATTCCCTCCTGCTTTTTCACCGGTGTCCATTCTTCCGCTTTGTGTTAGCCACTCCTGTCCTCATTTGATTTCATGCGCCGCAGGAGCACAGGTCCCATGGGCATCAGCGTTCCCTCCCCGGCCTCGCCTGCCCTGCAGCAGTGACCCCGTGCTTCCTGGGTTAGGACCCCTATGCTGCTCCAGCAGCCTTCCTTCTGGATTCAAATTACTCAGGTCAAAGTTTGGCAGGTTCAGTCCTCGCTCAGTCTGCTAACGTATTTATTCGTTCCAGTGACCCGCCAGGTCTTCGGCAGTCCTACCAAACCCATGAGAAGATCCTCAGCTCTCTTCAGAGCTGGACTGACTTGTGCAAGCACAAACGGAGGGGCTGCTTTGGAGGGAGAGCAGAGACTGGGGGCTAGTGAAGGATCACAAAACTATGTTTGGAGCCGGCAAGTTACCATTAAAGAATGCTGCCCACTTATGCAGATAAACTGGGTGCCAGCCGCTCACCAACCCTGTTATTCAAGTTCTGCAGCTTGCAGCAAAAGGCTCCTAGAATTAGCTCTCCCAATCTGGTGGTGAGACACCTCTGATGTCTGAAACGGGTTTGCCTTGGGGTTGTTAAATACCTGCTCCATGTGATTGGGCTAATTAAAAGTTTTTAGCCAAACAAATCCCTGTTTGTTAAGGTATAAAAGCTAAGAAGATTAGATGTTAGTTAAACTAGACATAACTGAGAAACAAAGTTGTTGCTGTTAATTCTTAAAAATGCTACCCTAGTGTGTGCGGGTGAGAGGAGTGGATAACAAAATTAATCTGTGAAACAAAAGTCTCAGATAACAGTTAAATCAGGTATATTCTGTAGAAAAAAGTGTCTCCCTTGAATTCAATATTGCTTTGTAACAGGGTCAGACTTTGTTCTACATACAGAAGGCAAACCCAGCTTTAATTAAAATTGTTTGATCTCCAGCGTTCTTCTTGCAAAGGGAATGTAGGTATTTTCTCTTATTCTGTAGGTTGATTACCATAGCCCATACAGGTATATACAAATAGTGCCATAAGCTGGCTAAGGACACCGTACCTGCAAACTCTCATTAGAAGGATTGTCTGCTACTAAACTGAGAAAGCAGCTGAGTCTCATCCCTGTTGTACTGACCAACTGGGAAGTCAGTGGCTCTCAATGACTTTCCACCCTGTCCTTCCAGGGGTCTCAGTTATAAAGCATTAGCTTCTTTTGTGTTTCCATGGGATTCAGAAGTCAGCTGTTTTCTTCCACTGATAAGGAACTGCTTGCAATACTATCGCCAGCCAGGATAGATTAGGGAAAACAGAATTTAGATCCACAGCATACCTGTGCTGAGCAAATGTTTCCTCTCTACCAAAAACCCCACCAAAAATAGGCCACTAGAGCTTCCAGCCTCCTCCTGCCCATTTGAACACACACTCCTGTCTTATGCCTGCTCAGAAATTCTTGACTTCATTCCCAGCGAGACTCTTTGGTTCGGCAGCAGCCAGCCGCCCTCACCACCAGCATCTGCTGCTACCTGTTGTTTTGCCTTGTTTTACTGCTTCTTCCTGGGCAGACATCCCACGGATCCCAGGGTTTTATCTTGATGGTTCCGTTCTCCCCTACCAGCCTCATTCTAGAACACTTGCTAATGCTGGTAGCGCTAATTATACTTTTATTTGAATGTAAATACTTCGCTTGGGGACATAACAAGTGTACACCTGATTTTGGAGCCTCTGAAAGAAGGCTGTTGTGCTGATCGGGGCCAATAAGGAAGGGGGAGATGTAAGAAGTAGCTCTACAGAAGTAAATCAAGTTAAATCACGTCAGCGAGCGTTCCTGGGCGCTGGAAACCAATTGCACTCTTTAGGGCCACAACAGCCCCTGACACACGTTTTGGCTCACGTGATTTAAATACCAGTCGCCCAAACCAGAGGGCAGATACCGCTCTACCAGGCACAAGCTGGGGGTTAGGATGAGCTCTGGGTTGTTCCTAGCATGCAGTTTGGGTGCAGCCATTGGGTTTTGGCGGGGGAGACAGCATCCTCCTCTGGAGGCAATCAGCTTCCGTGCCAGGGAGCGATTCTGGGCACGTTTAGTTTACTAGCAGAGATGGTAGCTAATGGGGAGAAGAGACAGAAAACCAAACCCCTTCTTTAACCGCCAAAACAAAGAAATCTTTTACATCTGGAAATATTGAGGCAGATGATCAAATAATTAGCACTGCAACAAGTTTGTACTGCCTGCAGCTAGAAGAACTGCTCTCTATGGAAGCAGGAATGTGGTTGAGCCTGCAAAAACGCGATAAGGGATCTATACCTAATATTTTTGGATGGTCTGCGTGTGTCACAGGTAAGTTTCCATGGAGCCAAAAGAGCATTCAGCGTAGAACTCCCATGTAAAAACTCCCTACTCAAACCAGCTGAGGACAGCTTGGCCATCAAGTGCCAATGCCACATCTTTATTCCCTCTCGGAAGGTGAAAATATCAAAAGTAGAGGTGTGTAAACAACCTTTTTTCTGTCACAAGCTGACCCTGAAAACAACAATAACAAAGATTCTTTTTCCTTGCTTTTCTCAACAAAATAAAAAAATCAATTTGTTTGGGTTTTTTTTTTTTTTTTCTTTCCTATAGTGCTGCTTTAAAATTTCCTACAATTTCCACATAAGGTGCTCCAAATTGAAAAGTGGAAATATTTTCCTGGGAATTTTTATTTTTACACAGATAAGATTGGTTTCCAAACTTGACCCAAGCTTACAAATAGTTTTATTTTTACAAAATCTTCACTTTTAGGTGTGTTGTTTACACATTTTTTTTTCCCAGCTGGAATCCTGATGAGTTTGCATAGTGTAAGGAAAAAAAGTACAGGTATGGATTTCTATGCTGATGTTTCATCACATGTGTGGGCTGATGTCGGCTGTAGGTATGAAATACAAATTTAGTATATACAGATCTTGCTGATCTAGTAGAAGGATTAAACAGCACATCTCCTGGCCCTTTTACAGAAGGATGATTCAAGCAATCTGTAGGATCCTAGGCTGCTGCACAAGATCACAGCCTGATCACACGTGTATGATGGCATAAATAGATGAATAATAGCAACTGCATTTTCAGTCCCACCCACATTTCATCTTATTTTTTTAAATCACATAACACCTACACAGAATGTTTGGCGAAGACTGACAAACACAGAGTACAAGAAAATCAATATATTGTTTTCTCTGTGTGTGTGTCTCAGGATGAAACAATATCCAGGGTTTCTTTTTCCCTTTTTCCCTTTCTTTTTTTTTTTTTTTCCCTTCTTTTAAGGAAATAAATCTGAGAAAACAGCAGGCAAGTGGTGACAGCCATTAGTTGCCATGGGATTTCAACAGTCCTTGCACAAGCGCACGTGGGATTGGACTGGAGTGGGAGACAGCTGACCTACTCTGAAATACTGCTGCCTGGCTTCCCAGTCGGGCTGCGGTCAGCTCCAGCGTGCGCCATGACCTTGCCTCTTTTGAGAACTGGAAGAGTATTGCCCTTGACTTGAATGGAGGCAGGATCAAGCCCTACCCAGAAAGTCTCGTACGCTACGTGTCGTATGTGCACGCCAGCATTATGCAACGGGGTGAAAAATGAAAACCTGTCAGGCACAGAGCTGGTGCACTCAAGGACATATTGTTATTTGTTTTGCAGCTTTGCCACTCTAACAGGGATTAACAATGTGCCATTGATAGCTGCCATGATATAGTCAACCAAAACGCCTCATTTTTTAACTTTCAGAACATGATCTAAACTTTTGAGGGAAATGGCTTTCTTGGCCTCAAGGTTTTATTTTTTAAAGAAAAATTAAACTGAGAAAGCATTTACTTTTTCCAGCCTTCTCTCTCCGCATTCCCCCTCCTTTGTCCCCCAGCTACCACAGCAGCAGATTGAATTCACCTCCCTGTTCCTTTATTATTTATTTTTTCACCCAAGTCGGTAGGTATTGTAAGTCGCCAGCCTTTGCTTTCTGGAAATTCTTTGGTGTATTACTGCATAGCAGAGTGGTGTGACAAGGATAAAGGGATTAGAAGTAATTTCATATAACTCCTTCTTCTGTCAAAATCTGCAGAGGGCTTTTACTGGTAACTCCGAGTGTTGCTGAAATTCTTCATTAAAAACTTTCAATATACGGGCAGGAAATCTCTAAGCACTAAGACAGAGTAACCAAAACAGAGGGAGAGATGGAATATTAAATCAAAGTCTGAACAGAGAGAGAATACAAAGGAAAAAAACCTGCTCAAGTACAACAATAATAATGCACGTCATCTCCAAGGGGCTGACACCAATTCAGCTTTGAAAGGCAGAAAACCACGTGCTGATTTTCACCACTTTTAAGTAATTAGGCATAACCAGAGCAGACACAGGGTCTCCTTGCCACCGTTAGGCAGCCAAGGTGGCTGTGAGCTGCTGCTGGATGGTCACTACTGCAAGCTGCCGTGGCTCACATAAAATTCAGGCTGTGTTTTCCCTATAAGTAGTACCAGCACCCTGTACATACAGCCTATAGGGGCAAAATCTGGCCAGCAGATGAGGAGCTTTTCCCGGTAAGGTGGTCGGGTATGACCCCTAGTTTTGTCAGTGTGGGAAAGCAGGGGGGAAGCACAGGGAGAAGAAGGAATTAAATATGACCTGGCCAACACTTGCACTGCAGACCTGACCAAAGCTTTGAAGATGAAAAGAGGGCGGCTTGCGTTCTCTGTGATCATCCCATTAAATGAACAGAAGAATGGGCAGACATTAAATGATAATGTCAGTCCTGCACTTTTTGAAAAGTTACCATCATGTGTTATAAAGCTATTGTCATGCATTGCAGGTCCTCCTCGCAGCCTGTGACCTTGCAGAAGAACAGAGAAAGTACTGATGAGCTTGGGTGAAGGTGCATGAAAGGGAACATACCGCTACCACACCGGGTTAGGAGAAGAGTTTAAATGTTGTGTCCCTTATTAGATGGGTGCAAACTCTTCTTCTGCTTTTTTTTATTTTTTGGTCCTTTTCTCTGTTTGTGAATCACCCACCCACTAGTTTTCATAAGCATCTTCACAACTTGAGCTTGCTCAATGAAGGCTGCAGTATGATCTGCCGTGTTTCAGCCCACTCGGGACAGGAGGTTTTGTCCTTTTCCTCAACCATTTGCTACACATGAGGGACAATCTTCTGCGTGCCTCGTTTCTGACTCTGGATTTCAAACTGGTTGACCAGGGGCTGCCTTTCCCTCCAGGGTCGGCGATACCCAGTGCAATGGGCATTTTTCATTCATCCACTTCTGCTTCAGAACAATGCATTAAAAGAGCCAAATCTTTGCCAGTTCACACTGGCCGGGACATGTAATGCATTCAAGCTCTGATCTTGCACCTTTCAAGTCACAGAAGCTTTTGGGATGGCTCTGGGATGGAGGGGAAGCAGTCCCCTTGCGTGACTGTGCCTCAGCCCTAGCCTGTCTGAAGGCAAAGTGCAAAGCAGAGATACAGCACCGTGCGGTGGGCTGCTCCGAGCCCACAGTCCCCTCATCTCAGCCTCCTACCAGTCTCCTGTTCCTCACCTGAAAACAGCTTAACTTCAGGTAACTATCACCTGCAATTATCATCCACCAGAAAAGGGATAGCCAAACAGCCAAGCAGCACAGGGCAGACTGCTACATTGGACTCCTGCTTCTACAAACCACTTTCCTTAAACAGATCTCTAGAAGAGGTGTGATGTGGTGGTCAGAGCCATGCTGGACGTATTCCCTAAGTGAGGAAATGTCTAATGCTAGGAGACCTAGCAAGGGCAATAGCCCAGTCCTCAGCACTCTCCTCATTATTTGTCTTCCATAATCTCTTTCTTCTTTATCCTCCCATTTTTTCTTACCATGATAAGGACACCAGCCTCACTGATGTTTTCACAGGCTATTTTTCGAGCTGAAACAACGGCAGTGAAAGAAGCTAGCTCTGCAAGACGCTGGTCACCTGTCCTGCTGGATTGGGCTCAGCAGCTCTCCAGCCTGCCAGCAGGGATGCGTGTGGGACCATTGCATCCAGAACCATCCTGAAACCAGCCCCTAAACCAGTGCAATTCAGAGCGTGGGTGCCTCCCGCCCATGAGAAGCCACCATTCGCTCCCACCTCTTTTACCCAACAGATGTGCACAGATGTGGATAAAAAACCAAACTGGTCATGGCGCAGACATGACATCCTGGGATTCCCCCTTCCCAGCCCAAAATCTAATCAGCTGTTGGCAGTGAGGATGCCTCTTCTTGTGGTTTCTCCTCCCAGCCCCACAGCTCCCCAGCCGTGCAGCAGCAGGGGGCTGGTGCCACCCCACCCCAGCCGCTTGCCCCTGGGCATGCACCCTGACACAGGTTCTCTGGCCCAGAAGTGACTGAAGCACTGTGGTGCTTTCCCCGGCTACCCTCCATCCTGACAAGAAGTACCAGTGCCCTCAACCCTGTGTTTCACCAGGTGAAGGTGCCAGCCTGGGTCTAGAAGAATGCTGCAGACCTGTGCTCGGGAAAGCGCGCACTGCAATGTGCTGCTCGCCCTTGACAAGGCTCAGAGGTCCCCTGGAGCACCCAATATTTGGAAGCTGGGTGCTGCAAATTGGATGCTGCACTGCTCCGGACGCTCACGGGCAGCAGTGGCCTCCTTCGCTCACCATGTGGCGCAGAGGGTGGCCCTGCTCCAGCAGAGAAACTGGGTCTGGGCACCGACGGTGGCTGCTGTCCCCACCACTCTCCCAGAGACATCAGAGGGAATGTGGCGCCTGATGCACTGTGAGAAAGGGGAACTCGTAGCTAAGACAGACAAACAGACTCTTGATTACTGCTTTCTGTCCTCGCTCTGCACATGGATCCTGTGTATCACTGGCCAAGTCATTTAAACCAAGCTTTGTACAGATGGTCACCAACTGCATGTTCCTTCTTTTGGGGTGGGAATATTTTCTGATCTGCAATTTGCTTGCGGAAGCAAAGGGCATTTAGAGCTGCAAGTGATCTCGCTGGGAAATGCACTTTGAAAATGTGGACCTTAAACAAAATTCAGTTTTCTGGAAAATACAGTCATAAGGCAAGCAGTGCGACTGACTCACACAGCTAGCGGAGGTGTCAAAAAAAAAAAAAGGAGACAATTTATTTTGCCCCAAACCAAACATTTCCTTTCTGGATTCTCTACCCCATTTTTATTGTTAAAATTGGAGAATTTTTTAAATGAAATGTCATTCTAAAGCAAAAAAAATGTGGTTGTATTATTTGGAAAATGTGGAAATAACAATTTTTATTTGAATATTTATTTCTGTTCATCCAAAATAGCCTGCTAAGCTTGACATAAATCTATAGCTAGAGCTTATTAATCCTAAAGCACATTTTTCAGTGCAGATGACCTTTAACTAAAAAAGTTCACCTGTGCCTGGCCCCGACATCCTAAATTGTTACTCAAAACTATGGTAAACTTCTTAATTTACATTCTGCATCCTTATGTTTTTAGTAAATAAATATCAAATGCTTCTTGTGCAGATTATCTCATTATTGCTTGTGGAGTATTTAAATACTGTAGGTGAACACCATTAAAAAGCCAAAGAGTAGTAAATCTCTCTTCAGAGCAAAAAAAATGCAAGAACACGAACCATTTACATCCTGAACAGCAGGAGAAAAAAAAAAAAGGTACCTAAAGTAAATTGCTCACTGACCACCCTCCTTTTCATACGTGGTATAAGGGAAGGATCCTACAAAAAAAATCAGCAGTACCAAATGTGTGAAAAACCCATGATCATACTGTAATACTACAGACCAGAAGGCAAATTAGGATCGTGCAGACTATAAATCTGGCACTATCTGAATTACAGGCTTCATATTTTTTCTGAGTCTCTGCACTGTTTTCTAAGCTTTTATGTATTTATTTTTTTTTTGGATGCAAACTGAAACCCGCCCCCAGATTCCATCATGTGGCATCCTACTGACGCGTGTGTCACTCGGAGGGGTAGCACATGAGCTTTACCACACCAACTTCTGCTCCATGGAGTAACTGAGCAAATCACAGAGGCAGGGCAGCAGCCCAGCCTGGCATTTGCTGGCTGCAGCAGCAGGAAAGGGAAGAAGCAGGAGCTGGGGGCTCCTTCCAGCCTCCTGAGGGAAAGACGTTACTGGGAATAGCCTGGGATTCACATCCCCAAGCGCTCCGGCTCAGGCTCTGTCCAGGCTCCTTGGATGACCTGTCCCATCTTCCCTGTCCTGCCTTGTCCGACACCAGTGCCCCGGGCTCACACCATTTCCTCCCTCCGGTTGTGACCTCTCACCCCACGTTCCCCTGCCTGGCTGGCTCCGTTTGCAGCCCCCCCTGTGTCAGACCCTGCTGCCCAGCCACCAGTTCTCAGTCCCTTCCATTTGAGTTATCCCCTCAAAGCCCTCTCTCCATCAGCCGTCTGACTCCCCATCAGCTTTTCCAGGCAGACAGTTGTCTTCCCTCTCCCACTTCCTTGTCCCTCTTCTCTCTCTTCTCTTCCCTTGCTCCTAGATCCAACCTCCTCTTCACAGCCCCAAGCCCCAGTACCTTTGCTTCCTTCACTTTTAGATGCCCTGCACCGTGCTCTTGAACTCAAGGGCAGACAGCCTAGCAGCCTCCTGCCAGACCTGCAACTAAACTCTTGCTCCGTCTGGAGATACGCAGAGCAAACAGTGGTTTCTGGGACTTGGATGTTAAAAGCTGAAGCCTCCACTAAGCGCACAGAAACTGTGATTTTCAAAGGTTTATATCCTGCTTACACCCGGGTACCTCTGCACAAGACCCCCTTCCCTGCTAAAGGTCCAGTCGCTGCCCTAGGAAGACGGTGCGAAAATTTGAAAAGAGCAAATTCTCAAACTTTGATTTTCAGAAACGGTCTAATGCTTTTAGGTTAAGCGACTCTCGGGCCTTCTATCCAGCCAAAGGCAGAACAACTCACGTGCCCCAGGCAGACATTTTGCCATGCAATGTTTCAATCCAGGGACTTAAAGCTTTGCGAAATTACAAGCAAATGAAAATAGTCTCCTACGAGAAAATGCAGGGCACCCTTATTAACCAGAGCTACTCTGCCTTCTTCCTTTTACATCTGCTTGTACAATGGGAACATTTGGATGCAAAATGTCATGCCCTTGAAGCAGATCTCTGTAGGTTATACCGCACACACAGTTTTTTTCCAGAGTGGGCTACGACAGTTATGTGTATTTATGAATACCAAAGCTACGGGCCCTTCAGCAGCGCATTTCAAACTGCTTTTCCAAAAGCAGCGATGCGAAGTGGAAACCCGGGACTTGTCCCACCCAGCCCCCCGGGGACTGCCGGCTCTCCCCCGGCCCCGGGGACGCACAGCAAGCGCCGCTCACCCGCTCTGGCAGCTCTCCCTTCACAGGGGCACAGCCGGAGCACGAAACGCAACCCGCTGGGCAGTTCCCCACCCTCCCTGCATGGCTGGCACCAGTGGTGATTACAAAGCCCTGAGGTAACACCAGCAGCGCTTCCCAAAGGCGCCCTCGGCCCAGGGCTGCGGGGCTGCGGAGGACAGCGTAGGAAGGGGAGCTGAGGCAGGCAGCCCAGGGGCTGGCGGAGGTTCGGGTTAGGTGCCCAGCCGATCGGCACCTTCCCTCAGCCCTCCTCGGGGCTCTCCCAACACAACTGCCCATCCACAACTGCCCAACCCTATCAAAGTGGAGGCGTAAACCAAACACACAGGAAAAGCCCCTGAGATTTGCCATAGCTCCCCGAACATCGGCCACAGCAGATCCTGTTGCAAGACCTCACAACCCGATGGGAGGTTCAGCTATACCGGCAGAGACCAGTAACCACAGAACAGATATCCACAGCAACCAGAAACAACTTGACCGTCCCGTCGTTAACTCGTCCATGCCATTTTCTGTGGCAAGGCAGGGACATGAACCCAGGTTTCCTAAGCTGTATACTGGTGCCTTTCCTGCAAAACCAGTCATTCGTATACTTTTTGCTTCTTGTCTGGCTTGTTCTACACCCTATTGCACGTATACTTTACAATAGTATGCATGAACTCAGAAGAAACCTTTATTTAATAGTGATTGACATTTGCAAGAGCTTTAAGAATGCAATGATTTTGGCATCAGTTACTTTCCAGGTAAGGATTAACAAACCGATGAGTTAGCAACCAACTGATGTTCTTTGTTTAAAACAGGCCGCATTTCAAAATGGAGACAGCTTTCAGGGTTTTTTTTGCAGAAAGATTGTTGCTTTGATTTGGAAATAGGGAAGCGCAGCAAGGATTGCAACACAAAACAGATACAATTAGACAAAGAGGAAATGCGATAGAAATGGTTTGGGTCTATAGAAGCAGCCATAAAATGCTGCTCATCTCACATCGTTCATGTTACAGTGCTTGTTTTGGGAGCCACAGAGGCAGCATCCCCTTGTCAGAGGTAAGGCAGACAGTCAGCCCTTCCTGCGTTTTGGCATCGTGTCTGGAACCCAGATTTGAAGAACGTAGAAACGCTGTGAAAATAAAAGCCTGATTCCTTCACCTTGCATGTCATTCAGAGCTCCTGGCATTGGCGGGGAGGGGGTTCATCCCTTCTGCTTTTCCATGGTACCAGCATCTCTGCATCCAGCTATGTAGTGCGTACGCCCTGGCGCTCCACAGACCCCTTGCTCAGCAACCCCTCACTTTGCATCCTTCCAAACACACATCCCACTCCAGAATCCCTGGCCATGGCCCCAGGCGCACTGATGGACACAGGCAGAGCAAGAGGAGAGTGTGGAGGCCCCAGAAACTGGCACCCGAGCCGAAAGGCGAAGGCGGACATGGTAGGATGGGGAAGCAGTGAGTCAGCAGTAGGCGCTGCGTGCTGACTGCCATATCACACTGGATGGATGGATGGGGTCCGGCCACTGAGGAGTTTCGATCCTGTGGTTTTGGCCGAGTTTTGCTTTGAATCCAGAACTCAGAAAGAAACTTGCACAACAACGACTAGCAAGCTTATCTAATCCTCTTTGCACCAGCCTTAGCTCTGGAGAGGATTTGTCCAACCCGTTTGTGGGTATTCCTAGGGCACGACTACACGCGTGGGGACAGATAGCCTCTTATCCGCTCTGTGGTAGCACGATTACAGCTCCCAGACTGCAGCAGGATCCTTTCTGATTACTTTGGAGTACATGAAAAAAAGAACATACAGTCGCCTGCATATTAAAAACATGAAGGTTTGTCCAAAGATACTATAAACTTACACCCCAGCTTACAACTCCCCTGTGCAGTCTGTGCCTTGGCTACCCGCAACGTTCCCAGAGAGCTGTGGTCTTTTAACTGATTTCCACTATTACCAGTGTTAAGCTTTATTGCAAATCTAACCTTCTGGGCTTATGGATACATGGCATTTTTCATAAAACTAAGTTTATTACACTGGCCATAGGTAAGTAGATTGCACCGTCAGCAGTTTTGCTTTCATTTTCTTTGGAGCCCCTCTATTATTTACACGACTCATTTATTTAGAAAAAAAAAATGTTGTGTCTATTGGAAAATATAAAGGGGGAGAGATGCTTCATGCTAGAAGCAGGTGCATCCCTATCACCTCTTGTATATATGCAGTATGTTCTTTAACAGCCTGTCTCCTACAATGCTCCTCAGGAGTGTGTTCCTGCTGCTTCACAAGAGGAGAGGAAAAAAATATGTATTTCCCATCTATTGGTGGGGAAGCTATTGCACAGTGAGGGAAAATGATCCCGTCAAGATCATCCCCCTGAATCAGAGACAAAGATGGTAACTAAACACTGACAGCTGACTGACAGTGATTTGGGAATTAAAAATCCAGCACTGAGACTGATTTGTGTTGATACCTGCTGTGCATACACAGAGAAACCCAAACCTGTTTAGAAGCAGCAAGGTATTCCCCGAACAGCTGCAAAGTTAAGCTTACCAAAGCCTTGTTCTCTGCACTTATAGACGGACAGAGCACTTTCACTGACTGCACTGAAGTCAGTGATCACTGATGGCAGTGTAGAAGAAAGGCTATTATTTGCACAAGGAGTGCGGTAACATATACATATATAAAACAAAAAATATAAATGTTTAGATGTTTATATAAGCACAGAAATATAAACAACATACTTTTCCTTTCTCTCTCTTTTTTTTTTTTTTTTAAAGTTCAGCGATCTGCAGATGGAAATGCCAGGCTCTGGCTCAGATTTCAGCCTCCTCAGGAAAGCCACGATCTGTGGCTGGTCAACCAGGCTCAGCCCTCCACGGTGCCGCCTTACCCATGGGATGGACGCCACAACAGTGCCAACAGCCTGCTCACAGCAACCCCACAGCCCAGGGGCTAGCAGGATTGCGAGTAACACACCCCTCTCAAATCCCTGCCGTGCTTTAATGGTGCCTTTCTTCCTGCCAGCACACCACCGCAAACCCACCTTTGGGAGATGACAGGAATCAAAAAGCCCCCAGCTAACGCTGTAGCTAGAGGGAAAAAAGCCCTGGAACTGCTCTGTGAGCAGAAGAGCCGTTTGCCCTGGACTTCTGTCGTTCTGATGAGAAAGCCAACAGCCAAGGCCACCAGTGCCTCCAGTTCAGCAATACTTAACTGCACTTACTCAGGGCTTCTGGCAGTTCATTCCACATCCCTCAGAGCTGTAGGTTTTATACAGTGCCCCATATATCAACCAGACAGTGAGCTGATAAACTTTCCCGAGGCAGGTGGCCATGGGAATGGCCAGGAATTCGCACAGGAATTTCGACAGGAATTTTCTTACTTAGACTCATAAGGTCAGCAGACAGTAAAAACTAAAATTGCTTGTCAGTCTGTCTTGCTGCTTACCAGGAATGTATGCTTGCAAATAAATACCTGCAGCAAACCAGCATGTTCAAGAGAAATAAAAATTGAACGTGGGAAGACATGGTCTCTGATCTTCTCAGCACCTCGAATAAGGACCCGCAAACACATGTGGTAAAACACAGGTCAGAGAAGAGGCTTCCCAATACCAGCAAGGGCTCCAGGGTCTGCAGGCTGGCACGTTACAAGGCAGCGAGGAGCAGAGCAGCCACAGACATGTTCAGGAGCTGTTGCCCGTCTCGGACCGTGTTCCCACTGATCACACACCACAGGAGACACAGCACCCTCCTGGTGTACCAGACAGCCCTCAACACCCGTGTGGTGCTCGGGAAGATTTATTCTGCATAGGTACAGTCTGACCTGTGACTCACACAGGTAAGACGAGGCTCGGGACTTTAGTATGTGGAAGCAGCACGTATAAGACTTTCAGTTTATTATTGCCCAATACAAGTAACTTATATGAAAATCACTTTTCTTTTTTTTTTTTTTTTTCTTCCTTACAGGACAACCATGGCCTGTTTGGACCATGCCCAGGTCGAAGCTTGCTCCTGGGTCCTGGAGTTGTGCAGCACCACTGGGTACGTCTGCAGCCGCCCTGGGCCTGGGTGCTCGAGGTGAGCAGACAACCTTGTCAGCAGCATCTCCTTGCCCTGTTTACTTCGTAAACACTGAGTAAGACACCACACATGGCAGCAACAATAGGCACGACCAGATCTCCTTGATCCAACCTGAGGCGCCTCCAGCTTTGCATCCACTGAACCTGTGCATTCAGCAAGTGACATAAGGTGGGTCTTTTCTTGCCCGCTTCATGGGGCCAAGAAGCCAAGGACAGAGTCAGTCTTCAAAAGCCACAGACTGTACTGCAATCCCTAAAGTTTGAATACACCCACCCATGAAATCTATCTCTGCTTGCAGCTTTACCTGCAACTATGCTCCTGTGAGCTTCAGGCACCTTACTAGTGCTGTCTTTAATGGGAATGCTAATGACAGTGAAACGCTCCCTGCGAGGAGTAGCACTCACAGTAGGATGTGGGTACCAGTGCATGAACTCTGGTGAAATTGCAGCATCCACAGCCAACAGAAATTTTACAGCCAGAAGTATGCACATGACGTGGACATGGCCTAAAGTCATGTTAATAATGTGAATATTTTATTAAGGTGAGTTGAACGTGCTCTTTTGTTGTAAAAACATCTTGAGGACATGCCCCTGCGTGCACATTCATGTTTGACTCTATCTTCCCTCCTTGCCTTTGGTGCCTTTTTTCCCAGCTCTGCCTCTTCCTCCCTCCCCAACCTTGAGAGCTCCAGCAGTCGCACACTGCATGGTGCCTGCCCAGTCCTCACACCCGCTATTTCTCACTCCAGCACAGATTCCACCTTTAAAGACCTCAGTTAGCCACAGTCTATTCACACTTCCCTCCCTCCAGGTCCTGAAACCTTGTTGGTTCAGCAGCAAGACTTTCAAACCCTAATGAAGCATCTCTGTCTCAGATTTTCCCTAACTGGGATCAGACTGCACCCCGTGACTTGATCTTTTCCCTCCTTTCTCCCTCCTCCTCCCCTTTACAAGGATCCGTCATTTGTCATTTACTCCCTTCCCTTTCCAGCCCTGCAGACACCTCCCCTTCACCCCAGTCCACCACCTTCCTCCTCTGCTTTTGATTCTCCATTTTTCTCTTCTCACTGTTGCTGATTTATGCTGATGACCCATATCACCACCTCGTCATGCTGTGTCCATCTCACCTACTCCCTTCCTCTGCTGCCCTGATCCTTTTCTTTTACTCATAAAAAAAAAAAAAGACCGTTTATTTGGCATGCACTGCTCAGACTCCAGGCTCTCTACTGCTGAATTTTGCCTGCACTAACCTTCAAGTGGTCCCATTCAGCACCATCCATTAGCCTCCCCCATTATGTCCCACCATTCAGCCTTTCTGTGATTTCCACTCCATCAACCCCGATGACTTGTCTTACGCTTTTAACCCTCGTCTTTCTACCGAGTTCAATTGCAAATTCTCCCTAGACTTTGATTTCCTTCAATTTGCTTTCCCATAATATCCAGCCCAGCTGATGCCCCTCACCCACTTTTTCTGCTGTCTTCTGAAAGCCTGCCTGCTGAAAGCCTAGCCATCGCTCCCAGCTCAACATGGATAAAACGGAGTCCCTAATACCCCCACTCTCAAGGGATCCCCAAAATCTCTCTTCTCTCCTTTCTGCAGTGACAATTACCACTCTGTCTGCAGGCAGGGCACAGTTTTTATTTGGACAGCCTTGGTTTCAAGGTACAGCTAAGATCTGTTGATGCTTTCCATTTACACGTCAAAGACATTGCCTATTCTATCGGCCCTCATAGCTAAAACACTTCTCTGGGGTCTCACCCTGGCATTAGCTCAGTGAAGGTGCCATGCTTTTCTCTGCTTTCATAATTGCAATCTTGATCTGCTGTTTCATCTTCCAAATACTATTACAAGGGTTGTTTTCGTAGCCTCATGCTTTGAGGGTGCCATTCCTTTTTGTGCTTCTGTTGACCAGCTCTCCAGTCTCTAACAAATGAAATGAAAGGTGTCCTTACACACAGCGCTTGCCCAGGCAGGCAGAGCTGAATGGCAAATGGGTGCCTTTTGCAGCTTTCGAACACCCGCTTTACGCTTCCCATCAAGTACCTTTCCATTTTCCCACGTAATTGCTCCCTGGGACTACCTCCCTGGTCACAACTGCAGAGAAACTTTGCTCACGTCTCCTAAATTCCTGCTAAAATCTCTCCCTTGTTGCTGAAATAGTGCGAGAGCAGCCAGGCTGCCGGCGTGCTGTGCCTGCTCTGTACCCAGCTGACCCCTCTCACCATTTCCTTGTGCTCCACCCCGCGTCTAACCCACCTCTTGCCTCTTGCTGGGTATTTCATGCATGAACCCTGCGTGGCAGTGACAGTCTTTCCCCTCCGCCTGCGGAGCAGGAACACACGCAGCAGCAACACCCCAGTCAGGAATCCCGGGTCTATGACAGTGCAATAATTAACAACATCTTTAATGTTATGGAGAACTCAACTTGCCGAGGCTGAACCTGCACCCTGACTTGTGGTGGAGCTTATGAAGCTTCTCAGATAAAAGACAGAAATGCAGAGGCAGTATTTCAGTTTATTTCAAAGGTAGAACTCAAGCACGTCCACTGGGTACTCAAAAGGCCAAAACACAAATGCAAACCCTGAGCTACATCACTTGGGGTGGTGCTTCTCCAGAGTCAGTCTCCCAGTGGCCCTCACGTTGGTGACTAGGACAAAGAGCATTTCGGTTGTCAGTGGTTGGCTAAGCCATGCCCACTTTGGAAATAGCTGAAAGTTACTGTTGTCTCATGAGCCTTGGTCAAGGATTCTCATGCATTTCTAGTTTCTTTCCATCTTGTGCCAAATAAACCCGTCCGTGCTGATTGACCTAGTTGGTAAAAGATAACATCCAGCCTCTATTTTGTAAAACACATTCTTAAAAAAATATCAAAACCCTCTCTCCTATTTTCAAATTAAGTCTTGCTTGTGATCATGGCAAATGAAAGACTGGAAAGGACAAAAATGCCCTCAAATATCAGGTAGTCAGCTTTGCAGTTACTAAGAAGTTGCTTTGCTCTGTTGAGTTTACTGTGTCACCAAAACCCCACCAGCCATAGCTATACAAAGCCTGCATTGTCTCAGCAAGGCTACTGAGATGTTCCTGATCTTGGCAAGAGCTAGGTGTACCCAGAAGCATTTTATTGAAAAAAAAATATCACAACAACAGAAAGAAATATTATTTTCGGCCTCTTACTGGAAAGATAAAGGTCAGAGTCCTTCCTTCTGCTAAAGCAGCACACAAAAATATCCTGTTCACCGGATCCATTTTACAACCTTGAAAATTGTACCTAAAAATCCCCACATGAACCAAATTTCAAAGTGAGTCGACTACAATATAAGGAAGGATTTGTGGGTTTAGGTCATCGGCAATTTGGAGATGTGAACTTCCTGACCAAAGAGGCAACTACATACACCCATACACAGGCACGGAGATAGTCCCTTCACAGTCTGTCAGATCTGCTTCCTTGCTACAAAGCAAACCTGATCTTTACATTCAACCAAGTCAACAGGACTTATTTTCAACAGGAACAGGATCTGGCAACATGTTTTCACAAAGGGCACATATTCTCCCCTGTTAAGTTTCTCAATAAATCAGAGCAATGTTGATTTGGGAAACCATGCGCAGATGGTCAGGGCCAGCGGTTTGGATGAAAAAGCCAAGATTATATTATTGCTTCACCTATAGTTGCATATAACATATAGTATATAGTAGTATAACATCCGCTGGAGTTTGTCACTCTACTACTGCTGTGGGCTCCTACAGTAAACCAACAGGTGCTTGCATACCCACTCCAGAGTAATTCTTCTCTAGCTGTAGGATCACAATAAATTTTGAATATGTCATTGCCAGCCCAAAGAATAGGGCTTCAGTATTCACTTAAAACCATAAAAATCAATTTCACTGGTTGTCAGAGCCAATAATAAGTCTATGATGGTGGAAGTAAGAATTGCTATCTATGTTGCCGGGATTAAATGTTTTTAATCAATCACCAAAAAAAGCATCATTTCCAGCTTTTTACCCAAGCGGTCTTAATTTCACAGGAAGGAACAGCTGACCGTGGAAAAAATATATCCTAACACGAAAAAGCAAACCCCTCTGCCTTCTGCCAGATGCTCTCACAGCTTCTGCAGAAGAGAGTGTAGCATTTCAGAGCGTGGTAGCAAAGGAGCGAGAGGGCTCTGCCATGTGGACGAAGCCAAGACCCCCAAACGCAGGCAGCCCCAAAAGCAGACCCCGGTGCCGGGGAAAGCCCTACCGAAGCCAGGCGGGCACAGGCCACACAAGGTCAAGGTTTCAGACCAAACTGCCATTGAAACAGTATTGCCTGAAGGCTCTGCCATCTCCGCTGCTTGTATTAAACACTTTTATTTCAAGGTTTTCAATGTTTTTTTTAATCTGGTGTATTGGAGGCAGCACATTCCTTTACTTTCGAAAACTTCAAACAAAGGTTTCACATCCTGGGCGGCTGCAGGGACACACAGAAATGATTAGCAACCGTATTTACATGCCAGCCAACTCTAAATATTTCCCTAACAACACTTAGGGCCCGGAGCCTGTGTCTCAGATGAGGTGGGTACCCGAAAGCAGGGGAGGGAGCTGGGGTCTCCCCGGGCAGGGAAGCGAGGTGGGAGCACCTGCCCTCAGCTCCCGGCGGGATGCACGGCTTTAAAACAAGCCAGGAGAAAAACCTCTCCCAGGACGGGAATATGCAGGGGAGTCGGAGGGGAGAGAGAGAACGAATGTGCAAGAAAAGTGTTTGTCTCTTCATTTATCTCCCAGACAGCAGTTTGTTAGCCTTTAGCACTCGTGCTACGAGTCTGCCGGACACCCAGCAGCGGCGTATTCCCGGCGTTATCTCTGTTTCCTCTCCGAGAGCACGCGTTGCCTTCCCGTTTGCCAGCTGTACACCAGGCTCCGCTTAACACGGCGGGCGACCTCTCGCCCCTGCAGCCTGGCACCTGTGGCACGCCGGCAACCAATCCCGCCAGCAATCCCGCTGGCGATCCCACTGGTGATCCCACCGGTGATCCCACCGGCAGTCCCACTGGCAGCCGCTCGCTGCCTCCCCGGTTGCGAAAGGCGCCCAGTTCCCCCTCGCATCATGTGAACTCGGCTGGACTGGTAAAGAATAATTGCAGGCTTGTCCAAATTATCGTTTGCAAAGTCTAGGAGATACATAAAGGCACCAATATTCGTGTTAGCCTCGGGCGGCTCATTTCAGCCCCGGTCTGACGCTCCTGCCCTCTGCCAGGTCAGCCCAGTTGAGCTGATAAAATTTAGGAGGGATTTTGCGACCTGTTAGGTCCCAGCCCATCTTTAACTATTATAATACTTTGGCTTTAGCTCAAAGTTTTATTTTAAATTCCTGAGAAGAAATGAGCTGTGTAGCTTTCCCACTCAAAAAAAAAAAAAAAAAAAAAAAAAAAATCAGCTATTTCTTTTAACGTGAATAAGGAGTCCCTGGTATTTCTCATCTAATCACACATACCTCAGAGTGAAGGAGACGCTTGACCTTCTGATCGATAGGTGTATTTTAAACGGTCATCAGAAACTTTTCCCAGATAAGATCCCATTCTTATGCTAATGTCTATAACAGACTGGCAGGCAGCAGCCTATCTCAGAGCCCTCTTGACACCTCCCTGTCACTTGTTCCCCCTGCTCTGCGTTCTGCACAGACCACAGGATTTTAAATCTTGAAAAAGAAGAAACAACTATACAAACAAAATACTCCTTCCAAAATTTACTCTAAACACACGAGGCACGTCACGCTGTGGTTTGTCTTTGACATGGAGAAACATACATCGTTTAATTTAAAACTCTCAGATCTGCAGACAACTTCTCGCTCTGCCCGTATTTAATACCTGCTTCTGCCTCTCATCTGTCATCTTTCCTCAAAATCACCAGAAATCTGTCGCTTGGAAAGAGTCACCAAAACTTCACCGAGAATCTCTGCGGTCCTCTCCACTTGCTTTTCCCCCCTAAAAATATTTTCAAATGTATTTTCTGAGTGAACTTCTGTCCTCTTACGTTGTCAGCCTAACCACAGAAGGGTAAAACCTCAGGTAAGGACAGGGGAAGAGCACAGCAAACCGAAAAGCGACGGTACCTACCTGGAGCCCGCCTCAGCGCCCAGCACCATTCGCAGCGGCAGCAACGTTTCGGGGCAGCAACCTAATGCATTTTCCTTTCTACCGCGCTTCTAAATGAGAGTTGAGCAACTCCTCACACTGCTGCTTGGAGCAACAGCTCTCCCAGCCTTAACCCTCTCTCTTGGCTCTTTGCTCTTTTTCTTTTTTTTCTTTTTTTTTTTTTTTTTTTTAAACAGAGTTTTTGAGCAGTAAAACTTGCAATTAGTACCAGCTAAGCTAAAGCCCCTGCTCGCCCCTGCCCTAAGCCGCACATTCCAGGGCGCTGAGCGGGACGCTGAGCTCCTCGCCAGCACCGCACGGCTCTTCCACTCCCAGACCCGACTTTCTGCCTACAAACTTGATAAGGCTGCAAGGAGCTCAGGAACACGCACTGATACTCGGACAGGGGAAAAATTGGTCTCTCATCCCCAGCCTGGGTGTTGGGTTGATTTTTTTTTACACCCCCCCCCCCCCCCTTCCTCCTCCCTTTCTCTCCGCACTCACAGTAGCAAGGTTGTCTCTTGACTACTCCCTGCCTTAAACTCACCAAACCAGATTTTTACTCCCAACACCTTCCCGTAAATCTGAACTGAAATTTTACCCTGCTCGCTGAGCCTTGGCTGGCTGAGGGCCAGTGCAGCATTCCTCTTGTTTTAAGAGGGCAGATTAAAAAAAAAAAAAAAAAAAAAAAAAAAGGAAGAAAAGAGAGGGAAACCTGGGGAGATGCAAAGGCTGGAAGGAAGAAAACTTTTAGAGCAGCTTTACTAAAAATGCTGTGGGAGGGAGTGATTCCCTTTTATCTTTAAAGAGCTATACCAGTGATATTTTTTTTTTTTTTTTGGCAGTGTCAGTCATGAGAAAATACCCTCCTCAGGCATCCCCATCCTTCAGGTGGATGGAGATTTGAAGAGAAAATAAACCGCTGGTACTCACCTGAAGGATAGCATCGCCGGCGTTAGCATAGCAGGGAGAGGAGCCTACACCTTTGTCTAATCCAGTTACCCCAAGGCAGCGGCAATGCTGGTTGAAGAAGTGCCACATTTTACCCTTTTCTGACCTAAAGTTACATGTGGTTTCTAGAAAAGGAACAAAAGAGAAACCAGTTTATAAAAAAAAAGAAAAACAACCAACAGCCAAGCCTTCTTTTAACCTCCGAGTGATCCCTCTGACCGTTGTCTCGAAGGCTTAAAGAAACAATGAGGCAAGACTGTAAACTTTCTCACCCCCTTTTACACTACCTGTCTGTGCCTGGCTATGGGCTTTGATGTATTGAAACAAAGCACAAGACCTGTTTATAGTAAATGAAACCAACCAACAGAGAGATCTAATTCAGACTTGTGACTAAACAAACTGGAACAGGAAGCACACACCAGCAGATTTCTTTTTTTTTTTTTTTTTTTTTAAGTAGTAATTCCTGCTTGCATTGTCATGCAGCAGAAAAAAAAAATAAAAAGTTTTCAACTTCTCCCTTCAGTCACTTTTGTTCAAATGCTGTTCTTTTTTTTATTGGAAAGCTTAATACAGGCAATGTTTCATCACGTATACGCAGACACTTAACAAAACAACATTTACCACTAGTAGTGACTAAAGATCTTATTCATCTATTTGTTTCCCTGTGCAGGACGTTTCTGCAACGGATTAGTTCCCCTGCCCCTCCTCCCCCCTCAATTAACATCTGTAATTGATGACTAGGTGGAGTATCTTCACCTAGGATAGCTGGACAAAGCAAGCCCCCAGCAAACAATAGATTAGTCCTGCAAGTTAAATCTTTAAGGAATAAATAATACTGGAGGTTAAAGCTAGTGAGAGAAATTAATTCTTCCTAATTCTTCCTAATTTTTAAAGTAATTTTTTTTATTCTTAATTATCCTTAGGGATTCTTAATTAAGAATTCTTCTTAACTTTTAGAAGAAATATTCAGAGTTCAGTACACACCACGCTGCTTTGTTAGTGTTATATTACCTATACTTTTTGAAAGCAGTTTGTCCTTCTAAACACATATTTTTCAAATTGTATTCATTTTCCAGTAGAGAATAATCCCACAGGTTTTACCTAAGCAAACCCACCTTGACTTCCTACGAGAGTTTTGCTTCAGGCAGAAACTGATGAATCAAACTACTATTGGGATAACACGTACAGCCACAGAGCCAAATATCGCAAAGTTCAAGTTAGCAGTGTGTTCTCTCCAAACTATCCTCATTCAAAAGTTGATAAAGGGGTGTGATTCCAGTTTTAGCAAATGCATCAAGCATAAAAAACATCTTTCAGAACTTACCAGTATTAGCGAGCAAATAATTGTGGGGAAAATTGTCATCAAGTACTTGAATTAAAATGAGAATTCAGCATTAGCTGCAAACATTTTGTGCAGTCAAATCCTTCAAAGAAAAATAGTCCAAAAAAGCAAATAATGAGGGTCTTAGTGGTACAAAAATCTCTTAAGTATTCTGGCATCATCTTCCTTAAAAACATGGCCCACTTGACCTAAAGCAAGGCTTTTCCATAGCGCCTTCATCCAATAAGTTTGCCAATAAAGTCCCCAGGAAATCTATCTCACGTAGAGAGAGCTTAGGCTCCTTTTGCTCCATTTAGAGGAGCAAAATAGGCATTACTGGCAGAAGTACTTCTTTGCCAACATGTACAGATCGCTTCTTCTAAATGGGAGTCTCTGTTATACAATAGATAGTAGAGAAAATGGAAAGACATATGAGTATACTGCCCTGCGTGTCCAGGACACAGCTATACTACCAAGAACTGTGGTTGCACCAGTGCGGTAAAGCCAAGTGTTTTAAGGTATGCTGCTACAAGTGTAGCTCTGCCTGTTTTACTGACTCTTCATATGTGCTTGTGGGTCTCACCTCTAACTGACATATCTCTGAAAACCAAAAAAATCCTCATATTGTAACAACCATGCCAGTTATCCTGCCACGAGACATCCTTGTCAGTACTGGTCAGACTGGATTTGACATCTCTGAAAGCCTTCTTTTCTGGTGGAGGATTCAAATAAGTTTGCTTTGAAGATAGCAAAGACAGGAAGGGGTTAGACATTTTTCTTAGGGCAGTTCAGCTGCGGGTGAAGAGTGTTGCAGCACGTGGGGCATCTAGTTAGACCTAATGCCAGGCAATAACTCATCCAGCAATTAAAACATCCATGACTGCTCACTGTTTGTGTGTGACAAGACACTTTCCCTGGGCCCAGGTGAGACTGCAAGGTACCACATCTGCCTGCACATCCCTGCAGGTATAGGCATGACCATGACACATCTGCTCACAGCCTTTTAATGGATCTCCAAACTTTGGTGAGGACAGCGATTTCTACACTGCACAGCTGCTAGCAAAACAGTAGTGCAAAACCTCCACTATTTATTGCTTGTGGCAATAGATAATTTCCAACTGTACTCTGATTCACAAATTCCAGTTCAAATAACAGGTTGGTCCTGAAGCGCACTTTCCTTTCTTAGCGTACAGCAGCCATTCAGATGACAGGAAAGTCATCTTCTTGACCCCCAAATGCTGGATCTATTGCAAGCTGAGATGGGATAAAAGCATCCTCGAAAATTTATGAACAGTCATAAGGACTGTTGCCATTGGGGGTCCAGGTCATCTAAATTAAACGCTAAATCTAATTGATCTAATGGTACTCTGAGCCATTTTTGACATGAGAATAATTCTTCTCCCTCTGGAAGTCCCAATTTTTCAGCTGACAAAGTGTTTTAAGGTGTTGTGAGATCTTTACATAGGAAGGAAAGAGTGACCCAGCCATAATTTGCTGGAGCACCCTCCAGTCTGTGGGTTAAAATGAAAGAGCAGACACAACCCTGTAGCACCGAGCAGAGATTTCCTGTTCCTCTGCCAAGCCATGGCAGGGTTTCTGACCAAAAGAAAAGAATTTAATGAGTCCATAGCAAAGCAAATTAAGCTAAGTGCAGCATGATTAGACTGTGAACACTAATCTTTAAAGGCAACAGTATTTGATTAGGGAATGCGGCCTCCAAAACTGATTTTAAAATTGCAATAAAAAACGTCTGGCTGTGAACATTCAATGCTGGGGGGCTTGGGTTTTTCTGGGGGGAGTGTGTCTCCTGGTTTGTAACACTTCCTTCTGAATATGGCTTATTGTGGTGTCAATTGTGCAATACCTATTGTACAGTTTATGGCTACTGCCAAGAGCTGACTTTACTGCAGCAAGAAACTGCATGTTGAAAGTTTCGCGACTGCATTTCATTCAGGAGATTATGAAAACCCTCCCCTGCCCCCCAGTTGGGAAACTATGAAAAACACAAGTGAGAAAGTGCATTACTCAGGAATGAAATGTTTCTAAATATCAGAAAACTAATTGGAGAAGTAGAATATTTGTTACTTCTGTAAAAAAGAAAAGTTAAAAAGCCTCTATTTTAACTCTAAGTTTTTGTTTAAGCTTTCTAACACAGAATGTTTCCTAGTACAGGTTAAATATTTGGATATAATTCAGTAAGCAAAGGCAGTCTGCAATTAAGTCAGTCATCTTACAGTGTCTGATTTTTTCCCCAGTTAAAGCTCAAGGTTGGAGAATGAACATTTCTGAGACTGGGCTATGAAATACCCTCATACTACTGTCAATACTACTGAAAGATCTCAGTACGCTTAGCCTGTGACACAGCACCTTCTGCTCCAGAAAGGTCTTGCGGGGAGCAGATCTGGGACCCTGTTTCTTGGGAAGAGGGGATGAGACAGACAGAGTCAGCTAACGAGGAGCGTAGCGGAAGGAAAGAGAGAGCCCAGCAAAATCCTTGCAGATCTTTGGTCTCCCAGGACCACCCTGTCTTCTGTCCCATCCCCTCTCCCGGGAGCTGGCTGAGGCCAGCGTAGCATCAGGGGCAGAAAAAACACCCCTTTGTCAGCACAGCTGAAAGCATCAGAGCTGACTCTGTCTATAGGTTTAAATGCCTCTTCCCAACAAAGCTCCCCATATTGCGAACACTGAGCTTCAGAATGTATTTACAGATATTTTGCTACTGATACCAGTCCAGAATCATTAAACTAACTCCTATCGCTTGGGATGCACATAGAGATCCTGTGGCTTGGATACAATGACTTTTACTAACAAAACTGGCTTGGTGCAAGATCAGTTTCCACCAAGACCAAACAAGTATAATGCAAGAGAATGAATTTCCTTTCAAAGACCAAATCGAGATGCATAACTTCATGAAAGGCACCACAGATTTGTACAGAAGAATTTGCTCAGACATTTTTTTATGGGTAAGGGAAAAATCTTGTCTCTTTTCCTCATGTGGTCGTGAAAACACCTCATCACATTGAATGCAGAAGTTTAATGGAATAGCTCAAGTTATTCTTGATAATCCAAATTATAAGGATTATAATTTGAATTATTAAGTAATTGTAGCAGCTGGCATGATTTCCTGCATCCGCTTGTCCTCTCATATTTTCTCACCTGTGCTGTTTTCTTTCTGATACTTCCATGCAGGCTGATTGCAACCTCTGTCTGCATGGCTTCCCTCCCTCCCCATCGTCTCCACCCAGACTGTACATCTTACTTTCCTACTTGGTGGTTTGACCACCCTACTCCTCTCAACAGCCTCATCTTCTAGCTACACGCTTTCAGATTCAGGCTTTCATTTAGACACCTGGTAGCTCAGCCCTTCTCATTCTTGTCTCCACCTCAGCGCTTTGCCTCTGCCTTCCCATGACTCCAGCAGTGCCAGCCCAGCCCACACTAATATCTGCTTTTCTACAAGTAACCTCATGCGTTCTTCCATGCTGCCCTCACACCAAATGCAATTCCCAAACTAAAAGAAGCAGGTAAAGCCACCCATGCCTCCTCCTCATTAAGACAGAGGTCTGTCGCGCCAGCAGTGAGATTCCCGGTGTTATGATTTGGGATGGAGATGACAAACCGGGAGGTGTGTGTCCTCACCTGGCACCGGCAGAAGCTGTGCAGCCTGCCCGGCTGCGCTGCAGCTTGCTGTCCTCTTTTTGCCCTTTGCAATAACTCTCCTCAACCTCTAAGTCCCGGCTTCCCATCCCTGTGCACCCTGTGGAGCCAGTTACGCCTGTAGGAGCCGGGTACGAAGCTGTCTGTTGGTTTTGAGGTTTGCGTTCGTTCTGCGCGGGAGCCCCCGGCCATGGAGGTGCAGCCACGGTGGCTCGGCAGGCTGCTCCCCTCTGCCCAGGGGTTCTGCCCCCCAGCAAGCCCCAGCGCCGGGGATGTCACAGCAACGCCTGGCTTTGATGGCAGCGGCTCTATTTCATCTTTGATGTAAGCCCTTCACTCCGGGGAGCGGCCACGCTTGGTACGCCGTGTGCTCCTGCTGCGTTCGGCCAGGATAGAACTCTCTGGGGGCTCCTGGAGCCAGAGAGGTACATTGGGGCGCTTTAGTTTCGGGGGTTTCTGCACGATGCACTGTGGCTGCATGTAAACGTGCCCTTAGGTAACCCCCACTGCGCCTCCCACCAAACCCACAGCTCGCAGGGCGCTGCAACAGGCTGCCGCTCTTCTTCCCTCTTGATTTTATTAAAGCTCGGGAGGGAAGAGAGCTCTGCACTTTCACATAGCCATGGGCAGCACCTCCTCCAGCACAGAAATAATAATAGTAATGTCGTTTCTGTTATCATTGTGCTGAGCTCTGTCACATATGCGAAGCAGTTTTCCAGTCCTCGTAATAAAATGAGGACCTGAAAACGCCAGGGTAAAACCCTCTGGATGTAGTATTGCTCTTCTCTATTACTTTCTCAGCTCAGAAGAGTGGGTGGTTTGCACAGGGGATCTCAGAGACGTCTTCTGCCGTGTGGATGGTCGAGAATTCACAAGTGAAAACGTAGGTGCTCTCTTCATAGCAAACATACATTTCTCTAGCTCAAAACTGGAAGCTGTCGCTGGTGAAATCGGGAGCTGGGTAAAATCACAAGGCTATGTGGTCAGATTTAACCCTGGCTAGGACACACGCCGCGTGCTGGTCTGGTATTTACTCTGAAGTCACTTCTCTGGGAAGGGAAGTGAAACAGGCAAAGTGCAGCAGAAGCAGTTCAGCAGGAAATTATCGTTATGTACCGAAGCAAGTTCTGAGGACAGAACAAAAATCAAGCCAAGGAGAATTCAGCTATTTATTAATCCTTGTAAAAAGGGAAAAAAAAACCCAAAAGAACTTGCCTAAATTCACAATTTCTGTCTCCCAGCATACAGGAGCAGCAAGGCCTGAGAGGCCCCCGAGACAACATCAGATATCACCGCAGCGCATGCAGACACTTGCGTGCTTGGCTGGGTGTGAGCTTGTGTAGAGGTCAGGGGAAGAGCTAGGAAGGTTTGTGCCTGTGGGAGGGAGAGGGTGTTCACGCACATCCCATAATAGTCATGGGTGGTTAGAAGAAAAAAAAAAATGTACTCAAATGACTCAGTGACTTGAAAATAATGGTGAAAGCTGAACCCCCCTCCACTCTCCAGTGACAGAAGTACTCCAGCAGGACACGGGACGCAGGCTGTGGGACTGTAACGCAGAAAAAGGAACCCATCATACAGGAAGGTCACCCAGATAGGCGAGATCTCTGCCCCACATAAGCCTTATGTTAATAAACACAGATGATTTTTTTTGACCTAAATAACTAGGTACAATTAAAAGGTTGTTTGGTTTTGGTTGTCTTGTTTTTGCTTTTTTTTGGTGTATTTTTTTTTTTATTAGCAATTTGCAACAAACCCAGGAACATTTAGTGAAATTCAGAGTACTTGCAAAAATATTTAAGTGCATGATTTCTTGGACACAAGAGAAATCAAATAATCATTAAATAGTTTATTTGCAGCAACAGATGACATTAAATGAGAAGGCCCCTCTGCAGGCTTTTGGTAGGACTGTCCACCTGCACTGCATTGTACTGTCCAGCTTCTTCTCTGTTCTGTGCATTAGCTCACAGCTTCTCAGCCCTCAGTTGGCTCCAGTCTACCAGCCCACCCAAGAGTAATGTTCTTGACCTTCTAAACCTACAAGCCCCTACAAGATGAATTTCAGCAAGAAATTATGGTTATCTTTGCATTTGCCTTGGCTTTCAGCAAAGCTCTGTGTCAACGCTCAAATTTGGAAACTGTTCTTGTTTCTAATACCCACTCTGGTACAGGAGCTTCAAAGCCTCTGACAACTACCTTCAATAACAGGTGGCAGATGTCAAAAACCAACTTCCATGAGATCTAACTCAGTTTCAAAGTAATTCCTTAAAATATTCCCATGGGGCCATGATATGGCAAAAATAAAAGTAAGATTGGGCCTTTGACCACCTTTAATGAAAAGGACTCATGTGTCCTCAGCCCAGGCTTTGGGGAGCTGCTGCCCGCCCCCACTGGTGAGCAAATCCCAAATGTCAAGGCTGGGCAAGTGCCAGCGCCTGGCTGTGTACTCTCACCCTCCAAAGAGGACACAGAAATCAATAACTGGTGATGCACAAGGGAAAAAGAGGGTGGGTGCAGACTACTAGGAGAGTAAAGCCAACCACCTCCTGGGCTGCATCAGAAGCAGCATGGCCAGCAGGTGGAGGGAGGTGATTCTGCCACTCTACTCTGCTCTCATGAGACCCCACCTGGAGTACTGCGTCCAGCTCTGAGGCCCCCAACATAAGAAGGACATGGACCTGCTGGAGCGAGTCCAGAGGAGGGCCACAAAGATGATCAGGGGTCTGGAGCACCTCTCCTATGAGGACAGGCTGAGAGAGTTCAGGCTGCTCATCCTGGAGAAGAGAAGGCTCCGGGGAGACCTTATAGCAGCTTTCCAGTACCTAAAGGGGGCCTACAGGAAAGATGGAGAGGGAACCTTTATCAAGGAGTGTAGTGATAGGATGAGGGGTAACAGTCTTAAACTGAAAGAGGGTAGGTTTAGATTAGGTATTAGGAAGAAATTTTTCACTGTGGGAGTGGGGAGACACTGGAACATGTTGCCCAGAGAGGTTGTGGATGCCCCATCCCTGGAAGTGTTCAAGGCCAGGTTGGATGGGGCTTTGAGCAACCTGGTCTGGTGGGAGGTGTCCCTGCTCATGGCAGGGGGGTTGGAACTCAGTGATCTTTAAGGTCCCTTCCACCTCTAACCATTCTATGATTCTATGAGAGCCAAGCATCAGCAATGGGGATGGAAGGAGTAATTAAACATTGTGAAATATCCACACACCTTGCTGGTAAATAGGGACAGAAGGCTATGTGACAGGGAAATTTTCCAGTTCATGATATTTTCTCTGTTCTCTTTTTTTTCGAAAAGCCAAGAACCACAAAAGGAATACACATGACACTGAAGAGCAGATTGCACCGCAAGCCGTTATTAGAGTTGGATTTGCACAGAATAAGTGTGCTGTCTCAAACCAGGTATAGGGAAGTTAAAAACACTCTGCTTGCCTCTCAAACCAGCTTGAAACCTAGAGAGAGCGACCAGCTCAGGCAGGAATAATCAGAGGTGCACTGAAGTCCAGTTTTGATCATTTCTATGATAATTATTTTACAACTGAGCATGTGAGACAACGCTAGTGATATAACAGCAGCACAGTGTTTCTTGTTCCAATATTTGAAGAGGACCCCTACCCTTGCCAGCACCTGTAGCTTCATGGCAGCAAGATGAATAGTACAACACAGATTTGTGATTTTATACAAAAAACATATTTATCAGTTCAATTCACTTTCCTGTAGTGTTCTGCAGTTAGCTAATGATGAACATCTGTATGTTTCTAGTTTTTCCTCTTTTTTAGTATTTCATAGCATCTTTACAGCTTAATCTGAGGGTCCAAACAAGACAGTTCTAAAGAGGAATTAAATCCTCCCTAGCTGAAAATTTATTAAAGGTGTATGGTGTAAAAGTGAAATGCACCCAGCCTATGTGAAAACTGCAGACTGCATATGAATTAAAGACATGGTGCATTAATATTCATGCGTTATTTTAGACTTAGTTGCAATATTCTAAGCAACTCACTGTTCTTTAAGAAATTAACCTAGAAGCAATGTTTAGGATTGCATATATCAGTTCATACAGAATAAGAACAAGATCAAAATAAAACTATGAATTTTAATTATACATACATGGTAAGTGGAAGAATTGGTGACACAGGCACAGGGTGATGGATACCGTTGGTTTGACTTTTGTGTAAGTCTAAATAATAACAAAAATGGTTATTCTTGGTGTATAGTATTTCCAGTCCAGGTGTACTCTATCCTGAGGAAGACCTGTTGACAAAGTCTATTCAGATGATGAGTTCTGTGGGGAAAAACATGGGATGTGATCCACATTTGGCAGCACTTAGCATAACAAGGTCCTTGTCCATGACCAAGTCCTCCAGCCCTACAGCAAGATAAGCTATATTAGTGATCCTAATAACCATTAGCTCCTCCGTAGCTTTTCCCATCAGGAAACCTGATGACATATTTGGCAGGATGATTAATGGGATTCACTAGAAGAAAAACTGATGGCTTAGCCTGGTCTTAGTAAGAGAAGGCCAAATAAATCTGTGGGCCCTAAAATAGTCTCTTACCAACAAATGCAGTGCTGCTTTGCCAGAAGTGTTGTTTCATACATCATTCTCCAGGTCCTGGTCATACTTGAGGGGTGTTGCGGGCAGTGGTGGTTGGAAGCCGTGGGGGATGATGCTAGCGGTGTCTCAGTGCTGCCTCCACTTGAAGGTAGGTCTTTACTGAAGCTAAAGATTTAAACAGGAGGGTAAAAGAGAAGGAAGTAAGGAACACTAAGTGCAAATGAACGGTGAACACATGTCTTGCCCAGCTGAGAAAGCAAAGGGGATAGTTAACCTGGAGCAGAGTGACAGGAGGTGGCAGGAAGCAGACATGGAGAAGGTGATGAGGCCAAGGGGGTTACATTTAACCTATAAGTTCAAAGAGAAACCAGTGCTAACTCATCTGTTCGTTCACCAGATTAGCATTTCTCTTTGTTAATTAAATTAACCAGAAAAAAAAGCTAGATCAGAAGGAATTGCTTCAGCTTAATTATTGCAGAGCTATTACTAATCAAAGTAATCAACAGTTGAACATTCCTCCACCTAGGAAATTAAATACAAATTCAAAACTAGCTTTTATTATCTTGCAATAAGCACCTTTCCAGATCCCCCCCCCACCTCTGCTGAGAAGTATGAGTTGCCACAGACCAGATGACTTACACTACCTGGAAGCCAGCTGGGACTTACCTTCAGCGCCGTGCAATGGGTTCCACCATCCCTGCCAGACTGCACCTACAAACGCAGGGCGTTTATATGAATTTTATAGGCCTTAATAGTTTTTCTTTTTTTTTTTAATACTATTAGCTTAGCAATTAGTGGTTTGTTAATAATAACCTTGACAAAGCCAAAATATCCACTGGCATTATAGACACACATGTTTTAAGCAGGAGAGACAGAGAGGAACGTGGTGCACTGAGTCAGAAGCACCTCCCCTCCAGCCAGTGCCGAGACGACTGTGTTGTTAGCAGCACTTTCTGCTGCCATGGCCAAGGTGCTTTTTGGGTTTTGTTTTGGTTTTCTGCTGAGTAGTACTCTAATTTCTTCTAATTCTTTTTTCTTTTTCTTCTGTAATCTTTACTACATTTCACTTTTTTTTTTATCCCAGATGTACCCATCCAGCCCCAGTTTATCTCAAAATTCACCAGTTTAACTTGCAGGTAGCAAAAATCATAGACTGTACCCGGTGAGACGAGTAACAGGCAGTGTGCAGGAGCAACTGGAGAAAACTAGAACTAGGCTCTGAGCACCCGTGGAAAGGTTGCAGGCAGACACCACGCAAAAACCTAGAGGGCTCTGAAAAGCCCCTATTCCCTCCCATCTGCTACCACTCCTTTAGTACAAACTGAAGTTGAGCTGACAGAGAAAATCATGTAAGTACTCCCAAATGCAGGTCAGGTCAAGTCGCCTAATGCGGCATAAATAGCCCCTGAGCCGCTGGCTGCTGGGGCAGCAGGGAAGGCATTGCCTAGGTGTCGAGGAGCAGCCACCACCTGGGAACAAACCTGATCATGCACATGATCTATTGCAGTGGCATCAGCTTCATGCCATCGCGCTTCTGTTCATGTCTTCATCAAGCGAAGTTTCGCCAGGTGATATATTTCTCCCCTTTAGAAATGAGGATCTTTATTAAAAAATGAAATTTTCATTAAAGTGTGCTCTTGTTCTTAGTTTTCTTATGGAAGATAGAAAGAATGGCTTTACAAAAAGCTAAATCTCTGAGATATGTTGGTTGTATTCATTCTTCTCTAATGTAAATCTGTTTTTGTTGAAGCAGATAAGGAAACAGTAGTTGTGCGATGTATCATTGGGTTGAATTCTCGAACTAACTAGGCAGCCTACTGCAATCCAGGCTCCAGTTCCAGGCTTATACATTACAGATATCACAAAAAGCATCCCTTTGAACAGGAAGCCTGCCATTGGCAGGCAGCATCATAATGCAATTAAAGTGTGGTAATACTTTGAGGAGAGATATTAACAGTTTTAAACCAAAATGGTTTTCAACTGTAATGGTTTTAAACTGAAAGAGGGTAGATTTAGATTAGATATTAGGAAGAAATTCTTTACTGTGAGGCTGGTGAGACACCGGCACAGAGAAGCTGTGGGTGCCCCATCCCTGCAAGTGTTCAAGGCCAGGCTAGATGGGGCTTTGAGCAACCTGGTCTGGTGGGAGGTGTCCCCCACAGGGACCCCCCTGCAGGGGGAGTGGAACTAGATGACCTTTGAGGTTCCTTCCAACTCTAACTATTCTATGATTCTACAATCAAATATTCCCATACATTTTACATGGCAGGAGAATTTTGCACGCACACCTCTCAATGAACTCTGCTTGCAGACGGAAGGATGCTTTTTGTTTCCTAGCTCATAGTTGCAGCCTTGCAACCATCTGACTTTGAAAATCAAGCTGGAGTACTTTTCTTCTTGTATTACCACAGAGTCATGGTGCTGGAAGAGAATTTGCGAGGTCATCCAGTGCATCCCCCTGCCTAAAGGGATGATCAGTTATTCCCACGCCGTTTCTGACAGATACTTGTCCATGAATCATCACTGTTAATAATGATCCCGGACACCATGTTGTGCCCACAGTGCTTGCAGTGGGGGCTGTGCAGGTGAGTGTGATTAGCATTTACTAAGCTCCTGCTGATGTATGGTATCACAGAAAAGGATCCAACTCCCTGGTCCTTACCTACCTGTGTTGGCTTAAAGAAACACAGAAATCCAAAGGAGAGGGAAAGGAAATAATCACACTAGCAAAGAGCCAGGATTCTGAATACAAAGGTACTTTTTGTCGTTTTTTTTTTTTTTAATTAGGATCATACTTTGTAACAGTGATCATGGGAGCAATGCATGACACTTCCTAGCAGAAATCACTCAAATTCCTGCAAGAATTTTTGCAGTATGCAGCGTTTTCAAGCCTAGTGGGCTTAGGTCCACAAATTTACCGCTTGTAAACTATCAAGACTACAGCAGAGAGATTCAGAGTTCCAGAAAAAAAATTCACTTGCAGTCTCATTTCAGCTTCTGTTTCTGTGGCACTGCAAAAACCTGTAACCACCATGAGTGTGTGATGGATCCAAGCAGAAGGCTTTGCCATGCCCATCGATGCAAGGTAGAAGCCAAACCGAGAGGTGTCCACCGTTTTGAATAGTCCCAGGAGCTGACCATGAGAATAAATCATGAATAAATATGCTAGACGTGATGTCAAATGGCTGAAGAAATGTCCTTTGCAGAGGCAGAAGGCCTAGAGAGGGAGGAGAGGAAAGGAAGGAAGGTGAAGTGGCTTATTCAGCTTCTTCTGTTGTTTTGGATAGGAAAAATATTTTCTTCACACCAACTCAGCAAAAGCATTTCCTGACGTCTTGATCTCTTCGCTGCCTTTTTTTTTTTTTTTTTTTTTTTTTTCAGTGAATGCAGCTTTCTAAAAGGCATTGAAAAACGTGGATGCTGGTCAAGGGAATGCATTTAACTGTCTGTCCCCAGGCTTCAGGCTGACTCTGCTCCCAGAGCACCCAGCCACTTCCCATCGGGGATGCTCCCGCGCCGAGGGTGAGCTGTGCTTAAAGCACCACTGTGCAGAGCAGGTGGAGAGCGCAGGGGACGAAGTGGCATGATCCAGCAGCCGAGCAGAGCCCGGGGAGGGCTGGCAGCAGGAGCACCCATGTGGAGAAAGCCAGTCATGGGTGCCGGGTTGAAACCAAAACCTCAGACAGCTTTCCTTCAAGCATTGCCATCTGCAAGGCGCTTTCAGGTTTCCCTCCTCTCCTCCAGGCAAGTCGGTAGCCGGGTACAGCTCAGGGCTGTGCTCTCGCCACCGCTCAGCTGCTGTGAACCCACTGGGTTTTAAACTCATTAGCGCTGTGTGAAACAGCAGCGAAAATATTTCTCTGGGTAAATCAAGCAGTAAAGGGGACCTGGGGCAGGATTTGCCTCTGCTGTTTCTGAAATGTAAGAAGTAAACGGGGACTTCACTCTGCATAGAAAACCTTACCCAGGTAGAGCTGATTTTGCTTTTATGGGACTAGTTGTTAATCAATTCAAACCTTTCCTATTTATGCCCTTTATTATGTTTTTAGTGAGAACAGGTGAAGTTTTGCAGTGCAGTTGCCTAAACGGCAAAAATCTGTTTGCACGATTTGTAGAACTCTAGGAAAACAAACTTAAGAAAAAACTGTAAATATTTTTAATTAATGTAAACTACTCTACTCCCTGGTAAAATTCAGGCCCACGTTTCACCCTTGCTCCCAAGCCTGAAGCGAGCGATGAGGACAGCGTGGGGAGGGGAAAGAGCGGTGGGTGCCCCGGGGAGGGGAGTGCGGCAGGGCAGTGGCCGTGCTGGCAGAGGAAGGGGACACAGGGTGGCCTTGCGGAGGATGGCTGCTGCATGGCAGCCCAGTGTCCCCTTCCTTGCCCTGCTGTTTGGAAATGGCTAGTGTCGGTGAGAAACACAGGCTGCACCTTTCCGAACCTGTGGTGAAGCCACTGTCCCCGCACGCCCCGAGACAGAGCGGTAATTCTTGTCCGGATTGCTAAGTGGTGAACGTCCTCTTTGCCTCCCCCACACAGCGATTTATGCAATGATGTCCTATTAGGACACTCCAAACAGACAAATTATTACGAGTACACGCAGTGCCCTGGATGACCTGAGTGAAGTCATCACAGCAGACGTGTGTTTTGCTTTTCAGGGGTGTAGAGAAGTCCTTCCAAGATGGGACAGCAAATGGCAGCTGCAGTAGTTTTTTACCCTGCCGCTGAAGTGCAGTATTGGTACCTCATGTCTTGCCAGACAAACTTTACCAGGCTGATTCTGAACTTGAAGTGAACCTGGGTCAACTGCACCTTCGTACTGAGTGTTATAAACAAATGTTAGGCAGCGGCACCCCATGACCCCGTTGACCCATGACCGTTTTGGGGAGATGGCCATCAATGAAAAACGCTAATGAAGAAAACAGCTTCCACCAAATCTCTCAATTATGTACCGATTCTTTTTAATGTTCTCAAACGATGTTTTTTTTTTTTTTCCCTCCCCCCCCCCTCCCGTTGTTAATGAGCACTTGAGAATTTGATTTAGCTCCTTGGAATGACTGCCACTTACTGCTAGAATGTTAATCTGTCTAAACCCATTCAGCTCCTCTTACTTGGAAGTCAATCACCTGGAGCCTGCATTTCAAAGAGACGCTGGCTAAGGCAGTCACAACAGCAGAGATGTTTTGGGACAACTCCCACAGTTGGGAGTAATCTCAGGAAACTCGAAGCTACTAGACAGCAAACAGATTTGTGTTGATTCCCTGAGATAAACACAACTGGAGTCATCTCCGACAAGAGACCAAGAGCGCAAATGTGGGGGAGACAGGAGGCTGTTGAGCTGCAAATACAAGGCTGCAGGTCCCATAAGGGATGCTGTACTGGCATCTCGCATCAGCTCCTCCTGGGGACAGTCTTTCGTTAATGGTGAAAATAGACCCATGGAGGACACGGGCAAACAAGCACAGGGGAGATATGCTAGGATGCAGCCGGAGCTAAAGCTTTAAGCTTAAAAGTGTCAGAAGAGGAGTCTGGCTTTCCAAAAGTAATTAGAAAGCTGACTTATTTTGTCTTGTACTGGCCATTTTTTTAACCCCTGTTTGGAGGGGGAGAAAATGCATGAAACCCCATACTAAATGTAGGAGACATGGGCATCACCTGAGGCAGTTGATGATGGTGGTGTACTGGAGCTGTGTATCTGTGAATCATCCCACCGTGCTCTTCTGGAAATGGTTCTGGTTTACCTTCCATAGCACACTCAGAAACCCCCGGGGCTCAGATCATGGTGTCCAGCCAGAGGGGCGGCCGCAAGCTGGGGACAAGTGGGACAGCCTGGATCACTGGGAGCAGAGAGGACCACAGAATTCCTAACTACCAGAATTGCTCCTGAGCATTGCTGTGCCTTCGCAGTTCTAAAATAGGAGAACATAGAAAATTAAAAGTAAACCCCACCATTGTTATTATTGATTTATAAGCAAAATGGAAGATTATGTCCATAAGGCTTGGAAGTAGCACCTCTGCTGAGATCTAATGTTAGAATTTCTTAAGATGGAACTTGAAAAAGAAACATGACCAGCCTCATACACTCATTACAGAGTATGATCAAAAGTATATTTTAGCTGTAGCATATAAGCCTGGAGTACGCAGGCACTGTAATAACCTAGTACCTAAGTTTTGAAGGAAACTTTCTTACAATTACTTAGCAAAAGGGGTCTGAAGGATTAAATACATCAATGACAACATGGTTTCAATTTCTACTCTCAAAGTTTTTTGCTGTTCACTCTGAAAGAGCTACATTTGTGAACTTACTTCTGATTTTCCACAGACTCCAGGAGGAAAAAAATGGGAGAAGAGCTATATTTTTCCCCTCTGAAAATCTCAGAAGAAAGTGATGGATTCAAACCTCTGCAGTAAGCAACAGCAGACCCACTGCCAAGTCCCCCGGGGAAAGGCCTGGTAGCGCTAGCAACCTGCTAAAGCCTAAGACCATCGGAGAAAAGCAGCCAAAAAAGGGCCATTTTTGTCTCTTTGACTGCCAGGATTATTCCAAGAACAAGATGTTTCGAGGAATGAACCTTTGTTGGAAAACAGAAAGAGCATAAAGTGCAGCCAGGATGCTGAGCTAATTTGGATGGCTGGCTGGCTTTGTTTTGTGAAGCCAGAAAAATCTGCCCCTGGTAATTTTGGGACCATACAGTAAAGAAACCATTTTTCATGTGTGGAGAAATGGATACCTTCTCTTATTTATTTACATTAATGCTTGGTGAAGGGATGGAGAGATTGTCGGTACCTGTATAAACACACAAGCTTTCTAAACTCCTGTCAACTGAAGGAGCCATTTTTTAAATGAATATGTCCCCAGCTTATCTTCAGCCCACAGGTTTTAAGCTTTTTTTCATTTTTCTTAAGGTGTAACAATTTCTGTTTGATTTTAATTATCTGAGGTGTAAAGCAAAGCAGTTTTTTTGACACACAAGAGCATTCAGATCTTTTGGCAGTGATGGGAGGATGATAAAGAAAAGCTTTTTAATGTCTGGGTGAAATAACCAGACCCACCAAAAGACTCCTTTGGGAGGTGGAGGATGGTGGAGGAAGAGCAATCTTCAGGCTTTTCTCTGTCTGTCATGGCGGCTGAGTGATAGATGAGTGCCGTGCACCAGTGAACCGATGCCTCCGTGACAGCCACCTCCCTTCCCTCTCCACGGGGACAGCCACCCTGGGCTATGAAGCGTAGAGGGGACGCAGGTCTCCCCGGCCTGGCCAAGCCGTGGTCCCACTGCTAGTGCAGCCCTGTCATCGCAGATGGATTAAAAAACCTTTTATATTTGGATTACCCAAAACATGGCCATCCTACAGCCTGCTTCAGCCAAGCCGTTTGCTTTCATGAGGAAGTGAGGCCCATGTGCCTACATTTTGTATCCAAACACTTGGAACAAAGGCTGACTTTGAGGGAAGGCACACTGGCGAAAGGCTTGGGGAGTGCTATTAGATACTTTGAATCGTACCTGCATCGTTTTGTTTTGCTTTTTTTTTTAGATTCCCAGAATTTTCTGATGCTTCTAGTTACTTTATCTGTTAAGCAAGCACAGGCACAGATGGTGCTTAAAGCTCTTGCCAGCTTAGCTATGTTGAAAGAAGTGCAGAATTAATGACTTAGCCTGTGCAAGAAAAAGCCAGTGGCTTGGCAATTAGACTGGCAAAATAATTCTTTGGTCTCTGTTAGACCATATACTCTCAATAGACTGTTTTCCTTAGGTACTACTATTATAAACTATGCTGGTAAAGAAATACTCCAACTGCTACAAGCTACCTCAGTAAGAGGCTCTGCCACTCAACAAACGACTCCTTTCTAATGCAAGCAAGGAGCTGTTTAAACTGTCACTCGGCAAGGATATTTGAGGTACCTAATTTTTAAGATCTTTAAAAAGTATGTCAGCCACAGGCTTGATCTTTCAATATTTTGCATGAGTCCCATTCCCTGAAAAGCAGAGGTTTGTTGTTAAAGATGGTTGTCAATGACTGGGGTTAAGCTGTAAGCTGATCTGGAATTTTTTTAATAAAGTGCCTATTATTTGCAGAAAACTGCTGAGTAAAGCTGTTCATTTATATAATGCCACCCTATATTTAAAAACATCATAATAATGTAGAGTTAGGCATACATTTAACTGTGAGGTCTTGCAAAAGACACACACCAGTCAGACTCCAGTGCGCAGAACTGGTACAAGTTATACTCCACTTGTATGTGCAGCTGTTAGAGGAACTGAAACCCCACTGCAGTCAAACGTGACTGCCTGCAATTTGCAGGTATATTCTCCAGCCCCAAGTAGTTTCAGATGTCCTGAAGAACAGCAAGATCCAGCAGTACTATCTGAGGTTAAGAGTCTCAAAGTCTTCATACTGGGAAATTGTCTTCACGGGTTTCAGCTGACTGAAAGTGTCCAGATACAAACTCCTTCCAGCTGAACTTGACGTCTCCAGCACAAACTCCACAGCTGGGCTGGTTGTCTTCTGCTTATACAAACCTCATGTCTGGAAGCTGAGCTCGCTTGTATTACCTAAAGAGAAAGGCATTCTGGAAACAAACCCCTACTGCTATGATTTGCTTCCATGTGTTCCAGCTTGGAGTTTTGAAACCACGGGCCAAATCCCAGCCATTACCACCGTCAGGAAAACCCAGAAAACCACCGCCTATGTGAAAATTCCTATATTCTTTCCCACGCTGCTCACCAAACAGTTACTAGCAGACACAAATCACACTTGTATTGGGATGTAAAACTTCTGACAGACAGAACTACTGAGTTTCAAAAAAGCAATATAAACAGAAACTGGTAAAATCAAGACAAAGGGAAAAGCTTTAGGAGGAAAATAAAAGCCTGGGAATCCTCTTATTCTGTATGTCCCCTTGCTGGTAGCACACCAAGCGAGGTCTGGACTCCAGCCTAACCTGATGAAGGGGGAACGGCAGGCACAGCCCAGCCATTTTCTTCCCTCTCCGTCGGGGCGAGCAGAGCTCCCACCCCTCCAGCCTGATGGGGCAGTTGAGCTTTTTACCCCACCCCGGTCTCCTGCCACCCTCGGGAGCCCAGCACCTTGTCTTGGGGCAGGTCAAACCTCCTGGGTTACAGCCAAGCTCCCAAGTTCTCCAAGTAACCACCGGCTGCGCTCAGGACAGCCACGCACCCTATCTGCTCCTGGCTCTAATAAAGCCTTCAAGCCCTTCCCAGAAAGGGAAATGCCTTGGGAAAAAAAAAAAAAAAAAAAGGAAAAAAAAGAGAAAAAAATTAAACTTGAGAAGAAAAACAACTGATTCCAGGTGACAACAAATGGAAAACAAAAAAAAAATAAAAAGGAAAGGGTGCAAAAGTTACAAGCTTGAAAATGGACCTGTAGAGGACTAGAGGGAGATACCAAGCACAGCACCCCTGAGAACACCCACCACTCCTTGAAGGTGTCCAGAGAGGCAGTAAATGTCACCCATGGGTGCTCTGCATAGGGACGTGAGAGGACAAGGTGTGGATGCAGGCCCACAGCCACCAAGGTGCCCCACGCGGCTCCCTCCTCCTGGTGGCATGTGTGACCAGCCTGGCCAGGGCCAGGAGGAGGCTGATCAGAAGCTCCTGCAATGCTACTGCTGCCAGGTTCTGGCTCCTTCTATCCCTTACACCAGGACGCAGAAACTTTTTTGTTATTAAGGGCCTAAATATCCCTTCAAACCCTCTCGCAGGCCACCCAGCAGCCCTTCTGCCTCAGGGTTATCCCAGAGGAACCCCTGTGGTGTCATCCCATGAAATCAGTGGTGTGGTGGTATGAAATGGTAGGACAGGCCTTCTGTTTTCCTGCTCTGAGTTGGAAAAAGTTGTCTGGGAAGAACTGGAAGAGGCAAATACAAAGTTAAAAGCTCTCTTTTCCTACCCCTACTCCTTTTGATTTTGAAAGTGAATATCAGCACTGTTTTATTACCTTGATGGCAATGCAGAGCTGCTCAGAAGCAGCAGCTGCCTTTGAGTATCAACTCTTCAGCAGAATACGAACTCTGACAATGTAATGCCGATGCCAGAGAACACCCTTCGAATTTAAACCCTTTGTATTTAACAGCAAACTGTGTAAAACCCCTATTTGCATGGCTATTTAAGGCAAGCCTATTAGGTTGGACTTAATAGTGCTGTGCAGAAACAATATAACTCACAGACTTCAGGTTATAGGGAAATAACCTTGCCTTCCTCATAATGAGTCACATCACATAATAGTGATATAACTCATTTGGGTGACGTGGCAACAAAACCAAGAGCGCTGCGCTCCTTTGCCATTGCAGGTGTTGTGCTGTATATGCAAATTGTGCTTACAGGGTTCAGCTTTTCTGCAAGACCTCTGTGGTTAGTGACTGCTGGTAAATGTTAATCCCTGGGAGCAAGGGTGGAACGGAGGGAACTGTGGGCACTCCAGCCTTTGTGCCTTCCCTGAACACCTCAGGATCAGCACAGGACACAACGAGCCTCAAGCCCCAAATGCAAAGGATTGCTATCAACTAGGACTAGAGCTCAGGGAAAAAAAAAAAAAAAAAGCAAAAAAGAAAAGCTTAGTACTGCCTTTACAAACGGCTGAAAAATCATCTTTTTTTTTTCTTTTTCTGCAAGCATTCTGTATACCCTGCTACATATATTCAGTGCAACCAGCTAGCCATTCCCATAAAATACATGAACAACAGAATTCAGAAATATAGCTCTCATGAAAGGCTTCAGACAAACCAGAGGTGAACAAAAGCTCAGTAAGACCCTCTTTGGCCTGATAGCTCCCTTCATAGATAGACAGGCTTTTGTTTAGGTTCTTGGCATTTTGCAAGGGAATAAAAGGGATCCAATATATAGGAAATCTAGAAGATGGAGTTTTATTTCTGTTTTTTTTAAACATTGTTTAAAGCATTCCGAAGCATTGACTGGGTATAGATCACCTCACCCACATCAAAGAATGGAAACACAGCTATGCAAAAAAATCCCTCCATTGTAGAAAAACATTACTTTCCAGTGTTGCAAACACATCATTGTACTAAACAATAGTGTCAAATTCACCAGCTAGAGCAAGCATTTGTAAAGTATTTGGGGAAACTTCAATGAAAGAAAAACATAAGATGTACAAGACCTAGGGCATCTCTCTTAAATTACTTCTGAGGGCTGTAAAAATTACACTCTTACAGCTTTTTTTTTTTTTCCCTTTTTTTTTTTTTGAAGCTGGGGTTTTGCAGACTGTATCCACTCTCCTCAGAACCCTCAGCTGGCTTCAAGCTAGCGATGTGGCTTATTTTTGATGAATAATAGGGGAAACGTCTAACCAGCAGCATTACTTGGCTCCTTTTCTTTTGTGCTGGTTGTTGAAAGATAGGTCGTGAATGTGGACAAGCAAGCTATTCAAAGTCAGCTCTCGTACAGATTCCACGGATCCACTGGGGTAGCAAAGGCCTTATAACAAATCCTGCAACATCCTATACAAAAGTTGAGGAGGTAAATAAAGCAAGTGGTGTAGTCTAATGGAAAAAAACCACATGCTGACTCTGTCAATGTCAGATGAAACAGGTCCAGAAATTCTGTGCCTTTCCTCCACAAATACATTAAAATAGGTAATCCATAAAATGGAAGGTTTTGGAAGTCCTGACTGGCAGAATAACATGTTGGTAACCCAAAAAATGGCACATGCCGCAGTGCGAGGATCTCACGCATAATTCTTCAGGAACTTTGGAATCTGCCCAGGATATGATGTGTTTCCTGGAAATTGTTGTTTTGGTTCCAGTTTGGGCAGCAGCTGTCAGTCAGCTCTGACAGTTCAGCCACTGCCACGTACCAGAAGAGATGCCCTGACCAAGGAGGGGACACGCTCCAAAAGAGATAGAAGCCGATTGCTGGGGGGGCCTCCACAGTAACCCAGCACTTCGGCATTGCCCCTGTTGTACATCACAGCCCGTTGCAAAGGCCGTGTGGATCCTCCTGCTGAGCCACATCTTGCGGGTGAGACCAGTTTTAGAAAACAATGTGTAAACACATCAAATATACAGAGAGGTGACGGTCCTTCCCTGCCTCAAGGTATCGCTCCTAATCACACGCAGTCAGTGGGAGCTTTGCTAAACAAGTGCCTCCACAGATCCTCGAGTGAGTCACGTAAGCTACCATTTCTTATTTTCTCATCTATATACTGCCATAATAGCAGGTTAATTAGTAGTCTAACAGTCTTTCCTTGCCTAGGGGGCTGTTATGTCATCCAACATGGCAAAATTCTGTCATATTATAATGCCAACTGAATATTCCTGAATTTTGACTTGAAGTGGCTCAATTATTTTCAAAAACTGGTCAGATTTTGATGAGCTAGAAAGTATCAAGCACGAGCATTTTTAAGTGTTATGTGAAAGACTTGTTTGGGGCTTCAAATTTGCATCATTGTGTTCCTGAGGTGGTGTAAAGCAATAAGAAAATTCTCCAGAAGAGGCAGACAAATATTCATGAACAAGGATACAATATAAAGTTGTTTGGGACCCCAATAACTGGAATAAATGTACTATGAGGAGTCGCTAAGAACTTTGGGTTTGTCTAGTTTGTAGAAAAGGAGGCTGAGGGGAAACCTCATTGCTCTCTACAGCTTCCTGAGGAAGGCAAGTGGAAAGGGACGTGCTGAGCTCTTCTCCCTGGTGTCCAGCGATAGGATGCTTGGGAATGGTTCAAAACTGCACCACAGGGGTTTAGACTGGATATTAGGAAACATTTCTTTACCGAGAGGGTGGTCAAACACTGGAACAGGCTTCCTAGAGAGGTGGTCAATGCCCCAAGCCTGTCAGTGTTTAAGAGGCATTTGGACAATGCCCTTAATAATATGTGTTAACTTGGTCAGCCCTAAATTGGTCAGGCAGTTGGACTAGATGACTATCGTAGGTCCCTTCCGATGGAAACTATTCTATCCTATCCTATCCTATCCTATCCTATCCTATCCTATCCTATCCTATCCTATCCTATCCTATTCTGTAAACAGCTATGGGTAAACACAGGAATACAGTTTAGTTTTCTAATATTCCACTGCATACATAGGAGCAGGCAGATATATTTATTAACTAATTGGGATGAACTAACAAGGATGTTCCTGGGTTTACTTTAGTGATAGTTTCAAATTCACCATGCCTTGAGGCAGAAAAAGGTGGCAAGGCACAACTTCCATTTGTTTGTCGTGGAATAAAGATCTAGATTGCCTGAACATTACAAGCAGTGAAGGGCTGGATCCATTGAAGCTGGCCCGAGGAAGCACTAACATTACACATCTTCTACCAGCAAAGCCTCTGCTGGCCCATGAGACTTTCAGCTGTGAAACTTGAGCTTGCTGCTCCTGCCACCTTGATTGTGTATGGCCCCAATAGGGGGTATACAGCTGCCCGGGCAGTTCTGGAGGGCATAAATATTGACCATTCTTTTTTGGCTCTTTTTCTTGCAAACCTTTCCCCCTGAGTGGCTCTGGCCACTGCCGATGGTTTCCTGCATCCTCTGCTCTTCAGCAGACAGGAGTTACAGCTGGTTTACAGTTTTGCAATTCTGAGTAATTTCTAACTGCCTCCTCTTGAAGTGGAAAGGAAGAGATTAGGAAGGTGGGCATGCTCTGTCTCTGAGGAATTTGGGGGAGGATTTACACCTATGGAAACCTCCACCATGACTGGGGACCTCCAAAGTTGTAAGCCCAACTACAGTGTGTACTAACTAAACTACTACAGTGTGTGCTAAAGCAGCGATGCTAACGGGACCATCTGTACACCGGTATATTTTTGCTGTGACAGGCACGGAGGGGAATGTGTTTTACTCATTGACCCAGTAGAGTGGGTCTGACTACCAGCGACTGCTTTGGAAAACTGCTCTGAACCCTGCCTTTTCTGCCACATCCAGGTTGTGCTCTCCTGTATTAAAAGCCTCTCCCATACTAAAAGGCACCACAGAGAACCCAACAAAGCAGTGGCGTCCAATATTGTGGCTCTTACACAACCGAGATGGTTTGAATATAAAAACTGAGGAGCTGCTGGCACACTGCCTTACTGTCAGAGGAGAAAGGGGAGGTTTTTTTTTTCTTTTTTTCGAAAAGGATTTTCCGAAGGGCAATGAGTTGCGTGGCAACACGCAGCACATATTACCTGTAAACAAAAGCAATTAGCGACAGGGGCAGGCACCAGGCTCTGTGGCATGGGGAGAAAAATGGAGAACAGGGACAATAGCAGGAAGCCAGAACACTCTGTGCAGCACAAAAGGGGGGAGAAAAAAAAAAGACATCGAGTACCTCTATGGATTTGCTTTGTGAGAACGTGAAACAAAGGGAAATGCTTTGATGCTCAGCTTTCTGGATCACTAAAAGCATCCAGGGAGTCATTGTAATTCTTATCCCCAAGTTCCACCTGAACAATTAATAATCTGCCTCCTCTTCATGTTAGGAAGGAGTGGTTTGCTAGTTTTGCAGAAAAAAAAAAAAAAAAAGGACACATGTCAATACAAATGATGTACAAAAAGTGCAGCTGAAAGTTCAGTAGAGATTATTGTTGCTAGGTGCGTTCTAAGGTTTTACTTAATACAATGACTGCTACTAAACCAGCGAAGTCTTTACCCTCATGAATGTGTGCATGTGTGCTTGTCATGATTTAAGGAATGCACAAGTGATTTTAATTGTTTTCAAGGACATGACTATATTTTTGACAAAGCCAGCATTGCACTGGTCATGATGTCAGAGCAAAAGTGCAAGTGCAAAGGGTTATGAGGCCACATCATGAAACTACCTTTCTTGGTTAGCTACTTGGGTACCCACCCAAACATAATTAAAATTAAAAAAAAAAAATGCCAGCAGGGATTTTAATTGTGGTTGTTAATTTGAAAACATTAATACCTGACTCGTCTTGAGAAGTCTGAAGAATAATAACTTTGCTCTTAAGAAAACTTGAAAAATGAGGTCCAGAGTGGTTATGATTCCCCAAGAGTAATGTTAAAAATAAAAATAACCCCGAGCCCAAATATATTATTAATAACCTATCAGGGAGCTAAAGGGCACATAGTAAATGAAGATAATGAAAAACTGTAGTAAATACACAGTAGTAATTTATCATTTTCAGGGGGGAAAAAGGGATTAGGGACTCTCTGTCATTGAGTAGACCATTGTATAGAGATACTCCATTAAAACATACTACTCTTTCTTATTTTAGCAAGAAATGCCAGAATAAGACTCCACTTCAGATGGAGATACCCATTCACTACAAGAATCTGTGACAAAACAGAATCTGTGTCAAAACTCACCCACTATTAAAACCAAGCCGTTCTGGTCTGTCAGATCTAGCCAGTTTGTTGCAAGCTTGGGGAACATAACAACACATATACATTTGAGGCAACATTTCTTCAGAAATTTGATGCAGTTGACTGTAAATTCTCCTACCCCAACTCTAGCATAAAAAAGATACAGGGAATATTTCCTTAACAATGTTATGCATCAGCAATGATAATTTAAAATGTTAGTCCACGAACATATATTTTATTGCCTTTGATTTGTGAAATTGAATTAGAATCAAGCCAAACTCAGAGTTTATCTGACATTTTATGATACATTTCTTTTCTTTTAAATCCAAGCATCATATTATACTTATTTATATCTACTTATATTTTTATTACCATGAAAAAAAAGCTTCCTGTTCATATCCACATCTGTTTTATATAATTAGTGCATCAGTGATGAAAATATGTGTCCAAGCTCCAGACATATTTACAGATGAAATTTAGGATCCTTATTCTTGCTTAGAATCTAATACATAATTATGTTAGAGATGGACGATTACTGATTGCAGACCTTTCAAACGTACACACATTAAAGCTAAATCCATGGAGCAGGATCACTGCTCTTAATAGATGCTAAAGCATCTCCTGTAATGTTTTAAGTGGAAGCCTGGAGCTATACTCAAATGAAGACACAACTTATCCCACCTTTCAGGCTGGAGATAAGTTGATTGATAGTTGAAAAAATACAAATGATGAAAGGGGAAGGAAAATCACTTTCTTTGTAGTCTGAACAAGGCCGCAGATAAGTTTTGTTTCAGGAGAGAGTAAACAAAGGAAGGTCTCCCAGAAAAATACGTGTGAGGAAGATAATGATGCACATTCATCCCTGAGTCTCAACTGGACTTTGAAGTAGGATTGATTCCCTGCATCTCCTGATGGCACGTTAGCTCAGGAAGAGAACCTGGAAAAAGTCAAGTTGCCCTGACTTTCAGAAAGTGCAGATATAAGGTGATCTTCAGAAGCAGTGCAATTCCTTCCCTGGAGTATCAACTGCTTTTTTCCTTCGTATTTTCAAACGCCTGCATTTCAATGCCCAGCCTGCGTGTGTGCACGCAGTTATCAGCGCGCAACTGCACCAGATTTACGCATCAGGCTCCACCTTTCTGTTTGCAGCCTAAGATTCTTGCTTGAAGGTTATCAGAAAAGTTATGAAAAAAAGGTGCCAAAACCACTGGATCTGGATCTTCGGTTCCCTACTTAAACACAAATATTCACAACATTTTCACAATAATTTACATTCATCAAGATATTGGGCAGGCAGATCTGGGGGAGTTCCTAGAACCCCCCAAGCATGGCATATGTGCAGCCCAAGTCTCCTTACATCATCTCCTCATACAAAAGCGTGGTGATTCTGCCTAGTGAGGCAGAGGCAGAGATGGTCCAGACTCCTATTTTCTTCCTTTTTGATTCAAGACTCACACAGTTCCGTAGGGACTGGTCCCAGCCTGGCTCCTCTGTGGTTATCCCCTGTGACTGTGTCCCATTTCCACCTGATCTAGCAGTCCTAAACAAATAAACATGTTCCCAGTGACACATGCTAAAAGTTCACCCTTTTGATTAAAAGAAGGAGAGGATCTGACGTTATCACCTAGTCTGGCACGGAAAGCTTCCAGAATAAGCTCTGGCTTTGCCTCACCCATTCTTTGAAAAGGAGATTCCTCTGTCCCAATCTGACCAAAACAACTCCTGATAACAGTTCTGTGTGTGGCAAGACCCACATAAATTTATCCCCGGTGAAGTGGTTGCTAATGCATCCTTTGACCATGTGATTAAGTAGGCAGATAAGAAGAAAAACTTCATTTCAGTAAAGACATGTTACTTTTTTGTCTGGATTTAGGAGCATGACGAGCTACGTAACCAGTAGACAGAAGAGCAGAAGGGGAGTACAGCTGGAAATTAATATATTCTGCAAACTATGTTGACTGTCCTGACCATGGTCTGGAAGCTTTGAGGAAGCATTGAGCAAATCACCTGAAAAAGCACTAGCTATGAAGTTCTGGGTCGATATCTAAACCCAAATGTCACTAAAGTACAGACCTGGGTATTTTCTACCTGGCCTGGAGGCTGCTTCTGCCCTACAGTTTAGATGCACACCTAATGAAGGAGGTCATAGTATAACAGCCTATCCCAGAATGGGAAGCTCTACCAGAGCTGCACGTCACATGTTTATAAAAGGCATTAAGGCAAAAAGCACAATATAAGTATCCAGTTACTGGAGTGCCAAACAACTTTATATTAATCCCTCGTGCATGAATGTCAAATACTTTTAGGATCTGGCCAGCTATTTTCTGTTTATTATGGTGGCCAGCTTGGTGAATGAATGATAATATGTCTTGGTCTAACAAATGCGTAATGAGAGGGGAAAAAAGATCACTGTGACACTGCACAGTTTGAGAAAGATACGTGAGGACCAAAGATAATGACCAAACTGGGCAGCAAAACCTAACCAGAGGGAAGTTATTGGATAAACCTGATAAGAATGAGGCCCACATCCCACAGAGAGCTTTGCACTTGCTTAACTCAGAGCATGTAAGTTGCCTATTTGCTGCCGTTGTTCCCTGGGTCTACTTGCATTCCGACTAGCCCAAAAGTACAAAAGTGTTTGTGGGCACAGGGGTAGGAATGAAATCAACCCCCTCCAGACAACTTGTCACAGGATCTGATCCTGGTAGGGTACTATGATAAGATAAATGAACAGTAAGAAACAAACTTCCATGACAAAGAGGGTATAGACCAAGATATGACAGCAGGATGAATACTCTTTAGTAATGAAATGGACCGATATACAGGTAAGGTAGGGGAAAAAATTATATGCTGGATAAATGTATAAACTTCCTTTCATCCATCGTTAAATATCTATTATCATGCACAGCTGATGACTTTAGGCTGCCATTTTAATTTCCTTTGTTTATGTCAGACTATTCTGTTTGTTTAAAAATACTGCACTAAACAAGAAAAAGCTAAACAAACCTATACCTTCCCTTTCACCATATTCGTGCCTCTTCTACCTGGAGATTGCACAGCTGTCATGTACTCAGTTGCTAATGATTGACAGCTGAAACTCAAAAAAATTAGTATTGATGAGTATCCAACATCAGGGCCTGGAAAACACCGTTTAAATACACGATAGATCTTTTACTCCTCTGCAAAACTGAGAATAAATCAGTAGATAGTAAATGAGTATCTCGTAAATGTCTTATGTTTGACCTGTTGTATAGTAGACAAAGGGGAATTTACCTTACTAATGATCACAGGTATTTTTCTTTACGATTAAGTTTGAGAGAAATTGGCTGCATTGTTCCTACAACTCCCCTTGCTGGACGAGCGGTAGAGATGCAGGGAAAAAAGGTAAAAGAGAGTCGCTCCTTGCTCTCTGTGCTGCAAGCAACTGCCAAGACCAGTCATTTTCCCGAGCTGAATGAAACCTTTCATCATGTAATAAAGGGAAATGTCTGAAAATATCTGCAGCCATAACGCAGAACAAAAATAGTGCGGTTATATGCCACCAGTCCTTATGGAACAAAAATGTTGCCTTCTGGCTTGCACGCTTGTTAAATACTCTGAGACGATCCTATAGGGAGAAAAAAAAACACCAAAATGCACTGATAATTACAGGGATTTACACATTAGTCGGTACCAGCCCAGCCATTTAGTTTCACAGCACTCAGATGACCAGTTGAAAAAAACAACTCAGAAGTCAGCATCCCTATTACAGCTATTGACCCGGCAATAATGTTACCATGAGAAGTGGGACCCCGAATGTTGAGCCTTTTACCCCGTCGGCTCTTTGAATCTGGTTAAATTTCAGTTCACGACCCTCATCGAGGACGAAACAATGTCTGGGAAGTTTGCCTCTCAATTCGCATTGTGATTTCTGCTCTATTTCAAAATAGCAGACCCTTGGTTTTGGTTTTTTTTTTTTAAACATTTAAAGTGTTCTTAACAGAAAGGTGGTGAAAAGTGCTGAGCTGCCAGTCCTGAAGACTGGTATGTACTACTCACCCGGAGGATGAAAGCATCCAAACCTGAGCCTTAGTTTCACAACACTACATTACAAAACCTTCAACAAATTAGGTTTTTTTCCTTTGGAAAACTGCATACAAAGCTACTGATGCGGGAATTCTAAACCGCTGCCGTTAGTTCAGGTCTCCCTCTATCTTACTATGTTTTCCTGAGGTGTTCAAATAGTCGAAACCCTTTGCACGCCTGCTAGTTTGAACTCCTCACATAAGTACTCTTTCTGTGATGGAGCTTGCAACGCTTTCTTTTCCAGTGTGGTCAGGCTAGAGAACATTATCTTCTTTACCAGGATGCTGCTGGTGCATGACGAGTTTCTCTGCAGTCAGTGGTATCTTTTGGCCTATATTTGCCGCCTTCTTCTTCACAGGCCTACAAAATCTAATTTAAAAATCTAATTAAAACAGCTTCTCTGCTGCTGTAAACCTATTCATCCCACCAGAGGCACGGAAGAAAGGCTATATAATGCTAACCATATTATTTTTCTACTGTTACTGTTGTCTTTATTAACAACCCAGCAATTTAATGATTCGATATATTTCTGCGATTTAAATAGAAAATGCACCTGTAAAACTGCAAGGGGGAGGGTCCATTTTCTAAATTTAATGTTAAAATGTTTCATACCCAGCAAGTTGAGGAATATTTAAAAGAAATGACGAATCTTTCACTCTACCCTAAATAAAACCAAGGTCTATGTACACTTTTGTTAAAAGCCCCCAGTGAAAGACATGGTAGACGTCAGACACAAAATAATTCACTGAAAAAAAACCCAGAGATTCACAATGCTACGGCTCCTGGCTGTGTGTCACCCACTCTGGATGTGTGGCTCTCTCAGTTCTGCTGATGGAAGAGACTATAGGACATATTTCCTATGGTCCATGCAAAACCCTGTGGCTTAGCTTGAACCACCCTGCACGACAGCGTAAGTCTGCACCGACGTGGCCAAGGAGAGTCTGCGCGTGCCATTCCACCAGTGATATCTGGCAGAGAGGCGGTGACAAATCCCAAGGTGAGAGGTGTGGTAAGAAGGCATTAGCTCTACCTCGTTTGTTAAATGAACATATGTCTAAGCCTAGCTTTACTTTTGTGATGGACATATGTGCTGTGTCCCTGTCAAATGTTGTGCATAGGACAATGAGATGAATGGAGAAGCAAGGGCAAGAAAAATGAGGTTGCAGTCCACTTCCCATTTGTCCTGGGTACTAGTAAAGAAATACTGAACTTTGCCCAGAAGTGAGGCAGAAACATCTAGAGCTCACGAGGTGATGGAGGTGGACGTCTCTCATGCAATGATGGGTCCTCAGCCTAGCTTACAATTTGAAAATGCGGTGTCATACTTCCAATCCACACACGTCATGTACGCAGAAACACCATTATATTGCCGCAAATGGGTTTACACCTGCAGTGAACCCCAGTGCCTTCGTACCCCATCTTTCATTGTTCACCGGTCTTCTCTACAGGGCCAGAGTAAGGCAAAAACCCCACAGCAACACCGCGGGGAGACTCGAAATGCCTGTTACCTTGCCCACACCGTGGCTGGTGTGGAAATAAAGAGGGACTGGCTGTCCCAGCACCATCCCAAGCCTCTGGCGAAGGCAGAGCCTCCCAGACCGGTGTGCCGGGACTTGGCCGGGAGGTGGCAATGCAGAACTGGAGACCAGGGTCTCCAGCCCATGCGTGCTCCTGAGGACAGGACAGATCCTTCCTTGCCCGGGTGACAGCTCTCAGTCTGCAACCAAGCCGATTACAGCTCCTGCATGCCCAAGTGTATGTAGAGTGATTTATTCTTTGCATTTTGTGATGGATGATGCTGTAGATGACAACGGTTCGGTGTTTTTCTTTTCCAGCTTCGCAACAGTCTGATTGAACCAGTTAACACCGAGCACTTAGCAAGGCATCAGGCTCTTTAATACCCGAGGAGTTTTCTGAACCAGCTAATGATCCTGTTCCATTTGATTAGAGGTGATATTTTTTCACAGCCATTGAAGTGATGGCAACGGATCAGAAATCCAGAAAAAAAAAAAGCGCAGATTAGCATGCGGGGCTTGGATTAAATTTAGTTAGAGATAAACTTAATGATTGTTATCATATTTAAACATTATATTCCAAACGTGAAAAGGTTGGATCTGCAGTTTTAAGCGTGGGGCTGAATCTGAACACTAACGCCAGGAATCACAGCAGTAATTCAGCTGCAGATGAAGTTTGAGCTCTGGACTTCACAAGTTGCCCCTAACTCCACTTTAACCATGTGTTGTGTCTCCAGTCACAGTTTCTTAACAGTGAACGAGATTTTACCAGTGTGCGCTTTTTTATGCTTAGAGATCAGAGCTGTCACTCATTCCTTTGATCCAAGACTTTCAAAGAGATGGAGAAATTTTCTTATTTGACTCCAGGGCTTGGATTCCAACAGGGAGAGATATAAAGACAGAACAAGGAGCATTTGGATATGTAGCATTAATGCAATCAGATAACTGAGCTGTCTGATCAAACATCACCAAATTGACCATGTCATCTATTGAATTCATATACATCTTTTGTGTGGTAAATTTAATGTAATGCTACGGAATTTTATTGTAATGTTTAATAAAAAAAAATCTGTACTATTCTGGCAAAGTTCAGTTTGGGAATATTGTTTTTCCTCTGGAATTTCTTTTTATGCTAAGAAATAGCAGGCAGTACATTTCTGTTTACAAATGCTTCAGTTCAGGTATCAGGATGTAAATGTGACCTGAGTTCTGCAAGGTAAGCTTAAAGGGTCTGAACACTGCCAGGAAGTACTGGAAACATGGGAAATACAGCACCAGAATCATACCAGGTTTTAACTACTGTTAACTGTTCTCTTGGTTGTAGTGAAATTACAACACTACTAGGAATCTTTTAGGTCAGGAAAGTAGCCCCCTACTCCATAGCCGTGCTCTCCGCACATCCTGGGAGCTTCCACATCATGGGGGGGTCATTGCTGAGCAGAAGCAGCCAAGTATCAGCGCTGAAATGCATAAAAGAAATATGGGATTTTTGCCCTAAGTTCTGAATGTGTCGTTGGACTTCATGCTGTGAACTTGAAAGACAAACTTGAGAGACTAAACCTAGAAGGTTTCTCAAGAGTAACCTGACGTGTATTTAGAAGACAAGGTTCAGGTTCATCATTGCAATATCACTGAAATTAACATCATTATAATTAGTTCTCATGTTCACTGGTATACCTCAAGTCAAAAGTTTCGCTAATTAAGTGGCATGAAACGGCTGGGTGAATATCTTTAGGCAAAAGTAAACCACTTTTCATTTGTTCTAGCAACCTTTATTAGTTTGCCTAACTGCCAGTGACCTGAATGAGTAAATTAAGAAAGGATGCAATTCCATGTAACAAGGGCATGTTTAATTCAACCTTCAGCTCATACAGTTTTAACTCAAGCTGGGTGAGCTAATGTAGTATTTTGCCTGTCCAGGGCTTGCTATGATCAGTAATAAACTGGTGAAACCAAGGGGAGTTGATCTAAATGAACAAGACAGATATTTAATAAATTAGAAAAGCAAGATTAAATAATTGAGGACTCTTTGTATAACTTAAATATGAATCTGTTTGAGATCTTGGTTCAGAAAAATGCATTTAGACTATCATCCCTTTATTTTCCTGTCATTGATACTTCTACAGATCAAGGGGAATTCAGAGGCACGTATGAAACTGCTGTCAGGAAGAACAAAACCTCCAAATTACCAATAAATACATTGATATCAAGCAATCAGTGTTTCATTCATTTCTTTAACAAGATGAAAATTCAGGGCCCTGCAGTCCTTCTGTTATGATTAATACTATCACTGAAGGCTTTAACAACTGAAAGAATAGAGCAGCTATTCACCTGACACCTTCTGTGTCATTTTACAAGTTAATGTTACAATATCCTTTGCTGGTGTAATAGAATGAATGCTTCACAAAGAATTTAGTAAATGTAAAGATTTAGAAAAAGGAGATGGAGGATAAATGTGAAAATATTCTCAATCTTTTTTTTTTTTTCAATCTTTTTTTAGTATTTTCCTGTTAGTTTCCTTGTGGTATTTTGAATAGAAATGTTTTTTCTCCTATGAAAAGCATCGCATCTAATTCCAACAGTCTCTCTGGGAACCCACAATGTTTGAGACTGATTACTAAGTTGTGAAATGCTAATGTACACAGTGTTCTTTGGCTTGAACCAGACCAGCATACAGATGCAGAATCAGTGAAATTTTAAATGGAAGCCTGATGGCTGTTTTGATTTAGGACAGATAAGCACACTGCTATTTCTGTTCAGGAAAGTTTTGCTCAATATGATCACAGTAGACCGCAATGGGATTCAACACCCCTAGCTATTAATGTTAATGAATTTAACCACTCAGAAAATCACAGAATCACAGAACAGTCAGGGTTGGAAGGGACCTCTGGAGATCACTTAGTCCAACCCCCCTGCCACAGCAGGGACACCTACAGCAGTTGCACAGGACGGCGTCCAGGCGGGTTTGGAATGTCTCCAGTGTGGGAGACTCCACCACCTCTCTGGGCAGCCTGTGCCAGTGCTCTGCCACCCTCAGAGTAAAGAAGTTCCTCCTCATGTTTAGGTGGAACTTCCTGTGCTCCAGTTTGTGCTCGTTACCTCTTGTTCTGTCACTGGGCACCACTGAAAAAAGACTGTTCCCATCTACCTGGCACCCTCCCCTTAAGTATTTATAAGTATTGATAAGATCTCCCCGAGTCTTCTTTTTTCTAGACTAAAAAGCCCCAAGTCCCTGAGCCTTTCCTCATAAAAGAGATGCTCCAATCCCCTAATCATCTTAGTAGCCCTTTGCTGGACCCTCTCCAGCAGTTCCCTGTCCTTCTTGAACTGGGGAGCCCAGAACTGGACACAGTACTGCAGATGCGGCCTCACCAGGGCAGAGTAGAGGGGGAGGATGACCTCCCTTGACCTGCTGGCCACACTCTTCTTGATGCACCCAGGATGCCATTGGCCTTCTTGGTCACCAGTTGCACCTTACCACCAACATCCACTGAGTAACGCAAAAAAACAAATAAGCCATGAAGTCAAGTGCAAGATATACTCAAGCCAGTCCTCAATGAGAACAATGAGAAGTGCATAAATCTTTTTACGGTGAAACCAGAGGGAAGAAAACTGTCTTCTTCACCCTGTGTTGGCCATCCCAGTATTGAGTTGATGCCTTTGGCCTGCACGGAAAGAACCAAAACCTATCAGCAGCTTGTAAAACTAGTTTTCTGAGCTTGTAGCTTGTATGTCTCTGTCTGCTTTGACAGTATGATTGCTTACAGGAGGCCCATGCACTGTTCCTCACCTACGAGGCTATTATTAGATGCCTGAAATCAGTTGTGAGGCTGTGTTTCCTAAAGCCTACCCCACTTTACAGAGTACTTAAACGCTGCAGGGTAGAGGCTAGGGAAGTGCCAGACCTCGTATCAGGTCACCGCTGTGCTTCACTCCCTGAAGGAAACTAGGAATACAAAGAGAGGAAAGGATAGGCACTATGAGAACAGGCTCCAAGCCTGAGCAGTATCTGTCCTATTACACAACAAAAAGCCAAGTTTGAAAGTCACTGGAGCATGTAGGTTACCTGTTTTACAGACAATAGGTCTAAAAAAAGCCATTAATCTGAGATGTGTCACAAGGCATCCAGTGCCATACTCTTCTGATTTCAGGTTATGTCCCGAGCAACATTTAACTCCAGCAAAAGACCAGAGCACAAACGGTGATCCAAAAGCGCTATGCCTCCTCTTTATCCTCCTGGCTTTGATGAATACTCTTACACTGCCTCTGCTTGTTGAGTGAATTAAATTCTTTTAATCTCTGGTTGAACTGTTTCATTTCTGTTTGTTCAAGAATATGAAAATGCAACTGTGACTTGTCAGGACAAAGAATGTGCCTTTTCATTATCTCTGTTTGCTAGGTATTGGTGAGAAAGCAATGGTCACACTAAAAAAAACTTGTCAGTTCCTGTTATTAACAGACTATTTTGTTATTATTGCTGGAAAATTGTGCCAAAGTGTTGAGAAGGGAAAACGGACAATTTCATGCAAGGGCACTTATCAAGTGAGCTGCAAATGGTAAAAAGCAATAAATAGGAGCACAGTGTGTTTCTTATTCCTATGACTGCATAATAGGTCAAGCAGCCTCATCCCCAGCCAACAATTTGTTGATGCATATGCACTGCCACAATAGCTGCACTGAAATTGTATTGCTTAATAAACACTTTTCACAAATCTGTTTCACGTAAAATGTATTTGAGAGGGAACTGATTGATCTTGTGAATAGGGCTGAGTTAAGTTAATTTTGAGACTTAAAATGCTTGGTGGCATTCCAAGGAGAGTTAGATTCATGGCTTTCTCTACAATATTCTTATCTGCAGAGCAGTGCCAGAGATTTCAGAAACAGGACTCAGCTTCATCAGCAGAGAAAAATCTGTACAGGCACCGTGATGAATGCTCTTAATCAGAAAGATGTCCTGTAACAAACAGGTGTATCTTCAATTGCAAAGTCAGTGTGTTGACATTCAATTGAGACTTAGCTCTTGGATGTATAATTTCCAGTAGGTAAAAAAGCAGGGAAATCATGACAAAGATGCACATTTTCTGCCTTAGTTTATAGTTAACCGCCTGATCTTGTAAAATTTGCTGGATTGTAATAGGATTTTTTACAGCATATGCCTAGGTTGTTGAGGGTTTGAGCCCTGGAAGTATGAATCTCCATCTTTTTAAGCTTTACAGGTTTTTTTTATAACTCTGCCTAGCACATACTACAAACTCTAAACTTTCAAGAGACACATGAAAATAGCCTCGGCTGAAAAGCATGCTGTCAGATGATAGCGAGTCACAGAGAAGACTGCTGGAACGCACGGCTCGTCTACTAAATCACCCCCACATCAGGCGTGGGTACCCTGTATGAGCAGGCAGAGCTGTAAGAGCTGTTTGATCTAACTGACAGGTCCTCTTGGTTTTCTAAGTAAGGGTCTGGAGCCTCAGGTGAAGATGGAAGCAATTTGAAAACTGGAATTCCCCTCCAGAAAAAGGAGGAAAATTTGACCAAGCTCAGGAGGACTCGTGGGCACATGGTTGATTGTGCTAACAATAAAACTAAACACAGTAAAGTGGGCGCTTGTGGACATCAGCAGCGTGTGTGTTCACTTGGTTTAGACACACAGATATCTTAATGTCTCATTTAGAGTTTACCTTGGCCTTGAGGTGCGACTCTCATAGAAGAGGCAAGACCAGAGAAGGAACATGGACAACAGTGAATTTATTTGGATTTAAAGTAGAAGTAGCATGCACAGATTTGTGGCCTCTGTAACTGAAACTCTGCCATCATAGTAAGAGAGGTATCAGCAGGAGAGTGGAAAGCCGGAGCAGGGAAGGGAACACGCACAGCCCCACACCACCAGTCCTCCCATGCAACTGGATACATACAATTTCTGCGTGAATGGAATGGAAATTATTTGAAACAATTGGCGCAATGAACTAAGGATCTCAAAGCTGACACCACTGGTGGGTATTACCTGGGCAGGAGAATGGGGCAACAAAACCTGATCCTGTATCACGGAACTCAGCAGGAGCGCTTACGTTTATTTCAGTGGATGCAGGTGGTGAGAGGGAAGGCTGCTGGGGCCCCAGCAGCCTAAATCTGCCCTGACGGCTAGTGTTACCTGTGCAGGGGTGCTGGAGAAGAACAGAGGGTCCCACTTCATTGCATCCACTCAAGTTGTCCTAAACACTTCAGATCACCTCTGAACCGAAGTTATAGGAGAAAGGAGGAGAACAGACAAAGCGTTGTGCACCACTTTAGACACATTCCACTAAAAATGTACTAACAAGGCAGGTTATAATTTTATTTGCAACTGTAGTGACACGAACAAATCTTTTGAGCTTCAGTTCATTATGCATTTATAGCTTCAGGGCTTTCCATTCTGTAGAGGTGTGCTTACCTTTGTGCAAGATGAAAATTAAATGAGTTGTTTATGTCACTAAAACCTGAACACGTTGTCCCTGACAGGTGAGAGAATGTTCTCTCTACACCTTGCCAAACCACACGACTACTGCTTTTTGGTGTCAAATTATCTGACTATGCTTTACTTCTCTGTACCGTATCTCCTTTATCTTCCTGGCAGACATCTTCGCAATTTTATTAGTAGATACATAAATCAACATTGTCTTGCACGTATGGTTTCTGTGGAATGTATGCAGTACTTCTGTTTTTCTTGATAAACCATAAACATCGGCAACTGAGGTGACTTACATGTTAAATCCTTACATTTGAGCTGTAATTAGATTAAACAAGGAAACATTTCTACTGGTAATTTTTCTCAACTTCAAGTAATAATATTATAAATGTATCTACATTTATTTTAAGAACGTCTGAAAGGGTTTTTTTTGTATGGATATGTCAAACTTTAGATTTACTAAACAATATTAAAAAATGAGCTGTGTTCAAAATGTTCAAAAACAGCTGTGAGGGAGCGCAGCGAATCTCGCTGAGGAGAGCAGCTCCAGTGCGGGTAGGTCCGCACTGGGGAAAGGGATCGGAGGTGGAAAAAAGGGATTGGAGGTGGAAAAAAGGGATCGGAGGTGAAAAGGGCTGGCAAGGGGCTCTCTTTGGGGGCTTTCGAAGCCGGAGAAAGCACCCAGCTCGTCCTCGTACTCCTGCCGGAACCGGCAGCGTGAGGGAGGGCTGCTGAGGCGGCAGAGGCACCGAGCGCGTGGGCAGCCGGTGGGCGGCACATCAGGGTGGCACCCGGGAGCACCACACAAGGGCGGACCCTCCCGAGTGGGCACAGTAACCAGGCTAACGGGGTGCGACAGGTCGCACGGAAAGGTGCTGCTGCCCTACCAACGTGTTCAGGGAATCATGGTAACCACCCGGCAGAAGACCGTGGCCCCAAAGAACCGTGCGCGCACCAGCTCTGATGCTGCTTCGCAGACAGAGCTGTCGTATGAGCGTGTTACCACCCAGGCATGGGGCTGCAGGGTGTGCCCTGCTCTCACACCAGTGTCAGAAGGTAATGGTAAGCATGCCTGTGGCAGGGGTGCCCAGGTTGAGGAGCTCCTATGCTTAGTGATGGAACTCAAGGAGGAGGTAAGTAGGTTGAGGGACATCAGGGAATGTGAGAGGGAGATTAATGCATGGAGTCGTACCCTGTCACCCATTACAGAACCCCAACAGGCAGATAGAGCCACTGCTGTAGAGAACTCCTACTCCTCTCCCCGACTGGCTGAACAGGGTAGCTTAGAGGAAAGGGGACAATGGCAAGGTGTTCCTGCCCAACGCAACAGGCGCCGCAGGCACATCAGCCTGCCAACTACTATATTGTCTGAGGTCCCATTGCAGAACAAATATAGTGCTCTGCAAGAGGAACCGAGCAACAGTGAGGATGACAATCCTCCCAGTATGGAGGAGCCATCGAGGCCTCGTCGGACCACCCCCCGACTTAAAACTGCCTCAGCAAAAACCAAAATGGGTCATTGTAATAGGTGACTCAGTTCTGAAGGGCACGGAGGGCCCGATTTGTAGACTGGACCCGCTATATAGGGAGGTTTGCTGCCTCCCTGGGGCCCGGGTTGATGATGTTAAGTGGAAACTTCTTTCCCTGGTACGACAATCCAACTATTACCCCCTTTTAGTTTTTCAGGTAGGAAGTGACGACGTAATGAGAAGAACGCTGAGGGCAATGAAGAAAGATTTCAGGGCCTTGGGACGACTGGTTAAGGGATCGGGAGCACAAGTCGTGTTCTCCTCTATCCCTCCAGTTGCAGGGAATGATGAGGGGGTAAACAGGAAAGGCCAGCAGGTCAATGACTGGCTCCGAACCTGGTGCTACCAGCAAGGTTTTGGGTTCTTTGATCATGGCCTGATTTATAGAACACCAGGGCTGCTGGTAGCAGATGGGAAAAGCCTGTCTCGCAGGGGGAAGAGGGTTCTAGGCCTAGAGTTAGCGGGGCTTATCGAGAAAGCTTTAAACTAGATTGGAAGGGGGATGGGGATGTAACTGGGCTCACCAGAGAGGCACCTGAGTGTAGTAGCTCAGCACTTGTGGGGCAGGAGGTTGGAACTGTTAAGGATCAGAAGGCCCACCACCTCTCTAGGGCTACACACTCATTGGCCTCTCTGAAATGCCTATACACCAATGCACACAGCATGGGGAACAAGCAAGAGGAGTTAGAGATCTGCGTGCGGTCACAGGGCCATGATCTCATTGCAATTAATGAGACATGGTGGGATAGCTCGCGTGACTGGAACACTGTCATGGAGGGCTATGTTCTCTTTAGGAAAGATAGGCCGGCAAGGCGAGGTGGGGGAGTTGCTCTTTATGTGAAAAAGCAACTGGAATATATCGGGCTGTCCCTGGGGGCTGATGATGAGAAAGCAGAGAGCTTGTGGGTAAGGATTAAGGGGCAGGGTAACATGAGAGATGCTGTCGTGGGTGTTTATTACAGGCCACCTAATCAGGATGGGGAAGTTGATGAGGCCTTCTACAGACAGGTGAGAACCACCTCACAATCACAGGCGTTGGTTCTCATGGGGGACTTCAACTTGAATCATAGAATCATAGAATGGTTTAGGTTGGAAGGGACCTTGAAGATCATCGAGTTCCAACCCCCCTGCCACAGGCAGGGATACCTCTCACTAGACCAGGTTGCCCAAGGCCACGTCCAGCCTGGCCTTGAACACCTCCAGGGATGGGGCTTCAACAACCTCTCTGGGCAACCTGTTCCAGTGCCTCACCACCCTTAAAGTGAAAAACTTCCCTGATATCTGTTGGGAAGGCTACACAGCTAGGAATGCACAGTCCAGGAGGTTCCTCCAGTGCATTGATGATAACTTCTTGACTCAGGTGGTGGAAGAGCCCACAAGCAGAGGTGTACTACTGGACCTAGTATTGAGAAACAAAGAGGGACTGGTGGAGGATGTTAAGGTTGGGGGCAGACTTGGCTGTAGTGATCATGAGAAGATAAAGTTCAGCATTAAGTGCAGTATGCACAAAATGACACGTAGGGTTGAAATGTTGGACTTCAGGAGGGCTAACTTTGATCTCTTCAAGAAATTGATGGGAGAAATCAAATGGGAGAGGGCTCTAGAGGGTAAGGGGTCTCAAGAGAGCTGGCTGATATTCAAGCACCAGCTCCTCCAAGCTCAGGTTAGGTCATCCCGAAGAGCAAGAAATCAGGCAAGGGAAGGAGACCTGCATGGCTGAGCAGGGATCTTCAGAAAAAACTCAGGTGGAAGAAGGGAGTTTACAGGATGTGGAAAAGGGGGCTGACGACTTGGGATGAGTATAATAATGCTGTCAGGGTATGCAGGGAAGAAATGAGAAAAGCCAAGGCAGCTTTGGAATTGAACCTGGCAAGGGATGTAAAGACCAATAGGAAGGGTTTCTTTAAGTATATAGGAGACAAAAGGAGAACCAGGGAAAATGTGGGCCCGCTCTTGAACGAGATGGGTGCTGTGGTGATGGATGATGCAGAGTTGCTGAATGCCGCCTTTGCTTCTGTCTTCACTGCTTGGGCCAGCTCTCGGGAGTCCCAGACTTTGCAAGTAACAGAGAAAGTCTGGAGGAAGCAAAACTTTCCCTTGGTTGAAGAGGAACAAGTTAGAGAACAATTACGTAAACTGGACACCCACAAGTCCATGGGGCCTGATGGGATGCAGCCATGAGTGCTGAGGGAGCTATCGGAAGTCATTGCTGGGCCGCTCTCCATCATCTTTGAAAGGTCCTGGAGAACAGGGGAGGTGCCTGAGGACTGGAGGAAAGCCAATGTCACTCCAGTCTTTAAAAAGGGCAAGAAGGATGACCCGGGAAACTACAGGCCTGTCAGCCTCACCTCCATCCCTGGAAAGATGATGGAACAGCTCGTTCTGGGGGTCATCTCCAAGCATCTGGGGGAAAAGAAGGTTCTCAGAAGTAGTCAACATGGATTCACCAAGGGGAAGTCATGTCTGACTAATCTGATAGCCTTCTACGATGGCGTGACTGGATGGGTGGATGATGGGAGGGCAGTGGATGTTGTCTACCTTGACTTCAGCAAGGCTTTCGACACTGTCTCCCACATCATCCTCACAGGCAAGCTTAGGAAGTGTGGATTGGATGAATGGACAGTGGGGTGGATTGAACAGGGGCTGACAGATAGAGCTCAGAGGGTTGTGGTTAGTGGTGCAGAGTCCAGTTGGAAGCCAGTAACAAGTGGTGTCCCTCAGGGGTCAATACTGGGTCCAGTCCTGTTCAATATATTCATCAATGACCTGGATGAAGGGATAGAGTGTTCCATCAGCAAGTTTGCTGATGACACAAAACTGGGAGGGGTGGCTGACACGCTGGAAGGCTGTGCTGCCATACAGCGTGACCTGCACAGGCTGGAGAGTTGGGCAGAAAAAAACCTGATGAGGTTCAATAAAGGCAAGTGTAGGGTACTGCATCTGGGGAGGAATAACCCCATGCATCAGTACAGGTTGGGGGCTGACCTCCTGGAGAGCAGCTGTGTGGAAAGGGACCTGGGAGTCCTGGTGGACAACAGGATGACCATGAGCCAGCAATGTGCCCTGGTGGCCCAGAAGGCCAATGGCATCCTGGGGTGCATCAAGAAGAGTGTGGCTAGCAGGTCGAGGGAGGTCATCCTCCCCCTCTACTCTGCCCTGGTGAGGCCGCATCTGGAGTACTGTGTCCAGTTCTGGGCTCCCCGGTTCAAGAAGGACAGGGAACTGATGGAGGGGGTCCAGCAAAGGGCTACAAAGATGATTAGGGGACTGGAGCATCTTTCTTATGAGGAAAGGCTCAGGGACTTGGGGCTTTTTAGTCTAGAAAAAAGAAGACTCAGAGGGGATCTTATCAATAGTTATAAATACTTAAGGGGAGGGTGCCAGGTAGATGAGAATAGCCTTTTTTCAGTGGTGCCCAGTGATAGGACAAGAGGTAACGGGCACAAACTTGAGCACAGGAAGTTCCATCTAAACATGAGGAGGAACTTCTTTACTCTGAAGGTGGCAGAGCACTGGCACAGGCTGCCCAGAGAGGTTGTGGAGTCTCCCACACTGGAGACATTCAAAACCCACCTGGACGCCGTCCTGTGCAACTGCTGTAGGTGTCCCTGCTGTGGCAGGGGGGTTGGACTAGATGATCTCCAGAGGTCCCTTCCAACCCTGACGATACTGTGATACTGTAATATTATTTTGATAATTGTCCATTTCTGCCAACAAGAATTTCTGCCTGTGATGGGAAATGTCTATGAAAAGTATTTGTGAATAGAAAATCAATGTTGAATCCTAATGTTAGCAGCAATGATTACTATATTAGCTCAAGGTCATAACCATGAGAGACAAAGAACTCAGCCTTGCGTTTTTCTTGTTAAGTAAACAACAGAGATGCATTTACATAACCTATAAACCAATGAAATCAAAGAGGAATATTTTATTAATACCCCGACTGCTGTGTTTTTACAAAAGATCTCAATCATACTACTTGAAGACTTGGAAAGCTAAGATCATGAGTGCCAAAAAATGTTCATTACTGCTCCAATGATGGCCATTTTACCTTGCTTCTGTGTGACTGGAAGCTCCACTACTCTTCTTTTCTCCTTCTTCACTGACAGCCTCTGGCTAGAAACTTTGGCTCCGTTCCCTCCGCCTCTTACTCCTATTGTCCCTGAAGCAGCTCACTTTCCTCCAGACCTTTTCCAAGCCTCTACCCATCTCATTATCAGCAGCCATTCTGGTGTCTGATGTCCAGATTTCTTCCTCAGACCCCGTAGTCAGATTTCCGCTGTCCTTCACGCTTCAAATTGCTAAAATAATGCTTTATTTATCCTACTGTTTTCTACCAGGGTATTTATTAGTGTCAAGCCAATTCCTGTTAGTTGGACTTTGCTATTTTGGGTTACAGTCATGGTCCTCCAAGCTGTAAAATAAATGGTCAAAAGAATGAATGGGGGAAACCAAATTTGTTTTTTTTTCCTTATTATGAAGCCTAATCCAAGATTTCTTGTAATTATTATAGGAGAAAATTAAATAAAAGCACAGTTGTTGAGTAAAGAACATATCTGAGTAACCTTTCCAGTGAACAGTTGATCATTCTGAAGCTATTAGCAATTTTTTGACTCATTTGGCCATTATCTGCGAAAATAAAAATAAAAAATCCAGAAAAGCTAAATGTCAAATATTGGGGGGTTTTTTTGAATGAACCCCTTGCATTTTTGGCTGGATTTGCAAGTAGACAAGAAAAGCAAAGGATGAAGATTTGTTTTATCACATTTATTTCCTCAGTCCTATGCTCTCAGCTTACCTTAGAATCCAGGAAGCAGTCTGTGTATGGTTAAATGGTATTTAAAGTTGAAGTTGTTATACTGCGTTCAGATTAACTTCTAACTCTAACGAAAGGCTCTTTGCTCTAGAACTTAAATCTTCCACTTCTGAGGTAGGAGAGCTTACCCTAACCAAGATACCAACAAATATTTCAGAAATCTATGGTAAGTAAGTGTAACACTTCGACAAGAAGGAATGGCATAAAAGAAAAAAAGAATTTAAGGTGAGATCTTGTATGTCGTGTATGTACAGCTCCCTAAAGGCTTCACATCTAAGACATGGTACTTGTCAAACTGTTCACAAAGCAAAACAAAGACATTTTTGTGTCAAACAAAATATTACAGTGACTCTCAGTTTTGAACCATCAAATTTCCAAAAATTTCTGCAACAAAACTTACTTTCCGTTTGACTTAAACCACAGTTATTCACAGAGCGCTTAAAGGAGAGAAAACTGTTGAAGTCTTTGTTCCGTTACCAACTCCCAGTTGCTATATAATAGATCTGTTTACACACTAATTTTGCAACTTGCGTTGGGTCAAATAAAATGGCATTCTTGCTCATATATTTAATCTAGTGTGTCTGAAAGAGCTATGAAAACAGAGCAAGACAAAAGGGTTAGGTTCCATGGCCACCAAGAACAACACGATGTTAAATACAGACATGCCTGTTACACATGGCATCCTGGTAAATAATATTAATGACTTCTTATTTACTTTAAGTAAATTATTTACTGATCTTTCTTTACAAAGAGCTTTTCAAGCTAGTAAGCCCAAGTTTCTGTGGATGAAATGAGTGATGAAAACTTCTACAAGGTGAAAGACTTGGATGAGTTGAAACTCATCTGAACTGATCAGCTAGGTTCTGATACACCTTGTCAGTACCTGCCGCTTCATTTGAAAAAATCAAATATTTGGCGTTTCTTGATTTCTTTGAGAAATTCAGCATTTCAGAAATCAGCACTGACCATATCAGCACGTAAGATGTTTGTGGGCATGACCTGTTTGACAGATTTTGGTCTTTTTGCCTTTGCGTAATTTCTTATACTTGCATTGTAATTTCAAAATAAGAGGGATAAGAAAGAATGTCCTTGCATGGAAGAACAATTGGTGAATAGATAGAAAGGGAAGGTGTGAAGGGAAGTCATCAGTGAAGGTCTGTAGTAAATCATTGGGATTTTTTTGTCCAGCAACAGCCTGGAAAGGGAGGGGAGCAATGAGATGTGATAGTTTGCTGTTATATGAAAGTATTCAGAGTAGTGAGGATGAGAGAAGGTGTTAGAAATCAGGCCAGAAAGACCTTATGAGACTGAGTGAGTGGTCAATAAAATGACAGCAAATATCAGTGCAGATAAATGACCCACATAGGAAAAAAAAAAACAGACATGGCTTCAAATATGGGTAAGTGGACTCTGAGCTCGAAGTTGCCACTCAGGAGCAAGATCTCCTTCCCATCATAGGCAGTTCCATAAAAGCACCAACTTAATGCACTGTATCATCTTTGAGCCACCAAGTTCAGGTTTTACCACATCCAGTCCTTGAGTGGTACTATATAGAGTTTAAACCACCAGCTTACATAAAAAAGCCTGACGGCTTCCTAATATTCATCTTGAATGACGCAAGTTCATATAGCAAATTTGACATGATTTAGCCTAAAAAACACACTCAAGTTTTACAGCTTGTGCAGGAAGGAAATGAGATTTAACCTTTTATTCTGATTCTTAATGTTCAACTCTGTCAGCAGTTCATTCATGCACCACTTAGGGGGCTGAGCCTGCAAACTGGTGAGCCGCTTTAGCTCCCACTGAACAAACCCTAATGAGATTACTCAGCTTCCAGGACATGCTAAGCTCCGTGGAGAAAGGGCCCAGAAGAAACAGAATAGTATTTCCTATTTTTCCCCCCCTTCATGAATCAGTTGAAAGTACCCAGGCTAAAGAGTCTAATTTAAGATATGAAGGAGTTTTAAGGGGGATTTCAATAAGGGGACAGTAGCTAAAAATGCACAGACAAAAAGGAGATGAGACGGTGGTGCTAATATATATTTATTTCTTTCAAAAGACAAGTAGTTCCAGGTACTGAAAATTCTTAGCAGAACTCTTGGCAAAATAAACAGAGATTCTACATCAGCAAATGAATGAAATTAAGAAAACTTTCCAGGGTTTGTTTGGTTTTTTTGGCTCTGATAACTTTTTTCTTTTACTTTCAACAAATCAGGAGAAAAACTTTTATTAATGAGTATGAATTAATCCAGCAGACAAAATAATTGAAAATTTAACAGGAAAATAATGCCCTCAGTTACACACGCAGCAACGATTTGCCAGATAACATAGACTCACACTTCCCCAAATAACAGCAGAATCTGACCCTGGTGTCTGTGTCCCTACGGTTCAGAACATCCTAAGACAGTCATAGCGGATCAGCTCCACTAAATCATCACACCAACCGATCAGTCACCTATTGCATGCACCTCTACTGTTACACACAGCTGGGTAAAAAATACGCTTTCCTACCCCTATCATCCAAATGCCTACTCCCACTGTGTGATGCGTGTCACATCCAAACGTCCTGCCCGAAATCGTAAAGCTACAGTAAATATCCCTGCAGCGGCTGGGCTTTGCCGGTTTCCCCGTTCTGCAGAGGGCAATGGCCAACGGCTCTACGCCCGGATCGTTCCGGTGGGCAGCTTCCCCTGCACTCACCCGACCCGACAAACGCAAGGAGCCCAACAGAAAGCTGAGAAAGTTACCACGCAGGACGGCTTGCCACGCTGTGTGCTGGCCAGTCCTATAAATCAGCATCATTTAATTTTTCAAACTGTTTTCAAATGTTAATAACAATGTAGAAAACACTCAAGTGGGTTTCTGGGGAATGTTATTTTCTGCACAGGAGGGAAAAGAGACTTCCTCACCTTTTTGTTCCTCTTTGTCCATATTCACGTGGCTTCAATGCACGTGGCCTCTTAGTTTTGTCTTCCAACACAGTCAAAAAAACAGTAAGACAGACCAATCCATGTAAAGGAAATAAAATTCAGTAATATTGCATCCTAACAAATGTGAAATAAAACGACGGATGCAAGACATTTCAAAACGGCAGCTTTTAATGAAGTAGTTCGCACAGGTTAAATTCTTGTCATAAGACCTCTCACTTCTCATGCTTATCTTGAAAACTCTTTACGGAAACAGTACTGTGCATTCAGTTGATTCAACAGTGGCTTGGTACCAAACCACAAAACTGCCTTTATGTTCATGTCTTTATTTCTTTTAACACATGTATGCCACAGGGATGAAAAGATGCTGCTTGACTCTTTTATTTTTAATTTACTGGTCCAGATGATGAGCTGTTAGAAGATGCAAATCTCCTCAAAGCATATTTCATTTTGCAAAGCAAGATGCTTCATTCGTACTTGTGCTGTATGTATAGAGAGGTACATGATACATACAAGTTTAGCAGTGTCAATAAACAATATTAAAAGAGGCTTTTTCTTAGTTCCAGAGAATCCTAAATCACATGCTTGCAGCAAAGAGTAGTCAGATACACCCCCCAGTGGGTGCTCAATACTCAGAAATGGTGTACATTTGAATTCAGGATACAGAAGACTTCCCCCCCCACTGCTTCGCATCTGGCTCAGGAGCCTACCATCAGAAGCAGCGCTGCTCAAAATCGTTCTTATGCACAGGTAACCAGGAAGCTGAAGACTGCGATTTTAAAACACCTCTCTCTGCCCAAGCCAGCAGTGTAGTGCTTTACAATATGGAGTTTAGATCACCAGAAAAAGAATTTTTAAATCCTCATCAGCATCTCTCTGCTGCTTCATGATGATTCAAGTTGAAAATTTGTAATGATTTCATATAACCATCAGGCATTTGAACAGGAAAGCTACTCATCTTTCTCAAGTCTTTTTTCTTTGTTCATATAAATCTGAAGATATTATTTTAATATTTATCCATTCAGATACTTGTGAATGATTTGGTCTCTCAATTTAAAAGCATGCTTTTGATGAATTTAGACATACTCAGGTTTATACTAGAAGCACTTAATCCTTTACTTCTCATACAAAAAGAAAACTTATTGCCTTTAAAAGTGCAACTTGATTTCCATCACCTTCCTCTTCAAGCCAGTCCTGTTCACAACTAATCTGCCGGCTCTGAATTCTCTCAGTACTTTCTGTTTCTCAGTGCCAAGACCCAAATATAACCGCAGGAAGAACCCGAATTCATAAAGCCTGGTAAGAAGAATTGATTTTTTTTTCCGATCTTCAGTAGCAAAATAATATTCACCTGAATAATATTCAGCTGAAGGTGAAATAATATTCACCTTCACTTTGAAGGTGAAAGAGTAGTACACAGAAACGACAATGACATTGGGCAGTAATTTCCAGTTGGTTCTTTTAAAAAGAGCCGCCGTAACTATTTGGACAAAACAAAATAAACAGCACAAAAAACTCCTTTCCATCTATATTGTAGCTTGTACAGTGCCCTATTGATCCACACAACCTATTAATCATGTATTCCTCCCTTTCATCAGGAAGGACTCAAGATTTCTTTGAACTCCTGCGTGCAAAGTTTACCCAGCCTACTTGGCTTGCTTTGTAATTAATTGCTGCTGTTGCAATTGCAGCAGCGTTGCTGGAGCACGTAGCAGCTCCAAACCAGAAAGGTGTCTTTGTCCTATCAGCAAACTAACTCTCAAAATTTTCTAGTCCTGATGCACGCCGATGGCATGGAGTGGCAGGTTGGTTGCACAGATTCGCAGCTCGGTTTGATTAGATATCTGCTAATATTGATACCAGACAGGGATCTGGCTAACATCCACGTTTCGGCAGGGATAACAAGCATTGGCTTGTGTGTGCTTCAGTGGAGCTTGTTCCCAAAAAACTCCGAGACCTCACAGTTTGTAAAAACGTGGATGTGATAAGATTTTGTACTGAGCTTTACTAAATGTACAGCCAAGCAAACCCAAACCCCTGGTTACTTCGGTTTTGTGCAGTCCCACTGCAGAATTGAGTCTGAACTTCCGACTTCCCCAGGTAAGGGCAGTCGTACCTGTGGCAGATGCTTGTGGGAGGTGCCAGGCAGCATCGTACTGGAGAAAGGACCCACTGAAGGTCATCACAGATTTTAACTGAATCATGGGGGATTTTACCATTTTCCCTCATTAAGAAGAATTTAAAGATTGCCCGTAACAGCACTGATGTAACAGGAACAAAGTTTATGGAGAAAAAGTAGATTTCTGACCAGGTTATGGCTGATTTATTTGTTGATGATTGGAGTAATTTCAAGACTTTTTTTTTTTTTTTTTAATAAAAATTAAAAGCCTGATCCAATTATGTGTTTCAAGACTGAATAGAAGCTGAGGTTGAGACAGCTAAAACATTGCAAGAGCATGGTGTAGAGCATTACTGCCCTGCAACTTTCAACTGCAAATGAAAACTCAGCACCTTTTTGGGGGCCATTCCTGTATTTTTGGGATTTCCAGTCCTGTAACTGCTGGTATTTTGATGCAGTTAGAAACAAGAGTGTAGGTTACATCTAGTTTTTAAGGTCATCGCGGAGTTTACAAGACTTAATGCTGTTTGGGGAATTAAACAAGGTTTTAAAAAAAAACCCAACAAACAAAACAAAGCTAGAAGGGGAACGTGCCCGCAGCTTCTTTCCCCAGAGGCCGGGATTGGTGCGAAGGTCCCGTCCCGGCAACCCTCGGGGAACGCACCGCATACACACGCGTGCCGTTGCCAGGGTGGATCTCGGCATTTTGCTGTGGCTTTGTTAATTGCTTATGCGACTCCTGGAGAATCCCCGGAGGGAAGGGCTCGGCCCGGCGGCGGGAGATGGCTGCGGGGCCCCCCAGGGCCCGCCGGGAGCCACGGCCGCCGCCTCACAGCGCCTCACGGCACCGCGCCCTCACGCCCGCCGCGGCCCGAACCAATGCCCCCGGCCCGCAGGGGGGGCTGCGGGCGGCAGGCGCGGGCAGGCAGGGGCAGCTGGGCAGGCGGAACCTTCCCGCTCCGCCCCCCGGCCGGAGGACAGAAGGTGGCGGCGTCCCTTCCCGAAGCCAACGGTCCGCAGCCGCGGCCCGGCAGGTGGGCCTGTGTGGCGGTGAACCGCCCGGCCCGCCCAGGGCCGCGGCCCGCCCGGGCAGGCCAGAGCCGAGCCGCTCGCTGGCGGGTAAGGGCTAGCGGGGCGGGCGGGTCCGCCGGCAGCGGGGGGGTGGTGGTGGTGGGGTCCCGTTCCCCTGCTCGGCACGGGGCGGGGGGGCCGTGGGTAACTCCAGCCGCGGCAGCGGGGCTCCAGTGCTCGGGCTGCCCCCGGGGGAGCCCCTCAGGCCCGGCGGCCGCTGGCGGGGGCCGCCTCTCCCGTAGCGCCCGGCGGCGCCGTCCCCGGAGGGAGAAGCGAGCGGGAGAAACCCTGTCAGGAAGAAAAAGGCCCCTCGGGTGACCGCTGAGGGGAAGGGGGTTGGAAGTCGGCCCGTCCGTGCCTGTGTGGGTTTCGGGGGGTTGGTTGGTTTTTTAAGGCCTTGCAGCCCAGTGCTTCAAGAAACCCTTTTCATGTTTATACACGGTTTTTCTGTGTGGCTGTACCTATAGAATCATAGAATCATCTAGGTTGGAAGGGACCTTTAAGATCATAGAGTCCAACCATCAGCCTAACACTGCCAAAACCACCACTAAACCATGTCCCTAAACACCACGTCCCTACATCTTTTAAATCTCTCCAGGAATGGCAATTCCACCACTTCCCTGGGCAGCCTGTTCCAACGCTCAATAACCCTTTTGGTGAAGAAATTTTTCCTAATATCCAATCTAAACCTACCCTGGCACAACTCGAGGCCGTTTCGTCTTGTCCTATCGCTTGTGACTTGGGAGCAGACCCCCACCTCGCTGCAGCCTCCTTTCAGATAGTTGTAGGGAGCGATAAGGTCTCCCCTGAGCCTCCTTTTAAGTTGGCATGGACCGTTTTTCATAAATAAAGCAGAGTTGCAGAATGGTCTTGTGACTGACCTCTCTTCCTCACTTTCACTAATCTTCCCTTCCCTCCAGCTTAGTCAACTGAAGTTGGGGATAGTAGAAGCTTTGCAATCCGCCGAAGCTCTGTATCAGACAGTCGCGGTGATGTTAGAAAGCAAGTGCAGTCATGTATACCCATAAAATTAATAAGACAAAAACTACAGTATATGGCTGTCAAGGATTTACTGTTTGTTGGTGTATGAGGAGCCATGTCCCTGCTCACAGAGCCACTTGTCATGGATTCCTCTTAATGTGAATTATCACTGGGTGGCCAGGCTGCCTGCCACACTTGATACAACACAAATGCTGTGGGGTTGTTTATTGTTTATGTCTTTTCCTGAATTCTGCAATGCTAGAGGCTACTGAAAAAGGTGATACCTGAAGAAATAGGAAAAATGTATGTATTGGTATATAAACAGAGGAATTAATGACTTTGATGGGGGTGTGTGTGTGGAAATCCTTTACTATGCTGTGTAGTGAATAGATGTCATAGTTCTATTCACTTGGGTTCCTTAGGTCAGAGTTGAAGCCATCCTTCAAGCTGAGTGTTTATGATATGCTGGTTAACTTCCACTTTAAATGAAGTGTCGTGTAAACTGGAAACATTTTTTATTTGCTATTCATTTTGATCTATATTGTATGCCACAAATACTCTGTTTGTCTAGTGCTGTTAGTTCATAATGGCAAAACCATACAGTCTATGGACAGCTTCACTTGAAAGTGAGAACATCCGAATAAATTAAATCCAATTTTTCTTCAATTCCATTGGCAAGCATACTGGCTAAAAGGGTAGTATATCTCTGATATTGGGAAGCAATGACTAAAACTCTCTTACAGATTGAAACGTGCTGGTCTTAAGACAGTTCTCTTTGGCGGGCATCCTGTGAGGGTACCTGATGGACACCTCATGTATTGCTGTTTCCCAAATGGCTGAGGGAGTGAGAAAAGGATTACCTCAAACATCTTGTTCAAGAGGTTTCTCAGAGCATGAGCATAACCTCTCCTCTCTCATCCATGTTCTCTTCGGGTGCTCTTCAAGTGGCTTTCCTGTGGGCTTAGTCGTAGGTGTGTCGAACTCTTCAAATGTAGAGCCTGCTAGATCAGGTGAGAGCTCTGCTCAGTTTTTTCGAAACAATGTAGAAAAAACCATCCTTCCTCCGCTGTGAATGCCTCCAGACCCCTTACCTTGCGCTGCCTGGCTGTCAGGCAATATAGTTCCGTTTAGTTCCCCAGCCCTCCTCTCTCGTTTCCACTCTACTGTTTGAAGTCATCAGTCTTCTTAACTTTATTGCTGTTGTTTGTACTTGAATAACAGCAACTTGTGTTACGGGAGTCTGTCTGCTGCTGATTTTTACATCCCTTTGCACAGATAACGTACACAAGAAGCACCCCCTTTGCCTTGTGATGCTATTGGTATTGCTTGTTGAACTGTTGCGCTGACAGTGAGCTGTCCTGATCATTGTCATCAGTTTAGTGGATTATGATGTGTTAGCAGAAGTGGGGAGATACTTTCTTGCCTGTTTTCTGTGCTTTCACAACCAATGTCCTGAGATAGGTGCTTGCTGTTTTCAACACAAACTGTAGGTGTCATGGTGGACAGCTGTCCAGTAGCTGTCCATTAAATTTTAGTCACAGGTGTCTTCACCTTCTTCTGCATACTACTCTAACTTGCAAATCTGGTCAAGCTTAAGGAGAACAATGTGGAAGTATATTGGCAAGAACTTGGGAGCTTAATTGCAACAGCGAGTTTTTGCTTTGTAGATGAGGCAGTGGTACCACTAGTCAGCCAGACCACCGAGAATATGTATGTATTTTTAACATTGAATCAGTGTACTAAAACTGTGTGGAGAGATGCTGGATTTGGGTCCAGATCAGACTGGTTTAACATTTGTAGGACTCAGGAATATTGTAAACTTTGTTGGATTTTGGTGGATTTTTTTTTTTTCCTTGTATCCTCACATTCTTTCTTCATCTCTGTTCATCAATGCCTTAACACAACAAATTCATGTTTCATTTGAAGATTTTGTTAACTATGCAATGGAAAAAATCTTTTTTTTGAACTTTGAAGGCTGTCCTCTCTTTTAGGAGAATGATGGCCTCCTTGGGACCTTGAGGGTTTTTTTTCCCTTCAGCCAAGGGATTCGCTTGATTTTCAGCTCATTTCTTCCATAGACAAAGGCAGGGTCTTTGCTCCCTTCTCTAGTTCTTCCTAGCTGAGCTTCATATTAATCAAGATTGACACAGAGTTCAGTAATCCAAGCTATGATTTACAGTGTTGCAACCATGCAGTGTGGCTGCACAGGGCAGAGCACTGTCGTCCCATCTTTATTAAGATGACATTTGTCTTTGGGGAAAGTGTATTCATCACATCATCTCAATAGTAGTGTGTCTTGCAGGTCAGCAAAAACGGCTTTGGCAAAGAAGTCACATACAGTAATCAGGAACCTTACAAGACTTGAAAGTCCTGACACCACAAACATTCGTTCACTTGCTACGTGTTCAAAAAAGGAATATTTTGGGTTCAGCTGGAGAAGGGGTGTGAGCTCCAGGTCCCTGTTTGATGCTGTCCTTGTTTTTGTGAAGTCATACGCATGTCTTCTGGTCAAATTAGTGTAACACATCCTGAAGCATTTATGATTTTTTTTCCCCTTTCTAAGCACAAGAGTTTCAGTTTGGTTTAGGTAATCTGGTACTTTATTCTAGTGAAGAACAGTGTGTTCTTTTGATAGCGCTGCTTGTTCTGTTTCAATATGCCTTCATAAAATAAATTTACATTTGCTCCATGGATCCCTCAGTGCTGCATTTAACGCTAGGAATGTTGGTGCTTGAATCCTACCAGAAGCAGCTGTTTCTCCGAGGCCCGGGAGCTCAGTAAAGAGACAGTAAAAGTTGCTTCTACAGCATTAGCAGCGTTTATTTTTTTCGGGAGCAAATCCTGGGAAAGGAGAATGAGATGTGGCCTTCTCCAGATGAGGTGCCAGAATTCAGGAAGCAATGCTGGTCGGTTGTCTGGAGCGGGCTGGGCTGGGTGGACACTGACTTGTTCCAGTCTTTGAGAGGGGAGGGGTGGGCTGAGTGTCATCCGTGTTGGGGAAAGAGAGTTTGTACAGGGGAATGCTGGCTCAGCGTGGGGCATTTCGCGGCTGCCCGCTGGAGAACTAACAGCTTGTGTTCCTCCTTTCCCCTCCAGCCCTGTGTGCTGCCATCTTCCTTCGCCATTGTGTTTTGTGTGATGGGGGCAGGAAAGGGGAGAGGAAAAAAGGACGCTGAGCAAGTCCGTCTGAGCCGGGGAGAAGAGGTGTATAATTTATCCTGAGGAATATGTGGGAGCATAGGGAAAGAGAATGGTTGTACTGAACTAAATTATGTGGCAAAAGAGAAGATGCTTTCTGTTTGGTCAGAGTATCAGCTTCTATTTTGGATTTTTAGACTGGCAAAAAGAATAAATTCTGCTATTCTGTACTGTTAATCCTAAAATATCCAGAACTATTTGTCAGCACCAGATCCATGCCTATCTTTCTGTGCTACAACTGCTAAATTATTCACGGTTCTCTTGTATTATTCATAGAATCACAGAATTGTATAGGTTGGAAGGGACCTTGAAGATCATTGAGTCCAACCATCAACCTGACGCTGCCAAAACCACCACTAAACGATGTCCCTCAACACCACATCTACCCGTCTTTTAAATACCTCCAGGAATGGCAATTCCACCACTTCCCCGGGCAGCCTGTTCCAATGCTTGACAACCCTTTCTGTGAAGAATTTTTTCCTAATATCCAATCTAAACCTCCCCTGGTGTAACTTGAGGCCATTTCCTCTTGCCCTATCACTTGTGACTTGGGAGAAAAGACCAGTCTCCACCTCGCTACACCCTCCTTTCAGGCAGTTGTAGAGAGTGATAAGGTCTCCCCTCAGCTTCCTTTTCTCCAGGCCAAAAAAACCCAGTTCCCTCAGCTGCTCCTCATAACACTTGTGCTCCAAACCCCTTACCAGCTTCATTGCCCTTCTCTGGACACGCTCCAGCACCTCAATGTCTTTCTTGTAGTGAGGGGCCCAAAACTGAACACAGTACTCAAGGTGCAGCCTCACCAGTGTCCGGTACAGGGGGACAATCTCTTCCCTAGTCCGGCTCACCACACTGTTCCTGATATAAGCCATGATGCTGTTGGCCGCCTTCTCCAGATAGGAAAACTACTTTGGAGTTTGTTTGTTTTTTTTTTTTTTAAATCTTTCTTCTGTGACTAAATTTGTCTTGGCTTGGATAGCCCTCTTCTGAACATTTAACCTGACTTCTAAGCCTCCAAGCATTGTCGTAAACACATGTTATAGCAACCTGAGCAAGTAGGGTAAATCCAAGCCCTGTGGTGGATATATTTTAGGTTTTAGGTGGAACTTAAGCAAATATTTTTGCATTCAACTAATACTGGGGCTTTTTATTTTTCTTTTTCCTGAAGCCCTATTCCACCTCTGGGGAAGGTAATTTTTATTTTACTGTTTATGTAAGATGTGTAGAAAATTTAAGAAATGCACATGGGCTTATGGTGAGTTGGATGTCTTCAGGGACTGTCAGAATGGATTTCCTGCATTTAAAATTGTGCTGTTTAGGTAATACATTAAATACGTTACTATCACTTAGTTGATCTCTATTATCCATTTTTAGGAACAGATATGCAGTTTAGCGGACAAGCATGTGGAATTCACTGCAACTCTTTTCAAGATGGTTCTTCTTTGGAAGAGACAATGTCTGCTTTGAAATTTCTGTAGTGTCTTTTTGTTAAAGGAGAATTCCTAGTAAGAGATACTATTCTGTCTGCAATAATAATGCTTCTTACTAGACACAGAGAATCAAATCTCTGCATATAGTCTGCTTAGGACCATTTATTGTAAAGCACTGGCCTCTTTGAAACAAGTAACCAGTCTTTGTATCTGCATTAGTGAAAATAAATAAGGTAAGAAAACTATTGTAAATACTTCTCTACTATATGTAAGATGATAGACATATAGAAGTATAGAAAATATACGTATATACATATTTGCAGGACTAGAGGGTCAAAAGGAAAACAAATTCTATTGAAAATCTGAAAACGAAGGGAAAAGTATATTCTAGTGGAAGAAAATGTCATAATTCACTACAAACTTTGTTTTTTGCAGAGGCAGCAGGATTGTGACTTGCACTTACGCAATCAGCAACTGGAAAAATGCCAGGTTCTAAAAGTAACTTGGTGTCTTTACATGAGGATGTTACAAATGATACTTCAGACTTGAGTGAAATGAAAACTCCAGATGAAAAAGGATCTGTTGAAAAAAGAACAATGACTCTGATTGAGAAGAATGGCTATCATGACTGCGTATACATAAACGCAGCTAAGATTTTTCAAGGCATTCATAGTGAAAAGCGTAAGGATAGAATATTGGTGCGGTATGGTGATGACTCAGTATCTCCCATGCTGACTTTTAAAGATGAGTATTCCCAGCGTGTATCTTACGAACTGGCTTTCAGTGCTCTGAAATGTAAGTACAAACTTTTCCAAGAATTGCCAACAGAAATGATGCAGCAGAGAAAATACAGAAAAACAAAGTGTTTAGTTTCTGCCTGACAGCAGAGATCTGGGGAATTTTTTGTTAAACTACAGGTTACTACTAAACTCATACTCCTCAAATATTTAAATATATCTAAGTGTTGTTAGCATTTTGTGAAATCAATCATTTAAACTCTGTACTTTTTCATGTAAAGGAATGATACTTATTTAGAGTTGCTACTGTTTGTGATTGAATTTGCCCTTAATTTTCATGATGTTTAAACTTTCAGCTTTTTCTTTAGTGATTTATAAGTTTTTCTTTTTCTTCCGTAGATTTCATAGTGTAACTTGTCAATATTCTGTTTTTTTGCAGATCAAGATCTTCTTGAAGAAATATTGTTAGATAGTTGTGCTTACCCGTGCCAGTCAATAGTAAGTGAACATTTTGGTGAGGAAATAAATTTTTTGTTTTCTGAGTTGATGTAATTGGAATCTTTTCTGAGTATTCCAAGAAAGAAGGTGGGAGAGTGAACTGCTTACTGCAGTGTAATACTTGATGTGATGTTGTCCATGAGGCAGTCCATGTCCATGTGCTTTCCTTCCAGCTGTGTCCCCTTTTGAGTGGGGAAAAAACTCACGTTCCCTTCCTGTCCCTGGGAGTTGTAAAGCATGGAGCGAACCCCATCAGACAAAAGACTGCACTGAACCCATGTTTCATTTCCTGGGCAAACTGTATTCTATACAAATATGGTACTCGTGCTGGCAAAAATTGGGCCAGCTTACTCTCTCAGCATGCTTTCCTGCTTTGACATGAAAAGAAAATCTAGAGCTGGCAGAGTAACCTGCTGTTCCTTCTGGTTTAGTCTTCGATGCTTTTGAAAATTACAAGATGAATTTGAACTGATGTTATTTGTGGAGATTGATGTGAGCAGGCAAATGATCTAACAGATTTGATTTTTGGCTTGTTTTTGTAAGGAAGTAAGACTTATGTGGTACCATTTTGTGTTTGGTGCTATTTCCCTAATAATTTGAGTTTTCTAGCTAATTTCAGTCATATTTGTGAGAAGGTAGGAATTTTCAAAGGCATAAGAACTGTAAGAATTTCATGAAAAGAGGTAGACAGAAGTAAGTGCAGTGCTGTTAACTACTGTCCCTAAGAAGGAGGTGCTCCCTGTTTTAAACATTTAGACATGGGAAGAAGATTTTACATATGTCCTAACTGCAGAATGGTTATTATAACAGAGCTTATCGGTTGTTATATGCCGAAGAATCCCACAAGAGACAAATTGATAGATGCGTGTGTTAGTTTAGCTATTCAAGGAACTACTTTATGAGGAGAAAATAATTTCAAAGTTTAAATTCTGATAACATTAAAAGTTGTTAAGATGTGTGTTAAGATCTGTGTGTATGGAGGATGTTTTTAATTTTGATAAGCTAAATAACTTTTGTGTTTTTGAGTTTCTAAAAAATTCTTCAGTGTTTTACTAACTCTCCATGAGGAATTACTTTCATATTGTTAAAAAAAAGTGTTTCAATCATTTTAATTCCTCTTACATGGGAAACTGCTGTTTGATATGGCTCTTTTGGAAGAAGTAAGGCATGCTTTGTGTCACTTTGTCTATCCAGTTGCTTTTCTGTTGCAGCCAGATGAATTAACCAGCTTGCTTGTTGTGATGCTTTATGACCTGCAAGAGCGAAAGTTTCAAGCACGAGAGATTTTTGATGAAGAGGAACCTGTAGCAGAAGTTCAGAAAATAGAGCGTTATCTATACAGGTGTACACGCTAAGAACTTTTTGTTGATACATATTAGCAGAAATACAAATTTGTGTAACTGGTACCTTTTCTTTGTAATTGTCAATATTACAGATGTCTTTCAGCTTCAAATTTTGTGGGCTTTGTTTTTATTTTTAATGAGAGCCTAGTTTGAAGGGAAACTTTCGTGTTCCTATAGTTAAAAATGCAGCTAACAAACGTATTTATGTTGCGGATTGTTTTGCTAGAAAAGGTATCTTATTTTGGAGTCGTTGAAACTTTTTTCATACAATTTTAGAAAATAAATGAAATAATAGTAAACATTCATGAGTATGAGTGTAGTAGAATCAAGAGATCATGAAGTGGAATAACACCTGTTTATTTAGCAATACTGTTACTATGGAACTTTGTTAAATATTATTTTAAGTAATTAGAACAAAAAAAAAAGAGGATATGTAAAGTAAACATTTTAAGTAGTATTCAAGTATTTCTTTCTTCAGTCTGTTGATAAACTCAACAGGCATTTGTTGGACAAAATTGTGTTGCTGCTGGATTTAGAATAGCCCAAAAAATTCATTAATATCATAAGTGCAAGGTATTCCTGGAGGGCAGTAAGTAATATACCTTGACATCTGAAGTAGCTCACCAGCAATTTTTATTTGCTTTGAAGTATCACGTATCAAAATTATGCATAAGGCTTGTGGAAAGAAAAGACTGGGATTATTTCCTCTGAGATTTTCAGGTAATAATAATAATAAAACTGAGTCCCGGTTGCCATCATACTTGTGTTGTTTCTGTATGCGTTTAGAGGTCAGCTTTCATCAAGTGCTCGTTCTGCATATACATGTATTTATATCGTCAAACATACAAAAAAATCTGATGAATGTATTCCACCGGTTGCGGCTCCAAAACATATTTGCTTTTTTTTTTTAAGCTGTCTGAGAAAATTGATGTATTTGAGAGTCATCTGTCATAATTCCAGTCCCGTGTGCATTTAAGTGAAACAATCTCAGCTACGCACTACACCTTGCATCTACCGTTGTCGGGGGTACAAAATGTCCTATAACTGTGTATTTTCTGTAGCAGCCTGCAAAATGAGGCCTCACTTTTGGTTTTGATTTCCGAGCAAGATAGTATTGTAATATAAATGTTTATTGCAATATTTCTATGAGTATTTCTAAAACTTATTAAACTTGTGATTATGTTGTTATAGTTTTAGGACCAAGTTGGCAGCTGCACTAGCAAGGTGTCGCATCAAACATGGTGCTCTTTCAATTGAGTACATCCTGCCAGAAACCATACGGAAGCAGGAACAAAGGGCTTCTGCTTTACCTTTATGTGTTTGGATAAACACATTTAAAATCAGGTAAGGTCTTTAAAGTATCATCTAATATTCATGTTTTTGCATGTGAAGTGATACAGTTTACTACACACTTGTTTTAGAATTTCCAGGTTATATTATTACCAGTAATTTAAGTTTCTTATAGTAAATTCTGCTTGGTCCAGTGATACTGCATTATGTTTGTTTGTAGTTTTTATATATTGCAGTAATGGTATTCATAAACTCTAACAAAGTTGTGAAACAGTTTTCCTTACTATTTTGTTGCTTGTGTGGATCTTTCACCAAAGAAACGAGGAAATAAAGTTAGAAAAAACTATATGGGTGGGTAAACTCTGTGATGAAAAATAAAGAGAAAACTTCTTTAAAAGTTGTATTTGCCATAAAAGTTGCCATAACATTGGCAAAGGGTGTTAACAAAGGTACAATGCTTAGTACTGTTGTTTAGTCTGCAAGGATAGTGTAAACTTGAAATAAAAATACACTTTTTAAAATCTTTATATTCAGAGGGCTACTAGATATGTAACACTGGTGTTCCCAGTTCTGTACTAACTGACATATGAACCATACCACCTTACCCTGTTACCTATTTTGTTAGACAGGCAATCCATTTTATTATGTTTTCAGTAATTTTGTTTTCATACTCTTGTCTTAGACCAGTGTTCTGTGCTTAGGTTATCGGCTCTAAAAGATAGAGAAGGTGTCTTACTTTGGTTGTGATTTTGACTGAACTAAAAGCTGCTGCACTGATCCTATGTTTAATGTACCATATAAGCTTATGGCACTGTCTGAAACTGCGTTTCAACACACAAGTCTTGGTGTTGACCTTTAAATTGGTTGGTGTTACCTTTAAATCTTTATGATATTTGAATTGCAAACCTCGGCATTTATGCCTTCATTACATTTACACAAGGATTATTTCAGTTATCAGCCATTAAATTCATTGGCGAGCTGGGCTAAATTGGAAGCAATTGAAAGAACCAACCTATTCCAGCAGTAGATTTGCTACAGTGTCTCCTGAGCACATGGACATTTATGTTTTGATGCTTTGAATCATCCTCTGGAGACGCATGCCTCTCTCTTAATTTATTTTATCAGACTTATTAACTTAATTGTTTCAAACCAGAACTTATATGCCTAAAATAGAGTGACTTCCCCTCCTGCATTAGGCAGTATTGCATTATATATATATCTGTGTATATACACACACTAATAAAATAAAAGGCAAAAATCCATATAATCAACGTGAACTATATTCCTTAAGTAGCTGTTGTATATTTAATGGTTGGAGTTGTATGTTAACAGCCTTCAAGATGTTTTCAGAGATTTGAAGGAGAAGGGATTCACAAGAGTTGAATCTGTGTCGGACTTGGACCGTTATACGTACTGTATGGACCAACATTGCCATGATGTATTGGTTTTTCCTTCCTCTCTTAAAGAAGAACTGCTTAATTTAGATCTTTTTGCAGATCGCAAACTCTTACTGCAGGTGAGTGGATGTCACCCTTGAGTGATATGATCTGCAAACTAAAATAACACTTTGCATTAGAATGAGGTCATGTGTTGTGCGACTGTCCTATTAAATCCGTCAGGCGGCAACATACTCTCGAAAGGTTTTGGACGTTTTTAATAATCAGAAGGTTAGAAACTGATTCACTTAAGAAATTTAGCGTGCAAATGTTAATGCTTATAATTGATAGCTACAATTAAATTAGTAAAATGTTTTAAATTTAATCTTAAAACTGTTGGAATAAACATCAAAAGTGGTCAAAGAGGCAGTCTCACTTCTGAAGACGTGAGGAAAGTTTCCGTGTAACTCCTCATGCGTTACCTCCAGTTAGTAGATAATGGTATGCTAATATTATAACATCTCTTCCTCCTCAACTGCATATTTGTGATGAAATGATGACACTTCTTTGTATTTTGTGCAGTGTGGTTCCTAAATCTCCATAAACCCCACTGGTCTTTTTCCTAACTTGCCATCATTAGCCTCTCCAGGCAAGATTGGTTGGAGGTTCTTTTGGTAGAGTGGTGGTTTGGAGTAACCCTGCAACAAGACACAACCAAAATTTATCTAAGTGTCTGATGCTTCTTGAGTGCTTGGCAGAAACATTTCAAAGGGCATTTTCAATTGATGCTTAGCATTTTATGGAAATTTTAGCCTGAAAATTTATTACCCAACTTACAACGTAAATCTGAATATCTCATTCCAATGGGTATATTTTGAATAGAAGACTTACAGAAAAGAACCATCCGTGACAGCCCTGTAGGTCACCAGAACGAATTCTGAGTATTACTACTTAAGAATATTCAAAGGTAGGAAACAGAACCCTCAAAAACTCCATCTCTGTGTGGTGGGGTAGGGTGGTGCTTGAATGGTGTAAGTAGGTACATGGACGTTAATGTGAACTTTAAGGTTTAGCTTTCTTTTTTTTTTTTTTTAACACTAGTATTTGCCAGATTTGGGGCAACACTTGGTACCCATGGTTCATAGCTTCACTCTTTGCCTTTTTAAGTAATTTGATGGAGATAATGTTTGATATGGATCTCTCTCTTCAGCATCTGTAGTATGACATCATTTACTCCTGTAAAAGTGCTTTCTGCATTCAGATCTGCCGCAGTGTTCAACTTTCAGCAAAATCTTAGTTTTTTATCTGTAAGGGCTTAATTTCTCCTATAATTATCTTCAAGAGCTGTGCGAATAGTTCTGCATTTCTCTGTTGAGCTGCCTCTGAGGGTGAATTTTGCATATTGTGGCCTATATTTGTCTTTTCTGCAATTGGCTGTCATTAAGAGTTCCTCCTTATGGCACTTAACATTTATTCTTACCTAGAGACATTATGCTTTCTTATGCATTAGTCAGAATTAAATTATTTAGTTATAGTGAGTTTAACTTAATAAGCTCCTTGGTTTTGTACTTTATTTAATTCTGTATTAGCAGCTATCCATGATTAGTTTTTCTCTTCCCCTCTTTCTAGTTTGTCATGAAAACAATGAAATACTTTCCTAATTTGGAAAGGAAGGCTGGCAGTCAAGGAAACCAAATTAGTTGGTCATATTTAATTTTGTGTCATTATTTTCTAGGATAAGTCTCGCAGCCTTGCTGTACACTCTGCGCAGGCGCTGTTGAATACGGATGATGACATTATAGTGGCTCACGTAGGTTCCCACCTGACCGTTGCCCATATGTCAGCCCTGACAATTCACAGCATGTCCAGAATTTTTGTTTGCGGAGTAAAGTCTTCAGCAAAAGCAGCTGAGCTGAGGAACTTGTTCAGTCACATGGGATGTAAAAGTAGGTGTTAACAGTTGGTATGCATAGAGTATTGTAATGTAGATGTTTGTGATATCTATAAATATGACATACTTCTATCAGGATTCAGAGATCTCTTGCTTGAGGATTTGGGAGGGCAGTAACCGTTTATTTTTTGCCACAAGGTGAACTGACAACTCCTCAGCTACAATCAAGTTACTCAAAAGTTGCAGATTAACTGTCATAGATGCAGGCTCCTGGAATGTCAGAGTGAAGTTTTCCATATAAGTAGTTACTATATAGCCGTTGGTGTCGCTGGTAGCTGGGAACTTTTGGGTCCATTTGTTTGGTGTCTCGGCTGTTGCTTTCAGTCTGATTTTCACCTTTTTCTGAGAGTGTTAATCAAAACCACATGCACTCATCTGGTTTTCCCAGAGGACACAATCGGAACAGAAGGCAACAGGACTCTGGAACCCCATTAGCAGACTTTTCAGTGGAAGACGCTAAGCTCTAGTCCTTCAGGCTGTTTGAAATCAGCGGGACATACTTTTGGAGGATCTAGCTCTATGGAAGTCTGTGTAACACCACAGTCTCTTCACCTTTATCACATTAAAATTAGGCAGGTTTGCTTGCATGTAGAACTGTTGAGTATTTCTTTTTTCTTTTTTTTTCAGATATTCAGTTGTTAGATGAAGACTTCACTGAGATCGGACCAACAGACTTGAGACTTCAAAAGGCAAAAGTTATTTTGCTGCTACCACAATGCTCTGGGCTGGGTGTTGGCAATCCCGTAGACTTTATTTTAAATGAACACGGAGGTAACTTTTGACCCAATAGCTCATACTTTCTGGTAGAAATAGTATTCGGGTATTGTGGTCTGGACATCGTAGCTGCTTCAGTAAATTGTATCATTTTATAAAATGCCCTTCCTTTTAGATTTTTATTTTAACTGCTGTAAAACGTATGTATTAAATAACTTGCATAATTCTGTATGTGTAATGTACATGCAGGCTACTATGGAAATATAAAAGAGAATAAATAGATTATTTTTCCACGCAAAGTGAGCAAGAACATACTTGGCCTATCTTAGGATTCTCAACAAGAAAACAAAATATTTCTAGGTGGCACTGAAGGATTAAGAGTGTTTTGTAAAGGCAATTTCAAGTTGATAGTATGAAGTTTGAGGGTTATTCTGCAGAGCAGAGTGTATGTAGCCTTTCTTTTAATGTAGAAAGACTGTAGATAGAAAATTATTTCAAGATACCAATGAGTATATGTAATTTTCCCTTGATTACATTCTTTTATTGATTGTATAAGTCTATTCACTGCACAATTTTAATTGAATAGAAACAAATAAGAGGCAGTAGTAATTACAGGTAAAGAGGGAAAGAAGAATCATTTAGGCATTGGTATTCTAATTCTAAAAACCTACCTTTCCACTGCACAAGTAATAAACAGGTCTGTTACCAAAGCATTTGCTGCAAGGAACCAGATTTTAAGACACCGACGCAAGTTGCATTAATAAATTTACAACTCTTTGCATTTAGATGCAGGATTGCTGAGAGACCTTTTCCAAGGATCAGTATCTGAGGATAAACTCGCTACTCTTGCTGAGCGGCAGCTTAATGAGCTGATGCATGCAATGAAATGTAAGTGTGCTAGCTCATGGATTTCTGGGAGCACCTTGTACTACCAATTCCATCGTACTGCCACTAGTTTTTATACCGTTAAAAATACACTGATTACTCTATTAGTTAACAGTAAATGTGTAACCAAACCCCCTAGATAATGATCTCCTCAACTTTAAAGGTGTATCTGTGTGCTAGTATTCACCAGCCGTTAATACAATAATCTTGGGCATTGGGTAGAGAACTGGCGTAGTCGTACTCTGCTTTGGAAAAGTTGTAACTGTAGTCTGACTCCATCGTCATGCTGCCACTTTCTTCCCCCGTCCCTTGGCAGCTGTGTGAGAAGACTGGGTACAGCCATGAATTTCTGCTGAAATCTGCACATATTTGCAAAGATTTTAATTATTAGAAAACATTAGAGATTGAATACTAATGTGCGTGGGAGGATAGATTTTATTTGTAAAAAGTGACATCCAAGCATAATTTTTGTACTGGTTTCAGTCCTTACTAAACCACTGTGTATGAAGAATTTGAACAGTAGAAAATTTTTTTTTGTTTGCTTTGTAGTTACCAAAGTACAAGCTATAGTTTACTGCACTTGCTCGGTTTACCCAGAAGAAAATGAACTAGTAGTGAAGAAAGCACTGGACTTGGGAGTGGAAGGAAATAAACTACAACCATATAGGTATGGAATAAGTAGTTTTGTCTGTGGAAAAATTAAATGTAACTTTAAATTGTAGCATAATTCTTATGCTAGACTGATCTGTGTCTTGCATTAGATTAACACGTAAAATAATTTTTTGCTGGCTCTCATTCCATTCCTTTTGATGTTATGAGAGTACTAAGTAGCATCCTTTTGACTTTTTCATCCAATATTTTTGTTCCCACCTGAAATAGAGATGGGAGGAAAGCGTCACGGGTTGGAAAGAACATTGTGGTGAGCTTCTGATCGAGTTACTGCTTTCATCCTATCGGTATTCAGAGAATGAAGCTAGTTTAAGATAAAATGGAGACTAGAAGTCAGGGAAGTTGCTAGCATGCTCTCAGCTTCTCACCTAGAATGATGAAACCCAGGCTTAAAATGTGAGAATAATATAGAAGAGTAAGAACCTCTGCTGCAGGATTGCTCGTCCCTGTATTCAGATGAATGACTTTTGGGGGGAAAGGTTACAGTAAGAGAACATTCTGTGCAATCATAACAAATACATATATGTATGAAAAAAGCACGAGTTGTGTATTTTGTACGTAGTTAAAACCTGTCAGCTGTCACCTCTGTCAGCTGGCGCAATTGTTAAAAGACTGATGGGTACTCTCTGGATTTTCCTTTCAGTCACAGTAGATAAATGCAAAGGGTTGGCACTTGTTTGCACGTAGATATAATAGTTGATTACAGGATGTGGGTTAAAAGAGTTTACGTTGCCAAAAGCACAGGAGAGTAATACTGTATTTTTAGATTTTATATTATCTTAGCTGATGTTAATAACTTGGCCATCGTGGGGAAGGGTACTGTGGCTCAAGGTATCATCGAATCATAGAATCGTTTGGGTTGAAAGGGACCTTTAAAGGTCATCCAGTCCAACCCCCCTGCAATGAGCGGGGACATCTTCAACCAGATCAGGTTCCTCAGAGCCCCGTCCAACCTGGCCTTCAGTGTTTCCAGGGTTGGGGCATCTGCCACCTCTCTGGGCAACCTGGGCCAGTGTTTCATCACCCTCAGTGTAATTCAGTGTAGTTAAATTTTGCATGATTAAAATGGTAAATGTTAACTGCGGCCATTTCAAAGAATTTTAAAAATAGGTATGTTATGCATAATGTTGAGATACAGTACAACAAAATGTATCTTCTTGCAAATCATTGATAGAGAAGAGCAGCCTGCTTCAGTTTTTGTGCTGAATGGGATGAAATCAGGGTATGTCCTGCTCACGATGCTGTGGTAGTCCAAAAGCATTTATGGCCTCTTGCTGTAAACTGTGTTTTCCTTTGGGATTTGAAAGTCTGTCATGTTTTGACCTCTACGCAGCTATTACTCTATGGGGAGAACTAGGGGGTCCTTGGAACATAATGGTCTCTGAATTATTTGAACATAAATAGTAGATAAATTCATGGTACATATAACAGAATTTGTATTAAAAAAAAAAAAAATTGAGATTTTTTTTTTTCTGGAGCTTTAATTTTTTCAGGAAAAAATTCCCCCTTGTCTAAAACACCCCACCCCCCCCCCCCAAGCCAAAACAAAATCTATTCGGTGTTCTGCAGAAACATGAGACTTGTCATACCACCAAATTTTACTTTCAAATACAAGGCAATCTCAGATGGTAAGATAGGGATAGTAAAATTACATTAGGATTTTTGCAGACCTGAGCAAATTTGTGACTGAAGACTGACTGAACCTCATAAATGACGATTCCAGAATCAGTTCCTCCTTCAGTCATGCATGTATCTTGGATGTTTTCATGCATAGTTCTTGCTACAATAAAGCTGCTGGTAACCAGCATAAGCAGAGCGGTAATAGAACACCGTAAATAAAATATATAGTGTGACTATGCTTGTCTTAAGATGAAAGCTCAAACTGTTTAAGATGCATGTACTACTTATGATAGTTCCTTGTACACTTTTCTTAGAATTAATTAGGTAACTTATTTGATGAAAAGAATGCAGGATAGAATGAAAATCTCTGTTGCAGAGTTACTAGTACCTGTGTTCACAGTAGTGTCTTTGAGAGGCAAGTTACGCTAATAAAATAGCCTGTGTGATCATCACAGATCTACTTAATTTCCTTTTCCAAGAAAATCGAGGGCTTTCAGGAAACTCGTACACCAGATGTACTTACGTGTATTATATGTTTTAGAATTACTCTGCAGTGCTGGAGTGTTGCTGACAAAACAAGGCTGTGCTGGAGTTTGGGGTCATATAGCTGGTCTTAGGAGCGTGACATTATAAAGGTGGTTTCAAACATGTAAGCGCAGCTTAGACAGCAGGCTCCTTAAGGATGCGACAGTTTATAGCGAAGGCTTTACCTTACGTAAGGGCACACATGGTGAACAGGTGCGTATAGAAGAGAATCTAAACCATTCCTGCATTTCCATTTGGCTTATCAAATTTAATTTCTGCATCAATTTTCAGGGTCAGACCATCCATTAAAGGGATTCCTGGTAACAATAATCTGTATACATCAATCAAAATAAAGATTATCACCTTTTTGCATTGAATGACCCGATCTAAAAGCATCTAAAATCTCCTGTGTGTCACGGGACATACATAGAATTTTATTTAGTAATGCAAGGAGGATGTGAGCCTTGTAGTCTGTTTTACCAAGTTCCAAGGGACGTACAAAAAATCCAGATTACAGTGAAAACTTGGGAACAAACAGTTTTGCAAACTTCCCATTAGACATGGCCTAGCCAGCCGAATCAGGACATTGTTTGCGACTATTGAATGCATTTCTCTGTAACCATCTTTGAACAAAGCTCTGTCTGAAGAGGATCAAGGGAGCCTCGAGGAGGGGCTGTATCTTACCGTCCTCAGCAGTGCAAAGAAGAGGGGGTAAAAGATGCATAAGGACATTTTGATTGCATTTTTCTGTACTGCAACAGCTTAGTACTAATTGAGCCGCCTTGAGGAGCCAGGTCCTTGAGGCCTGCTAATAGCAAGTAGGGATTACTGGAACACAGGGAGAATACAAGAAAATGTGAGTTCTTCTTCCTCACTGATACATCGCAAAACTGTAAATTTGAAAAAAAACAGCACTTAATTATTACAAATAGGTGATTTTTTTTCTAACGTAAGGATTTTAGCTTAGATAGATATATTACTTATTATGAGCATATCCTTAATAACTTACAAGGGCACGTAGTGATAGGACGAGGGGTAATGGCTTCAAACTGGAAGAAGATAGATTTAGATTAGATATTAGGAAGAAATTTTTCACTGTGAGGGTGGTGAGGCACTGGCACAGGTTGCCCAGAGAAGCTGTGGCTGCCCCATCCCTGGAGGTGTCCAAGGCCGGGCTGGATGGGGCTTTGAGCAACCTGGGCTGGTGGGAGGTGTCCCTGCCCATGGCAGGGGGGTTGGAACTGGATGGTCTTTAAGGTCCATTCCAACCCAAACCACTCTATGATTCTATGATTCTAACTTAGTCAGCACTTCTACAATTTCTGTGTACTGCTCAGTGTTTTCAGAGCGTTCCCCAACTTCATGGACAACTTGATAATCCAGTAATTGCAGGCCCGGGAAAGAACGTAGTTAAATATGTTCCTACATATTTATTATCTGGTGGTTAATTATTGGAAAAAATAAATGGGAGTTATTGGAAAAAATGCAAAACCCCAGATTCCATTCTAAAAAGCTGAATTCTCATGTCTTACTTGAATTGCAGTTTTTTAAAATGAAGATAAGGATCTATAAGACTGTCATTAAAAGACATAATTTGGAAATTACTTTTACTATATCCTTGTTTATTCCCTTTTATATCCTTAAATATTATTTTCTGGTCATTTGTTTATTTTTTACAGGCTTATTCCGCCTGTTTTTTCTACTTGCTCCAATTCAAAGGCTTCCACTGAAACTTTTTTCAAAACGGAGCCATCAGAAATTTCCAGTGGCTGTTTTCTAGCTATTCTAGCAAGAGAGGTAAGCTAAGAAAATTACCATTTAAAAACATTTCACAGGAAAAGAATATCGCCAGTTTTCCACAAAAGAATATATGAAATGAGACATTTAAAAAAAAAAATAATAAATTCCTGGCTGTTCTTTAGTTCTCTGAAGAACAGAGAAGAGGTGAGGAGTTGAAATGTGCCACTTCTAGAGTGGCCTGCCTTTTCTTCTGGAGCTGTTCGTGATCAGAGCAGTTTCTTGACCTGCGCCAGTGCTAGAAACATCTGGGGGAACATACTGTTGCCATCACAGCTTGGAAGGAAGTACACAGCTTGATTAGACTCATGATAAATGGTGTTTAGTAAAGTTATTTGTTATGTCTGTATGTGTCACCAGGATTTGCCAGTATCATAGAATCATAGAATGGTTTAGGTTGGAAGGGACCTTGAAGATCATCGAGTTCCAACCCCCCTGCCACAGGCAGGGATACCAAGTGGACAGTGTCACCCGTAGGGATTAAGACTTCATTATAATTTGAATAAAATAGGTACGGATCTGTTTCCTTCCAAAACTAAGGCATATGCAAATCTGGCTTGAAAGGCAGGCGGCTTTTCCTGAGTAAATGGAAAAGTCTTGGAATGATTCCTAAGGAAAGGCCTTAAAGGGCTAATTTGCATCGCTGAGCATCAACATTTTCCTCTTGCGTCTGAGAAAAGTAGCACTTTTTTCACCACAGGAGGAAGGGGAGAGGCTAATTAGCATTTCATTGAAAATTAAAGATATGAGATCTTATTTGGTTATTTCTACCACTTTCGGTCATACTGCAATTACAGTGCTTGAAAGAAGCTTGTGTCTTGGGGAGAATTAGAAGAGGAAGATTTTACTAGAGTAAAGACAATCAGACATGAGAAGCCTTTCAAATTATTTGCTATTGACCTCTTTGCAATGTAGAATATTTTTTTAGCCTGGCTGCCTCAGCTAATAAGTTTTGGTTCTGCCTACCATATTCTCTCCCTCCAGAAAAAAACACTTTTGTTTCAGTTAGTTGATTTGAATACTTTTTTGAGTCAAAGTCTAGTGCACAGAAACAATTACGGCTAATTGCATCAAAGGCCCGTTTTAGGTAACTCTGGAAGCGAGCATTTTCTGTCACGCATAAAATGTGTAGTGTGAAGCATAATTTCAACTGAAACATCTGGTTTTCAGGTACCTACCCCTCTTGGCTAATTGTAAATAGTTTCTTCCCCATTGCTTCTCTGTTATGTATTTGGATATTGATGTGATTCCTAGCTAACCTAGCTTGAGAGCTCCTTGCTTATGTATCATGAGCAAGGATTTTCATTGTCATGACAAATGTTAATGTTTGATGTTATTGATAATATTTCTGTATTTTAGTAATTATTTCTGATACACACACCTACATATAGATGCTATTAGAGATACATTACAGAGCAAGTCAGTGTGGGAGCTGCGTTTCCCCTCTTCAGGCCTCTAGAGGGCAAAGTCTCCGAAGAGCAAATGCTCAGATACCACTTGTCACAACAGTCACGTTATTAATTTCTTCAATAAATAGTTTGGTTAGCATTCATCACGTGTGACTTACGTCTTTCTGCTAGCTTCTGCCATAGTTTTCTCGTGGAGGAAATTCGGAGGGATCTGGGCTTAAAGTATTGAATTTGCAGCTCTGCGTTGTGGCTGATTTATTGTTGTTTCCTTTGAAATTTTCAGAAAGGTTCTTCTGAAAATGTGTCTGTTAAAGACATTTTGGCTCGTGCTGCATCAAAAGGACTACTAGATGGCCTTGTTGCAGAAAAATCAAAGGAAGAGGAGAAAAAGCAACCAAAAGTAACGCAACGTAGAAATAATATTACTGGTGGTGGTATGAAGCCAAAGATTGCAGAGCACCTTCACCATCAAACTGCATCTCATATGAAGGCTGAAGTTTCCATGTCTAAAGCAGTCGGTAACATCCAACAAAAGAACGCGAACCGAACAAACGGCTACGTTCAGCTGAAGAAATCTGCCAACCCCGTTTCAGACACGGCTCTGCCGAGAGTGCTGAAGCACACGTCTCATTTGTCATCTGCGGGCAAGGCGCACGACAGACAGACGCTTGCTAGAAAGGCACGCGCAGAACGTAAGAGGGTTGTATTGAAGACCGTGGAAATTGTTTTGCCTCCAGTGATAACACCGTGTGTAAGTCGGCAAGGGATCAAACCCAGGACATCAACTCATCCTTGCTTTCGTGGCTGGGCCGGAGCCAAGGGTTTGGGCGGTAGGGTGCCTCCAGCACCCCTGGGTGGTAGGATACTTCCACCACCTCTGTCTAAAGCGGTCAGGCCAACTGTGCTTAGCCATCCTCCACCGTGGCTGTGAGACTCCTCAAACCTTGTCCCTACCTTTATAGAAAGGGTAAAGATTCCTGTATATGTTAACCAATACACTCAGATTCCAGTATGTCTTTATGCGGGATAATCTTGCTGTGGGAAACAGATATATTACGGGGTATTTGCATGGAAATATCCATGTTAGACAGCAATTTTAAACTGGTAATTGCACCTTAGAGTGAGCGCAGCTCAGCTGCGTAAGGCTGGTAGACCATTGAGCAGGCGAGATCAAAAAACTACAGCTTCTTGCTATACACTTTAAAGGGACAAATTAAAGCATACAGCTTTGGGTTTTTTTCCCGTGTGACATTCATAGATCTATAGGAATACTCAGTTTCGATTTGATTGTTTTTTTCTAAAGTGAGACTGCATTTTTTTAAGTGGCTATTTCTCTTTACAAGTTCTAGATACCATTTTTGTCAGACTGTGACATCTGGAAAGTAAGCCCGGCACAGTAAGCCAGTTGGGCTCACTTTTATTTCTAAAACTTATGTGAACTTTAGTATGGACAACTGGCCAAGTACGCTGAAGCCCGTGCACAGGCCTCCTGGTACTTGCTCCTGTGGCTGCTACTCAGGTGTGCTTCAAAATAGTAACAACGAAAACGAGATAAATATTCTGATGCTAAAAACACTGAATTGTCATCATAATATGCTATCAGACTATGTCATGGGTTGTGACTGCTTTTCACCACCTTCCTTAGCACAAGCAATCTTAGTTGAAGAGAGCTGTGACTGTCGAAGTAAGTTATTTATATAAATGCTATTGCTGCTCAGGTGAATAACGACTGAACACAGAACAGTTTGTCTGTCTTTGGAAATAGCTGTAGACTTCTAACCTGCTCTCTGCTGCTAGCAAAGACAAAATAAAGTAACTGTTTAAATATCTTCAATTGTCTTGTAATGTGAGCAGAGGATAAAGGGGACACACAGAGATACTTTTAACAAGAATCTGATTCAGCATTGAATACGGACAGTATAACGAAGGAAAATGGCAAACAATGACGGAATGACTGTACGAGGAACCTCAAGAATGGTATTTATTTAGGTTATGCTGTTGGAGAAGTGAAACAAAGGCAGCATAGCAGTATTGACAGGCAAAGGTAGCTGTGGCCCAGAAGAGAAGTTTTCCTCTAGGCAATCATTTAAGATACTTGGCAAGAGTGTTGCTGGTAGTGTCGAGAATATGGTATGGAATCTGAACCTATTTGATGTACACCTGAGACCAGATTTAGATCCATCCAGAGAAAATGTTTTAACATCTCTATTTTTCTCCTCACCCGCACCAATCAATGTAGCTGGAGCAGCACTACCTTTAGAAGAAAGGATGCGAATGATGTTACACCAGCAGTGTAGAGCGCTGGCTCTTGTTCATCGGACAAATATTGCTGCTTCACTGAATTGCTTAAAATTTCTTTTAGCATTTTAACCTGAGCCAGCTGCCCTATTCAAAGGCATCGCTCACCTGCTGCATATCCCTGTGAGTAACCTGTGCTCCTGGCCTGTTCCAGTAACAGGATGAACTCCATCTACTCTTGTTTCTGAATGAACTTGTAAGGATAGATCTAGAGCTGTGCACGTGCAATGTATAAAAATGAAAAAAAAAAAAAATCCCTATTTTATTTCAAAACCATCTTGGAGGAGGAGATTCCACATGTCAGAGGAAAGCAATGGGCAATAAGATTTGTGTTTTTTCCAAGATGGTTGTTAAATGCTTAAAGTAAACTCAGAAAATCTGCAGCTAGAGAACTAAACTTTTTTTTTAAGATCAAACTCTATCATTAATTTGTTAAATGTAATCAAAATTGCTTCTAAATGAACATACACGTGTCTGACGACAGAAGTTCTGGGCTACTTACGTAATGTGCGTCATGATGTCCCACCGTTGGCCTCGTTGTGCGGTCAGGAGTGTGAGCCTTTGAAGCGTTGGGGAGGCTGCGCCAGTTAGGGTCCTGCTGTCGTGCCAGGAACCGCGGCGAGCTGGGAGCGAAGAATTGGATTCTGCAGGTCAGCAGCTTACTCTGTAAGCACCGACCATCACCTGGTGGCAACGCCCGGGGCTGACTTCAGACGGCTCCTAGGGAGGAGCCTCTACGCTCAGTTAAACACCCGGTGACTTTTTACAGTAAGGCTGTATCTTAAGTAACTCATTTTCTGTAACCCAGTCAGGTATTTGCAATTTTCAACTAGAAACGGTCGATTCAGCTTTCCTGATACAAAAGTGTCCCTTGTCCTGCTCTTGCCTCTCAACAACCAGCACGTTCTTCCCTCCCCTCAACCCCAATTTGGAACAAAAAGAAAGAATTTCCCAGTTTCATGGACCAGTAACAGTTGAGACAATCATTTTATGCAGCTAAATTTATTCTCAGAACAGATTACATTTAAATGTGGAGACGTGGTGAACAGCAGGGAAAGTTGTCCTTCTCGGTGTCACTCAGGTGCTTTAGGTAAGACCGAGCTCTGCTAATAACCAGTGGGTGCGTTTCCTTCTGTCTTACTGCTGTTTAATCAAACCTGCTTTTGCTGACTCTACAGCGCGAGTTTCAGCAGTGCGTTAATTAACCTGCCCAAGACAGGAGTAATGGGGCTAATGGGGACGCTGTAAAGGCTGAGCCCGTATTCGCTCTTGAAATAAGGAAGTTCTCTTTTCCGTGGGTGCTCTACTAACAATTTTAGATCCCTCGTTAAACGATCTATGAAATGTTTGATGAAAAGAAAAGGGATGTGGAACTCTTAGCGACACAGCGCAGCATAAGCCATTAGATACTCCGCTGCTTGTCTGCCTCTGTCACGAAAGGCCGGATCATTTCTATAGGCACAGGTGACTCCGCACACAAAGTATATGACTAAGAACTCATCTGACCGTGCATAGATTCGGTGCCCTTCCACGCAATTTTTTTCCCCTCCTGTTGAAGCACGCGGCAGGGGGCCTCTCCAGCCGTCCATCTCCCCCACCGCCTCGCTCCCCTTCACGTGAAACAGGAAGCGGCTTAAATAAAACCTGAAGCCAGCACTGCAGAGGTCAGAAGAAAGGCTTTTATCTGATAGTTGTTGACTGTGAATATAAATCTCCTCGCTCCTGCAAGGGAGCGTACTAACGACATGACTGACATGTGATACTTACCTCTACCTTACTACTCGCATTGAAAAAAATTAAGAAATTAGCTTTGCTTTACATGATTTTTCTACAGACTTCAATAAAAATGTGACTACAAATAATTACAAAGCCTTTTTTTAGGCAACCTATAGTGTACAGAGTGGAGAATGTTACAAGAGCGCGTCCAGTAAAGACAATACATCAACATAATAATGCAGGATATTTCAGTAAAAATAGAATAAATAAAATAAAAATATTTTAAGCTGTATTTAACAGGTTAATTTAAAATATGGCATCAGACATACAAGGCATAGTGAACATGGCTGCTTGCCTACAGAATCGCTAGGTATTATAAAAAAATGCATAGATAACTGAAGGGTCGCTATAACATCGATGAAAACAGTGGCAGTTGCTCAAACACACGTACCCCATACATACATTTTTGGCCATGGGAAAAAGAGTGTCTTAACATATAGTTTAACAAAAGAGAACTGGCTCTGCAGTATTAGGCTCTGATTCTGCAAACACCCGGGTGTGTATTTAATCTTTTGGAGAATGAGGAGCTCTGCTGAAGCAGAAAGGCCACGTATAGTCAGACCATTAAGCACACTACTTAAGTATTGGCAAAATCAACAACGTTTGGTTAACAGACACAAAACTCTTCAAATGTATATTGGCGAGTGACCTACGGCTCTTCAAATACCTTTCTGTCTTCTCCTCAGCCCGGCCTGCGATTGCAGGCTTTGCAGTGAAAGGTAACGATGTTCGCAGCCTGGACAACAGCGATGGAGGAGAACCTTTACGTAGCTGTTTGCCAAGCGCTGGGTTAGTTTAAAGGCTCCGGATCTCTCCTGGGGAGAATCAGTGCTGTGCAGATGCAACTACAAAATTTAATTGTAGTGTTTTAAAATTCAGTGTTGTAGAACAGCTGCAAAGCCCCAAACCTGGCGTTTCCAGCTGGAGCTTTAAAATGACACTGTGAAAGTAAGTTTCTGTAATTTAAAACAAAATAAAGTCAAAGTTTGACTTGCCAGCACGATGATGAATAAAGAAACTTTTCTCTCAACCTCACGCTCCTACCCTTTTGGTAGCCCCCATGTTTTGACCGCAGCCGTGACAGGGAGTGAGTTTCCACCCTGCTCCTAGCAGATGTCGCTGGCATCAGTGCTAAACTAAAGGAGCGCGCGTGCAAGCTGCCATCTCCGTGCTTTGAGATGCGGCCTCGCGGCCAGTTTAAACCGCTGGTACTGCTAAAAGGAGTGGGTTTGGTTGCGTGCCCCCACCTCCCCGTCCTCCCCGCCCACTGGCATACGCAGCCGCTCCTCCGGCTGCCCGAGCGCTGGAGCTGGTGCGAAGGAGGCGAGGGGAAGGCGAGCCCTGGCACGGGACACCACTGCGTCAGTGCGGCACCGCGGTCATAAAGAGAGTTGAGATGGGTGGAGGATCAGCTCTCTTCAGAGGGTGTTCTGCAGAGCTAAATTTGATCGCAATAGTTGCATAGTTTGCCCTCACCTGACGCTTGCTCAGCAGGCTGAGTTTAGTTTAACGATTTTTCTGCATTTTTCAATGCAGAAATTTCTTGAATCATCATTCTTTTCCCCTTGTGTTCCTAACTTGCTTTGCCCAGGTGCTGCTGTTCATTTCTTTAGACAAGGTACGAAAAAGAAAATAGTTTGTTTATCGAACAATCTCCTGCACAGTAAAATGAAAAAAAGAGCTCTTGTAATAACAACCTTGACAATGTTCTTTTAAAATTACAGTACGACCAGATTTGCAGTCTTGGGAGACAGTTAAAAGTTTGGAACATATCTATAAATGGAGGCAAACCATTTTTAAAGCCAGTTAAAAATATCTTTAATGTTCCGTTTCCAAAATTTGTACCGAACTGCAGGTCTGGACAGAAGATGGCAAAGGGAGAGACTGAAAATGCGTAACTGCATTTGAAAATTAGCCTGAGGTACAGGTTTCAGGGGCAATACCGGGCTGACCGTGTCAGGGTCTGCAGCAGTGCGCAGATCAACGCAATCAGATGAAGCCTTTGGAGCAAAAGCATCGAAATCCGGTTGTAGCACCTGAAGCACTATCCTGTTAGAAAACAGCGCTCTCCTTATTTTGTCACAACAGCATTAAAAGTAAAAGAAATTTCATGGAATTTTGCAAATAATGAGAAACGTGATTGTTCTTTTTGTGGCACGTTAAGTATTTAGCGACAAACTGAGGGGAAGGGGGAATTGTGCAAGCAGACGCTGAATTGAACGTTTCATCAAACACTTGTATGGATAAAGTATAGAACATTTTAGTCTCTTTATAAGAGTTTTAAGAGAGTAAAATTGCTGACTAGTTGTTTCTTGCTCCTGATTGGTATGAGCCCTGCGTGAAACAAATAGTATTTCTGATGAATTAGTGACAGATTTAGGAGAATAAATTTAACAGCCAACAGGTGCATTCGTATATTTTAAGCTGAAAAGCTTCAGCAGATCACCCTGCGACTCAATCGCTGAAAACACTTCTGCATTTTTCAGCACTGGTTTGGTATTAAACACAATTCTTCTCTAAGACCATAATGTGTAACCAGGAGATGAAATAATGACACGGTGATTCAAAAGCATGTCAGGGAGACGTTAAAGTGGTTGCTGGACCAATGCTGATGAACAATTTAAAACTAACAGGTGTAGTTCTGTAAAAAATAAAACTGGGTATTTAATCTACAGTAATTCAATGGTAGCTAATACGTGGTACCCACACTCCAGTGTTGAAAACAGAGCCAAGTGCTGTAGGATTTACGATTGGTTTGTGACAAATCCAGCTCAAGACGGTGAAACTATCAACTCGGGCATCATTCACTCCAAGGACTTTAGCATGAGTTCACTGGGAGGGACGTGGCCATATTCTTTTTTTTTGTGTGAGTTTAGGTAATGTTCATGTATTTACAAACAAACAGACCTTCCATTGCTCATGATGTAACTCACTGACAGCAAAAAAATTATTCATGCTTCTTTTCATATCACACGATGGTGGCAAGAACGAGAGAACATGCTTGTCTAACATTGTTTCGATAAGGGTAAATTCTCTGAAGACAAAGCATCAGCAATTTGAAACGGAAGGCCAGACATCGTCAGTTCATTTTCCTTAGTGTAGCTACTGTTATCTTCAGTTAAATGTCAGGAGAATCTTCCCTCTTACGCAGCTATGGCATCTCGGTGACGGGGCGTTTCTGTTTCAAAGTGTCAATGAGGGACAACACTCCTCTTTTTACGTTAGTTGTAACTCTTCTAGTCACCGAGTCTGCAGGAGGTGGGGGCGGTCGAACTTTCTGTGAAGGAGGTCTGGCCACTAAGCACTTCTGATACCGCAACTGCAACAAAGCAAAACCATTCTGCAGTCCTTACTGCATCCAATGCTTTGACAGAGCATTTTAAATACGCTTTTAATACTTTCTCGTGAAATACAGTCAAACTTCCATTGTGGCTGTGACAGACAGTCCAGCTGAAGTTAACGGGACATCGGTCTGTCAATCTGCAGGCAGAAACTGTTCATTAGCACACGGCGGATACTACATCATATGAACAGCCCTTTGAAACCTGAAAAATAAGTTTTCTGGGTTCAGCTATTCTTGAACAAGGATTATTTTCACTGCATTGTCACCGGGCTGTATAACACAACCCTGAGCAAAATGTTTCTCCAGCATTAGATAACTTGTGCAGTGAAAGAAAAGATTTCTAACTTACCGCAGATGTTGCGGAGGTTAGGGGGGAAGATGATTAAAGGGGCATTGTTCACTAAATTAACATTTCAAACTCAAAAATGTTTGGGTTTTAATTAATCAAATATATCAGAATCCTAATTCCTAGTTTTGGCCTTTCTTTCTTTTTCTGCATTGAAATGAATATAATCGCAAATTTGGAAAGACGGTTATTTATGGAGGCAGTGAAAAATCGAAGTGCTCTTAGGTGCCTTTGAAGAAGGTCACTTACCATACAGGCAGCCTGAACGGCTTCTGATACATTGCCTGCGTTTGGTTCACACCAAAACACGTGGCACTCAAAATGCTGGTTTCCCGTATCCATAATGAAGGCGAAGGTGTGAACGTCCTTGCCTACGCCCATGAAGGACAGGAACCGCACACGACACTCCACCATGATCTCCTCTTCATTCTGGTGAGGAATCAAATGAGTGGTCATTACTACCGGATATTCTGTGGAACTTAAGTTTAAGTTGATTAAACGGGGAGAGATTGATGCAGTACTGTGGAATTCCTTTTTATCTATCCGCACGTAGCCAGCGTGCTCCGGCCGGGGCTGGATGATCTCCCCTCCCAGGCTGTCACCAGAAGACCAAGGCTTTGAGCGTGAGCACTGAGCATATTGTGCGTTTCAAGCACTGCTTGCTTTGTGAGGAAACGGATGGCTATTGCGACTCCAAAGGATACTGCCCTATCACTGGTAAGTTAGAGGTGCTGGTTTAAGACCTCATCCGCAGACATATATGAGACATTCTTTGAAAATTTCATCATATTAATCTTTATGGAAAATGCTCTACAAAAGGAAAGTGATGAGAAAGACAGATTTTAATATTACTCTTGGCTTCCATACCAAGAATAAAGTAAATACAGTTTAGAATTTAGGATTGCTACCTAGGGCTTAGGGCTTAACCTACAACATTTTAGGCTCAAAATTCCTAGAAAGGATAACACTGAATTTGTTTTCAGTATCTAATGAATACTAATAGTAATTTATATTTTTGAAAACATGGGTGGAATGGTAAACAAAGCTGAAGCTGATACAAGCAGTAAAAGCCTCTGCAGATTCACAGCCCTGGAAAGAAATAAAAGGCAAGATAAGCAAACGAATTCTAGTACAAATGAACTCCTCCTACGAGTGTTTGTGTGTCCCTGGTTTTCAACACTCATATTATGTTACAGGTGTTCTAAACAAGACAGTCTGCCTTACTCGCTCATTGATGACTGTGACGGTAGCATCAGCAACGTTCATGGTAACTGGCATCCAGTCTTCTTTGCTCGAGGAAGCCATGAGACTTTCGATGGCACTATTCAGAGTATCCATTCCTAGAACAGAAGAAAATGTGATCATGAAAAATAAATACATAGGTACACAATAACAAAATATTTACTTTCACATAGTAGTACAGAAAACAGATTGGTTTAGACTCCTTAGTAAAATGAATTTGATGATGGAAGGAAGGGTTGTGAAGTCAGTTTTCTTCAACTGCAGAAACAAAACAGCCGCCTCTGGCTTAGAAAAAACAGGATCACGTCTTGTTTAGCTGCTGCACCATTTGATTTCGCTAGGACACTTCTCATTAGTGACAGAGCTCATATTCAGAGAAAGCAGTAGAAAGAAACTCAGCCTTCTTGCAAAACACATGTTCAAATGAGGCCCTGAATACTAGACCTCTTCATGCCTTACCCTTCGAAAATCGTGCATTTACACTTGGCTAGCAGAGGCCAGCCCTTGGAGTTCACGCAAGGTACTCTGGAAGTCACTCAAGAGTTAAGTGTTACATACCCACAGGTTTAGCTACAGGTAGCATGCCCAGGTACTGGACGTGGAACTTCTGTACCAGTTCTGTCTTTGGTGTTGGGAAATCTACTGCATGGGAACAAAAATCCATTTCTGTTTATCAGCATTCACAGCAGGGAAAACCACTTTTATTTCATCAATAACATAAAACAGTTTACCCAGTAATTGGAGTCTGAAGGCATTGTATTGAGTAAAACAAAATTTCACTCCCTCTGACAAGAACAATGCTCAATAATTTCTAAAGGAATTAGGAACAACTTTGCATCACCTAAATCCTGGTCTAAAATTCTTGATCTAAGAATAAGGTCACATTATATTGCTGTCATATTAAAACCCAGAAAATACAGATGAACGTGTCTCTGAGATGTACAGAGCGAAGTTTCACTGCATAACTATGTAAAAACCGCAATCAGTTTTTAATACCATCCCTGTTTAATATGTTAAACATGGTCTACGAGTAATCAATACTACTGTCCGATCAGACAATTACACGAGGCGACGTATGGATTAGGAGTAAGACATTCAGTATAAACTGGTGGATCTAGAAGCACGTAATTTCCTGTCAAGCTAACACAGAGTATGTTTGGTCTCCTGGAATACTTTCAAAATAGCAGCTATTAAGCCATGTCTAATAAAGACACACAAAGGCAACTTTCTTTTACCATGCAGTAGAGTGTGCAAAAGACCCTTAAATTGGTTGACAATCCACTTGCACTTCTTGCCTTGGAAGTCGCTAAAATTGATGCTGAAACCTAGGAGGAGTCCTGCAGCTCCCCTGAACGCAAGGGATTAACTGGAATATAGTTGGTTTTTAAGGAAGATTTGGGCAATTTGTGCAGTCTCAAGTCATGAGGTACTTTGATGTGAACAAGACAATACGTGCAAGTAGCCACAAATAAGTAAAACTACATTTGCAAAATCTGTATTTCAAAATAAAAGAGGAAATGCATAACTTGACATAACTGTGCAACTGTCAACCAATAAAAATGTTTGATGTAATACAGTACCAAGCTACAGTCAGATACAGAAATTAAAAGACAGGATTATATTCCTGACCTCTCCACCCAATGTGCTCCATTTTGGTCAAAAGCAGCATCAGAAATGAAACATATCTAAAATAGGACCATCCCAAGGATGTTATCTGTAACATACACTACCTTGCAGAGGAACATCAAGGGTGACATTTGTCCTCTCTTGCAATGAGCTGCAAGCCATAGCTTTAGCATTCCTCCGTTCGGCCATAATCTGAAGAATATAGTGATAATACAGCTTTTTTTTTTGCCTTTTTTTTTTTTTTTTTTAGATATAGAACAGTAGCAACTACAAGTATAAATTTACTCCTATTACAACCCTAGTTTCCGAAATCTGAAGTAAGTCAGAAGCTACATGACTAAACAGGTTATTCTTTTTAAATAACAACTTCAACGTTCCTCTAGTTTATTCACCACACCTTAACTACCTAAAGAACTTAAGTGGTGTCCAAGCCTAGGTAAAAGACAGGTGGAAGAAGAAAAAAAACTCTCGCCATTTTTATCAACAGCAAGGTTGCAGTGAGGAGTAATATAGCAAGAAATATAACTATTTAACACACAGAGAAAAGTGTTCATTATTCATGTTCCTCTCTGATCTATTTTCTGCTATGTATGATTTTTCCTCCATTTTTATGTTTCTTCTGGAATTAAAAATCCCATGCAAAATACAACCTGTTCTTCCCCCAAGATGTATAATGTTAGCAAAAGAGGACACCTCTCCCCCCAAATAATCACTTTGGGTGATTATTCCCTAAAAATATATGACCGAGAAGGGACCCAGGGAAGCTAAGAGAGGTTTTCCAAAGCTCATATATGAAGAATTGCTGTCTGCTTCTTTACGCTATGATTGTTAATTGTAATTAAGCTATAAAGATAACTGGTGTTCCAGTAGATGACACTTGGCCTGAAGATGCTTCCAGCAAATTTCTCCCCTCCTGCCTTTTTTTTTTTTTTAAGGTTTTATATTTTTAAAGTATTTTCTGTTACAGGGACACATGGCGATACTCCCCCTGCAGATGAAAATCGATACCCGCTAGCTTAGGGAGAAGGCCTGACTCAGCAGAGAGGTCCGGTCTCTCAGTTAACACACTCCAAGTGCTTCCCTGAATCGGGATTACATCTGTTGCGGAATTATGAAGGAACATGCTCTACTTAAAAACACTATCCTGTTTTCTTGTGTTACTATTAGATATGGTTTTAAACGCTTAGTTGCTCTCTTATCTAAAATTAATGCCAGGAGTTTCACGTCACAGTTCCATGTGTGACAGCTCTACTGCCTTTCTGATACCCCTGTGTATCGCTACTGGGGCATTTACTTGATGCTGCCCTTACTGGATAAAAGCAGCTGTAGCAGGGGCCGCGTAGCATACTTTTCCCTGCTAGACTTGCTGGAAACATCTGTGAGAACTGAGAGCTGGAAGAGAAAACCAAGGGACATACCAAGTGTGGGCTTCTCCAGCCAGTCACTGCTACAGTCCCCGGTGTCAAACTTCACCCAGCACAGCCTGCAGCCTCCTGGCCAACCCGAGCAGCTCCCTGAGCCCTGCCGCCTGCGTGTCCTCAGGCGCCCAAGCCCGCACAGACCTGCCAGGCTTTGCACAGCTCCTGGGCCACCTTCTGCCTCTGCCTGGGGCAAAACTCTGCTGCCCAGAAGGACAGAGTGATGCACGCTGTGTAAACGCTCACGCTGTTTGCATGAAACACCACAAGTTCAGTAGCCACAGCTGCAGTGTTGCAAAACTGAAAAACTTTTAGATTATGCAACTGGCTACAAAGGGGAATTTGACATCACCGATTCCATTCACTAACACGAAGACAAAATGTAAAAAGCAAGTGACAGGCATAGAGTAAATCAGCGGCATTTTAAAACCCGAAGGTTTTCTAACTAGCTTTTCTAGAGGAGCTGTGACTCACGAGGAGGGACAAGTTACACTGGGATAACTGATAAGATTATTCATCCCCACAGCCCACTTTTCCTGTGGTGCAAGCTGACATGTTTTAAGGAAAACCAAAATAAGCAGCATACTGTTTTTAAAAAGGGGCATGCAGCCTCAAATCCACTGTAACTAAATAAAAGAATAAAAAAGTTTCAAGTAGATTGGTTTAAGTGCCTCTCTGTAAAGCGTTTCAATCAGATTTGCCTGCTGTAAAGGATGCGCTGCCTTACTACTGCTACATGAAATGACCGTACAGAGGACACTCACAAACTGATCATGCAAGAAAACCAAAATTAATAACCAGGGAATGGTGGCAAGTCTGTAACATAAAATAACTGAAAAGAACAGTCCTCTCCAGCATTACAGACCACACTACCGCAAGCAGGAACTAAGATCCTTTACTATTTGTAACTAGAGTAGCCTAAGTCCCCTCTTCTCCCTGATTTTTTTTTTTAAGTGGGCAGTAACGTTAGCAACTATTTTCCTGCAGGACAATACCATTTGAACAAGGTCTGATTTATTTACAGAGTTTAACATCACCATTTATTATTAATTGAAGCTGTGTGTTCTTTTTCCATTTGGAACCCGCAGCTTCTTTATTATTCAAGAAAACCTTCCGTCTCTATACACGCTTGTCAAATTAAAAGCACTTACCACCCTCCTGAAATCGAAATGCTCACCCTCCCATTACTCCCATCCATTTGCACCCTTTCCTTTCCCAATTCTCTACACCATCTCTCATTGCCAGTTAAATAAACCGAACTAACATTGCATATGATCGCTGACTGTATGTATTAGGCTCAGGGACCTCTAAACGCAGCTGACTTTAAATCCACTCACCTTTGAGCAGATTTCGTGTAAACTTGTGGCGATGGCTTTTGCGGGTGTGTCACATCGAAACACATGACATTTCAGAATTCGTGTGTCTTTGTCTCTTGCCACATAAGCAAAGTCTCTGTGTAAACAAAAGGAATTGACACTTGAGAAACAAGCAAAACAAAGTAAGGCATTAGAATCAGCTGTGTCTCCGAAACAGCGAGTCCTGCTTCAGTTTAACAGGTTGTGAATTCTCGGCTGTCAAAGAACGAAACACGTGCCTTAGACAAAGCAGATCTACAAATGTAATAAACTGCATACTCGTGAAACATGTATCTAAAGTTTGGTGCTTAATCTATATAATTAAAGAGCTCACTAGTTTCCTAACCCTGGCAATTTAGTGAACTTACAACCCGTAATTCCAACTGCAATTGTAAATACGGGAAAATTTACTCAAATAATTTCTTGAAAATGAAATGGGTAGAGAATTACAGATTAAGACAGAAAACACATGCAGCTCTTACATGCGAAAAACCTGAGAAACAGCATACAAGATTCTAGTTAGAGAAAAATCGTATTTCAAAGGACTGTATAAAGTGTTTAAAATATGCAGATAGTAATTAGAGATCTGGTTGCATAAGGGAGATGTGAACCTGCTGAGCTTTGCTCACGCTAATTGACCTAAATTTCTGACCTTATTTTTTCAAAAGTTAAATAAAGATGCCCTACAAAAGAGATTTTTGCACCATATTGGCTAGTCACCACGACATAGTATAGCTTTTTAGCACGGGTGATGGAAATGCCAGGATTACATTTATTTGTTCTCAGGCTGTTTAAGTTTTGGAGCTCTTCTGAAAAAGTCACAATGGTCTAAAAAAAGCATCAGAGTTTGGACACATTGCAATTTTTTGGATACGAAGTTAAGGACTGCCCCTGCTCCAAGAGCCCAGCCCCCTGGCCCTATAGAGCTAATTCGCCTTTCATGACCCTCTTGGGACAAAGACATCCATTAACCCGTTCACAGGTGGGAACCTAAAGCTGGCTCTGCAGCGGGAAGGTGTGTAAGGATGGCAGCCAGGCAAAGCCAGGCTTCTTCCCAGCTCAGTTATGTGCTCGCTGTACCAGACGCGGCACTCCTCGGTCTTGCACCTCTGCCTTTTCATGTCTTTCAAGCAACCACAGCCCAGTCCCACTTTGCGACCCTCCTGCTATCTCCAGATTCCTTTGGGACTTTGCACCCCTAGCAGAGGTGTGCCGAGGAGCTAACTAGGGTTAGATCAGACAAGGGAAGCTGGAGCTTGCAACAGCCTCTTATGCCCAAAATCTCTTTTCAGTGTCTTTCCTCTTTACATGTAACTAATTACCAGCGAGATCCCAACTGATGAAGAGATAAGAGGGATACTGCAGGGGGATAAAACCCCATATTGTCACTCCCCTCCTAAACCACAGGTTTTATGTACATGAGTACTTCAGGTTATACTGAAGTCTGTAAATATCCCGAGCAGAGTTTAATGTAGCACGGAATGCCAATGTCTTCTTTCATTGTAGATGCCCAGTGAATTGAAGAATTTTGTACTGAAGTTATCCAGGGAGAACCAGAAACTGTGGCAGATGGATAGAAGGACTTTCAGCTCTGTACGAGATACGAAGGTTGACCCACAGTTAAGTACCTTATCTGTATTTAATTTGGCAGTGCTAGATTTTGTCATTAATGAGCTCTTGCAATGAAAGGGGCAGCTGCCTGCAGTCTGGGAAGCTCAGCAACAGGCATAGGTTGGTCCTCCATTTAACTGCTTTGCAACCTGAAGCCTCAGGAATAATACTTTAAAAAAACCCAACAACCCCAAACCAAACCCAAACTATTGGGAGCTGATATTCAGAAACAATTCCACACAGAAACATAGTGAAGCTCGAGGGACCCCTTCATCTCACTGCATCCCAACATGCGGTGGCATGCATCAGGGCACAGCAGAGACAGGAGGCAGAACGTGGAGCACGTCGCCCCCGAACCCTTCCTGCACGGGGAACGCAGCCCACGGGCTGCATCGGCTGTCACCCAGACTCACAGAATGGTGGCATTGGAAGGGACCTCTGGAGATCATCTAGTCCAACCCCCTGCCACAGCAGGGACACCTACAGCAGTTGCACAGGACGGCGTCCAGGCGGGTTTTGAATGTCTCCAGTGTGGGAGACTCCACAACCTCTCTGGGCAGCCTGTGCCAGTGCTCTGCCACCCTCAGAGTAAAGAAGTTCCTCCTCATGTTTAGATGGAGCTTCCTGTGCTTCAGTTTGTGCCCGTTACCTCTTGTCCTGTCACTGGGCACCACTGAAAAAAGACTGTTCCCATCTACCTGGCACCCTCCCCTTAAGTATTTATAAGCGTTGATAAGATCCCCCCCTGAGTCTTCTTTTTTCTAGACTAAAAAGCCCCAAGTCCCTGAGCCTTTCCTCATAAGAGAGATGCTCCAGTCCCCTAATCATCTTAGTAGCCCTTTGCTGGACCCTCTCCAGCAGTTCCCTGTCCTTCTTGACCCGGGGAGCCCAGCACTGGACACAGTAACACTGCACACACCCTGCCAGCGCATGTGACACAGGCACCCTGGGGAGGGACAGTGTGTCACCCAGTTGCTCATGACTTGCAGGAAAAATCCCAAAGCAATAATCCAGGAAGGTGCTGGCTATTACAGAATATGCCCCGAGGTTTTCTAGCTCCAGCCTGACGCCTGAGCACCTTGGCCGCAATCGGCAAGAGCTGTTCCCTTTTCCTGCACTGGAAGTTCACAGAGATGCCGAATTCCAGCTGGAATCTTGCTCCTGGAAAAAAGCTGATGCTTTTTGGCTCATGTGTACATGTGCCAAGCCTTGCTTTAGAAGGGTTTCCTGCCAGCTTAATGTTTCAAAAGCAAATCGAAGGCTCCAAGCTGGAGTGTAGTAATAACACCAAGAGAAGGGGGTATGGCTCAGCTGTGCGCTACGAAAAATTAGCAGCTATGGGGAAGAAAATGAAACCAAGCACCACATCAAAAACCTTTGAGATTTTTGCCTTTTGAAGTAAGCTTTCTACATTACTGATGCTCCTGAAAGATCTGCAGAGCAGGTAGTTGGAAATTCCCAGGCTCACAAAAATCCCAAATAGAATATCCTGAAGCTCCGAAGAGACCTCGCCTGGTTCAAGAGTTGTAAGTGAGGAATTTCCAGACATCCCAAGCATTTGGGGTTATTGTTTTCTATGTGCTTGCCTTTAGCTGCAATCTTTTAAACGCCCTAAGTTTCAGACTTCACATTTTTTGAGTCCAAATGCCTTCCCTTACAAATATTTTAACTGCAATACAAAAACATTGTTTGCTTAACAGCCACGGATTTGCTACCATTTCTGCCCCCTTACATGCAAGAAGAACTTGCTGGCAGTGACCATCACTGCAGGGCAGCAAAGACACATGAACAAGCAGACTGCTGCGCACTCCTCACTATTGGATCAAGGTCTATTCTTTCGGAGTGCAGACATAACAGCTGAAACCTGTGTTCGCATTAACTTAAAATAACATTGAAAGCCATCTATGTGACCATGACATGGCTATTTATTACCATGGATGAGCATTTACCTCAAATCAGTATTAGTCCTTTGAGGACTTGTAAACATTCCTTTACGAGATGATCCTAGGAGGAGCATCCTCTGTTGTTTTGCCAAATTGCTTGCACTGTGCAGAAGCCTGAATAAACAGAAATCCGCACAGCCGCAGGAGCACTGTACAATACCAGAATTTCTAATTATAAGACCACCACCTTCAAGGAGCTGCACAAACACAGAAGATAACTTGCCTTGCCTGTTAGCCATACAGCTATCTGTTAGAACCTTCTTTTATTGTTAATAAATACTAAGATAGGACAAAGCCACCAAAGTAAGTCATCGGGGCTTGGACGACATAACATGTTGCCAGCAAAACCCATTTGTAACAGCCAAAAAAATTATGGTCCAACCTTTTATCAACAGCTCTGGCAATGCCCCGGCACGCTACAACTACCCCAATAAACGACCATGCTTTGCTGCAGACCACGTCAGGCAGGGCACCCCCACTGCCCTGCCAAGTCCCTGATGCATGGACAACCCCTGAGACCACATTAAATCTCACCCTGCAGAGAACTCCTCTGAGACCCAAGCTCAACTGCAAGGATTTCCAGCCTTAAGGGAACCTGTAAGATGATACTAAACGTGTTTATTCAGCACATTACCTCCCAGTGAAGGTAGGACTCAAAGGACTGCAGAGATAAAAATGAGCCAAACAATTAAAACGATGTTAAACTAAAGACTGAATTCTGTCAGGATCAAAGATTTTGGTCATAAAGGAACACAACTCATAATTATGCCCCATAAGTGGGAAACACCTTAGACGAGAGTATTTTCAACAGCCTTTTAAAGGCAGAGAGGTGGACTGGGGGCAGCCTGCGGAGTCTCATTTCTCTCACAAGCGTAACTTTACTTTTCTGATCAAAGGAGACCAATGCGGAGGGCAGCACTGACATTTAACGAGCTCACATGCTTTTTGATAAGAACATTTCTCTGTTCCTGGAAGGCTAATGACAGCCAAATGAACAAGCCACCACGCAGAGCCTCAGTAATCTCCCTGAATCGTAAGACCTGTGGTTAGGGCAGGGAGGAGGAGTCTGTTGAGTGTTATGGATGCAGTATCTGTAGTGGGATGCTCCAGGTGACAAGGGGCTCACCTGCCACTTTAGTCCTGCCACAGAAGTGCCTGCAACCCTGTTGTCCCTGCAAGAGGAGGATGACAACTGTCTTGATGACAGACCTGCTCTGCATTCACCAAAGGGCAGATACTACCCACAAAGATGTTCTTTTTAGGCAAAATGCAACGTGTTGATTTTCTGACGGAGCTGGTAGTGACCCTACACATAGGCCACCTAACGCTCTCCTCCACGGACTGCTACAGGACTTTTTTATTTTAATTTGTTTTTTAAATAGTTTGTGTTGGAAAGGACCTTTAAAGATCATCTAGCCCAACCCCCCTGCAATGAGCAGAGCACCGTCCAACCTGATCTTGAATGTTTCCAGGGATGGGGCATCTACCACCTCTCTGGGCATCCTGTTCCAGTGCTTAACCATCCTCATCGTAAAAAATTTCTTCCTTCTATCTAGTCTGAATCTACCCTCTTTTAGTTTAAAACCGTTACACCTTGTCCTAGTGCAACAAGGCCTGCCAAAATGTCTGCCCCCATCTTTCCTGTAGGCCCCCCTCAGATACTGGAAAGCTGCTATAAGGTCTCCCCGGAGCCTTCTCTTCTCCACGCTGAACAACCCCAACTCTCTCAGCCTCTCCTCACAGGAGAGGTGCTCCAGCCCTCGGATCATCTTTGTGGCCCTCCTCTGGACCCAGTCCTACAGGTCCATGGCCTTCTTATGTTGGGGGCCCCAGAGCTGGACACAGTACTCCAGGTGGGGTCCCACCAGAGCAGAGGGGCAGAATCACCTCCCTCCACCTGTTGGCCACGCTTCTTTTGACGCAGCCCAGGATGGCTTTCTGGGCTGCAAGTGCACATTGTCAGCTCATGTCCAGCTTTTCATCCACCAGTACCCCCAAGTCCTTCTCAGCAGGGCTGCTCTCAATCCCTTCATCCCCCAGCCCATATTGATACTGGGGGTTCTTCTTGAAATGTTGATGCCTCTACTGTTTGCAGCAAGTCTCCAGCGTGTGGCCTGGAAAGCCCCCGAGGCTGTGAGAAACGTCTCATCTTTGTCCTGTGAAATTCCACTTAAGTTGAGTCACCTTAAAGAAGTCCCAGAAAGCCACTTCCCCACTGGCTGCACCGGAAGGTGCTGCCGCTGCCGGAGGCACCTGGCCCATGACTCGGCTCAGCAAGTTCTGCCTCAGTTCTGCAGCGGCGCACATCACGGTTCCGTCCAGCCTCTATGGTGCTTGGGCCTGCAGCTTCTGTAAATATTTCTGCTTGTAAGGTACACATGCATAAACAAGGCGGTATAGCACAACTACAGGAGAAAATGAAACACCAGCTAGTACATCAGTTTCAAATACTGAGAGCTAATGAAACCCTTGTGGTGGTGTTTTAAACTCACACACCAGTGTTTCACTTTAAGTACCTGAACAGCTTGAACAAAGTAAATCGGCTTATTACACGCATGGATTGTGAACGTGCATAAACCTTTAGATGATCGGCGCCTGCATCTGTAAATCTGCTGAGACAGAGGAGGAAATCTGAGTTCTTCAAAACCTGTGATACTGCATCACGTGTAACCCTGCCAGCACCATCTGTTTTCAAATCATTAATCAAAACTAGCACGCTAACGCTAACCTTCCTTCTCCCTTGATACACTAGGCCTAAAGGCCTTGGGCCTCTTAGCTTCTACAGTCTTTTTTGTAGGCATAGGCCTAAAGGCCTTGAGAAATTCCATCCTTATTTTCAACAGTCACTTTGTATGCTTAGCTTGTGCTTGCTTCAGAAGCCTTGAGAAATCCAGGATGCAAGCGTGGACATAAGAAACGAAATAATGGAATTTATGGCTGAGAACCAGTTGAAACCAGTGAGATACAAAGAAGAGCATCTGCCACCTGGATTGCTCAACACTACGCATGCCCCAAACGGAGAGTTCAACTATAGGACACAAAAAGGAGACCACCAAAGACCATCAGAGGCCCCCAAAGACCCCTGCAGGAGACCCTAAGACACTCAAAGCGCATGCACAATCACTGTGCAAATATTATAATTAGTTCTAGGAAACAGAATGAATGTGGATGACCATTCCAGGAAATGTAATGCATACGTATGTGACGGAGTAATATAAGCTGTGTCTAAAGCAACGTACAACTTGCACACTAGGAGGAACACCCCGTGCATCCAGTGCTGCAATAAAGAATGCCTGCCTTCTAGAACTTTCAAACAAGTCTTAGAGGGTTTTCTTTGACCGAGTTTTACAGTATCACCCTTCTGACAGTGCACAAACAATACTACTGATTTAATTAATTCATGAAGTCAACTAGATACCTATGCACTCACACAAGCAGCCCAGTAGCCAGGACCTGGAGATGTCAGCACAGGCTGGTGGCACTCAGCTTCTCCAAGGCCAGTGGGAGCCTTGCTTCAGGCATTTGTTGGGAGAACAAAACCAGCCTCCGTGCTCCCTCCTGGAGAAGAAAGGTATGGCTTTGGGGATTCCTGAGTATCTGCTCCCTGCAGCATCAATAACGAAGTTAAACCTGGGAAAAGTTTTGGGTTTCCCTACACAGGGCAGAAGGCAACAGCTTCTTGTTTGACCAAAGCCTTGAATACCAAATAAGCCAGAAGACGGCTCTCTGATTCTTCTTTCACTTCAGATCCCTTCTGGGTCACCTCATCTGTAAACCTTCATTCGACTGCACTGATTAACATTTAAGTGAGATTTATGTGCGACAGGCCCCATTTGATAATGAATAAGTGACGAGTAACGTGTTTGCCATAGAAATTTACAGAAAAGGGCAAATGCCTCCTCTTAGCATTCCCCTGTCTGTACACCTTGCTGGGAAAACAAGGGAAAGAATAAAGTCGAAAGCCTTTACAAAGCCCATGGCTGGATACAGAGCTAGCATAGGGCTACCAGATCCCATCCCACTCGGCTGGAGTCTTCTCTGTCTCAACAGGGTGTGTGCCCACATGAAATCTGGGGGATTTGAATCACAGCCCCTGGTAAAATTCCGTTCCATGTCAGTGGGCAGAGCAGCAAGGTGTTTAGTGAGAGAATAATGTATTTCATTGCAGAAAAAAGCTGTATATTCTTAAAACTTTGTAACACAAGTGCTCTACTTCTGTTCATACAGGATTATAGAGAAGGGGTACTGCATAGTAGGTGATTTTTTTTTTTAATAAGTCATTTGCACAGGTACAACAAGATCCACTATTATCTTTCCAGTTATAGGAACTGGATATAAATCAGTACTCTGGAAAAAAGCTAGAAAAGCAGAAAAATAGGTAAAAAAATTATTTTGCTGCACGAGTGGGTAAAACTGGTTCTGCTGACCAGTAACAAATTCAGTAGAAATTTCTTTATTTTGAAAGAGTACAGGACTAGAGAAAGACATTTTAAAAAGCAATTTAGAGAATTGCAAAGACAATGTAAGGTGCTAAGTAGAAAGGAATTTCATTTTTATTTGCTCTTTTATGCTTTTTAATTGGCAAATGTCTACAGTAATTGACTAAACCTTAGATAGCCATACCTATTTAACACCTGGCTAAGCATCACTTAGCTGCTCAACGTTGGATGAATATAATCACACTAAATGCAATTTATGCTAATGTTGTCCTGTTTGAGCAGCAGTCATAGCCATTTGCCACTATTAGGCTAAAGTCCTAGGAGACATCCCAATTAAGTGCAGCCTGAAAGAGCAGCACATCCTCCATTACCTTCTCACTATAAACTTATTTCTTCAAAGGAGTGAACTGCATTAACCCTTTTTTTTCCTCATTAAAAAACCCCAACAACCCAGCCTTGAAGTCTGAAAGAAATTTTTTTACTCTTATCAATCAAAATTAGATTGTCACTATTTAAAACAATTATATTAAAATGATACACATGCAGGAAAAGGTAAATTGCTTTACAGATTTATGTACTACAAATTGTAACAAGAATCCTTGAAGCAGAAAATTATATCCTCCAGGCTTGGCTTAAAATTGATTGAAATTCATCCAGAATAGCCCACAGAAGATGACCGTTGATTTCCACGTACTGATGTGACCATACAGCCTTCTGCAAATGCGGGGTCACAGAGCACACACCGCCGGGCAGCAGAGAAACCATCTCCTGAGTCTATAACCTCCCGGCTTCACTTTGCTTTCCTGCAAACAGCTGACCAGTGATTTGTGACAGCAGGAAGAAAAAAGGGGAGAGCAGTCACCACTATGGCAGAGGGGGGTCAGAAGGCACCTGGCGGGCGGCTGCCATTCACTGGCGAGACATGAACGTCCATGGGAGCAGAGTAAATGAGTGGAGGAGGAGAAAAGCAAGAAAAGTGAGAGAAGACACGTTGAGACAAAAAGCGTACAACTGTAACACCAACACGACCATGCTCTGATGGGGTTTTTGCACGACGCAAATATTCTAGTATCACAAACGTCAAGAGAAGATGAGGTGCAAGAAACCCTGCAGTAAGATGTACCACAGAAATAACAGATCTTCTGGATTAACACTTTAAATCCTTTACTGAGACTGCTCTTTTACATAGAAGGAAGGGAAATGATTTATAGCTGAAGTGAAGTCTGGGACTCTGTTCAGTTAATTTGTCTTTTTATTAGGCTCATGTCAAGGAGTTTGCGAAATTACGGAGAAAAACCTGAAGGTAAGAAACCAGAGCTAGTCGAAACAAACAGCATTCACACAAGATGCAAAATCTGTTTGTAGAAGATGTACTAGGGACTTTGCAACTTCCATTTCACCTACCAGTTGTCAGACAGACATGGAATGAAACCACCGCTTCCCTTCCATACCCTGAAAGGAAACCCACAGCCCCTTCTCCAGGTGATCATACCAACCACTTTGGAATCAAATCCTGCAGGAGGACAAAGAAAAATAACCGCTCCCATGAGTCTTCTCCTTCCTATTTCCCACAGATAGTTATGGTGCATTTAACCACATGCACTTTCTCTCCTCAGTGATTAGAGTTGGAAGAGATGTGGGAGAGAAGAAATTTCCCCACGTTTCTGACAGTTGCTGGCAATCCTAAAAACATACAAAAGCCTTGCAATTTTTGTTCACTCCAAGAACGCCACTCCACAGAGCTCCTGCATCTCTCTGGCTGCTCCCCAGCTACAACCCAGAATGGCAGACTTGGCCACCACTACGTTATCCTGCTCATTAATTTTTAACCCAAGTAGTTAAGATGCCCTCTCAAGTGGGGACATTTGGGACACTTTTCTTATTTCAGTTCTCACACAACTTAAAAATGTGTTTTCCTTGCAGCAAAACACCAGTTCTGCATTTATGAAATTCTCCTCAAATGGTCTGGCATTGACACAGCGTAGCATGTTTTTCTAATTCATGCATAAAGTTTGTAGGGCAAATTATCCCCTGCTGAAAGGCTGTTTGCTTCACTCCTCGATAACGTCACTTGCTAGCTCTCAAGGAGGAGCTATGGCTACTTTGTGCGATACTCAGAGGCTTTAATCTGGCAGCTCTAAAACACACAGACTGCCAATTTTTCTTTGATGTCTTATCACTGCCACAGTTCTGCGTGCTTCCAAAATTTGTTAAAACCCTCACAGAGCTGATACGTCCGATACCCAGCTCAGCCCTTCCAAGCCTGAAAGCATTTGCACGACTTTCACTCCAATTTCCTTCCCGCTGCCTGATCCTCACGGAGCTGCAGACGCTCTTCCTACTACTTCTTCTTGCAGGGCAGGGGAGAGGACTCCTGGCAGCCTTGTCACCGCTGCCTTGCTGGCTCTGAAATGTTATAAATCATTTCCCTTTCTACTACCAAGGGCTATATTCCAGTCCTGCAAAGGGCCGCAGACCTACATAGATGGGAGTCATGTCAAAGCGCGACTCAATATCTAAGCTCTGCAGATCCATGAGCTGTGTTAACACAGTGACAACAGCACAGATTGTATAGCTAAGATTTATATTCCATGCTGGTCCTCCTTCCCAACCTCACCTCATGGTAAGGCTGAAGTACTACTGCCAGGGCAAGGAGGACAGTCTATCACAAATGCTGTGGTCACCACCAAGCCTGCCCCGGAGACTCTGCGCTCTTGTAGCGCCGGCAGCACGCGGGGGACCCAGATGACAGTATGGCACATCCAGCTGGTGCTTGGGGGTCAGATGGGGCTTCCTGCTGCTCACCAACTGCTAGACAGACATGGCAGGTTGAGGAGTCAAGCAGCAGCTCAGACCTCAGCTTGTTTTATAAATGGACTGAAAGGAAGACAAAACTTCCAGGACAGATCCTATGAAAATCACTGACCGCTGACTTTATTGCCACAAATTTTTCATGGTGGATTTTTTTTTTTCCTTCTGCTTAATTGCTTCACAACATTTATGAAGTGTGCACAGGCAGGAGGCTGCCTTCCTATCCTGTGCAGTAGTTTGCAAGGAAAAGGCACAGAAATGAGGTAGGTTGTCAAGGCCATTGTAGTTGCTGCTTTTCCCCTGCAGCATCAAAAAAGCGGTGGTTTAACTCCTCAGGATGTCCAGCCTAGCATTTTTGATGAATGCTGAATTTCCTTTAAGTAAATGAATGTTATTATGCCTGTGAACTTCTGAACAGCCTCTTTGCAGCAGACCCTGTAAATTTGATTTTGACAAATTAGTATTTAGATATTTTTGACAATGCTTCTATCTTCCAGATCTAATTGGAAGACGTGGGCCTTTGTTTGTAAGGAATATTTGAAGACTGAATGAAGAAATACATCAAGTTGAGATGCTCAAAGCACTACTACAGATTTAACTGAAGAAGTCAGCAGACTACAGTAGAACAGTTAATCTCTCTAGTGTGATTTGTTTTATAAGCATTGCTTACTAATTGTCCTTTGTTCTTTATTATTCAGACAGAGAACACAGCAATCGCACACAGACATTACCCATGGATCTGCTTGCAGCACACTTTTGACAGCGTTAGTCTGGGAGGATCATCGCTTCCCACACGCATGAAATCTACATTAGATTGCAAAGCCATAATCAAGAAAGTTCAAACATTTCCCTAGGCCAGCGCCGCCTAAAGAATTGATTAAAAACCAGTCAAGCCTGGAAACCGTTCTCATTATATTCCACAAAGCAAACGCAAGGAACGGTCCACATCTCCAAGCCATATTCCTTCCACCCAGTTCCAGTATCAAGTCCTTGCAATTTAGAAGAGCAAACAAACCCCAAATCTCATCTAAGGGATGCAATTCTATCAGTAAGAGCCTTTGGAGTGGCTGCAGACCTTGTGCTGCAAAGCACCTGACTACAATGCCTTACTGTTTGCACTCCCATGAAACGGGAAGCATTGTAGAGAACCCCAAATGATGCCTTTGTACATTGAAACAAATCAAACATACTGGGGACAACTTTTTGTCGAACTTGAAAGCGACCAAGCCAGCTGGATCCAAAACAAATACCAAAAATAGGAAATAAACATTGTTTCCAATTCTTGCTAAACTTAGCTCTTAAATTCCCTGCTCTATGCATCATGTTTGGGTTTGTTGTTTTTTTTTTTTTTTTTAAATAAAAGGTGGGATTTTAATAGCACTTTCCCGCATTTCAGAATACAGAGAACAACAATGTCTAAATTTTAAACTCAAAACACCAGAAGCAAGTATCAAATCACTGCATAGCATGATTTTAAACTGTTCTAGTACTTGAGGGTTTGGGACCTGGAAAAAAACAACAGGCAATAACAACTTATAATACTATTAATAGCAAGGTGAAAGGGTGACAGAGAGATATGAATTTACTCACTGAAGTTTAGCTTCTGTTCACTGATACAAGCAAACGAATACAAGCATTATTTGGTGCATGCCAGAAGGATAAACACAGAGAGTAATGGAAAAACGAAAATCATTTACCTCTCTCTGAATCCAGGGAAGCATGAAGAAACAGAAAGAGCAAGTTAGAAAGCACTCACACAGACAGAGCTGCAGCATATGATGAGACAGGATAGCTGAAAGAAGTGCTGTACATTTAACATTCGCTGTTTGTTTGTAGCACAGCCTATCTAAGCATACCGCCACTATTTCCTCTTGACACTTCTTTTGGTTGAATCCTGTTGCTCTGAAGTTTGTATTTTTGGAAACATGTGATGAAGCCAACAGGCATCAGCTGAATTTAGAGAGGCAGCACAGACATATCAACACTGGGAGGTAATCAAGCTTAAAATACCATACACAAGTCCGGGAAGTAGTATGCAGAAAGCATAAATAGACATACAAAGTGCATGAACCTTCCTTCTTCCAAAATAACACTATTTAAAGCAGACACTGACAAAAACAAACGAGAATAATTCTTCAGGCTGTGAAAACCTTACGTTGTTTAAACTGAAAGAGTAGCAAGATCATCAGCAGGTTTTTTTAATGCCTTTTCCAAAAGCTCACACCCCAAGGTCACTTGGGCTCCTCTGAAAGTTGTGCCCTGAAGAAGCGACAGCCTGGCTAGCAGCCTCACCTGAGCACCGAGCTGAAGCCAGGAGCATAAAATCACTGCACACCTTCATCTCTGAAGCACTTCAGCAACCATTAACTTTCGGTAAGCCTTAACCAACACGCCTTTCCCAAAGGCAGAGGCGGGCAGGAGAGGCACAAGCTCCCCTGGCTGGGGGGGTGCCCTTCTCCCCCCTCCCTGCCCGGCTCCCCGCCTGAGCCCCGGGGAGGGCTCGCTGCGGCTCCCCGGCACCCACCACAGCTGGCTGCTTGCTAGGTCCCGCCAGCCACCGCGAAACACCAGCAGGGTGAGTTCACAGGTACGTGCGCACTTCTGGAGCTGCGGGGGGAAGAAAGCACGTGGTTTCCTGTGATGTTACTGCAGAGGGTTAGCTGCGTCGGGGAACGAGGTGGGGTGCTGCCTGCTTCTGCTCACTCGTCCTTAAAAACAGGACACCACTTTATGCAATGTATAGCGTCTCTATAGGGATAATAACCATTCTCCAGAAGAGAGCTGCTTGGTCCTGCTCTCCTGCCCGGCCTCCTGCGTGCATGTCACAACTCCCCTCTTTTAAGAAGGGCTCTTTTCCACTGAGCATCTGAGCAAAGTTCATGCACTGTGCACAAAGATCATAGAATCATAGAACCATAGAATGGTTTAGGTTGGAAGGGACCTTGAAGATCATCGAGTTCCAACCCCCCTGCCATAGGCAGGGACACCTCTCACTAGACCAGGTTGCCCAAGGCGCCGTCCAGCCCGGCCTTGGACACCTCCAGGGATGGGGCATCCACAGCTTCTCTGGGCAACCTGGGCCAGTGCCTCACCACCCTTAAAGTGAAAAACTTCTTCCTAATGTTTAATCTAAACCTGCCCTCTTCCAGCTTAAAGCCATTCCCCCTCGTCCTATCACTACATGCCCTTGTAAAAAGTCCTTCCCCAGCTCTCCTGTAGGCCCCCTTTAGGTACTGGAAGGCCGCAATAAGGTCTCCCCGGAGCCTTCTCTTCTCCAGGCTGAACAGCCCCAACTCTCTCAGCCTGTCCTCATAGGAGAGGTGCTCCAGCCCTCGGATCATCCTCGTGGCTCTCCTCTGGACGCGCTCCAGCAGGTCCATGTCCTTCTTATGTTGGGGACTCCAGAGCTGGATGCAGTACTCCAGGTGGGGTCTCAGGAGAGCGGAGTAGAGGGGCAGAATCACCTCCTTTGACCTGCATGTGTGACCCTACACCATCCTAGCTTGTAACAGACTCTGAGAAAAAAGTAGTGGAGTGGAAAAATCATCCCATCTCAAGTAATAAGGGCAGGATTAAAGACAGAGCATGCTGAAGGGAAAGAATCCAATTGCCATTAGACATCTCACTTTAGCAAAGTTGCAAAGCTTACAGGGATTGATCTGTTGTTTAGAAATGACTTAGTGAGTAGTTCTGGAATAAACATAGGCTTCCTAAGCCAGGTCTTAACTAAACATGCACATGCTAATGCTTCTGTCCAACATGGGAGTGCAAGTCACACATGGATGCATATGTACATAGCTAGAGGTTTAATTTCCTTCTTATATCGAGATGAAACCTCTCTTGGTGCAACTTGTACCCGTTGCCCCTTGTAATCTCCATGTGGCTCCTTGTGAAGAACAATCATTCACCGGAACCACCTCTCCAGGGACACAGCAGAGTCCCCATCACAGGAGATTTTCAAGATGTGACTGGACAGGGTGCTAGACAATCTCATCTAGGCTCCCTTTCCCACAAAAGGTTGGATCAGATGGTCTTTACATGTTCCTTCCAACCCGGGCTGAGTCTATGAAAGCAGCCAAGTTGGAAAGAAGATCCATATTTACAAATGTAACGGACATTCCCAGAAATTTTACAACAGAAGTGTGAGACCTGCTTCATATAAAGAAGAAACATGGGGTGCTCTGCTCCACTTGCTTCCATGTAATGAACTGGGAGTTTCCCCTTTTCAATATCCAGTGGTGACTTATGTGGATCTCCCCAACCAAAACCCCACTCGTTCCTTCGCTTCAGCTACATGGGCTTTCTACTGGGCTTTGCAGAATCAGCAAGGACTTCACCATGCCTATTGTCAACATTTTACAAATTAAGAGGTTAAAATTAGAACTCAGTATTGAAAACAGTGGAAGTTTTTCAAGCCTAAACAGGCCTTGATTCTATATTTCAGTGCCAATTTGAAAATCAGAATTGAAATAGTAGTATCACTTTTACTTTCCCAGATAATACAGTCAATGTTTCTAAGTAGTATGAGAACCAACATATATATATAATTTTCTTCATGCATTAATCACTAGCTTTATATGAAGTGGACAAACAGACTATGTTTCAGAAAAAGCTTTATATTGGAAAAATCTTCCAGCAATTTAGGCATGATGTACTAGGAGAAAAAAAAAAAGGGGGAAAAGAAATTTCTTGGATCTAACAGATTTTGAACACATTACAATTAGATGCAAAACATGACCTACTGGTGCAAACTCTTAAAGAGAGTACTGTTAATCCCCTTATCGTTACGCAAGATACAACTGTACAGAATAATCACCATCGCAGCTGCCAGCACAGACAAAGAGAAAAGCACAGGAGGAAATTCAGGAAGGTGAGAGAAAAATACAAGCAGTTGGGCTGCTGGACTTCCCCAGGCAGCAAGGAACGAGCAGGGCTCCGGCCGAGGGACTCCCACACTGTGGGATGCGTGGGAATCAATCCTGCTTCTAACCAGTTAATTACAGCTTTCCAAGTAACCCAGTATCTCCTCATAGAGTGTCCTGTAATTTATGAATTAATTTCACACAAAAGACTATTTTCCTATATTCCCTTCACATTCCGATGGCTCAAATGTGGTTGAATGATTTACCATAAAACTTTAAATAAATAAATAAATAAATAAATAAATAAATCGCCCCAAGGCTAAAAAGCAGACATGGAAAGTTTCAGTTCAAATGGCAGATTTTGTTGATGGCTCTGAGTGCCAGAAACGCTGCATGAGCAGCTGTGGAAGTGCTTCAGTATGGTGCTCTACATAGCCTTTTCCAAGCTGACTGAGCTAAAAGGGGTCAAGCCAGAGCCTGCCAATAACGTGGGAAGATGATACCTAGAAACTGTGTCAGGGCTGCTACGCAGGATTTGAGATTCATTTCTGAGGGGAAAAGGCCAAGACCTCAGAGGAAAACAGCCCACAACCTTCCAGACTGCAGAGGCGTGAGAAAGGAGCCCTCCTTCCAAAACCAGCCCCAAAACCTCCTCAGGGAGGAGGTGACAGTCTTTTCTTCCCCACCACTTCTGCCAGGCCCATTTAATCCAGGATGTTTTCCAATTAGTGCCTTTGGAGGCAGCACGTTATGGTACTGCTGAGGGGGCCTTCCTCCCCGATCATCCCCTTTCCTCCGCACTCCTCTCGCAGAGGGTTGTACCCAGCCCAGGGACACAGCGGAGGCAAGAGTCACAGAGAGCAGTATTACTGATGGAACACCATCCTGTGGGAGATGTCTGCACAATATATGACAGTGCTTGAGCAGAAGACAATTTCTCCCTCCAGCCCCAGGTTTTGTAGATCAGTGTCTAATGCAAGTTGCATCCTGGAAGCTGATCGTTGCTATACCATGTCCACCCCACAAGCTGGAGGATAATGGATGTTTCACTGGGAGGTGAATAAACTGAGAGGCGCAGTGGTAACACTCCTGTAGCCCAAAAAACACCCTCCATGTGGCACTTGTGAGGCCATATCTGGATTTCTGCATCCAGGTTTGGGCCCACCAGTACAGAGCAGCAAGTGACAAACTGGCATGAGTCCAGCCAAGGGCCACCCAGGGTGCAGGAAGAACACTTTAGCCGGGAGGTGGACTTGTTTAGCTGGGATATGAGGTTGGCTTGTTTAGCCTGGGGATGAGGTAACATGGGGAGGATCTAATTAGTGTCTCCCACTGACTCACTGGAGGGTTTAAAAAATAGAACAAACCCAAGTTCCTTTGCCAAGAGAGCAGGTAAGCCCAGAGAGATACCCCGAGAGGCTGAGCAATCTCTGTTCTTGGAGGTTTTTAAAAATACCAACCAGGAACAGCCCTGAGGTAATCCTGAACCCTGCCCAGATTTGGGCAGGACGCTGGTCTAGGTGACCTGCTGTGGTCCTTTCCAGGGCAACTTCTTTCCTGTGACTCTGTAACAGAAATGCCTCAACCCCCGGGACTGAGGCATGCTGTGCCGATGGACATGGCCATGCTGTGCTTATGGCCTATGGGCCTATGACCAGCCTATGGGCCTGTCTCAGCGGTGGGCAGAGGGTGGCTGGCAGGGGTGAAATGACATTCCTGAGAGCCCCAGAGGCTCAGGTCCCCTGTGCAACTGTCCATCCCTGTGACCGGGACAGACATCGTGGACTCCAAATACTCCATTGTTGCTACTGTTGTGTCTTCTACTTCAACAAGGGCCGCTGTAAGACTACAGTGTGATGGAGAGCAAGCCACACCACCAAACCCAACAGGTTTTGTTCTTGCTGGTGTCTCCGACAAGGTATTTAAGGATCAAGATGATGCTCCCATGCTTCGCTACTGTTTCAGTTGAGCACCGCACTGCACATGAGCCTGGGAGAGCGTTAGGAATCTACCCCCGTGTACCTGGCAGAGTTAATTTAAGTCTACAGCCCAACCATTTCTGTGACCAACGCATTCAGCTAACAGGGTGAAGAGGTTAACACTTCACACCTCTTCATTCCTGTAGCTTCCCCTGGCGTCTGGCTGACTGCAACTTCTCCAGTTGTCTTTTTTGAGCAGATCACAAAAAACAAGGCTGCCATGTGTCACCTACACCTTGAGTAAGCACAGAGGTCTGTCCTCCAACCTCCGCAGTCCTTCAACATTTTCACATGGGACTACACCCATCAGCAGCAGTCCTGACCACCTCTCTTCCTAAGAGATAACTACCAGCTGAGATGTCTTTGCTTTCAATTACTGTAGAGTTTTAGTGGAGTAAAACACATTTTACTTGATTAAAAATAATGATGCATGGCACAAGCCTTTCGTCTTTATTTACAGTTTTAAGTACTTGCCCAAGCATATCCTCTGAGGCACAGAAGAGGCCCTATTCTGGTTTTCTAATTTGTAATTATGAACTACTTAATGCAGCAAAACGTTTATGTAAAATGTATTTACACCTCAACAACATAATATGAACAAATAAAGGAAACAACCTTCATTTCTGTGCATTTGGAAGTCTCTCCGTTGCTTACAGAATGATTATGTCCTTCACTTATGTATGCTATTAGAGAAATATAGTTGCTTTCACTGAAAGGAAAATAGCTGTAGTTTAGAATTTTTCTAGAGGTCTGGTAGCTTTTTAAACTTTTTTTTCTTCTCCCCACCCCACCCTCCCATAGTCCTTAAGCCTTTTGTCTTCCAACAAGTATTAGACTATTCCAGCAGACTGGCCTTGAGTTTCTGGGTTCCTGCCACCACGAGGATGGAGACTGAGTAGAAATACAACTAACACTTTCTGCAGAAATCCCCTGTTCACTGTGGGCCAGATTGTGCCATCAATTTTTAAGCAATTCACCACTGGTAGCAAAGAAGATTTCTGCTTAAAAATTGATGGCTTGATCTAGCCTTCTGTTGCTAATCATATATTATGAAGACTACTGTAACCTAGTCAGATTCTATTTTTAAAATAAAAAGAAAATATGAGGCAGCCTGACACATTATATGAATCTACATTTTGTAAAGACTAAGTTGTACTCTTAAGATCAGAGGGGGTCTGAATCATTCAGTCCCACTGGTAGTTTGGGTGCTAGACATCACAGCGGTACCTGACAGGCAAGCTGGTTCCTTGTTATTCCTCAAATCCTTTCCATAAGCAAGCAACCTCAGGTCACTTTACCATTTCTTCAGGGTTTCCCTCATCTCCACACACTAAATGACAGCGACTGAAGACCTGAGATGAAAGAGTGGCTTTACTTACAGCTCCCTGAAACACATTGCAACCCCAGGCACCTCCTCTCCTGATGCAAGCCAGAGGCATCTTTCATAACCCACTACAAACCATTTCCCTCTCCTTAGAAAAATGTTATGTTTGGCTTGTTAGGAAAAACAAACACATTTTCGGAAGCATGAAAAGAACTTTGAACGGCAGGCCACCTTTTCCCCAAATCAGTAGACCACGGTTTTAGATGGATCAGTTAGATGTGAGATTTTCTGTTTTAATTTTTTTTGAAGAATTATTAAATTCAGCCATAAAGATATTTCCAATTTGGAAATTTCTTAAAACATATACAGAAGGTTTTAATATCCCATCAAAATGCAACAACAAAAAAGGATGTTGTTTTCTTTGGCAGATACCAAATTCAGGCACGTGCCAGTTATTTTCTAGTAGGAGGAAATGAAACTTAACACTTCTGACTTGACAGTCCCCAATTTAGAATTGTTAAATTTCAGTTTTTGACCTGGATTAACTTTACCCAGAGAAAAAGGTTATCTCACCCTATTGCAAACTACACTGGAGCAAAGTCTGCACTCTAACACAAATTAAAACTATACAGAGCAGTTGAATCAATACTAGCACTCTCATATCAATTAGATCAGATTTTTTTCCCCAGTAACAAGGGTTTTACTTCACGTCACAAACCACAGGAAACTCCAAATGGCGAACCTGAAGGATATCCAACAGACTAACAATACAAGAAACACCACGGACCGTCAATATACACCTTAATTATCTAAAATACTAATTCACACAGTTTGATCCTCATCTGTATTCTGACTGATCAGTGTTTAAAATATCTTTGTAGATAGGGTTATTTATTTATATACATCCACTGCTGTAGAAGGGAAAACTAACCTGCACTTTTTTTAAAAAACATAAATTCTAACTGGTATTACATAATAAAACCCCACTATCTTTCTCTTTCTCTCTTTTAACTCCTTATGAAAATAAATAAGCCAATTGTTACTGAGAAATGCTCCAGGGCTAAATAATATGCTTTTCCTCGCTCACAAGTTGTTATAGGTACATTAACTGCAAGGCAACAGCTACAAAAACGTAATTAAAGCCATAGTTTTAAGAGATGAAACACTTCATATATTTCCCTGATAGAGATCAAGACTCAGCAATGTTTGCTATCTTTTATGAAAGCAAAAATTACTGCACAGAACAGGGAGAGCAATGAGGTTCCATAACACGCGAGAAACCTAATTTAAGAGTGAAGCTGCTGAGTTTAAAGAAAAAGATAAATGTGCTTGTCTCTCTTCCCTCCCCTCTGCACCCAGCATAATGAGGATTCAGAGCTATGTATCAATTAACAAATCAATGAAATTTCTCCTGCTGCAAATTCTTTATGAATACAGATAGGATTAAGCAAGCCCAGAGACCTCAAGGCAATACATTACATTTAATCATGAAGTTTCCTCTTCTGTCAAAAGAGCCATTAACCGTTTCACTTCAATTAAATATATTTTTACATGCATGTATCCCCACACACAGTGTAATACTTCTGTCTTCAAACATGTTTACTTCTTTTGGAGCTCTACAAAGATTTCAAATTGCATAATCTGCATTGTCAATTACGGGCTGAAAGAAGAAAGCCCAGCCTGGCTAGGTAGAAGTTAGCTGGCAATTACACATAAATAATTATACAGACACTGTATGTTTGGCGGAAAACACAGGGAAGTTTCTTCTCTTCCGTAAATGATGTTTCTGCTGTTCTTAAGAACAGCATCTTTTTATCCATTAACACAGCATTACCAGTAAAAACAAATTATGATCATCCTCTACAGAATCAGGCTGGTGAATATGCAGCCAGTAACCGCAGCCAGTTTAGGCACATGTAATTCTGAGCTGAAGACAGACCCCCAAACCTATTAATCACCAGGATCTATTAGTTAGCTTACTGCTCAAATGAGCAACATCTGAAGGGATAAAGGAGAGGGAGAACGGCATCAAATACTTACCGCTCAGCACACAGTCCAGCATTTCTGCTACAGGGCTCTCCTGAAGGTTGTTAAGTGTCAGCTCTTGGAGAAAAGAAATCTGACTTGCCTTTGTCACACTGGGAGCTGTAATTTGCCTTGCAGGCATCCACACAGAAGCTTTAGACTAATGGACCATAGCTTCGAAAATACAGCTCGAGACAAAGGCTACTCCTAACTGTTGTCTGGGGGAGAGGCTGAGTTTTTTTTCTTGTCACTTTTGAAGTTTCTTACCTTTCTGTTGCAGCAAACAGGAATTTAATGCCAAGCACGTCACACACAAACACCCAACTCAACGCTCTGCCTGGTCCCCGTCTCCGTTAGCGTGTATCTAGGCACCAGATGATGCAAAGTGAACTTGATGCAGCCATGTACTCGTACTTCAACGACGGGGGCCGAATACCCCCGAGAACAGCAGCTCATTCATTTTGCATCGAGTTGAAGCACATCATGTCAGCTCCCACTCTCCTCACGGACTGTGCACGCTTGTGTTCGCCGGCTCCAGCTGTGAGCGAGTGGGTGCTTCTCCCTGGAAGGCACCGCTCCATCAGGGGTGTGTCTTTTCCTCCCTCGCCATCGCTTTTACCATTTGCGCGCTCCCCGCGCTCTGACCCGCAGAAGAGGCCCCTCTCCTCCCCCTTTAACAAATCCTCACTGCTACGCGCTGTGTTTCTAGCCTGTAAACTTCCAGGATTAATCTGCTGTGACAGAAACAATCTTCTGGGGAAAGCTGAAGTGCGCAGGGAGTCTTCCCCTCCCAGTTTTCCAAAACCAGTGCAAAGCTTTCACAGTGTGACTCTGAACTGAACGCAACAGAGAAAGAAAGTCTCTTTAAAAGGCAGCAAAGATTTACGGCCAAATCCAAAAATTCAGACAGAAGTACAACTGCATTTACTTCAATGAAATTACACCCGCTTATGCTGGACGTGAGATTTGTCCTTGAGCTGTAAAAACAAACACACCAAATAATTTGATTTTCCAGAACTGACACATGCAATAACAGCAAATCTAATTTAGAGGTGTTGCTTCCTCTAAAGGTGACAGTGAAAACAACATTCCTGGAGCTCCCGTTATTATTCGGCAAAACTCCCCATCAAATGTGCTCAACCAGCAATAAAGAGCTGCTTCCCCAGGGACTGCGCTCAAAATGTGGTGGGACTTAAACCCCACCCCGGGGCATCTGGCATTCACAGGGAGCCGCGGAATTGCACATCACTCCTCCTGGATGCAGGGGAGGGCTGGGGGGAGGCAAACTCCAACTGAGGAACAACCGCAATGGCACGAGGACATGGGCCACCACCCTGCATGTCACTCTTCTCCATCCAAGGGACCCGTTCCTTCAAATGAGCAAGCAGAGCTGCTCGTGGGATCACGCCCTGCTCTCCTCAAGGAAAATGAGCCAACATGGCAAACGCCCACCACCCAGCCTCTTTAAACCAGCTGAGCTCAACGTGAGTGAAAGCAGGGCAGGGAACGTGACCACAGGTATTTTCACCAGCAGATTTGAGAGGGCGGAAAGCAGTTAAGGACAGTTTTCTGGCAGTCACTTCTTCCAGCCACAGAGATGCATTGGGAGCAGGATGTTTGTTCACAGCTAAATATACCCTGCGAGTCTAGTGAGGTTCCTTCCTTGCCTCCTGTGCATCGTCAACAAGGTTTGGCAGGATCAGTTACACTCAAGCAACAACCTGTGCCATCCCGAAAGCTTTCTGCTGATTTCCACAGGAGTAACAGGTTGGAGTTTAATAAACAAATCTGTTGATGCTGCCTAAGAAGAAACAGATCCAACTCCTTCTTTCTTGGATGTGCTAGATGCCCAGCACCAACAAGAATTCAAGGCCAGATAGTAACTTTTGCACTGAAGCAAACAAGTAAGCTCTTGAAAGTCTTGACACAAGTGTGGAACTCACTTGTGGGGAAAGAAAGGAGCATTTTTATGGACAAGTGAAACGGCACCTGAAACTGGTTAAATGGTGTGAGATACACCTGCTACATTTTTAATCCAGGTTCCAGTAACCATTCAACATAATTTGTTTAAACTTGCAAATGAAGACAGAATTAATCTGATAACTATGACAACTACGCTCTCCATTGCTGTTCTCCTCTTTCACTCTCAGCAAGTAGCATACAACAGGATATGGTAGTTTTCCAGCTGGCCAAACGACAGCACTTGGGAGAACAATGTCAGGCTCCAACTTAAAAGGCTTCTAAGGAGAGAAGCCAAACTTAGCTGTTTTAATATGCTGGAACAGTTTGTGGGAGCGAACCGCTCTTCCTTGAACCTCTCTTCAATACAAGAAAAGAGATTCAGCAGAACTTTGGAAACCTGCAGAAATAAGTATAATTAAAACTACATCCCAGTCTGAGTTTTTAGCTGGCTATCTAGCAAATGAACTGGGACTGAATTCTAATCCTGTGTTGGTTTTGATATTTGGGAAGTGATACACGTGATACTTACTGCCTGTGCACTTTTCAGCAACAACATGGCTAGATACAAACATGCTGGCTCTGTTGTTGAGCAATAATTTGCCCTGGTATCAGCATTTCAGCTTCCCTTTCCCTTGCCCTACACTCTCTCCTCTAAGTTTGTTGCTTCCAGTTGCTGTCTATGGAAAGGCCACCAGCATTAGGACACTCTCCTGGGGCTTGGCCAGCAGGTAGTTTCTCAAAATGAAAACCCAATTTGGTCCCAATGTCTTCCCGTTTGTGCATGTGCAACTTGCTTAGTAACTACAGCTCTCTCTCTCATGTTTGTCGTCCTGGCAAAACTTAGCTTTACCAATCCCATAAAAAAAAACACGTGAGGTGACTAACTTCAAACATTAATTTATATATAGGCTGTGGGGGTTGGTGGTGTCCGACTTCTGATTCCTTAGAACTTACTTTGCCAAATACATGTATTCTGAAAGTGAAAGGTGAAATTTGTACAAAAGCCTTCTTTCACGAGCTGGGTTTTAAAGAATTATCATCAACAATGCAAGTTTTGAGGCAAGTCATAGAAGTTGCAGCACTTGGCAGCAGCTGCCAAGTTTGGCTGATGGGCTCTCCCCAGCAACAACTGCTACCATAAACCACGTGAAAACATTTCCAGCACAAACGCTGCACTGAGTCCCATTTCCCACTGCCAGCCAGCGCTCTGAGCTTGCAGCCAAATCACTAGGCAGGAGGGATCTTTTTAATGCACTTTACCTACAGGCTGCAAAAGAAATGAGCTTGCAGCAGGTAATGGGTCAAATTTACACCGACAAAAATATGACAAGCAGCCAGCCCTGGCAAGGTGAAAACTGCCCAGGAGAGCTCTCAGCTGATGAAGATCCAACAAACTCAACTCCTGCACTGCCAAAAATGCCAAGTTCAAGGCAGCAGGGGTGTTTTGGGGCATGCCTGGTGTATAAATACACCACATGTTGTTCCAGCCTCTCCCAGGTACCACGTGGTGCCCTCTCATGGGACTCCAACTGGGTTACATCCCCCAAGCTGCTGTGCTCCTCGCTGGAGATAAGGTTCAGCCAAGCTCATAATCAGGGAGTGGATATTTAGCACCGTAAAGAATCTGGGCAGATCTCCATGCACTTGGCAATGATGATGTACCCAACTCTCCGGTTAAACTGCCAGTGAACAGCAGGGCATCCAAGTAAATGAAATTAGCTTGTACCCTAGACACAGGGGTGGGACCACGTTATCCCCAAATTGATCCAATACTCCTATTGCACAACCACAAGCTATTTACCTCAGAGCAAAATACGGAGTGTCCCATCACACACAGCCCCAGTAATACCAGCAGAGCCGTGGCTAGACTAAAGAGACAAAAACACTATAAGCAGCTGAAATCTTCATATGCATCCTGGGCACGTACAAGGCCTGGATCCAAGGGTTTCACATACAGAAAAGTTTGAGGAAAAAAGAAAATGAGTTTATGGGTAAGGCACCAGGATTCAGGTTGCAGTTTATTTCAGTTTGAACATAAGGAAAGTGATACTATAGCAACAAATTCACATTGTGAGGCCAAGAGTGTAATTTTTGCAGGTGGGGAGGTAGTTAGCCCTAGCAGCTCCACTCAAACTGCTGGCTCATAGTTGTAGACCAGTACAATTACAGTCCTACATTTGAGGCAAAAGCAGAAGCAGGTTTGCATCCCAGCTCCTGCACCTGCAGCATTCAAAGCTCCACTTCTGCCCTACAGAAAGAGAAACAAACGTTTCCCAATCTTGATCTGCCTTTTGCTATTCTGAGGCATCCATCCTGTCCTGAAGCAAAACATTTTGACATTTCCAGGAGACAAAAAAAAATCAGTCCTTTTCAAAAACCTCAGAGCACAACAATAATTTTGTTTAACCTATAACCACCTAGAACTTTAAAACCTCCCACCCTATCATTGTGATCATCTACTTTCATTACAAATCATCGAGAGCAACAGCAGTGCACAATCTTCTAATTTATCTGAGATTTCCTATTATTTTCAACAAGAGGGGCGAGAAGGCAAGGGACGAGTGAGGAAACATTTCATAAAGTTTAAATCCTGGATTCAGGCAGGGATATGAGTATATCCATACACAGCACAAACCAAGTTTCCAGCATCCATGGATGGATGAGGAAAGGTTGAAATACTACCTTGAATCCTAAACGCTCAGAAGTGACAGACTGAATACCATTTATGAATGCCTGGGTTGGCAGTATCCCAGAAGGGCTTTGTTTGTATTTTACAGTAAGGCCCTTGAAGCCACGCATGTACTTCATAAATGAATAGAGGGCATGAGCAATTGCTCAGTTTGCTTTGTCTAATTCATTTTGTTATGTTCCCGGTGGTAGCTGAGCAAAAGCAGAGCTGAAAAGCAATTTTCTTAATAAAATACACACAAGTGTCACACCCCTCCCCCAAAGATTTAAAAAAAAAAACCCAAACAAACAAAACAACAACCAAAACCAAACAAAACCCCAAAACTTCCTTAGTATATCTGTTTTCTGATGGTTTGGGTATTTTTTATCTTAAATGTATATGTACATTGTTGGAGGTATACATGTAAAGTTTCTTTAGATTTTTCAAACACCACCAATAGGAACAGGGCAATAATAAACTTCTTGGTCAATGAAGAAAGACTGATAATAAACAACTACAAAGCAAAAGCAATTTAATACATCCTTAGCAAACTGAACTAGACCTGCTATCATCTTGCCAAAAGAAGGACCTTAACTACTACGGGATTGTGTCTGCCATAGCAGAGGACAGGCCATAAGAACCCAGGTGAACCTTTCCAGTCTGAGCCACTGAAAAATTATTCTGTAAGTAACCTACAGTTCCTCTTTCTGTGTCTTCCTAACAAATAGGGTATCATCCCAAACACTGCCATGTGTCAGCAACAGGTACCCTAGAATACAGGTAAGCTCACTTTCACAGGTGCTTTTCTGAAGCAGAAACATTAATTTACTTCACTGTTGTTAAACATAAGATCAGCAGGATACCGGGTTAAATACTGAAGCCAGCCACCTTGCCTGACCTTGCAGTCCTCAAACTCTTTCATACTCTTCTAAGATTCATAGTAGGCTCCTTACTTTTCCACCTGCTATTTTGTTCTCTACAAGAAGCACCCTAACCCTGCAAAGAACACTTAAACCATCCTGTGGCTCCCAGAAGTATTACATTGATTTCACTAAGCAGTATCCAGGTCCACATCTGTAAGTTTATGAACTAACTGAACTCATGTTGAAGTTAATAAAAAACTTCCCAGCAATTAAAAGGGGAATTTGGTCAGACTCAGGGGGCACACAAGCGTATGTCCGGCCAGCTTTGAAATTAATCAAGGTGGGAGAAGGGAACTTCAGGCAGTAAAATATTGAAAGTCTAGAGACAATTGAGTTCTATGTCTAAGGCATAATTCAAATTATAAATTGAAATTATTTTTATGGCATTAAGATGAATAGCATTTTTGTGAAGCAGACAATCATCACAAGAGATATAATGCACACAGATTTTTCAATGTCATTAAGCACAATTTTCCTCTTGCAAAAATACCGACGTTCATGTTACACGGTTTGTAAATACAAAAACAAGTCAGTCAGTAAAAAAAGCCCTAAATATTTCAGACATTCGAATTATCTGTTGAAAAAAAAAAAAATCTTTTAGTTCGCTCAAATTAGTGTTCAAGTTTCTGCAAACCAATCTGCACATATCAAAGAGACTTTAGTAGGCGATCTACCTCCTTTGCCAGAGGGCGAATTGTGCTGAATCCCACTGACAAACAAAGGCCCTTTTCCCTGGTGGAGCCAATGTTAGGAATCAAGCCAACATACCATCCTCAGAATTAAAACCCTGAAGTGAAAATGCCTTCTAAATACATGTAATGGGTAAGACAGTATATGCTGTAATTTACATAAAGATGTATCACATATAAATATTTGAATTGCAATCAGCTAGTAGCAAACGTGGAAAAGCATCCCGAGGCAGATACCCCTTCAATTATTTAAATGTCGCAAACTGATAGCAAGAGCATCCTCTTATATTTTAGAGGCACATTCCAAGTTATTATACCGTGTAGTTCAGTCAAGTTTGTGACTGTGCTTAGAGAGAGACACAGGACAAAATTTGGCCCTTATTTTACTATAGCATATACCAAATTTCAGAAGACCTCCAATGGTCTACAAATACATAAGCGTGTCAAAACTTCCCTTGATATCAGGAATATAACACTGATACAAACATGGAAAGTGTGTTTATGTAGGTGGATAAAAATATTTACGTAGTAAAGGCATATATAGAAACATCCTACCTCTCTCTAACCCACCAGTACAGTATGGACATAAACTGTTTGGACAGAAAAAAGAACTAGAGACAGGTCATTTTTTGGCTGCACTTTTGTTTTTTAATTTGCTATATTAGAAAGTTGTGAATGTCTCACATTTCATTAAGTAGCATAATACAGAGATAATCAAATGAAACCCTTTCCACTGCACAGTAAATTTTCTCCTCTGAATTACTTTTTCAGAAATTATTTGCCTGGTAGAGTAACAGTTTTTAGGAAGTCAAATTTTTGCCTACAACAGAAAACAGTAAGTGTAGCAAATACATGTCTTAGAAAAGGTTGACCTTTTCAAGTAAGCCACACCACATGACAGAAAAGTCTGTTACCTTAATTATAGTATATTTGTATGAGTAGTAACAAAGAGCTGTATTGAACATCTCAGCCAGCATGGTGCTTGTAAGTATTCTTAGCACAATTTTTCTTAAAACACTGCTTTTTTCTTCAGTGGTCTATGCTCTCTGTGGCTTTTCTCCTCAGAAGGTTTTTTATATGCTCACCTTATTAGTAACTCAACAGCTTCAATATAAATTAGACTAGCAAAGTGGAATCACTAGTGGACTAATTTGGTTTTCTCTCACCTACTACAGAGACCTTAGACTAGACAAGGTCTTGAGATGAGAATGAAAGAATACAGTAATTTTTGTGTGTGGTGGGTTTTTTTTGTTTGTTTGTTTTTTTAAGAGAAGTGTTACTGAATTGAAATTAATTGACAGCCTTCATAAGGTAGAGTAACAGCCATCATAAGGCTTTCAAAGCTTAATTTTCTCGTGAAAATTTATTCCATAGGTGGCTCCCACCATACACAGTCCCTACCGTTGACATAATATCTGAGAGATACGTAACTAAGAGTTCAACTTCAGTGCTGCCAAAGATGAGGGGGGTGAAAGGCAGGAGCCTTCAGTCAACTTTGGCCAGTTTGGGAAGAAGGATGCTGTTTGTTGTTAGCATAGCCTCCGCTGGCAGGACGCAACTGACTCTGTATGCACCCAAGTGCAAGATCAGGCGAAGTAAACAAGGTAAGTTTAAACCACTTTTGATCATCACTTAAGACCAAAGTTTCTAACTGGGTGTTGAAAACAAGGTGGGCTGCAGAGAGCCTGGGAGCGGGATATTTTCTGTTCACAGCTACGGAGCCGGAGAGCAGCTGCCTTTTGCCTCACTTGCATCACTGATTTGCCACAGAGTTAGAGAAGCAGTTAAACACAGGAATTCAGCCTTCATGCAGCATCTGCTTGATTAACATACAGTGAAAAAATAATAGAAGAAAGCATGGGATTTCCACCCCAAACTGGCAGACAGTAGCTCTCCCGAGCCAGACACTTTCATAGGCGGCTCAGGCTATTCTTAAGGGACCTGTGCAACAGCCACTGAAGTCCACCTATTACCCTAGTTGTATCCTAAAGCATTTGAGTTTAACAGCTGGAATCATAGGGAATGCGTGGAGATTTTCTAGCACAAATCTGTAGAAAGACTTTAAGCCAGGGACTCAGTCAATATGCCATCTTTTTTATTAATTGAAACAACTTGACTACATCGCAGTGGTTATTTGTAGTCCAGGTTTAGACATATCGTTTGTCTTAACTGAAAGCTTTACAGCTGAGCAATTCCAACCACTATTTAAAAAGCCTGCCTCCCAGAAGAAACACTAGATACAATTCCCAAATTATATGCAATATTTTCCATTATTTCTTGAAAACAAATGCACAATAAAGACATTCTACAATAAAATACGTTTAACAGGGTTCTGTTTAAGGTGAGTAAGCAGTCGTTGCCACGCTCAAGCCGCTAGCAGAGCCAGCGACACATTTTAAATGGTTGTCTGGTTGTTTTTCCTAATAAGAAGGGAAACCTCCTGCCATTTTCCCTATTTCTTTACAAGCAAATGCCACAGCTCTACCCTGAGCTCTCCTTCAGGGGCTTCTCTGTTCCTGTTCCCCTCTCCCACAGAAATCCTCACAATTCTCCTCTTCTGTGTTTGTCCCAATTCCCTTGCTCCATGAGACTTCTCCGCGCTTGTGCTAATCCCACTGCTACTATGCTTCTCTGCTGCTGTTTCTGCATTTCATCTTTTCAAAGGTTATCTATGGCTCCATGGCCAAGATTCTCCCTTGGCACACTCTTTTTTCTCAGCTGCTCTCAAAGAGTGAATCCACGGTTCGTAAGCACCTGAGCTGCTCACAAGCCTCATCTGTAAAATCGAAAAATCCCCCACTGTCACATGTAATCATTTTTCATCTCATTAGTGGCATTAGGCGGAAAGGATAGAGGGACATTGCCCTAACACGGCTGAAGCCACTATTGATACAAACCCATCCATTGGTGCAAAACTATGGGTGCTTATTTCAAGTTAATACAGGCCTATTTCAATGCATCTTCAGTCTACCATGTCTTTCATGTTAAAGCCCAAAACTAGAGTAAACCAGCTTCATTAATCAAAGTAAAAATGCGCATGTACAGGTTTTGCACCCACTTAACTACGTTTGTTTGAAAACACATTAATTCTGTAAGCTTGACTGGATTTCCCCTTTCACAGCTGTATTGTTTCATTACCCTGTCCTAGAACACGCTGCACTTGCAAACAATAATGTCAGGCCTTATGGATATAAATGGGAAGTTTTATATAAGTAATAACCTAAACCGTTTCTTAGTGAGAGGGGAAAATGCTGTCAAAACACACAGAAAAGGATATTCAGATGCGGTTAGCTTAGAGAAAAGGAGAAAGGAAAGGATTACTCTAAAAAAACAGTTAAGAATATGGGTGAGAAAAGCCAGTAAAATCCTTTTCCTCCAGTGTAATCCCTCACCTATGCCCTATTTACGTGATTCCTCACAGTATGTTTTGTCCTTATTCCAAGGTTACAGGGACTGAGGGGAATAGGCAATATTGATTAATGGTGTCTCGGAGTTTGAAGACTTCAGCTGGAATTACACGTTCCTTGAACGGTGTTATCATTTCAGAAGAGCATGTGCAAAAACCATCTCAGTTTTAATTTATTTTGCTTTCAGCTTTTCTTGACCACATCTCTTTAATGAAGAAGAGAAACTTTATGATCCATTATCTCACAGAGCTTGATAAGCTTCTCTCAGAATTGAAGAAAGACTCAATCTTGAAGCACATTCAATCATCACCTCAAAGGGAAGGCAAATCCAGAAGACCATAAACACCCCCCTGAACGATGTAGCTATAAGCCACACTGCATCACTGAAAACTGATGTTGTGTTGCTTGTACACAAAATATTTTAGAATCATAGAATCAAATAGGTTGGAAAGGACCTTTAAGATCATTGAGTCCAACCATCAACCTGACACTGCCAAACCCACCACTAAACGATATCCCTAAGCACCATGTTTGCCCGCCTTTTAAATACCTGCAGGGATGGTGATTCCACCGCTTCCCTGGGCAGCCTGTTCCAATGCTTGACAACCCTTTCGGTAAAGAATTTTTTCTTAATATCCAATCTAAATCTCCCCTGGCGCAACTTGAGGCCATTTCCTCTTGTCCTGTCGCTTGTTACCTGGGAGAAGAGACTGACCCCCACTTCGCTACACCCTCCTTTCAGGCAGTTGTAGGGAGCGATAAGGTCTCCCCTCAGCCTCCTTTTCTCCAGGCCAAACAACCCCAGTTCCCTCAGCCACTCCTCATAAGACTCCAGACCCCTCACCAGCTTCGCTGCTCTTCTTTGGACATGCTCCTGCATGCTCTGAAAGGGGGAATGAGAAATTACAGATGCAACAGGATACCCTAACCACACTAGTATTTATTGTCTGTACTGCTCTTAGCTTTTAATTGACTAATTAAGACCAGGTATTCCTGGTATCCCTCCTAAAATCTCATGTCCATATGACAGATGTGCACTGGAGCTCATGCCAGGTAATATCTGTAAATACCCAGTTTCAGCTAGGAAATACGGATTGTAACCCCATGAGACAGGCACTTGACCTGCAGCACAGCTTCCACATTCCCTACTTACCCCTTTTCTGCCCTCTAACAGATCAGTTCTCGCTCAGACATGTCCCTACCCCTCTTAGCTTGACACACACTCAAAACTAAAAAGAAAACATTTAACCTGCTGTAGCATTGTTGCTCAAGTCAAAACATCCCATTCTGGGTGTCCAGAGAAAGGTTTCTAAATCTTTATTTAGACATTGGATTTTTGAAGACAGTGAATATACAGAGACCCTATTGAAGTCAGCAGGCAGTGCAGGTGTTAAACACCTCTAAAACCAGGCCATTTTTATTTAGCTGTCCAACCGGCAAGATAGGATACTATTTTTAATTCCTGATAGTTTGAGGAATCTGAGCCATCCCTTTTATGCCATTTCCTCCTCGTTTTCCACAGATTTGTCCCATTTTCTCACCCACATCACCCCAATAGCTTTCTCAGCTCTTGCCCTAACAAATCTTGAGACAATAGAGCTCAGGTAATTTTTGTTTTGTTTTTAGAACCTTCTTCCCTTCCAGCCTCACAGGATTACATCTGTCTCACTTGGGGCATCTATCCATTTAGCCGTCTGCCCTCCCTTTTTGAGGCAGCTTGAGCCTCATCTTTGGTGTGTGTATCAACCTACTCTCTTCAGTCCAGTTGTCCTCTCCATCTTTCTCCCCTTTTTGATTCCCAGCCTCATTTTATTCCCTGATATCTAGACAGCAGAAAACCAGCAGTGGTTCAAAAAAGCAGGGCAATGGACATCCACACAGACAAAGAGATCCCCACCACCATCACCTGCCAAAATAGGCATTATTAGGGCAGAGGAAGGAGCTCAATGCTTTCACACTGTCTAGTCAGAGAGCCTGTGATCAGAAACCCCCAGTATTGGTGAATCTGCCCTTCCACCACTTAAGAACCAAAAGCAACCACGCTCCCTCCTCAGCCTGCCAGGGAAACACACAAACTATAGAGCGAAAACAAAACTGGGCTATGTGATGACAAAGTTAGTGGATGAACAAAGCAGTGTGCTATGTGTTTTGGCCAACATACCAGGCGCCCACACCATCCAGCAACCGCTTCCAACCCACCAAAGCTGTGTCCTGAACCCACCCGCAGCCCTCCTGGCCAACTAACGGCTGAATTTTTCAGCTGGAATATACTACTGCTGTACGGAGACACCATGAGAGAAGGAACAGTGATCTTTCAGGCAATGAAAATGGCATAGAGGTTTTAAAAGTGGAGGCACGCTTTGGGTTGGTGGAAGAGCAATGAAGACAAAGGAGGATTCAGGGAAATGTGCTAAGGGAAACTCTTTTACAAAATTGATGGGCCATTACCTTTTCTCTCTTCCTTGTCAGCGAGCTGCTCAGCAAGCAAAGGGCACGCACCAGCAGTTGAGAAGGGGAGACAAAACCCAACCTGAGGAATGATTAATGTACAGTCCTACAGCTCACAAGTGAGAAGAACAACTCTTTTATAGCTTCAGTATGCTAATATTTTCCAACATGCTTTTAAAGCCCAGGAAAAGAAACATGTCATGGGTGGCTTGTTAAGCAAACCCAGCACTGACAATTACTCACATACACTTTGTTGCTGTCTCTGTTGCCGGCTGGGGCTAAACCACGACATACACCTGTGATACCACGAACACTCCATGTGCCAATGACCTTGCTGATCTCGAAATCAAACTATTTAAGCGAGTGTGAGGACTTTTCCTATTTACAAATATTACAAATGAATCATCACGGCTCTGTTTTCAGTACAGCAGGAGACTGTACAGAACACAGTGCCTTTTACTTTTAAAAATCACATGATAACACCTAAGAGACCAAGTCTGCCAAAAAGATGGACAGAGACAGTATATTTATTTTCCTTTAATGCCTATATATATGTATCAAACGTAGGAGCTCAGAGTCTACACATATACATACACACACATAACCATCAATTTGTGGGAATCTGCTTTTGCTCATGATTTTACGAAGCCACTCCAGCCTTTCTTAAGGTCAAATCTATTTTACTGACTGATTCATTGAAAACAAGGGATACTACCTTTCCAAACAGAAAATCACCACACAGGCTAAGCCAACAAAACGAAGAAGCCTTTGCTTATCACAGAACTGTTAAATAAAAGAAACTCTAGAGGTCAGGATAATAGCGTAACGTATGGAGAGAGTGATTACAGCCTCCTGGAAGACATTTCTGCCTGAGGTGAGTTAGCAGACACATCCTCAGATTAAACTTTCATCAGCAGATCTCTGTATTTCATCAATCTTTCATTACGGCATAGCTTAGAAAATCATCTGGTCAGGTGTCATTAGAAAACCTCTTCATCTTCCAAAGCAGAATCTACCCAAATAAATTACTAAAAGCAGAACAGTTAAAAAGGAGGGCCTGCAGATCGTTATGGGGTTCAAATAGCTCAAAGTAGAGGAAAACATGCATTTCTACAATACTTTAAAACTGAAACACTGACTTTCACAACAAATCCAATATATTTTATTACACAGGCTCTTGGACCAGAAGATGTAGCTAATTAATAAAGGACACATGCAACAACTTGGAAGAGCGTTATCCCAGAAATTGGGATTTCATCAACCTCCTGGACAATTAATCTACCAAAGCAGCAATGCGATCCCCTCACTTTTCTCTGATGATAGCAAACTCATAATCCGGGAAAGTTGCTTTTGCTATCAGTGAATGGCTCTGGTGTTTCTCACCTCAGGACCAATAAGTAATTTTACCAGGATGAGCCCAAGGACTGCATGCTAACGTATATATGAAAAGAGATGCAGTGCAATTTCCAGCTCAACAATATGGTTTTCTCAGCTCGGGTTCTCCTGTCACCAAATGCTTTTTTCTTGTGTGTTAGTGCTTCTTCAGCAAATGCTACATCATTTATGCTACCCTTCATAGCATGTTTCCTATACTGAACCGCTCTATGCCCAAAACACATTGCACATCCAATTACTAAGTCATAAGTTTGTTATTTCTGCTTGTCTTTTGGATCTTCTTCTTTTGGATGCAGTCTGAGTTTACTTACAAATAATAGCTACATTGCTTCTCCTAAAATCTTATTTTTTTAAATGGGTCAATAAAATTAAATTTCAAAAAGAGCAGGCTCCAGTCCTGAAAGTCATACTGGACACAAAATTTCTGCAGAAGCATATATCAAAATTCTTACGAAGGGCTAAAAATAAGAAAGCTCTGAAATCAAACTTCTTATGATGAAGAAAACAGATTCCAATAAGAGTGGCCAAGAACATTATTGTGCAAGCAAATGAAATATTAAGGCTGGTTTTGATTGTGTTTATATATTAAACATTCAATAAACTATTTCTTGCTGTTATTTACAGCAGCTAATCAAGAAAACCAAGACCAACTCCCACTTTCCTCATATTTCTACCATCAGAAGATTAGTTTATTCGCTCTGCCATGTTCTCTGTGTTGTTAATGGCACAAATAAAATCTCTTTTCAGGAAAACAGTAGAGGAAACTTCTACCTTTTATGACCAAGAGGGAGAATACTTGCTTTGTCTGATATTTTTTTTTTTTTTTTTTAAAAACTTGGATGTGTACTTCTCCCACATACTTCATAACTAAATTCTTTTTCTTAATAGAAACATGAATTTCTGCAGAAGCCTCAACAGAACTGGAATTCATCTTTGGTCCCCAGATATGGCATGAAAAACGGCAGGACTGAGATCAGAGATGCTCCTTCCTGTACCTTGTATATAGCTTTTGGTAAATGTTGCAGGATACCATGGCAGATCCATAGGTCAGAGCAGACACAAAGACCGCTGCATACACAACCTTTGCCACCAACTCTTGTCCTGTTGATAGGGCTTATATATTCATCTAGGAGAGTCTGCTATTGCCTCCCACCCCCAGATACGTTTCATCAAAACCTTACGACGTTCTTGGTGCTGCATGATTGCAAAAGGCACATTTCTCTTAAATGCCCCCTTTCAACATCGATATTTCTGTGACCAGTTCTGTCTTTAGAAGAAGCAGGTACGCAACCTGGAGAAATGTGGCTCATTATCTTATTTTATAAACAACATAATGGAATGATTTGACTTTCCAAAGAAATTTAAATATTTGAAAAAATAACTGTAAACACTTCAAAAAAAACCCCAAAAAGCAAAGCTGCCTTTGTCTGTAAAGCTGCATCACATTTAGGTGCCCCTTAAGATGCTCTATTTATTTCCTGACCAAAGCAAGCTACTACAAAATCTGACTTGAAGGGAAATGTCCAATGCACTCATTTTCTGAGGCAAACAAAGCACTGTAATGGTTTATTCATAAGAAGTTAAAACCTTTTTACTTCCCACCATTTCAAACTTGATTTACCACTTTTAGATCTCTCAAAAATCTGCACCAAAGGAAGTGAAAAACAGTAAAGAAACCCCCAACCATCAGTCATTTATAGAAGTAAAAAATTTAGAAAGATGGAATTGGGTCACAGAAACACTTATCATAGAATCATAGAATAGTTTGGGTTGGAAGGGACTTTTGAAGGTCATCTAGTTCAACCCCTCTGCAATGAGCAGGGACATCTTCAACTAAATCAGGTTCAACCTGATCTTGAATGTTTCCAGGGATGGGGCATCTACCACCTCTCTGGGCAACCTGTGCCAGTGTTTTACCACCCTTATTGTAAAAGACTTCTTCCTTCTAGCTAGTCTACATCTACCCTCTTTTAGTTTAAAACAGTTACCCATTGTCCTATCACAACAGGCCCTGCTAAAAAGTTTGTCCCCATGTTTCCCGTAGGCCCCCTTTAGGTACTGAAAGGCTGCAATAAGGTCTCACCTTACCGTTTGGAAATTTAGTCAGAGATAATCAGAAACTTTGGGAGGGATTAAAGAAATTTCAGAAAATCTTTTCCTGGGAAAGACTTTTCAGGTCCAAAATGACATTTCCCACCAAAAGTCAGAGACAAAAAAACCCAAACAACCCTACTATTGCAAATATCTCAACAATTAAACATGGACACAAAAAGCAGCAGCTCGTTAGCATTACTCAATCTGCACTACCCATGCGTCAGGATGGGTATTGCCCAAAGATCCTGGAATTACTCAATGTGATGGCAACGTTTTTGATACATCAAAATGCTCAGCAGCACAGGGAGACAGCTTACTGTCCCGCTCTAAGTCAGTCACCTTCACAACCCTGTTCTCACAGCAAAGTTACATGACAAAGACGGATGCTACCAAAAAACGACCAGTCAGGAACAAAAGTGAAGGAAAGACTGGCTCCACAGCAGGAAAGCCTTTAGCACGCACTCATGGTTGCTCCCTACAGCAAGGAAAAACTTCAGCCCGCAGGCAGTCAGGTTTCAAGGACAAACCTCAGTTTTCTGCAACACCCTTAGGAATTTTCTTGCATCAAGAGATGTTTAAGTAATTGTAATGGCTTAAAACCATTACTCTTCCCTCAATCCAACTTTTTTCTCCATCAAATCAAGTATGTCAAGAAAGTGGAAACACATGCATGCAGTCAGAGTGTAAGCAGCGCATTTAACTTGGACCAGCAGGAAGACACGCTTTCACATAGCCAGGAGAAACATACTACAGGACATATTTGAAAATAAGATTTTATATAGAAAAGTATTACGTATATCTGAAACAAAATAATGTCGCGTGTGCAGTTTTATGCACCTGGCTGAATTCATCTGAAGGGTTTGCTCAACACAGGTTTAGCTAAACAGCGTAAGTAATAAACTATGAAAAGCAGAGATTTAAAAAAGTCAGACCAGCAAGAAAAAGAAGAATTTACCCATCCTCTCATAGCCCCTGGGACACAATTACTCAATCAAATAAATAGCTTTGATACCTAACTTGCTCCAGGCATACGTGTATGCTGTATCAGCAGACTGAAATAGCACCAAGTCAAGATAAGGAGAGGGAAGACTCACCGGCCGTTGTCACGCCCCACACCCCAAACTCTGATGCTCACAATGGGCTGCGAATGAAGAACTGTGCGGTCCATGGGGTCAATCAGGTTCAGCATGTCATTTTCCAGTATCAGGTACATGTCTTTGCCCTGCAACTCCAGACAAAGTACAGTTACACAGTACATCCCCCTCTCAAACAGACTGGGATCAAGGTGTTATGCCTATGCTGTTTAGACTTGCATCCTCTTAATTTACTCAAAGTTTCAGATTGTTCCAAGAGCAATTGAAAACAAGTTCATTTACTTCTGGTGTGAAAAAGATCTAAGACAGTGTAAGATAATATCTTGCTACTACTATATTTTTAAATGAGCCCAATCACAAAAAGCTTTGATGTCTTTTAAATGCAACTGTTTGACTCATTCAACCCCAAGCTACTGAGTTATTCAACAAATTACACGTTTATCCTTTCTCAAGTAACTTCTTCCAAATATAATAGAAGTCAAGAACTGTCTTAATAACAAAGGCTCACATCAAAACCTGTACTGTTAAGGCAGAGTTTCTTCCTTCAAACAATGTGCTTTGTTTCCATAAACTTTAACTAACAGGTCATGGGAACAGGCAACAATTTGTAAGTGTCAAAGGATTTACAGGATACTCTTTGAAGAAAGATTAATTAAAGGGGAAAACCTAGCATTAAGACATGAATGTGAATTCTGCCAGTGACTGCAGAATCCTGCAGCCAGGACTTCTCCCTAATTCTTCTTGCATTTAAGAACAAGAAGAATGCTTTTTCCCCCCCCCAGAGGAAACAAACTTAGAGATTATTTTCCTTTTGATGCTAATTCGCAAATGCTAGCCTTCCTCCTATGCTTAGCATTTGCAAAAGGTCTGCTGCCTCTTCCATCACATTTAGTAGCTCTCTTCTCAGAGGCTGTGCACTTGCTCTGTGGACCACGGGATCCCATGGAAATGATCATGGATCTATCGCCAAGAGGAAAGACAAGCTCCTGCCGATAACAATAATAAGAAGGAGGGAGCTATCAGCTAAATATAGAGTAATTTGTTTCCTCTCTATTGTGTCAGAATCTATAAATGAACAGAAAGAATGGAAAGAGTCTGACTTCCTACTGACACATGTTTCAAAAAGGACCTTTTTCTTTACCTCAGTGACACAAAAGCCCTCTTCCCGCTTGGTTAAAGTGGCTCAAGTCTTAACAATGTCTAATTTTGTGTCTAAGACACACATTCATGCCACCCTGGGAGGGCCTGCTTCCAGGGTTTCCAGGCTAGGAAGCAAGGGGCAGGTGCTGTCGACCACCTCTCCCCCCACCAAAATCTCCTAACAGGGACTCAAAGGGGAGCTGTGACACAGACCTGGCAGCACAAGCACCAAGAGGGGCGTGGGAGAGGAAGGGGACGCAGGCTGGTATATGCAATGCCAACGCCAGAACATTTTGCCTGATGGAAAAAGTACAGCTGCGGCTGAGATGCAAGGCTGGAGATATAGGCTGGTCCTCGAGAAGCAAAAGCAGACGTAGCTGCGATCACCATGCATCTAATGGGGTGAATCAGCAGCATTGAACTGCTTGTGGCATGCAGAAAAAGAAACCTGGAAAATAAAAAGCAGAAGCCAGGATGGCACCAGGCAGACCAGGATGATGAAGGAAACCAAACAGAAAACAGAGTCATAGCAAAGAAAAAGGGTGAGAAATTATGCTTGGAGGTCAGAAGCAGTAAACAGATTGTGTGAAGAACGCTACCAAGTGTCACAAAGATTGCTTTTTGGACCCATTTTCTACTTATATATTTATTCCAGAAGGAAATTATTATAAGAAGGTAAAATCTGTTCATCATGCAAAACAGACTGGGATTAGGGTAATAAAACTGAATCCAAATTAGCTGGAAAAGATTGGAAAATGGGCAGATAAGCAACATAAGTCACAGGAAATTATCCTTGCAATGCTCAAGGGATAGCTTGGCCGCAGCCAGAAGCAATGTATTTTGCTAAGTTTTGTTGCCTTATTATACAAAAGCTATTTCAGAGATGAAAACACTGCATAGGGCACAAAGATGTGATTTAGACAGACTGGGAGCCTGAACAGAGACCTCACTGTCTCAGACTGCCGAAGAGTGGCAGAGACCTGATGGTCCAAGATGAAGGTGGCTCTCACTGGAAGAGCCATGCGGGGAAAGTGAATAAAGGAAAGAAAGGCTCAATCCCAGCAGTGTTTCAGGGACCCGTTATATACTGTGGTATACAGGTCAATGGCAGCAACGTATCTTTTTCATGTAAGTGATTTTGTAATGTACAGGAACATAATGCATGGCAAAGTAGCAACACAAACAGGTAAGTTGTATTTTTCTGCTTAGAATTTATAGAACCGTGGAAGTTAGAAATTTACAGGGAATTTCTTTTGGAGAGGAGCAGAGGCCATGAAATCCCACATTAAAGCCAGTGACAAAGCTTCTGCAGGGTCAGGATTTTACTCAGAGTGTATGGGGTTTTTGTATTTTGTTTTTTTTAAAATCATGAAAACTTGGGGATAATCCTACTCCCAATTTCACTTTCATTACATTCTAGCTAAAATAAATCTTTAGGCAACCTTAAAACCTCTATCTGCAGCCATCAGTTCTAGCTTCGTAACAGATTTCTGCTGTATGTGCTCCACCTAATATGTCAGTGACTAGCACACTTTTTTCAGATTCCTCTCTAAAACGTGCCTCTTACAAGAGGCAAGATCACTCTTGAAGCACTACATTGCCAGCAGAAAAATGCGGTTGTAATGATTTCTTTCAAAAATCAAGAAGACAATTTACTTCAGGGGCCACCTATTTAAGCAGAGTGTCTCTATTGTTTTGTCAGGCTGATTTTTTTAAAAATTTTTTTTATGACTAGCATTCATAATTAAAACTTCCATTCAAGACAACCAAAAATTTTCACCGGTTTGGCTTGAAAACCTGCAAGGGTTTCCGACAAAGAACAATGGGATTGACAGAGAGAAACATGGGAAAATGTGAATATTAACTCTTAAACCAAACTAAAGCATGTGATTTCAAAGTAAACAATGTATTTCAAGTTGATCAAAGTTCTGTCATCTGAAAAATGGATGAGATTACACACATGTAAAGAGAGTGGCCTTTCCCCTCCCAGGGTCAGCAATAAATCCAAAGTCCATGACTGACACATCTCTAATTGCTTGTCTAGCTATATTAACTAAATAAAACTGTTCCCAGAAGAAAAAGGGAGACCAATGTTATCTTGTTCATTCACATGTACAATATGCATTTCTTACATTAAAAAACCCTTCTGAAATTACTTAAAATAGACAGGGCACTCTAATTGTGTCCCTTAAAACACCACTTTCATTTTTAAACAGGCACTTTCTCCCAGTTGCTCCTCTGAAGCGTATATGCGTTGTTGCGGACATAGCCAGGACACTGAACACAAGCCTTAGACTATAACTTGGGAGACTAAAGGATATTTTTCCAAAATTTTTACTGAAACAGATAAGTCTTTCTTTTAATTCCTCTTCTGTTCAGCAGTGCTGTTTCTCTTAGATCACGGAGATACCACTGAAGGTAACAACATTCACTCTTATGTCAGTTTTTGCATCCACATCTTGGGTAGCAAATCCACATTAGTTTAACACTCCTGAACACAGGTCAGGAGAGAGGTAGAAAATAAGATTTGGCTGAAGTTTAAGTTGCTCCATGATCAAACAAATAATGAAGACGGTTTTTTATGGGTTTGTCTCCTATGTCCTCAATACATCCCATCACTATAACCCCAGCTCTTCCTTTCTTCTTGTTTCATTTACTGATTCCTCCACACCGTCCACACCTTCATCTGTCCCCAGCACACCTCTCTTCTACACCACAATACCTCTAGCTTTTTTCATGTTTCTCCCTCCGCTCCCACAGTGTGATCCTGTCTTTGCTGCCAATTCAGAAAGAAGCACAGAGCTTGCACAGTTCAGCTGATGAAGGTGTAGTGACTCATCACCAGACCAAGAAAGCAGAGAGCTGGGCTCTCTTCTTTTCCCTCAGCGTGTGTAAATTTGGTATCCTTCAAAATTGGATGACACTGGTGAACAGATTCAAGAGTTATTGGATAGGAACCAACAGACAGACTGATGACATAAAATTAATTTCCTTCTGAAACACTGATAAAATAATAATCTTAAAAGAAGCCATCTGTCCATCAGTCTCAGTTTTCTCATACATTTTAGAAGTGTGGGTCACAGCAGTATAGGTTTCCTTGAAGCCCCTTTTGTCACTGGAAAATGTATGAAAATGCTATTCCAAAGCACCACTCTCAAGCCTCTGGTCAGGAGAAAGACTTCCACTGATTTCAGCAGTTTGTTCCAACACTGTTGCACAGGTGTGTACTACTATAGGTGTAAATGTAAAGATGATGTCCTTGTGGGACCTGCTGTCCTGAAAAGTTTGGAACACTTTCCATAAACACTTTCCTTGAACCCTTTTATATTTTCTAGCAGTGCCAGCTGGGATAGGGAAATCCCAACCACACAGCATGGACATACTTGTCTACAGTGTTGCTCTATCAAGATGTTTTACGACACAAGGGGGATGTTTCAAGAGAAGTTCACCTCATTCTTACCTCTCCCCAAATGCCGACAGTGTCTCTGATGTCGTTTTTACAGTAAGAGAGTTGTCTGATGCAATTGTTCACAGCAACACTACTTTTTCCAGGAGCAAGATCTTCTTCTGCCATTTCTACCCAGCCCAGAGATCGCACAGCAAAGCACTAGAAAAAAACCAGAGAATATCTGAATAAGTATCAGAGCACACAACACACTGCTGTATCCAGCTATGGAAATCTTCTCATGCAACAGAAAATGGTCAGTTAAAGTTTAAGATCCCTGGCTGGGAGGAGAACAGAATCAAGGCCTTGTAGATGAGCTTATGCTCAAAGATACATGAATTAAATTGTAATTTGACAATGGCAAAGTGAAAACATTCAACGGAACAAAGAAGAAAACATGACTTGCCAGGAAAGGTAGCCGTGGAGGTAAGAGTAATTCTTTACAATAAAATACTTTTGTTAATATAAAGTAGGAAACAAGGGAGCAGTAGAGAGTATGACACACAACCACAGAGAAATAAAGGAAAAAGCACAAATACAGATCAAGTGGAACCGAAATTTTAGCTAGTATCTAGAGCTCTAATTGAAAAGAAAGAAAATACAATTGGATTACGTCTATTGTGAGATTCACACTCACTCGGTATATCTCATTGCCTGGCTTTTAACCAGAAAATTAATTTTTTGTGTGGATTACAGCAATTATTTCTACAGTAAGTTTAACAAAGGTAGTAAACAATAACAAATTCAAAGCACTAACACAAAGATAAGCTATCATAAGAGGAAAGCAGGCTTTTTTTCTGGAAGGAATTAAAAATGACCTTTAAAATAAAACAATCTAATTATACAGTTTTTTAGCAAAAGGATGTTTAGCCAACCAGAGCACTCAGTTGGCAGAACAAGCCAAGGCGACATTACTTTGCACATATGGTGCTTTTTGCAAACAAAACAAAATGGGAGAAATGGAATGGCATCATCTCTACCCTACATTTCCTAGGGTAGAACATAAAAACCTTTAATTCTGAAAAAACCCCACACACTTGCTCCCAGGCTTTATGGTGGGTGAAAGACAGACCTCACACTAAGTCAACGGGAGTTTGTCTCTGAGACCAGGATTTCCTCCAGAGAACATTAAGGGCATATCTCATTCTTAAGTTGCAATGCTCTGCCAGAGAAGGATGCACAACAGAGTTACTGGTGTAGCTCCTTAATAGGCACACCAAACATTTACGGTGGTCCCTAAAGGTTCAGCAGTAATAGTTCCAGAATGGCCCCACACCAAATTCCTGTATTTAATACAGCAACAGACACTGCCACTGAACAATGACAAACCAAATGCCATGCCATCTCTGAGCTTGGTTTCCCTGCAACTCTGAGTCAGTGATTAGATAGTGCGCCAGCACTGACATGAAGTTGCACTCACTTCTTACACCCAGATCCTCCTTGCTAGCCATGATGGATTCAGCAGGCATGAGTTCCAAAAGTAGAAGTGAGAAAAATTACAATTAATAACTGAAAATCTGCCACCGTATAATATCTCTTTCACCTCGAGCCTCCCCTTGCCAAGACGGATCAAGTATTGACGTCAATTAGTACTCAGTCCTTGATACCCTGCTTGCTTCGATGTAATTCAAACGTTTCTTCTGAAATGTTAATGCTGCTCTGAAACGCTATGTTGTTTTGGTGAACTGACTTGCAATTGTTTCAGTCAACCCAGTGCCCTGTTAGGTAGTCAGCACAATTTTGACCTTGCAAAGACCAACACTCATTGTACAGCGCTGCCGCCCTGTGCCATAGAGCCTTCTTTGCTGTCAGCAGCATCCCGCGGGTCTCAGGAAGGCAGGCAATGATCCTTGGAGCTGCTCGAAGGAAGCTGGCATTGGTGACAACCGGGAACCCCGCTGCCTCCAGCGGGACCCTGCCCACACAGGCACACAGCCCAGGAGCAGCAACAGCAGGTCCACGCTGAAGTTACCAATTAATCCCTCTTCTTGAGATACAGTAAACAAATCAGCTTCAGAGTTCAAAAGCAGATGCTGAATATTCATTTGCTGCCTTCTAAAAACTGCTGTGAAGTCAGTGAGTAGATCAAGCTCACGCATCATCACTGGTGTACCATCGGGGAACCACTGTCCTCAAAAAAATGCCCCAAAACACCAAGGTATTTTAAATATGCATATTATGTCAACTTTGGCAAACTAAGGGAGGAATAAAATTCACCAGTGGGTAAAAAGATTAATGAATTTCTCCCTCCTTCCCTTTAAAACTTCTCGTCTACTTCAGCCTTCCTTCAGCTTGCACAACGCACTCAGCCAGCCTACTTCGCCAAGCAGAAAACCCAGCTAAGAGTTTGCCTCGTGTGCCTCTGGTACCTACTCCAACGAGTCACTAATGATGCAGCTCATCTAAGGCATCAGACAGCAAATGCACTCTGCAAATTGTGCGAAACCCTTTAGCGAGTGTCGGAAAAAAAAAAATTAAAGCCTCTCATGCCTCCAGATTTTTTGTGGAAGTATTATTATTTTTTATCATTATTTTTTCTGCGTTGCAAGCAAGGAAACCAATATGCAAATTCTCCTACACTGCTGCTTCTTGACCCAGCTCTGCTGGAAACCCACAAAAGCACTGACTTTCAAGATTTTAAAGGGAGATAAAGGAGAAGGTGAAGAGGAAACACAGGAAGGGTCACCACTCAGGGGTGCTCTTCACTTCAGGACTACAAGAGACACGAAAATATCCACTTTTTAGCAATTATTAAGGTCATATAATCTCAAGATTGCAGAATTGTTTTTGGCACATCATATGCTCATGAATCTTGCTGAAAGTGGTGTGATGCCCATTGGGGTATTAAATATTTATCTTTGCAAGCTTTTAAAATACAGATTTTTACTGTGCCGGAAGAAAGGGTGTTTTTACAAGTACTTCAATATTAAATTGAGTAACAGAATACTAGCAGAGAGAAACGTTTCCTAAATCATCTTAAGAGCAGTGAAGAACTAAATATATACAACAAGCATACTGTTTCCTCATTACTCTTCATATCTCAACCACATCTGCAATTTGTTAGCTGCTTCCCAAACACAAAGATAACGATAGTCCTTGCACTGAACACAGTATATTTTAAGAAGTCAAAAAACTGGTGAAAGACAATCAGTTCAAGTTGACAGCAGGTAAATCTCTGATTAGTAAAGATGATGAACTGTTTTGGTATTTTTTTCCTGGCCATTTTTATGCTATGTTTAAAATCCTCCACTGGTGGCATCCACTGTATTTCTTTCCTTTCCCAGCCCACTGTCATGACAGTAGAGCAAGCTGAATGGGATGCTCTTGCCCGTCCCACGCATTCCCCTCTGCGGAAGGGCTTGGCTTCCTTCCCCGCTTCCATTCCCTCTCAGTCCTTCCAAGCTAGGTAGATGTGAGAAACCCCGTTGGGTTCCATCACCAGGCAAGTTTTTGTTTCTGTGTTTTACAAGAAGCCCTTACCATAACCCATATGAAATGCTTCAGAACAGCTTCATCAAAACAAACTGATTTCCCAAAGACTCACTGCAAACAAAAAAAAACTCTCAGTAAAACCCAGAAAGACTCAACACTCCACTCACAAGGCAACGCACGTACCTGAGTATACACATACAAGAGACATTCTCTTGCTCAAAATACACCTAAAAGCCAAAAACCTTCTAGGTCTTGGTTAACTGAATACGCGAGATGGCATGACTCAGAAGTGATGGCAGGCCTTCATGCAGATTTCAGCACTAGAAAATACAAGGACTCAGAGTGTGTGATACATACCCTGGTTCATTCATCATCAGTATAACAGGAGCATACATATACACCCCTGTGGGGTGGGAGAGCGGTGGAAGTGTATGCACACACGCCTGCGTGTCTGTCTCTCTCTGCATATTGCCAACAACTGTATTACAAAAGATGCACTTCATATTTCATTGCTGGTGGCTTTTTTACACCCTTAATTATTTGACCCAGAGGTTCTCTTTTAAAACAAAGGAGCACAAAACCCAGCAGAAACAAACCACCTAGTGTCTCTAATCAGGTGTGACCTAATTCTTAAACCAGGGCTAGCTGAGTTAGCCACGACAGCAGAATCGCTTAGTTCTCTAGCACACTAACACAGCATCACAGTTCCCAGGCTCCCACCAACGACACTAGCCAAGAGACAAAGTGCTGCTTCCTTTGACCCGAAAGAGCTTTGCTAACGCACCCTCTTTTCTCCTGGAACTAGCATCTAGAGACAAAACAAGCCAAGCTGAAAACCAGAGTGCAGCTCTGCTTGACTAAGAGTCTATGAGCTCAGTAAAACAGACGTTCCTGGTAATGCCAGTTGGCGAAGTACCTCTACTCGAGGCTCACACATAATTACTGGCAAATCATAATTATTGGCCCATCATCATTTCAAAGTAATCCAGATGCCAGCTTTTGGGTTACAGTAGTCTACCTCATTTCTTTTCTATGTTAGAGAATAAACAAATAACCCTTGTATCACATTATACATTATTAGTATTAACTTACAAAATAAAATCTTACAGTTTTCTGTGCCTTCTCAGACCCCCTGCTTTATCTTAAAACTAAAACTCTAAAAAGGATGATTTAAATAACCATATCTGAATAAAGCTAAGTGAAACACGATTTTCCTATTTGCTTGTCCCCAGACTCTTTCCAAGAGCTGGCAAAGAAAAACAGGTTCGAAGGAAAACAAAGAAAGCTGATAAATACAGCAGCATGAAAGAGATTTCGGAATTGTATACTGTATTTGGATCACTGCTGTTTGGGACTGGGAAGATCAAAGATACTACCATGAACACCATGTGTCTGAGAGGAGTGAATGAAAGAATGTCATTTAAACTACGGTACGTCAATAATCTTGTATTTTCATCTCGACTGGAGACTTCACATTTCCTGCTAGGCTACACAGGACATTGTGCAAAGAAAATGTACATGGGAAAAAAGGCCGCCTTATCACACACTGCCCCATGAAAAGACAGGTAAACAGCAATGAAAACACAGATATCAGTGCTCAGTTTTACTGTTCTGGGGAACATATGTCTGCATGGCTGCAAATCCAATTAATGTTTCAGGGTTAACGATCTGTAGCCAAAGAACCAACCTCATAAATGCTGTAATCCTCCAAACTCTGTAAAAACCTGTAAACCTCCCTCGCAGTGCACTTCTGATCTAAAACATCACCTAAAGCTGGGGAGCTTTAGGTTTGAAGGAATGAATGAACTGTGGATCACACTTCTGCTCTTTGGCATCGCTAAACCTTCACCACAGGGTAGGGTTCTGCTCTGCAGCAGCTTTTCCAAGAGGAACTCCAGAAGGATTTTTGGCAGGAACGCAGAACCATGACAAATCTCTGCACGTAAACAAATTCCACACACTGGTTGTTGCCTCATGTAGTACTAAGCATGTACCTTTAAAAAAAATAATTAAAAAAAAAAAAATCAAGAAAACCAAAGCAAATACAATCCCCTACCAGGCAGAGGACAAGAGATCAATTACACGTGACTGATGGCAGAGTAGTATCGAAAGCTGGATGCATCATAAGGGCACGGGTAGAAAATATCCCATTACAGGGAGAAAATGGATTAGCACATCAGTTTGAACAACAAACTAATGTTCGTTACAAAACCACGGACTGATTGTTTTTCAGATCACACAGCTGTTGGTAGCCCTATGAACATCTACATTAGAGTATGTTTGCCTTGATGATTTAAATGCGTGCTACTAATTTCTTTTCTATTTCTGAGCCTACAGGACTTGGTTTTGAGCAGTTTCCCTTTGCTTCCCTTTGTGTTTTTCCTTTCTAAAGGTTAGATCTGTCTGCAGACATACGTAAATCATTACAGTATTTAATAAGGTCTTTTATCACAGACCACTGAGCAGGCTTGTGTCTGAGACACAGCATGTAGGTCACATAATTAACTGTTTCTTATGCAGCCAACACAATCTTGGAAATCCCCCTCACATTTTCTTTCACGGTTTTAAGATAAAACAAACTATAGTATTTTATGCTTTGAAAGATCAAATATCATAAAATATAGCCACTCTAGTCCGAGAAAGAAGCATGTTCCCGTATATACGCCTGGTACACATCAGGAAAGCTTGCACTGGTTCCAGATGAAAATACTGGAGATGATCAAAGCTAAACTGGGTGACAAAAGGATAAAGAGATCTTATGCAATTAACGAACAAGCAAACACTTTCATTCAATTGACATGAATAGACTTCAATGCATCATTTTTCTCAGGGAAATACTGACAGTTGTCACATAAAAATTCTTAATTACAAAAAATCCAAAATGCAGAATCAAAAACATACTAATACGATTTTTAAACATTTCCAGTTTTCTGTTGCAGTTTGTGTTGCACTATTTGAATTACTGAAAACGTGTATGCAATATCAAAATAAGCACAGAGATATTCAGGTCACAACAGAATTCAGAAATCCACTAATAATTGCTATTTCAAGTAGATTATTAAAAACTAAACTTCCGTTGAATAGAATATGAGGGCTTTACAAATACTGTAAAATAACCTTTAGAATAAATTACTTCTCTAGAGCAGGTCAGTATCGAATTTTCTGCTCTCACAGTCCCTTACTCATTCTCCAAGACAGTGCAGACTCATTTTTTGCAGACTCCAATGCACAGGATGACAAAAGTCCCTCTCTGGTTTTGAGTTTAATACTTCTGTCTCAGTGGTTCCTGCTGGCTCACAGACAGAGGTCAAATCTGCTCTATCAAAGCACGAAAATGTTGCAGGACCATTGTGCTGGTTCAAGATTTTTTTAAAATCCAAACTTCTTATTCATTAATGTATTTCTGAATCACGTAAAAAAATCTAGTCAGTTGAGCAAAAAATGGAATGGACACTATTATTCCCTACTAATACCCTTTAGCTATATGTAGTTCTGAAGAAGAAATTAAAATCACCTTATTCTTTTCTCCAGCTTTCTCAGTAAAGAACAGACTTTGATTTTAGATGCTTTGCAGATACCTTGAGTTCACATCCTAAAGGGATTGGTTTATGGACTTACTAAGGGTGGTTTTGGTTTCATTTTAGTACAGTGAAATAAAACCCATGCTTCCTCAGTGAAGAGAAGACAGTCATACTTTTCACCAGAAACTAATAAAGGATGATTGTTGTAATAATGCTCAAATTGGGTTCTATCTGTTAGGGTAACTCAAGCAGGTTTCATTATTCTGCAACACACAAAAATGACCCCAACACACACACACATGTATGCTTTGTCAGTAAAGACGAGCCCTGCAGGAGCTTACAGGGCATGAAAGAATGTGTGCATTTATTTCTTAAAAACTAATGCTCTGCACTTGTTATCTTTAACCTTAAACATTGTACTTTTCTGATGAGGGCTCTTCTGCAGGCTGATAGATGTAAGTGGTTCTAATACAGCCGGCAGCACTTCATTTAGTACTGTGGTGCGTAATTTCAAGGATAATATGCATAATATTCAACTTAAAGGCTTTTGCTTCTTCTTTTTCTTTTTTTTTTTTAGGTGAACCCTCAACCTTACTGAATCAATGGAGAAAAACCTTCTGTCTTCACTAGAGTCAGGATTTCACATCTCTTTAGAAGCAATGTTAAGCGTAATTTTTTTTCTGCAGAAATTGTTTACGACAGGATCCAAAATCAATGAAGTTACATCACTTTTGATCGACTCCCACCCTCTGAAAAGGACTCAAATTAACATGAATCCTGAGTCCAGAAATCCTGAGCCCTGGTGGCCCTCCCATGTTTGAGGACCCACTTACTGTCGCGCTGCCTCCCTGCAGCACTGCAGAGCGATCATCTTCAGGCATATAAAATAATGCATACCCATGCAGGAACAATGTGACATTACGATGTACTGCATATCTCATGTTTTTAAATCTCTTAAGAGGTAAATATTACTTCCTAGTCCCTTTTCTTTTTGATGAAATGCAGGAAATTTTGCCAAACAAGACCTCTGTTCCTTTAAAGTAAAATTTAGAGCTAGAACTCATACCAAAATAAATATACATGCTGGCTAGAGCTATCTAAATATTGCTCTGTCATTCAACACAATGTTCCATTTTAATTGATTTTTAAATTAACTTTCTCCATAAACGTACCTTTCAGCGGGTCCACAATGCACAAATAACCCACCAAGGTTGTACAATGCTGTTTTCAAACTGTGTATATATTATATATAATATCTATAACACATAAATATATATACCCACCCAAGTACACTGTGCTTTTTTTCATTAAAAAAAATATCTATGCAACAGAATGGTAAACTTTGTGACTCTGGAGCTCCAGCACTGCCTCCCCCAGCTGGCAGCAAGGGAAGTTACCTCCCCACGGAAAGAGCTGTCACGGGTGTGCACCTACACTGCCCGTGCAACCCGGCCACCCACAGCACTCACAAGGTAGTAATGGCTTCAAGGGAAAACCGTGCCCCACACAGTTCCCATCTGCATCATTTATCCTCCTGTAATGTAATCACTATCTATGTTCTTACTACTCCAACGATTCCTGGTCAACAGACCCGCAGCAGATAAAGTCACTGTCAGTACTGACATTTTATGGGCCAAGAAGGTATTTTCATCTGATTTGAAACAAAAGTGTTCCTGTATTTTACCTTCTCTTCTCCCAATCCTGTAGAAATCTGGCAGTCCAATGCAAATCTTTTGTACAGTATATCTTATAAAAGAAAATACTGATAATGCCCCCGAAGTCAAGACATAATTACTGCATTACAAACCTGGAAATTAATTGTAAATTAATTGTAAAGCCATTCCTCATGTGAAAGAGATAAGAAATCACTTTATGATATATTTTTCTAAGAAAAGCTACAAGTAACATCTTTCCTCTCTACATCTCTCCTGCTGTTCAGTCACCCGTGCCCTGATCCTGCACGGAAGGTTCGCATCTAATTAGATCCCAGAGATACATGGGACTTCCAAGAGTGAAAGACACACAACATTTTGCAGGATCTAATTATAAATCTTGACAGGCTCAAGAAATTAAACTACATTATGCCAGATATTTATATTAGACATATATTATAACAATTAAACATATTGTAACTCTGTATACTATTAAAAAAGTCCATCGCTTAGATCTGGTAAAAACACTAGGTCTTTCTCTGCCCTGATCTAATCTTCATATATTCTAAACAAGACTCCATTTAGGGACAAGGTGGAAGCAAATATCCTCTACATGGGAATCTGTTATGATGTACCCCACATCATGACACTATCAATTATAACATCATCTAATGACACAATAGATGTCAATAGCAATAAGTATCAATCACGGAGAGATAACGAATGAGCAAACACACTCTCCAAAAGTTCTGATGTACAAAATAAAAAAGAACACCATTTAAAAGAAAATTGTTGAGGAGATATATTTTAGTGCTTTAGTCTGCTATTTCTAAAACTGCTTTCAAAGCAGAATGTTTTCGAGCACCTGCCTCATTTACCTGCAGCACCTCCACAGCTGGAAGGGCGCCTCAGTGCTGCTAATGGCAGCCAGCCGGATTCAGAACCAACCAGCTCAGAAACTGCCGTCCCCCGTACCACTCACCACTGCTACCCAGAAGCTGCAAGGATGGAAAGATGGATAAACATTTGCTATACTACAGCAACTGCCATGACTGACTGTTTCACTGGATGTTTCAAACAGAAGATCTGTGTTTTGAAAGCTACCAAAATGACTACCCGGATGATTGGGGGGGTGGGGTGGAACAGGGGCACCTTTTTGTCTTTGAAAGAAACAAGGAAAAAACCCTAACCCCAAACACTACAATGCTTATTTTGGTTTTTAAATTGGGGTTTTGTTTGTTGTTTTCCTTTTTTTTTTTTTTTTATTTTATTCCCAGGTTATCATTCTTCCCTCTGAAAGCCTCGCATAAACCAATACCAAAAGGAAACAATTTTTTTAAAACTACTTAACTCTTACTCTATAGTTCTTTTGATTTAAAGTACTTGAGAACATCATTTAAGGAAGATCCACGAGCACTGAGCATAATCTGCTTTCCTGCATTTTGTGAAAGCTTTCCTACATTTCCATAACATCTCATCAATGCAAAAATCAGTATTTCCAAAGACACACTTAAGTTTTCTACTAGCAGTAGCTTAGTGTTAAACAAACTATACACATACTGTTTAGGCTAATCCCCAAAATGCAAAATTCTGCTGTTCACAAGAAACTTTCAGCTACTGGCAAGAAAACTCTTTGAAAAAATGAAACAAAACAAAACAAAACAATTGCCCCCTCCTGACCAAGACGCTATTCAAATTGTTGAGATGAAAACCAGAACTTTTCTTCTGCTTGCTCTTACAAACTTATAAACACTGGTTACATTTATGGCTTAAATTGCAACTAAAATTATTACCTACTCGTGAATTGAAAAAATAAATGAAATTATGCGTCAAGAACTTTCCAATAGAGAATATGGACATTTTAAAACTACCCTGCAGGACCTGGGAAAAACTCAACCCAAAGTAACAAATCTGATGACCCATAGTTAAAAATTAAAGACAGAAAACACAGAGCTGCTGCAACAGTCAGGGAAACAGGGACTCATAAGAAGATGGCAACCCTCCTAGCCTCGTTATGAATAATTAAAAGCACTTGGCTTGTTTACTTTAATAAAACTAAGCTGAAGAAGAGACATAATTGCCTGCTATAAATGCACTAGAAGATGGCTTAACATAGAATAAGAGGATAAAAAATGGCCTCAAAAAGTTTAGGTTAAAAGGATTTGACCATCAAAGGAAGGTAATGCTTGCATCAGTTTGTCAGTAAGGCTAGTCATGGCAAAAAAAACCCAAACCAACCCCAAAATGTATAACAAGAAACTTGGAATTAACACATGGGATTATACATTGTGGTTCCCTATAAGTGTAAAGTAACGTGTTCAAGATTTCTTCTAGTCCTCTACCCTGTAATAAGTCCTACTCCCTAGGGAATGAAAACCAAGGATTGTCTCTCAAAGAAACAAATTCCTACTCCAAAAACAAGCAGAAGTATCATTTTGGAAGAAAAACTGTTGAAGATGCCCCATTTTTCTTTTAATCTTTTTTTTTGTAAGGAGATTTAAGATGGAATAAACTCCTCAGATTTAATTAATTGATTTGAGTCCATTAATTTAAATTAATTGAACTGAGGCTTTTTGTAGTGTTTCATGTGCTCATGAGAAGATCATATGCAGCACGAGGTGGACTGTGAAACTGCTGGAAAATGCTGAGTACTCCCTGTGAAGGTATTCTTGACTGAGAGGGAGAATTATGGACTTCAGTGTGAAAAGATGATCCTTTCTTGGAATTACTAGACATGGCAAAAACTCCTCCTCTCTGGTTAAGTCTTCACTTGCATCAGAAATCAGACTCATCTCCATCACCATGGAGACATCCTTATTATTTACTAACGGTCCTGTGTCTAGTCAGGATATTTGCTTCTGGAGAAGACCAGAAACAAGCAAATGTAGGATGTCTCCAACACACACATACACACCTTCACAGCATAAAAAGCTGCAAAGAGATGGATAACAACTCTTCTTGGGGCATACAGTATTTTGTAAAATTATTTTGACAGTGCTATTTACAGGCCACTTTCATGACAGCCAGAAGTGGACTGAGAAGTCACCTTGTCAGAAACATGCCTCGCATCACTCCAAAAAGCCCAACTGGTTAATCCCTAATGCCCAGGTAATCTGTAGGTGTTCATCACCAACTCACTTTCCATGTCTTCAACCCTGTTTTCATTCACCTACAGTTAAGTAATTAAATTTAAATACCCAGTATCAGCATCTCCTACCTCTACCCCTCTTGGAAATAGCCTTTTCTTCCTTTCTTTTGAGATTCTGATTATTTACTGGTTTCTAAAGTAGAAAACAGACATTTGGAGTAACTGTTCTAGTACTTCTACAGGTATAAATAGATTCTTCCCATTCTTAGACATTGATATATACCTGAAACTACTCTAAAACGGCAGGGCTGGAAAGGGAAGCTCTGCTGAACAGGCTAATGTGGACAGGGAATTAAAAAATCCATGCTTAACACAGAAAGACTAAATTAAGCCTTAGCAGAAAACCTCATTTAAAAGGAGAGAATAAAGGCGAGCCCAAATGTCAGGCCAAACAGGCCAATTCTGAAAAGATTTTGGAGAAACTGGGTCATGTGAGCTTCCCATTTTTCATCCAGTTCCTAGGGACAGAGACAGGTTTCCCAGGAGGTTCAGTTTCTATGCATGACTGCAAGGAAAAAAATTAGCATCTTTCTATACTTTTACACACAGTCTTCATATTTTACAGCTATGTAAAAAGACAAATTTACAGTCTGGGAATGGTAAAAGCATCTTTTTACCTCCCTTGAAACTCAATTAGGAAGGCACAGGTTGCTCTATAAATTAACCAGGAAGGTTATGATCTGTCTCCTGGGAAATACCAATTCAAAACTCATTTCCACCTGTGCATGTTTCACATGCAGAATTGGGATCCTTGTCAAGCGCAATGAGCCATCTCTTCAAGAAATTCCTACCAAAATAAATTACTGAAATCAAGAAGCTGGATGTAATTATTCTCCCCCCTTCCCCTTCTCTTTTACGGCCTTGTGCAGACAACCCGCACCAAGATGCCAAGGATATGAAGCTCTGAACTGCATCTTAAGCACATGATATATAGGGAAATATTTGTTGTTTACTGACAATTTTGAATGCTTAACTGTGTTGCTACATAAATCACTTTTCTTACAAGAATTACATGAAGTATATGACACATTTTTCCCCAAACTGGCATTTTTTCAGTGCTACAATCAGAAGTTGACGCTCTGGGGAAGACAACTACTTCAGCTTTCCACAAGGTGGCATCATTCCCTTTGCCGAAATACAGCATTACTCGGTGTCATTGACGAAATTTAATTTTTTAATTTAACTTTTTTCAAATGTACTGGCCGCTGTCACGAATAGGTTTAAATAGGTTTAAGATCTCTAAAATATCTCTAACAAGTTTAATTTTAACAAATTCTTCCAATACAGAGTTTAATGAGTTTAAAAAAGCTTCCTTCTCTTATGCTGAAATGAAGAAAAAGTATCTGTGCTGGCTGCCATGCAAAAGCAAGCTTCAATCAAATACAGTTAAGGCACATCATGTGGCAGAGGAGAGCCTAAGGGGCTAAAAAATCTAATTTTCCAAGTCTCAGGTCATCAGTTTCAAATCCTATCAGACTTCTTTCAATCTTGCACTATTTTAGGTAAAATGGGCTAGCAAGGAGTAACAGCCACCACACCCCCTTCCCATCCATACGGGAATTAAAGATCCCACAGCACTTTCCACAGGTGAAGGTTTTCCCTGCTGTTTCTGGACCACTTCCCATCCCTGTGCGGTACGGCCACGCAGCAGCTGCTTGTCTTGTCCTCCGGGCAGAGGCAGATGTACTCAGCAGCTCTGCCCACAGCCTCTCCTGCTGCAAAGCAACATCAGCGCTGCCTGAGCTTCACCTGCAGGACCACGCGCGTGGTCACTACTGCCCCTGCACAACAGCCCCATCAGACAGCGACAGACAGCAGGTGAGGTGCTTTGACTCAAGTGATTTTTAAAAAAAAAAAAAAAAAAAAAAAGCCCAAACGTATAGTTTCTCCTCTATTTTTTTGTTTTGCTCCTCTCAGTTACTTCTGTGAATGTTTCAGCACTGTTTTGATTACCTGTTTAAGCACCATCAGCATGGTTTTGCCTAAACAGGAGAAACAAAACCAGCTGTGATAGACAAAAGAGGACAAGCTTTTGGCATTGCCCCATTTCCCTGATGCTGGATGGGTATCAGTTCCATAAATTTTGAAGTTTAAACAGCAAGCCAGAGAGGGAAGGGAGATGATGATATACGAGTTATTCATCCATGCAAATACTGCCATGGTTCTCCATGCAGGAAGGGCTTCTAATTCTACCCAATGCAAACCACCCGGGAAAGAATCAGACATATCAAAATACTGCCTCCCTATAATGCTTTCTGTAGCGTAAGGCTTATCTTGAAAGGAACAGCTTTCTGGTTCAGAGGACTGGTACCCTAATGCTCATCACTCTTCCAACTCCATTTACTGTGCTCCATATTTAGCGCTTGTCATTGTAACGAGCGCAGCTGAAACCCTTGCTTTTTAACTGCCAGCCTGCCAAGCAAAACACATTTATTCACATCTGATTTAAACATCACAAGCCAAATAATCAAGATGACAAAGAAGTTTAAGTACCCTGATCAGTCTGTTTTCTCTCCTAAAATATATCATTAATGATTATAATTATTAACTCTGTTACATACTGTCTTCCTGCATGTAAGTAGCTTCTGATCCTGTCAGTCACTGCAGGTGTATGGCACAGCCAAAACGCTTATGTAAATCACTTGGATTTCCAATTATAGAGATTCACATACATCCTTAAAAATGGATGCAAGCACAAGGCAAAACCATCAGCAAGATAAATCTGGAGATATGCATACAAGCATTCACACCTTCTGCTGCTTCTTTCTCCTCAAAAACCTTAGATTACAACAGTAAAGGCTCTGACTTAATTATGGTGCTTGTTCACACAATGGTCTCATTTTTCTCGATAAATTTTACCCTCAAACTAGGTTGCATTCTCTGTTCTAAAATACAAAGATCCTTGTTCTAAAAAGTAACTTCCTTGTTACTAGCTACAAGTTCAAGCAACCGCATAAACAAGGAAAAAAGGGACAAACTTGAGAATAAAGAGCAAATTCTGTCACCGAATGCCCCAGGAAGCTATCCAGCCACGACAAACAACAGAGCCCTCTCTCACTCAGGACAGAAAACCCACTTAGCTGTGCAAGGCTCAGTTATTACAGTCGGGCAGCAGAATCTTGAGCTGTAACATTCAATTCCTTGGCTTATGTGATTTTAAAATAACTCACGCTTTCCTGAACAAATTGAATGAAGCTTTAAATCTACAAATTCCTTTGATGGAATTAGTCTTGCATGGTCAATCCACATTGTGCCAAGAGGAGGAGTACAGTTAATTTCAAAACTTAGGAGACATTCTGCACCTTGCAAGTTATCTTTACAAGTGCAAATTTTTAATTGTTATCCCATTGAGGATCTTCTTACAGACCTTGGCTTCTGGATCACTGTTGATGCTGCAGGAATCATCATCATCGGATTGTGGACCATTTCTGTTACACACACAAAAAAAAAAAAAAAAAAAGACTAAATCAATCTTGAAATAATATAAAAATTACAGCACAGCACAGAACAGAGATGGTCATTCCACAGAGACTTCTGAAGTCATTGTACCTGAGCTTCAAAGAGGCATAGCGTAACGTTGCTCCTTCAAACTCTTTCAGACTTGGGTCTGGGTTCACAGTGGCCGCATGCAGATCCTAGAGATAAAGGCAGTGCTATTAATACAGTATTAAGTGCTATTAATATAGTATTAAGTACACCACCATGTTATTTCTTATTTCAAAGGGAAATTAAATCCTCCCTGCAAAGAAGCGATAGTATTTCTGGCTGAAGTTGAAAAGAGGCATGCATATATTCTCAAGCTGCATTTCATTCAGTGCAGGCATCTCATTCGTTACGTCATGGCAGTTGTCCTGCTAGTTTAGACTGAATCCATTCCAAGTGGAAAGATCAGAAAAGGCAGCATGTTTGTGAGCTAGACATCCCTAGCAGTACCCCCATTCACTTTGGCCTAGGTTATGAATGACATTCATGGAAAAATAAAAAGGGAAAAAAAACAGCCACTGCCATGCAAAAAACAAGGGTAATAGTATTAAAGGTTCTAAAATCTGACAATATACTTGCCTTCCAAATGTCACTATTAATCTTTCCCCCATTCAGTACAGCAAAATCACTCCATGGCTGTTTCTAGACACATAATTATTCACAGAGGAAGAAGCACATTGATAAAAAAAAAGAAAAAGAAAAAAAACACAAGACACTGTTGTTAGCATTGATATTTACAGGATGGGTTAGGGAACAGATCACCTCAAACTTCTACTAATTACTCCACTATACCGTGGCACTTGGAGGAAAGGGGAGAGAAGACATGCCTCTAACAGTTACTTACCAAAACAAATGATTGAAACAAGGAAAGTTAATATAAATTAGGAACAAACAATGAAATTACTCCTTAACTATGATCTTAAAAGCAAGCAAAATGAATCTGAATATGAATGTTGGCCACAGCTGCTACAGCCTTTGATAAACAGCAATTAAGTGGAAACATCAGGATTTCCATTTGATTGGCATTTTTGTTAAAAGACCCTAAAACTACTGGAACTAGAAATACTGAAACACAATGATATATACAAGGATAAGATACATACAAGGTAAAAAATAAATATTTCTAGAGAGAAAGCACAAGAAAAGGACAGTGAAGGGAAGGAGTAGGGAGTACAGAGAGATTTCTTGCTGTAAAAGCAGTTTTGTAAAGTCTAGCAGCTTTTTTAAAAAACAAAAAAGCCACCAAACCAACCACCCACCCTCTCATTTTCCATTCAAGTTTCTCAAAATTTTCAGAAGCGTTCACTGGTACAATCAAGCAAGTAACAGTGCATTTAGCACTACAGCAACCTGAGGTTCACCCTTCTCTGTAAAGCCTGGGAGGAGCAGCTGGTGGTGGAGTTGCCCCTCTCCTCTTCCCCACGAGGACAGAAATCCCACAGTCCTGAACAAGAGCCAGGTGGGCCAGGGGATTTGGTTGCTGAGAGACCCAGAGCCACCTCTTTGTAGCTTCACCAAATCGAGTATTCTTGTAATTAGTGGCCCCTTTTAATATGAACTCTTCCAGGTTGTCCAGCTCAGCCCCAAGATGAAGCGGTACCTATTAATGTGGCCCCATGCCTGAAATTGCAGTGTGGAACTCTCACCTCAGAAGTGTGCTCAGTACATCCCCACTGAAAAAATTATTTGAGAGAAACAACTCCCAGCAGTAACTCTTCCCTAACATGCCTTTGAATTAACTGAGTTGTTTGCTTTTCCTACTAAGCTCCTCTTCTTTAATTATTAGCTCATAGTGGCTATGTCACCTACCAAAGAACTTCTAGAGGTGACCCAGGCCTGGGATGAGTCAGGCTATAAGAAGAAAGAACTACCATCACCAAATTCTGCCATGATCTCAAAGTAGCTTTTATTGAAAATTAAACCCTACAGCTTTCTCTCTGCACAGGAAATAGGAAAGAGGCAGTAAAATCTCTAGAATTTGGAACAGAACATTACAAAAGACAAGGATTCACAAAGGAAGTCATTTGGCGACACACAGGAGAAAAGAGCCATCTAAAACTAAGTCAAATTTAATCAGCTACGCAAAACCAAAAAACATTTTCATGCTTTTGAGGGGGAGGAAGGGAAGGAATGTTCCAGGTTATTAATATTTAGCATTTATTAGCATTTTTTAAAAAATCTGCAGGATTTTTGCACAATGCTTAACTCATAATTGCTTTGGGTTTAAATTTATGGATTATCTTGGGAAAGAAAAATTGCCTTGCAGCCTGTGTAAAAGTAAGACACTTTCACATTTTTTCCTTTTTAAAACCCTTTTTGCCATTTGTATGCATTGCAGCATCATTCCTCCCTACCCATTTTTTTCTGGTTCTCTGTTCAACAATAGTAAGTAACCGCTTTTCTTTATGCTAAATATCCAGAATAAGCTACAACATAAAAATGGCTGACTTGGTCTGTTCTTTGTTGACTGCCCTCAGCTGTGAGCCACATTCTACCAAATGAAGCAAAGCTTCTGTGTATAACATCATTTAAGAGACAGGGACACAAAATAGTTTAAAAAAAAAAAAAAAAGAGAGAGGAGGAAATGAGACAAAAGGTAAAAAGGCATTACTCGGGGGGGGAAAAAAAAAGGTGTTTCTGAATGTTTATTTTACAAACTCAAAAGCTGAAAGAGCCCAAATAAACTCATCTCAACACTCAGCACATGATGCTTCACAGACAAGTGTGATAAAAAGCAGTATTTTTTATGGATTCACAGAAGCCTATTGGGACAGATATGAAATGCTACCCATGCCAGTCTTCCATCCTAGACTATACTCTTTCATCTGCCTAAAACCTGTATATCCCCCAAACTTTTCACAAGAAAGCAATACAAATTCCAGCACGTGGGAATGAGCTAAACCAGCCCTCCCAAACTAGATTATCTTGGAGCAGAGGCTTCCAAACAGCAACGAGGGAACCAGCAGTACACAGCTCACACGAGGTCCAACATGGAGCTGGAAGCTGTCCACCACAACTGCTGCTGCCAATGGCAGCGCCAGGACAAAGGCATTTGGGAGGCCCTATTCTAGGTTGAATTCCACATCTTTTGTGAAGTGTCAGATTGACTGTATCACAGACATCCAGGTTAAATCCTCATCGGGGAAGAAGAGGGGGAGCACTTGGGGTAAGCTGCAGTGCAGTGAACAGGGACAGAAACCAGTATCCCCTGCAAGTGACCTGGAGATGATTAGGTGCTGGCGAGTATTGATTGTGGAGAGATGAAAACCTGAAGATACACAACATCTGACAAAGCTAAATCTAGATTACAAATTATTTCATTACCTAACCCTACCTCTTAACCCCACACCACGGCTTATTTCCTTCTTGCTGCTCTGGCACAGGGTTCTGCTCTGAACCAGCTGAATCCCAAAGGATTCTTTCTCCAGTTCCATCTTAATAAAGCTCAACATCTGTGGTTTTAAGAAATGCAAGACTTCTCCTAACAGTTCTCATTATAACTCCAGCTATGCCCCTTCTTTGTAGCAGTTTCAGAATTTGGCAGCGCACAAAGTCCTGAGCCCAATTCACACTCTCATTTTGAAGGCCATTACTGTAAGTCTGCTGTTACTGTATTGCAATGCTATCTTAATAACCACTGAGTCAACAAAAGCAGTGTTGTTTAAATAATGGTATGTAAGATGCTTATCAATGAATGCAGAAACCTTCAAGCAACAAACGTCTTTGTCTATAACTGCAACTAAAATAACCATATAATACCTGACTAACACACATTTTTGAAACTTGCTTATTTTCTGTATCATCTTTTACACTACAGTATATGGTCTTGATGCTGCCAGAGAACTGTATATGCATAAATCTTTGCTGGATCAAATTCCTTGCTGAATTAGAACTGCCATATCAAAACCTAGATGAGCCTACTACGTACTCACATACATGGCGTTTTAGAATTACTCCTCAAATGTCCTATTTAATACATCTACACTGTATTAAAATCTATGTTGTTAAAATTCATGTATTTTGTATTATCCATAATGCTGCTAAGAATTAATGATCATTCTTTATAATTGCAAACTATTCTTCATTTCATAGAATGGTTTAGGTTGGAAGGGACCTTGAAGATCACCGAGTTCCAACCCCCCTGCCACAGGCAGGGACACCTCCCACCAGCTCAGGTTGCTCAGAGCCCCATCCAGCCCGGCCTTGGACACCTCCAGGGATGGGGCCTCCACAGCTTCTCTGGGCAACCTGGGCCAGTGCCTCACCACCCTCACAGTGAAAAATTTCTTCCTAATATCTATTCTAAAGCAAACAAAATTGTGAAAAGTTAAAGGTACACCTGGCACATTACCAGCAGGTCTGAAAATTTCATTGTAAGGGCATTTTAAACAAAGGTAGCAACATACTTCAAATGAATATATGCATTTTCTCTTTGCAATTTACCAACCATACTGATTTCTGGGGTTTTGTGAAAGGTATCTATAACTTACTAACTAAAGCCTTGTTCTCCCTATTTTAGAGTAAGAAAAATACTTAGTGGTGAAGTTATATCACTCACACGTACATTACAGGAATTTATACTGGAAGCAAGTGCAGCACTTTACATTCCGCATTTCTGGATTTTTACTTTCTTCTTTTCTATCTGAATGATAACAATTGCTGTTCTTTCTCCATGAACACTCTCAGAAATAATTTCCCGTGTGCTTCACGCTCCATGGGAGTTTGACTGATGCAAACCATAACTGAAATGTTGTGGTCAACTTTGCAAACCTTACAAGGAGCATTTATGAAGACGTGGGAGCAAGCTTTCTAAAATAGTGAACAAGAATGTACATGTTTAAGCCTATACAGGATACAAGTTTCAGGGTCAAGATGGTAACACATACTCAAACATCCTTAACTCCTCTTAACTTTCATTCAAGTCATTTTGGTGCATGTCAAGAAAAATCAGGAAGAAATGTCATATCTAAATACATTTAAATAAAAACAAAACCAACTAAGGATTGCCTGATCCAAAACTCAAAGCTAGTACAAAGACTTCCCTTGATTTCATAAAACTGTGGATCTTCTTCTGAAAAGTTAGTATGAAAAAGAATTAATTTAAAAACAATTTGATTTTATATTATTATTTCATTCCATAGAAGTCATCCTAGCATACCAAAACAAAGTGATTGCATTTTTTGAAGAATGCTCTTCTTTCTGACAATTTATTTTATTTTTTTACTTATACGACATCAACCACCCCCCCCGGATTGGTATCACATATTGGTCTTTCAGGACATGTGGAAGAGAGTATTTCTTTCTGTTTCTAGTTAAAGACTGACTGCAACACAGCAATCCATTTGTGCAGATATTTTGTACTGGCAGAACGTTAAGAGGTTTACACTTGAGAATACGTGACGTTTATTCACTAGAAACTATCCTGTAAAAGAACTAGTGTCTCAAACGAAGACTCGCATGTCTTTGCGTGATAGTCCTACCAAGTGAACCACAAAGAAAGAAGATGCAAACAAAGAGTCCAGAGATTGCTATAATGTGCAAAAATTTTATGTATCCTGTATCCATATAATGCAGCAACGCTTCAGCGCATGCTACAGAACTGTAGTAGCTTCACATTCATCAGGCATTGGCTGTCTAATTTATCTGAGATATGTCTGATTTCATCCTACACATCCAAAGTTCAGGGTGTTTCATGAGGCACAGCCATTAGAAAATGCACATAGAAAATAGATACTTACGATGTATTATCAACAAATAGCTACACTTTGGGATATTATCAGGCCCCACATTCTAAAGCTCAGTTTAGCTAACAGTTAAACCTGCAAGTTCAAAAACTTAATTTAATTTTCTTTCAGTATGCAGCCCACAAGAAGACACAGCATGTTACCTCAGTTTCTGGAGTAGGAGATGGAGTAATGGAACCAAGTGATCCTTTTCGTGAACCCTGGAGATCTGTTGGGATGGATTCAGGACGTTGCCATTGAGTTGTTCCTGTTGGTATGTGCCAGTAGTAGATCCCAGCAATGTCATTGATTTTTTTCCAGCCAGGTGGTAAGTCCGGGTCTGTCTGAAATGAATGATCACTCCATATATCTGCTGGGAACAAGAAAAAAAAAAGAAAAAAAAGAAAAAAAAGAAAATGAATCAATGTTCCTAAGACACGAACAGTTCTTCCATGGGTCTGCCCCAATGCAAGTGATGCGCAGCTGGTACTGCTGTTGTACAGTTCCCACGTAAATGAACACCAGAGAAACATACTGAATTATTAAGGCTCAAAGTAAGGTGACAAAGCCTGGTTTGACTTATAAAGAGAGGAAAAAGAATACATCACTTACCAAGAAGGTGTTCTAATATGGCAGCTATCTAATACCATCACATACACTAGCTCTTCTAATAAGGTTTAGCTTCAAGTACATTAAATCACAGTATATAAAGAAGTATTTGGAATTTTGGTGTACTCTATCCTCTTCATCACAGCACCTTCCCTTCTCAATGCATGGTAGCAGAGCATATATTTCTGCTAATCAAAGACAGTTAATCAAAACAGACTTCCCCACCCCCCATCAAACAACCCACACTGGGTTTACTTATGACATCTAAAAGACTGCTTGTTCAAAATAATGAGAACAAAAGAACTGAGCGGTCATTTTACACGCACCCTGACTGGCAGAAAGAAACATACTGTTTTCAGTTGGTTGGTTTTATATTGGTTTTATAACGGGGTAGGAAAAAATCAAAGACTCATCCACAGTGCCAACACGGAGATGAAATACTGCCTCTACTGACAAACCTACTAACTTAAGAATGTGCTGGCAATTCATATTGTAGAAACATTCCCAGTTTCACCTGGGATCATAGATGCATATAGGAGATGCAACCAGTGGAGCGCATGCAGTGCTTTTTAGAAAGGCAGGGGCACCATCGGTGTGCAAACCAGCAGCACCTCAGCAGGGGCAGTGACCTTCTGCTAGATACATGCTTTCCAGAGGCTGGGAAGGGAACCAGTGCTCTTCTGAACTTCCCAGCTAAACGGCTTTGCTGGTGTCATTATGGTATGTGCTATTAACCAGCTGCTACGGTCTGCTCCAAGGACTGTCAAGCTGCACGGAGAAACAAGTAACCTCCTAGACTGACGTTTCCACCAGCACTTGAGCAGACTTGATGAAGGCTGACACCAGCACAGTGAAGTGAGCTATTGAGAAAAAATAAACAAAACACCAAACAAAAATAAAGGAAACACCATACCAATGAGCTGTGGCTCATCTAGTCTGGCAGCTTGTTTCCAGCCTTCAAAGACAGCCCTCAAAACCCCTTCAGTGGATGACAGATGAATAACCTGTTGTTATATTGCTCTTCTTAATCTCTTTTTTGAATTAAAAGTTTCCTGTTAGTCCATCCTCAAGCCTCTTACTAGGTGTTTTATCACAGTTGCTTATTTCTGAATCTCTCTCATTTCTGCTACCCACATTTATGCGCACACACAGACAAATGGCATGGTAACTTGAAATAACTCTTACACTCCATGGCACAAACCAGATTATTTCTTCCCTAGAGCCACTTAGAGTTCTTAAATTACTGATTTACCACTTGAGGACTAATCTGAGCAAATTCTGCAGAAGTAAAACTAGACAATATCATTACACTTAAATTCAATAATGAGCCTCACCCATGGCCCAATATCTGAAATCAGCAGCATTCATATAATCGGTTCCAGAAATTCTCAAGTGTGCTAAACACTCACCTCTAGAAGTCCCCCTAAACGTAGCCTCTACTGCATTCGAGTGTACGTAGTCCCTGACCCCAAGGTCTTACAAGTTTTAAAGTCTTCAACCTTGCCCATTTTTATTTTCCAACCGAACAACTCAGCTGCACTCCTCTCAACCATATAAAAGGAAAATAAAAGCAAAACACTTCCAATAATTTGACCATATCACGCAAAAAGTGACGTGCAAAGATCAACTATCTAAACATCACACTGAAGTATGTGTGGCAACGTCTACAAGTCCAGATACACACGGGTAAGTTTAAAAAAACTGGTTCACAAAAGTCCAAAATATCACAATAATGTCAGTGTTCCTAAAACTTGCATATTGGGCCTTTCAAAGCATGCCGGAATAGGAAAATCATAAGATTTTATTATGCAGAGAGGCAAAGCTTCAGATCAGTTCAGGTTCATACAGTGTGCAGTATTAAACAACCATACTTCAACATTGCCAGGACATGAAATTTTATTTTCTTCACTTCTGTCCTTGCTATACATACGTATGCATGTGTACACATGTATTTAAATACACCGTTAGCAAAGTGGCTGCATTAAATTATTCCTTTCAAACCAACCAGAGATGCAGAGGAATCAACATACTATTATTTATTGTTGCAATGACACACAGTACCAAAAAGACCTAAACACAAATTACTCTGAAGTAAAAGCAGACAAAACTCACAGCAGAAAGCAAGCTGTTAACCCACAGGCTTAAAACAACAATATTTCTGCAATATTTGGTTAGAAGAGAAGAAGTTATCTTGTATGTGAATGAATACTTGGAGGGGAATCATGTAAAACAGCTGGCAGCACTCTGGGATAAGAAAATATCACCTAGCTGAGTAATGTTAATTTACTTTGAAAACCTATCCATTAGCAAAAATAAATACACCAAAATATGTTCACATATGCTCAGAGATAAAATAGGAATGAAATCTCAGATTTTTTTTCGATTAATACAGCTCAGGACATTCAAAAAGCTGCATTTTCCACACAGAATGACTATGAATTGCGCCTGTGCACGAGATGCACGTCGCCAGTGTCTGGCTACTCCTTGCACAGTAGGACTGACCTCAGACCAACTGATAAGCATGGCTGAACACGGCTCATGTGTTCATACTGAAACACCACTCCTCATGTCACCTATGCAAACCTACTTGGAAAAAAAAATTAATAAAAAAATGAAATGTGTATGTCCCCCAGCCCATTTGCAAACACACCTCAGGATCAGCCAGACCGGCAGGGATAAGCTTTTCACAGGCAGCGATTTCCTACTGGCATGAACTGGAAATCCTCCCTAGTTCACCAACTATTCTAACAGATGGAAGCACTTGGCATGCAAGTCAAAGGCAGTGAACCATCGCAAGAGATAACAGCGCAAGAAAGACAAAAAACTAAGAGTCAACATACAAAATCTGACAGGACAGATGAATGCACTTGCAGCATCAGAGATCTACTGCAGCACACCAATATCTTTTCTTTATTTGAATATGGAATTACAGATAGTAAAACAACTTTCCTCTGAATTTGGAAGACCCCGTTCAATGGCATGAAATTGAGTCAAAGCATCTAATTTTTGTTGCACAGGCCAGTATAAGAATGGTCTCTTATCAGGGCAGTGTTTGGTGCCCAGAACAAAATGAAGGCACCACACTGATATATATATATATCTCCTGCTACATTCAGGCTTTTTCAATTCCAATCTTCTTGTAGACGAGAAAGTGACAGCCACAAGACGTGGGAGGAAAGAAGCAGGCATCTGTACATCAATCCAATTCTGTTGACACGGCATCAAACAACTTGCATGAAACAAACCCAAGAGGAAACAGAACTGACCACATCAAACTTCACCTCAAAGGGAGAACTCCTCTTAAGTCTGCAAGGTTTTAGAGGTAAAAACATTAGAGGGAAATGGTTTCTTCTGGTCTGTGGATGACTAAGTCCTTCATGCTTCTCCTCAGTGGCAGATGATTTATGGTGATCAGGCACTTTTCTCTGATCCCCTCCCAGTCATCCGCAGGAAGTGAAGTTCTACCTAGCATCCCCTGGCCTTTTCCATGCTCTTCTTTACTGATTTATTTATGAGAGATCCATGCGGTTGCTCATAAAGCTTCTGGGTTTGAAAGTCTTATTGCTCTGATAATATGGAAAGCATGGCTTATTACAGAAATTTATAGCACGATTCACAAAAAGAACGTATCTTTTGTATTGGGGTTGGTTTACCTACCACGTGTATTACAGTAAACCATGATCTCCTGAAAGGCTACACTGTAAGACGTTTCTTATATAAAAAGCATAAAGCAACAGGAGTAAGAAAAACAATACTGAACTAGAATAAAAGAGCCACTGTAGGTAAGCTGTACGAGAAAGCAGACATGGGGTTTCTTTAAGAACCTTGGATTCATGTTATCCATAGAACTTTTCTTTCTATAGCAAGAAAGAGTCAAATTCTTATCAATGGAAAGACTATTTTAGGATGTAACCGATTCAAAACTCTGCACAGGGATGAGGTATGTCTTCACCCAGGCATCATGCAGATTCACACAGCACTGCAGACCTTTGAAAGCCATCTCTTTTTCTGGAGAAAGACCTTACTGAGCAGGGTGGCTCCACTGCCTGCATACACTCTGGAGATGAAGTCTGAAGTCAGCGTTCACCGCAGGAGACCGGGCAGTCAGCTTGCAGCTGATCCTTCACCTCGCTCTCTATCCCTGTCCGAACACGGGGTCCATGAGCCGTCATTAGCGAGGCAGGCCGGCTCTCATCCCAGATCTGCCCACAATGGCATGGACGTGTGAGCGAGTCCTCATCGGCAAGCTGCTACCTGGAAATCTGCCTAAGATAAGTGTGAGCTGTCACCACCCAACTTCTGAAACACAGAGCTGCCAGCTTAAAGGTCAATGTAGTTAGAAGTTCACAGCTGGTCTTCTGCAGACAGAGTCACGTGAAAGGACAGGTCGCAAAGAGAGGACTGATATTTTTCAGCTGGAGTTTTGTCCCACTGAAGACAGATGATTAAAGCCTTGTCCATACAGTGGAAGATCCCCAAACTGGCTGGCTATTCATGGGGACGTTATTATGGAAGACGCATGGGCCAATTCTGGCGAAAAAACATCACAGAGAGAGATGCAGTAGAGGATTCTGAGGACTAAAATGGAAGTTTACATAAAAACATGAAAGATGTGATTTAAGACAAGAAGCTGACTTCATCTAAGAAAAACACAAAACAGACTTCACTGGGCTTTCCTGCCTCTACCACCTTCCCGCACCAGGACCTGACAAGTCCCTTGGGAAACCAGATCTTAAAGTTGCTTACAGTTGGTGCCATAGTCCCATCTTATGTGGTCCAACATGACAAGGAATGGGGCTGCTGCCTAAAAATCTTTGGAACTGGTCTCTGCAGAACACGGAGAGAGTTGAGCTTGCTGCACCCCACCATACAGTCTCCACTTCAGAGACTCAGCAGCACAGAGATGAGAGGAATGTTTTTACAAGAATGGGAAAATGATGAAAAAAATGAAATAATCAGAAGTGAGAGCCCAAGGGGAGGGCAGTGCCTGCAATGCCTTACCATTCCCTTTTAAAACCAAATGGGGAATTCATGTTAGTCATTTCTATTTAAAAATTAAAATAAAGAACTAACCCACAAAAAGCCAGTAAGGCTTTAGAAAAGTACCAAAGATTTATTTCTTTTTAAAAGGTATAAATAGTTGTTTCCATTTTTAATAAATGTACAAAGAAGTAAAACACTCTGAAGAGATTCCCACTTGCTAAAATTGTCTGGTCAAGTTTCACTCAGCAATAAACGCTTGTGTCTGAATTTTTGCCTGAATGCGTGAAACAGAGCCTGTAACAGAAAAAAATGAATACAGCCTTCACAGCGGTATCACTATAACTGAGGAAAGCAGCTGAAACTTAAAATATACTGGAAAAATGAAGTCTGCTACACAAACTGAAACTATTAATTCACTCTTTTGAAACAGCTAGCAAGAGAGATGTACCTCCAACAAACCCATAAACACAGCCATATTTAACTGGTAATTCTGGCTAGGACAGCTTTGTGAACACATTTTGTATTCTAAAGAAGATAGGCTAAAGCCCATATAATGTAATATATTGCTGTTTGTAACTCCCCTCTCCAAATGTCAGCCTCTGCCAATTACCTGATATAGAGCAGTGATAAATTCCATGCTGTCATTTGGGTACTAAGTTTGGTGTAATAATTAGAAATTTTAGTAATTAATTTTTATTCAAGTTAAAATTCTTTTACTATCTGAGGCAAGTTGTATTAAAGTTTTGAGACAATGATTACTCATCTTTTTTTTTTTTTTTTTTTTTTTTAAGAAAGAGCTACACTGAAGTAAAATGTTCAATCAGGGATGACTTGGTGTTACAACAAAGGCAGAATGGAAGAACATTGGCAAGATGCATGATTTCCTATAGACCAAATTCTGTTATGTAGAAAACTGGTTTCTCCACCATCCTTAGCAAAGTCTGTATTTTTCAGCATAAAACAAACCAAATACTCCACTCACCATCATCATAAGTTCGTTTATCACCAGTCTAGCACTAAAATCTGCCTGTATGACATTGTGCTTATGCTAAATTAAAGAAATCAGGATCTTTTCTTGATAAAGACTAGAAATATGCCGTATTATTTCAATGGCAAATCTCAATACTCCTGTCTGGAAGGAAGACAATCTAGGTCCTTCCCTTTCTGTAGCTAAGGTAGTGGAAGATTACTAGCATATTTACACATTACTTAGGACTGGAAGAAAAAGATCACCTTATGTGATATAAAGAAAAGCTAGATACCTCAGGAATAGATACCTCAAGGAAAAACGCACCAGCAAGGAAAACGTATGGGAAGAAGAGATACAATTTAAAATAGAATGCAATGAACAAGCTTTCTGCTTTCCTTTAGATAAACTAAACAAAAATGGATAAAAGCAGCAATGAGGTGTTATCTCCACTTCAAAAACTTGGTGGTGACGGTAAGCAAGGTGCTGGGGACGGAGACGGAACTGTCAATGCCTCTGCTTAATTCTTTGTGCATGAGGGAACTAAAGCCTCAAACCTAGTTCACTAAACGCTAAGCAGACCTACTTCCTCAACAAAATACTCTTAAGCAAGGCAACAAGTCTAATGAGTCTAATGCATTAAATTTTGTATTGAACTGGGACATTTACTTGGGGGGGGGGGGGGGGGGGGGGGGGGGGGGGGAGTATCTTGGATGCGCAGCTCTTCTTTAGGTAAAAAAAAAAACCAACCAAAAATATCTCACCAGCCAGCATGGCCAGGGCATCAAATTATGGCCAAGAAGAGTACACTTGAATAGGAGGAATTGCAGTCCCAAAGGGCTCGAGTTTGGCAGCACATATGACTTCAAAACAGAGACTGTGAAAGTGCTGTACAGAGCCATCAGTGTTGAAAATTCTGTATCTGGGAGGTGCATAGTAATATAACCTATGTCGCAGGACAATTTTAACTGCGTTACTTCAGTTTAAAAGCATTTTTTGGGGAAAATTGGGAAAGAGCAGCAAGGTAGACTCATACTAAGACAGAAAATACATTCATGAAAATCTGAGAGGTATCATTGCATTATTAAAGGGACATATGTGCTTTGTTTTTTAAGGGATTCATTTCCACGTACGGGCCTCATTTCCCCTACCTGGAAGCAGCAGCAGTCTCCGGCTGATGCAAATGCAGCTCCGCTGGAGTGAAGCCTGATTTTCAGTCAGTCTTTCCAGTTAAGGAGGACTCCTTCCACCGCATGGTGACAGAATGACCAAGCAAGACCACCGGTCTGCAAGGCTCAACAATACTTGCGAGCACTTGATCTACATTACCTAAATAGGTTAGGAAATAAAATACCCGTACTCTACAGAGATAAAGACAAGAGAACTCACTTTTTTGTACTCCTAGCTTAGTTATCCCAATACTTAGGACTGTTTTGTAACAATTTTTCTGCTGTAAAGATCCTCTGAAGAAAAGGGATGCCATCCAAACACAGGATTTGATCTAGACTTTGATTATCTACCACCATCTCAAAAGTATATTTCCACAGTGAAAAGTTAACTGAAAAGGAGCGTTCAGTGTCCAGGCTGGAAGCCCGATGGTCCATACAGGGACACGTTCAGAATTTCCCAAATCTAGAAAAGCTGCCTGGCCAATAACAAATCTGTAAATCCTCTTGTCAGTCTCCAGCTCTGCCATCACTCACAGCAGTGGGTGCACAACATAAATGAAGGATTTCAAACTGCAAAGAGCCTTGTTTGTAAGTAAGAGATCTGCAGCAAAATTTTCTATGCCAAAAATTACCAAGAATGGGATGGTGACAGGATCCAACAACATGTTGTCCTAGCGTTCAGCCAGCAATGGGAAACCACTAGCTTCAAATCCGATGGCTTTGTTCATTGCTGGAATGAAGCATACGGAAAGAGGTGGCCCACAATGGCATGTGCATGTCACAGATGCCATCCTTCTGGGCACACAACGGGAAACACAAGAAAGGAGCTGGGAAGACAGGAGGATAAAATGGTTTTATTAAAAATTAAAGGGATGGGGGAAAGTGTTTTCTTCCTCCTCTGAACTTCCAGAATCTTGAAATAAAAATGTTTTCCTTCTGCCTTCTAGGCCTAAATAAAAGCAAAACCAAAGGACAAGAAAGCCACAGAACCTTTGTCTTCTTGAGAAGATGCCAATGACTTCAGCAGATCCAGGATTTGATCCTAAAGGGACCATCTTGCTCCCCGACCCCATATGCACACAGACACTGGAAAGGAGGGGAAGACATGTCATACTAATAAGTAAAGGCAAACAAAATTAAAGGCGTACTCTCCATAAAACAGCACAATAGAGGGAACACAGGCCCTGAATGGTTCTATCCCATCGATTTCCAGTAGCGGGCTCAGCATGCAAGTTTAAGTGGCTCTGGTTTAACAAAAAAAGACCTCAAAGACAAATTTTCTCCTCGCTTTGCACGCACTACAGCATAATCGATGGTAACACCTACTCTTATAATTCACAACAACGGTGGTCAGCAGGTAGTCTTGCCTAAGCACCACTGCAAGAAGCATGAATTCTATCTCAGAAACAAATGCAGCAGAAATGCAAGCCACTAGGACAAGTAATTATAAATCAGATGAGCCTGTCTAATTTGGGGAACATTACTCAACGAGGAGTGATAAACAGCCAGAAGCCGGTCATTTGGCATCATCTTTTCTCACAGCATGCAACCAGTTGTCATGACAACCCTGTCATCCTCCTTGCCAAATCACTGAACCAGCCACATGCGTCTGGGGAGAAGAAAATTCTCAAACGGGCTCCTGGAAAAAATGCTGAAATGTGGGATTTACAGGCATGCACGCAACCAGACACAATTTGTGCCAAAATGAATGGCTGTTTTGATCAACTGTAACATAAACCATAATCAGAAAAGACTGACTTCTTAAAAATCCTAAGGAAGCTTGGGGTGAATCACCTGTACTATTTTTTTCATGTGATGTGATCTTCATCCTGCTGTACAAATCATGAGTTACTACAGACATACAAGGTGTTCAAGCAGAGATGACTAATCTTAAGGAAAAGAGAGGAAAGCAGATTTGCCAATATTCAGGAAAAAAACCCACACTACTAAACTCACTTGTTTTGAAGACCTGGCTTCTTCTCCCTTTCAACCACCAAGCCCCAAGCTGTTGACATAAGGACTGAAGTACTTGCACAATGACCAAAGAAAACCAAGGGCAAGTGACTTCAGGAGAGAAGCTCAAAAGAACTGCTGATGACAGCCCTGGACAAGTACTCAGGATGGTACTGCCTGTCCTGCTTAAGTGGGAGAATGTCATTGCCCTGTGGGGTGTCTGCTGCTCAAGGGCAATAATACAGCCTGAGGTCGAGAGGTGAAGCCGTGAGGAACCAGCACCGCAGCTTACGTTTACAGGAGTTGATACTAAGAGCAGCCTGGGTGGGATGAAGTTAAATTTTCTTCATAGCAGCCTGTAAGGTGCCGTGTTTTACATCTGTGACCAAAACAAGTGATGGAAACACACCAGTGGCTTAGCTATTGCTGACCAGTGCCTGTATACGGCCAAGACCTTCTCTGTTTCTCACTCTGCCCCCAGCCAGAGACTGGCTGGGCATCAGTCTGCTGGTGGGAGGTAGTCAGTGATTGTGTTTGCATCACTTGGTGTGGGTTTGGTTTGACTTTTTTTTTTTCCCCATTTATTAAGCTGTCTTTATCTTGACTGTTGAATTTTTCTCACTTTTGCCCTTCTGATTCTCTTCCCCATCCCAATGGTGGGGGGATTGAGCCACCACAGAGGCATTCAAAGCATACTGGCCAAGCCCAGGATCCAGGGAGGAGACACGTACCCTCCAGGGTGGAACGAGGAGTCCCAAATGAGCGAGAGCAGCCCTGTTCACCACCTTTGTGCTTAAATGAGATACAGTCTCAAATACTATGTGAACAAAATGCACCATTACCTTGGAAGACTTATACCAACTAATTTCCACAAAAGTCAGAGTAATTTGCTTCTGTTCTAGCGAGTGCATTATTCTTGCTTATAGATACACTTTGTATACGAGACGTGTTAGTGGTTTTCTTGCTTACTTGAAATGCTAGTTGTCTACTCTTTCCACTAGATGGCAAAAGCTTTTACTTAAAAATAATAATAGTCCAACACACAGCAGAGCGTACCTCTAACTTGGTCTAAATCCACTGTGATTGCACACTGTGAGACTGCGCCCCAAGGGACCTCCTCACCATGGAGGACTCTAAGGAACAAATAACTCATCCAGAGCAGTATCTTCCTCCTCATTAGTAAATCACTAAAAATGATCTTGTGAGCTAATTTTCAGGCCTAAAAAAGTCCAGCAGCAATCTGCATCTGCCTTTCTGGGTTTTTTTGGGGTTTTTTTTTTTGGAATAGTATCTTTTCTTCCCATGCCATGCATCTAGTTCCAATCCCCCTGCCATGGGCAGGGACACCTCCCACTTTATCTTGTGTTCTGGGTTCATACCCTATTTAACTACTTTGTACTGTTTTAGAAGCAGCGGGGGTTGTCTGGTCTAAAGAAGAAAAATTAAACAGCCATCTCAGCCGAGGGACTGCTGGACTCACACAGCAGAGCCTGCACGTGCACTGCTGCACCGGCAGACACACTGCCCTGCACGCTCAGCAAAAGCAATTTGTACATGCAGAGTCCAGCCTTTCTTACCCCCACAAAATGTACCCGTCTCAGCAACAACAGCCAACCGTTTGGCAGAAAAACTGGGAAAATCACTCTCGTGGCAGCTCTGAATGTATGTGTTTCTCTACTAGAATAAAGAGCCTGATTCTCCTGATTGAGTACTGTGTTCAGTTTTGGGCCCCTCACTACAAGAAGGACATTGAGGTGCTGGAGCGTGTCCAGAGAAGGGCTACCAGGCTGGTGAGGGGTCTGGAGGACAAGCCTTATGAGGAACGACTGAGGGAGCTGGGGTTGTTTAGCCTGGAGAAGAGGAGGCTGAGGGGTGACCTTATCACCCTCTACAACTGCCTGAAGGGAGGTTTTAGAGAGATGGGGGCTGACCTCTTCTCCCACGTGGCAAGTGATAGGACAAGAGGAAACGGGTTCAAGTTATGTCAGGGCAGGTTTAGATTGGATATTAGGAAGCATTTTTTCACTCAAAGGGTTATTAAACATTGGAATGGGCTGCCCAGAGAGGTGGTGGATTCACCATCCCTGGAGGTGTTTAAGAAAAGGGTAGATGAGATGCTTAGGGACATGGTTTAGAAGTGGGTGTTTTTAAATCAGGGTAGGTTAACGGTTGGACTTGATGATCTTAATGGTCCCTTCCAACCTCACTGATTCTATGATCCTGTGTCCTCAAAGTGAATCAATATGTCAGTGTCAAACCATCCACAGGAGAGACCATTAACGATTTCGGGCAATGAATAAATATAATCTGGAATAATGACACAAACCAGAAAGATTCATATTGACAGAAAAAATGGTTAAACACAGATGTCCTTCTGACTTCAAGACGCAAGATGCCTGCAGAGCGGGAGGAGACACTGCACCCATGTATGCAGTACAGCAGCATGGTCACCTCAACAGCCTCAACTCTCCACACAGGAACTGCTGCACCATAATGCTTTATTTCCAAGTAAAACTCCGTTTTACTGAACTCTGTAATGTTTGATGCTTGTATCTCCTGACCTGTAACTCTCTGCTTTGCTAGGACTGGCTGTAGACCCAAGTGGGTCCCATCTCCCTTAGACTTTCTGGCAGTAGCTGATGCTACTTTACTTGACACATGCCACGAGAGACAGACGGACAGATCTTATTCCCTTACTTAGCTACATACACTTGCCATCAAGTCCTAGTACTAAAGAACAGCAACAGGCTTGGACTTCATCCTTTCTATCAGATTTGTTTCAACTGAGGAACAGAAAGAGTCTCAATAGTTTAAATTTGGTGACATTGGTGAATGTCTCTTTAATCTGAATGTGTCACCATTTTGTTTTACCCTCAAATGAACAGAATGAGAAAAGTAGTAAGCTAGAGCACGGACAAAGGAATCTGACTAGCAGGCACTGTTCTCTTCTCCCTTTAGAACAGGAACTGCAGAAAAAAGAAACCTGCCTTAAAAGCCAGGTACTAGGCAAACGATCATTTTCTTCATCTAAAATATGATGAAACCTACTGACTTCAGGAGAGAACACTGTACAGAAAGGAAGGACTGTACTCCTCTGGAGAACATACTGCACAGATATATTTATATAGTCTGAAATTTTATAGAAAGGCTCATTAGTGGGTTTTGTGCATATGATTGGCCAATTAAGAGCCAGTGAAGTTGGCCAGTGGCACAGGCATCCAATTCAAATTGTGGCTTGACTAAATCTGCTTTTCTTTGACAGTTTCATTTACAGCACTGTGCAAATGCATTAGAAAAACCTTTTTCTGAATTTAATGATTCAATGAAAACAGAACATAAAATAAAATTACAACGGAGTTACTCTCTGAAATTAAATGTTGTGCAACACAAAGAAGCAAAACCTGCAAGAACAGCCGTTTTCCATCTCAGATGCAAGCAGTGTGCACCCCTCAGTCCACGCAGACACACAGCTCCACACACAGCGCGGCAGATGCTCTAGGATGCCATGAAAATGACAACTTCATCTTCACACCAACCTTGTGGGGCAGGAGAGTGCACGCTCTGTTTTAAACAAAGCCGAGCAGAGGCCTGAGGTGCGTTAAATAACTTGCCCAGCGTCGTGCCCAGGCTCTGCGTACCCCCCAGGATCTGTGCAGGCTCCCTGCACTCAAACACCAACCACGAGATCGAGGTGCACAGAGAGAGACCAGCCACCGTCCCCCGGTGTGTCCACATGCCACAGTCCCCTTCCATCCCACGCAAAGGGCTGCTCTTCCTGATGCAGCAAAACAGTAATTCCTACCCCATCCTACCCAATTTAGTCAGTTTAATACTATCAATAAAAGCCAGAACGTTACTTTTAGTGAGCTATATAACAGATTAGTTTGCCTCTTTAAAGCTGTAGTCAAATGCACATTAGAGAACAAACTGAAGGGTTCTTTTTTTTTTTTCCAACACAGAAGCCAAAGACCTCATGTGTCCCTACCTCCAAATTCGTTTCATGTTGCTACAGTACTGAAGGGAAGGCAAAAGAAGATATTATGACAAAAATCCTCTTTTTTACCATTACAGATGCATAAGCATGAAATATTGCACAAGCATAGGGAGCAACGCATTGGTCCTTTGTGTATTAAGCAAACTCGGAGATGTTAATCAGCTTTGAAAGCATCCATCTAGCACTAGAAATATCATTATTTTCATTCTCATATCTACTTCATGGCATGCCAGCACTAAAGTTTCTAATTTCTTTTTCACAGAGATGGATTCATGTACATAACAATCTAGATTCAGAAATCTGTGTTTAAGGAGGCAGAAATGGTACCTCTAACAAGAATTCAAAGAAAATTCACAAAAATAACTGTGTCACTGATCATCCTAGTAAGTCTAACTTAGCAAACATTAGCCAGAAACAAACCTAACACACAACTGGAGTCCTATGCCAGACAAGCATTTGAGAGAGAAAAAGGGAGGGATTAATTTTACAATTCTGCAGAACCACAACAGAATTTTGCTTGCAATTAGCGCTGCCTTTCATTCAAAGCATATTACTAAAGTAGCTACAAGCTTTGAAAACTTGAGGACAAACTCTCCTTAAAGCTGCATATGCCCAGAAGACAACAACTTCAAAAGTTTCCTTTATTGTGAATCCAGAGCTAGAATCTCCCTCAAAACAAACACCTGCTTGGTAAGAATGTAAACTTGCCAAAGCACAGTAAAAACAACGCACAAAAGATCTCCAGTATATCATGTACCACAAGCCCTTGGGTTCTGTTAGCACTATGGAAAAGACAGAGTCATCACAAGCTGTCACAAACAGTAAAACAAAAGATGCACATGCAACAGCATGGTCCTTCCCCCAGCTGAAAACAGTGTCTATTCTTTGGTGAAAACGTTGCAATTTGTGGGCATGCCAACGGGCTGCAGGTACTCTTGGGAAGCAGGAAAACCACAGTTATATAGGATAAGGTGATTTCCCTTTCTGGATTTATATTTACCTTTGTTGCTGTGCAAAAACAAAAGACTGCATGCAGTTCCTACAGGATTAGGGCACAAACAGTTTCAATGCACAGCATTCACTTTTAAGTTTCTTGACCACACAGATGTCCATGTCCTGGGTTTTACTAATTTCTCAGAGTTCGTATGCTGTTACTTTTCTGTTCTGCTCATAAAATAAAATGCTCATATACAATGACAGGCAATTAATTACCTTTTGGCACTCGCGAAAGATCAAGGTCACTGAATTCTTTGAAAATAGCTGCCTGGTACTCACTGGCAGTCGAAAAAGTTACACGTTAGAAACTAACATCAAGACAAAAAACCTTTAGCCTACAGTTTTAACGTAGAGTTGAACTATCATATCACAGGAGTAGTGCACGCACTTCCATGTGTCCTATTATAAAATGACATAGCAGAACTAGAAAAGACATCAAGACAGATAAAACGCCTTCTGCAGGCAGAGACACTGAGCGTTGTAGGACTCCTGAGCTTGGAAAAAAAAAAAAAAAATGACAGGGAGGAGGGAAGGATGTCACAGAAATCCGTAAAATCATGAATGGTGGGAAGACGACAAGGATGGAAAGGAAATGTTCATTCACTGTTATTTACTGCTTCCTGTAACAGAAAAGCAATGGGCACCTAATGAAATTATTGGAGAGCAATTTTATAACAAAGGGAAGTACTTTTTCATACAACACATAATTAAATTATGGAGCTCGTGGTCACAGGATGTTATAGATGCCAGAAATACAAATGAGACCAAAAATGATTAAATAAATTCATGTTAGAAAAGTCTATCAAGAGCAATTAAAGAAGATAACATGAATGACACCAAGTCTGAAAGCCCTAAAACCACCAATAGCTGAAAGCAAAAAAGATATAATAGGGGGAGGACCACTTTATGCTATCCCTGGTTTTTGTTTTTATTGCTCCCATAAATTTCTGCTACTGACCACTGTCAGGGGTGACCCATAAAGAACTACATGAGCCTAAGGTCTGCTGGACACAGCCGTCCCTACAAGCTCACGTACTATCTGGTGATGTACAAAATGGAACTGTAACCTCTGTAACTCTTGTAAAAGTGAGCTCTAGCTTCCAGGCAGTATATTAGTTTGCCAACGGAAACAGTGGAATTAACAACATTATTGAAAGGCTTTGATAAAAGTAACCACAACAATTATACTGGGTCAGATTAAAAAAGCTACATCTGATATGAGAACCCTCAAACCGATATATCCAAGCTTCCTCTAAGGGAGATACGTATATTCCCAGAAGGAAAATCCACAATACATTTATTCTTATAAGTACAAATGTACACAGTTTCCTACCCTGGGATACACAATAACCTCATATGACAACAGCAATGCAGGAGTTAAGGGACTGAATATCGTTATCCTTACACATTTGTCACCTTCAATTTTATATTAATGTACACCTAAAAGGAAGATGTCATTACTTTTATACTAAATTGTACAGAGCCATCTAATAGATAAAAATTTCTTTATAGGCAAGTACATCTATCAGGCTTACATATCTTTATGAATAAGGAAAGGGGAACGTATTCAAACTACCACAAAAAGCAGTAACTAAAAGTATATCTCATCTAGCAATTATTGCAGAGCCCACTACGCTTGAGAGGTAATTAACATCACTTGAACTACAGGCTTTTACATATGACAATTATTACAGTTCAAACGAGCTCTTATATCAGTAAATGGTTACAGTCTTGCTTCCCTTATATTATTTGCATTCCAGAAAAATTCAGAAATAGAAAGGAGAGGTGACAGCAACATACTGGACATGACATGTTAGTTAGAAATTCACTGTTTCTGCACTGGTAACAAATTCTCAGTGAATCCTGCTACCTTCTGAAAAGAGAATTAACCCAGATAAAAGACTGTGGCCAGCACAATGTACAATCCTGACACAGCATCTGTAAAGTGATAAAACAAAAGAAAAAATACTAAATCACAATAACCTGATCTGATGGCCTTTACACTGACCCTTTTGCAGTAATGTTACCAGAAGAAGAAAACAAAGAGTTTTCTCTTTATTCTAAATTTTGACCACCACCCTACCCATCAGCAAGTCATAAAATAACAAAGCACATCCCACCAAAACACCTTTAGTGTATTACCAAATGAGGTAGATTTGTTCATCATTGCAGAATTCAAGCTGCAAGGCTCATTCCTTTAAAAAAGTTTACTTTTATAACACTAGAGGAATGGAATACTACTCTTGTGAACTTACTCTTGTTTTCAGCATTTTTTACAGATGTTTTTACAATTTTGCATTGTGCCTTATGAAATCTAGCACTTTTAAAATCCCCAAATCCTGGAATCATGAGAAAATCGCAGGTTGCCCGTTAAAAACAAAAAAAACCAACCCACCAAAAAAACCTCTCACTACAATCCACAGAATCTCCCATGTCTCCCCCTCCAAAAAAAAGCTGAAAAAAATTAGAATGAAAGTTTAACCTTAAAGATAAACAATGACTAATATTGATTCTTGGTTTTGAAGACACATTCTTTTTACACTCCCATTTGGGGACAAGGTGTATTTGTTTCAAGACAAATTTATAACTTTGTTTTCATTTAGTTTTTAATTGGCTTCTTGGTGTAAATTGAAGCATTTATTCTTCATCATCAGTACTACAGCCTTTATAATTGCATGATATCTATAAGCATTCCTGTGTAATTAAAGAGAGGATGTAAAATAAATGTGTTAATAATAAAAGAGAAAGATCTGAAAACTCCCTCCCGTCCCTTCTGAAGAGCCTTCCTGCTTCCCATGCTCAGTCAGTCCACTTGCCCTGTCTGCAGATGGGTAGTTTAGCAAAGGAAAACAAGAGATGTACTGTGCAAATGCTAGATATATTTCCTCACCTACAGTAAAGTTTCAGTTACATACTTGAATATATAAAAACGTTAAAAAATACAAGCAGTAATTAGTATTACTAGAGTACTTCAAATGCGGTCTGCAGGGAGCGCAGCTTTCAAAACAGTAGATGTCTGTTTTTTTTAAAATACCGTCAAATAGTTATTACACTGATGTTAGCAAAATTTGAAATTAGTGAACCTGAAACATTGGTCGAACACATAGAGAGCATCTCTACCTGCTTCTGGCAGACAGACCTGAGAGACAAACCATCCCTCTGCATCATTCCTGGAAAACCACAACTGTTCCTGAGTCACTGCTCAATTGATTTTATGTTGGGACAGCTGAAGCTTGTTCCAGATTAACAACACACTCTCTCATGTTAGAGACACCTGACCACCTCAAAAAGGCAGGTTTCCTCTGGGAAGCATTAAGCGCTCTGGACCATGCACCACTGTTTTCCGGACCAGCTTCTTGAAACTAAAAACAAAGTGGATGTGGACAGAAGCCACTGGGAGGAGCAGAAAATGGAGCAACTTCCATGTCATTGTACTCCCTAAACAGCTTATTTGAAGAAACTGCCTTTTCCCTGTGAAGTAATTGTAGGATTAGATACCCTTAGGAAAGAGGAGCTTTCCATAAAGAGGTACAATTGGTATATTTAAAGTACAGGAATCTGGAGTATAGCTGTGAAAGTGACAATTCAACTATGGCATGAAATAAAGAGAAATACAGAAAAATTATCTTCTGTTAATGATCACACATTTGTTTTGATGGTTGCATAACGGCCTTACTTCCTATATGTATCCCAAATATGCACAGGCAATAAAATTTTACAAAGCCCAACATACACATTTAAATCAAAAAACCCCAATCCTGTATGAAAAAATCAAATAAACTTCCTATCCTATACCAGTGGAAGCTTAGCCCTGAAACCTCTATTTTTCTGATGTCTTCTTTCTACTTTTCAGACCTCTTTGTTAAAAAAGTGTTGGTTATGTTTCAGCACAATTAACCATAGAAATTAATGTAGTCAGGAGACTACAAAGTTGCTTAGTTGATCTGCTGACAGGCTCCAGTGGCAAAAAAGGGAGACTCATTATTCTGGTTTAGTTAAGCATGAAAGAAAACAAGGTAATTTGAGTTTAACACTAAACGTTATCCTTGAAAGCCTGCTACAGAATGTGACAAATTATGCTGGCTTGCCTACAAAAGAAAAAAAATTACTGAACCAAATTTCAAGTAATTTTACAAAAGCCAGACCAGATCACTATTTCTTATTACTAGTTTGTTTTTGTAAGGAGCAAATACAGTTATGCTATTTAATTACAATTCCACAAATGAAGACAAAAAGTTGTGTGAAGGTTTTGTATGAACCAGCTTTCCAACAGAAGGTCATTTTTCTGACCTGGCCAAACTGATTGATTTAGGGCTGGCAAAATGAACAAAAAAAACCCTCCAAGATATTAGACAACATTCTTTGTCAGATCTCAAGCAAATACTGGCTATACACCGCCCCACATTTGTAACCCCCAAAACCTCACTCAGTGTATCAAAAGTTGCTTTACCTTGAACCTTAGGGCATGACTAGGGGTGCTGCTCTTATATTATTTTAAACAGACTTTTTTCTTCCCTTGGACTGCCAGGAAAATAAAGTAATCCCAGGGGAGGGATTTGTGACGTGTGAAGGAGAAACTAGAAGTCCAGTTCACGATGTATTTTAAACCTATGTAAAAACCTTCAAGCTCTAGGGATCACAAATCTAAAACATCACTTGTCAATTCACTGCTGAAATGATGAGCATTCAGACAGATACCTTTACAGTACTAATTGTACACCATGCACTCTGCAACTGAAGCTGTCAGATACCAGCTGATCTCCCACTGAGCAGAATTTTTATTAACAGATAAAATAATTGTATTAAGTATCCAGAGCTGTGACACTGCCAACCAGAGCTACAAAAAAGTAAAATAGAAAAGGCTACTTACAGTTACTAGACGCTCCTGTATAGTTCAACATGTACCGATCTGCTACCAGCATCCTTTAAGTTTGCTACACACATGTCCCAACAGCTTCATATTCTCCTTCTGTGTAGCATCTCCAACTCAAATATGGGAAAATACACTGCTGTGTTTAAACAGACACTTACTTAATTAGTCTAACGAGGAATGGTGCTTGGGTGGGAGAAAAGAAAAGCCACCCCTGTTCCAGAGGAAACACCACATGTTGACCATATAAATGACTGCGTTTTCTAATAAGCCAGGAAAAAATGAGAGGGATGGCTATACAGGAATTACAGCAGCGTGTGCATACAGTGCATTCTCTACTGAATTGATTCCAGCTTGCAAGACATTGATGTATTTTCTGACTGACTCTGCTCAGGAGACAAGCTTTTGAAACGGTACTTTCAGCCCACAAGCCTTTAGATATCAATCACATCAAGATTTAATCAGCTCAACTTTGGACCAGAACAGCCCCTCACCCTGCAAATCAACCCCTGGAAATATATTTATGTTGGGTTTTTTTCTCCTTAGCTGCCTGTATAAACACGAGAAGAAAAGGCTTAGAAAAATGTATGGCAAAGATCCACTCTTTGAAGACAAAATTCTTCTTAAGGCTGCTAACCTCCAACTCCCCGAAGGTGCATTGCAGCAATGGTAGAAATTGATTTAGTGAAAGGCTTCTATTAGTGTGAGCGCTGTTCTCATCGCAAAGTCCCTCCCCTTGCTATAATCAATAATTTAAGCAAAGCCAAGAATCATGTCAGCCAAAATGACCAGGGTAACTGACTGTCTCTTTCTTACAGAGTAGAAGTAAAATTAAATTAAAGTCTGAATGGGAATGTATTCTAATTTAAAAATTAATTTGGCCAACCTGAGTTGTGTGTTTTGGCTTTCATTTTGAGAAGGGGAGGAGGGAAGGACTCCTTTGCTTCTTACTGAAAACTTCCCAGGTTCAGGAAAGAGCCAAAAATCCACTTCTAAAAAGTAAAAGAAGCCATAACCTTAGATTTTGAGTACTTTATCAGTTACGCACAAACAAGAAATGCACTCTTACAGAATTACAACTCTTGATTATCATGACAGTGCTGCTATACCTATCTCTCAGTGCACTGTAACTATCTTTTTGAGTTAATAACTGAAGAAGTGTTTCATGTTTAAATTTAGCCCTGCGGAATCTCAACTGAAAAGCAATTAAAAGCAAAATAATAGGAAAAAATAGTTTAGTTAATGTTAAACTATGTTACTGTTTAGGAAAAAAAATAGTGTAATTAAGAAACAGTTTCATGAATAGTTCTGAGACTGACTACTTTAAGGCTTTTGCTTGAAAATCATATTTGGCAATAAATTAGTCCAGTGTATCAAATGATGTACATATAAAATGATCAACATAACAAATGGTGGTTAAAAGCAATCCCTGTAACGTAACACCATATAAAAACAGATTAACATGCCCCAGACACACTAGGAGCAGGGAGCAAAAAAATATGCTTCAGGTTTGGGGCTGTCCTCCCCCTTGCCCCCCGAGGATTTCTCATCACTGAAGTATCATGGATAAATCTACTGCACAAACCAAGGGACACACACTGCTAGGCTTTAGAAATCCACATCTCAGACGCTACAGGAAACCCACTTAATGTCATTATCTTGAGCTCTGTGGCATCCTGATATTGGACATTTACGGCCTAATGCTGAGTAACCCAGGGGCTCCATACATCTCAAAATGAAGCAATTGAGCCTTAATGGCAAATGTATGTGCTTTCATGGGATTGCTTAAAAAAAGGCTTCATGTCCCTTAAGGCAGGGACCATACATCCACTCTCAAGCAAGGACTGAGTTCAGAGCAAGGTCTCTGCAGCCTGCCAAGTCCCATCATACCAGACCTCTCCTGGCCCATGGAGATGGCTCGGTACTGCCCTGCATCTGCCCACCTTCCCTTGATGTAGCAGCAACAAACCCAAGGCTGCCTGCAGCACCATCTAGTCCATGTCTCGGTGGTAAACGCTATAGGTTTCTGTGTGTTCAATACCACAGTTGTGACTCGAGGGACCCATAACCCCAATCCAACCAATCCCATGTCGTTAACTAAAGCCAAATTAAATTTCAATCAGCTAAAGCTGACTTGTGAGACACTTAAGCACGTGAGGAATCAGTGCACCGAGAGACCAGCGTCTAAAGGTGCCACTAACTTGGGGAGATCAAATGAAATACCTACAGGTGCAAATATACCAGGGCAGGAACTTGAGTGGAATCTAGGTCTGTTCCCCTCACTGCACAGACATCTCCTTCCACCAAGGCCTGAATCCAGTCCTGAGCGAGGATTTGATTTTTCTCTTAGCGGTATTTCAGGATAAATAACATTCACCCAGGGCCTCCCCCGTTTTGCCTGCTGTAAGTTTTCAGAACTTTTGTGAAATAACACCCCAGCCTCAAACACATGGAAATTCCCCTATTCTCACTTCTGCTGCTTTACTCTCACTCTTAGTCCATCCTATTTATTGTTGCTGTCTTTGTGCTCATCCTGCTTGCCTAACCTACTGACTAAACACACCCCTACTTGCTTCCAGCTCCTGCTTATTTTAGTCCCGTCGTACCCCCCCCCCCCAGTTTGTAAAATGTTCTCGTTTATCTCCACCACTGCAGTTATTCCCCTCTTGCTTCCCCCTCCAGTGGGTCTCTCCTCTCAACAACCCTCCAGGTCACACTCCCATCTTCCAACCTTTGCTACCTTCCTCCCCACCCCACAACTCTTCTTGCTCCCCCACCGGCTTTCTCCTCTGCTGCGAGGGCCCAATGCTGGTATCGCTGCAGGTGCTCAGAGAAACAACCGCAGCGGCTCAGGCTTTGGGTTTTCACTCTGCAGGGAATTTAGCTGCAAAGAGGCAGGAATCACTTCTGAGCAGGAAACTCCCCAAACTGTACCAGCCACCCCCAGTGTTGTACACCTAGGTGAATCGCTGCTATGTCAGCAACCGTGCGATCCTCCAAAAGCTCGGAGGCCACTGTAAAGACTAGAAACTCATTCTCTCTCAATGCTGTTCCTCTACCATACCTCCTGCAGCTGAGACACAGGAGCACAGAAGATGACAAACAAGTACCCAACCAGGCTGCAAACAGCTCCGGAGCGCACAGAACCCACCTAGCAGAACATACCCGTGTTCTCAGCTCGCCTTAACGAACAGGGGCACACAGGTTGAGCCCTCCCAAGGTAACACTGGTTTTTCCTTCCCTTCCCCATAGATTTCTATACCCATTTCCAAGCATCAATCAGGTGGATTGAAGTTTGGCCTCAGTTCTATGCAGCATTCAGAAGTGCTGAGGCAGAGGTTTACTGGATCGATTGTGGTTGTAATTTGTTATTACTTGCACAGTTTTATGCACTGGGAACTTTTATTTTTTTAAGGAGCGGTGGTTAGTCTGATATTAGTTGATGGTGGCTTTTCTTCTGTGCAACTTTCTGCCTTACCATCCCTCTGAAAGAGCTATCAGGACCCTGACTTTTCCCCACTACCTTCTCTGGTTTCTCTTCCATGGTTTGTTTTCCCTTTCTCTGTGCTTAGTCCTGTGCCTGACTGGACCTGAGCGCTTTCCATGGTCTCAGGAGACACCTGTGAAGACATACAATCCGAGGCACAGACGAGCTTTTTCAGCAAGGCGCATTCAACCTCAGAGGGGACATGCAGGATCCAGAATTACACCTGTCCATCCCCGAAAGAACAGAAGCTTGAAAAGCTTCCAAAAATAGTTTGTAGAGTAAAGTACGAGACATGATTAAGCTGTTCACCACTTCTGAAACTCGAGTTTCCCCTAGAATTGCTCAGAAGAGTCTTCTACTTTGCTATAACACACAACGAGCCCTGTACAAAAAGCACGTGCTAATATCTCTTAACATTATACATTAATGTAAACTGCACTACAGAGTTAGGGGAAACTTGTGGTGCTCTGAAGATCTTGTGAACTACTCTATAGCTTCCACCCAGGCCATAGTACAACACTGGCATTCACTTTTCTGTGTTGTCTCAACACAACCTCTATTCCCTGTTGTCACCTTTCACTTTCCCCCACCGGTATTCCATGTGTTCCACCAGCTAGACCTGCAGGCATTTGTTCACCCCACAACTATACACCTCATTGAGTAGAAAATATTCATTTTAAAACACTCAAAATCATAGCACTGCACTTATACAAACAGCACTCTGGTTTTGTCCACATTAGGAATTATGTGCTTTACTACACTAACAAGGAAAGTGTCCCTGAAAAGACAAGCACCAAACAAGACATGAAATATCAAGGGCAAAATAAGCCAGCTTGTTAAGCTCCCATCAAGTGACCAGAAGTTCAGCTGGAATAACATCAAAATTAATGAAGCCATATCAGTCAGGACAGAGCCACATTTGACACTATTTTAGCCAAAGCACTGAGCAATGCACAGCAATGCTTTGGTAGTCAAAGCACGGCCACTAGAAGGCAACTGTCTTTGAACTCAGTCTCCTCCGGCCCTGGAGCACCCAGGGAGAGATGTCACGCTGGGGAGAGAGCTGTGTTTGGAAAGAATATGACAAACCATCCTAGACCCTCTGGGCACAATACAGCAGAGATTAACCAAGGATTGATTTTTAAAACAAAGCTAGACCCAGAAAAGGAACAAATTTTGTTCCTGCACTGCAGGGTAGATGTTGCAGGCTCCATCCAGCTGGTTAATTCATTTGTGAGTGTTACTTGATGTGTGTCCCACTTAGCCTGAGGTTGCTTCTCTAAAACACAAGTCCTAGTTCTTGCCTCCTGTCTGCTGCCTGTCTTGGACACCACCAGGCACCTCAAGGGACACCAGGCAGGCAGCTGAACCAAGCCCTCCCTAGGGAGGAAAATGCACGGCTCTGATGAAATAAAGAATCATTCCCTATTTTTTGATAAACAGTAAGTATGAAACTGCAACCATGACCACACAACACGTCCTGGAAAGCCTCTTCTATAGTCCTAAATTCTGGCAATTGCAAACAGAGTTTGGGAGAGAATGCTAATCACTATTCTATAAAACATCTATCATCCCATTCCTGAATTTAAACACATTAATTCACTTTTACATAGCTATTTTTATTAACTATCCCAATTCAAAAGGGTGCCGATCACCTTTCTTTACCATGGAAATTTTGGGTTTCAAGTCAGAGCACTTGTCCGAGCATTAAAGATACGGATTTAGGTAGCTCCACTGAGAACCAGAATAAAACCGACCTGACTGCCCAAACACAGCAACCTGCCTCCCTGTGCAACTGATAGCAGCAGCACGTACTCGAGAGAGTCATCTTTCAAGTTCAATTTACCATCAATTTCAATTTATTTTATGGCCTTCTACCAGTAGGCCCTGAATGCTGATCATTACTGTGAACACTGCGTAACTGTGTGGCCTTTTAGGTTTTATTTCTTTTAAACTGGCTTTTTCTTCCCTAAAATCCTCTTATAGGGGTAGCTAAAAGGAAGATAAAGATGGAATTAGTTACTCCACATACAGAATGTTACCTACACAAACACTGAGGATACACAGCAATAGTCACCTTTCCTATTTTGTAAGCAGTCAGCAAATGATCAAGTCTGAGACTATAAAACATGCACTGTTCTTGATACACGGCAGGATTTAAAAAAACCAGCTCAATATTAAAAGTTGATAGGCTATTAAGATGCATAGCAGGTAGGAACTAGAACCTCTTATTCCCAAAAATCTGGAAAATGGATGTTTACCTAGAACCCTACAATTGTACAGATGATAATATATTCTTTCTCTAGTATAACAGGACTTGTGTTCATCCACAGTGTAATTGAATGTATTTCTACTACCATAAATCTTTTTCCAGACTCAGGAACACAGAAAACATGCTCTGTAGTAAATAACATACTTCTTGTCTATATCAGATAGGTACTGCAAAGGAAAAATGGTGCTTTTAAGAGGACATTCATTTTAATTTTGTCAAAGATACTGGTTAGAATTAGAGGCAGAACTGATCATTGGTATAAATCTGACTAGTTCATGACTTGCTGTAATTTTTATTATATTAGAAGGCTATTCTATCCAGACATACTGTTATTTCAGAATACTCGGCTCTATTTAAAAGAGTGACAGTACTGATCCTCAAGGGCCAGTCTCGTTGCTGTCATTTCTGCTCCGGGTTGAACTCGTAACCAGCTATTAAACTGCCTTCCCGAATTTGCTCAGAGACCAGCAGCAGACAGGCATTTGGTATTTGACAGTCGCATACAGCGGTAGCACTCCCTGAAAAAGAGGCCATGTGTACTTTTGATACCCCTGTGAATGACATTTTCAACCAGGGTGAAATAAGGCGTTGTGCAAGGCAAAGGCTGAGAAGCTGGGGAGCCGCAGAAGGCTGCTGCCCCTGCGCAGACTCCCACAGCTCTGAAGAGAGCAAGGAGGGCGACTGTCCCACAGCAAGAACACCTGCGGCTCTCCAGCCAGTGTCCCACATCTCAGGGACCTTCCTAATTACGGGGCTATTCCCTGCCCTGGAAAGAGGGGGTTTTGTACAAATTAAGATAAAACAGGAAGCAAAAAGAAAACTCCAGTATTTTTCTTGGTTTGAGCCAAACAAAAATCCTTTTATTTTCCTAGAGAATTCTCATTGAGATCATCACGTAGAGAGCTGTGCTTTACTAAGGAGGGATAACTTTCCACTGAAACTGTTTTGCAGGCAACAGGAAGTTTAAGAAATGTGCCTACCTTCTACAGACATTCTGGGAGGCTTCATTAAAAAAAAAAAAAAAGCCACAAACAGAAAAGAGCACTAGCATCACCCTCATCCCTCCCCCTCCCCTAGGTTTGGGCTCTGGGGCATGTGCTTGACTCCTGTTGTTCACACCACACAGATTCATGAAATGTAGGTGAAACTGATGAACACATAGAGACAAGGAATAGGTAGATGGTGTAATAACACAAGACGCATTTCCTTTGAAAATTAGACTACGGAAATTTTCTTGAGACAGATGCAGAAGCATTCCGCATGATTTAAAACCAGTTCTGGGCCATTTGCAGTTTTAAAGACGGTTACCCACCAGACTCTCTCCAAATGACAGCGGGTTCAGCTGGATGGGTGCAGCAGGTCCCAGAGAAGATGCGGTGCCTGAGGCCAAGGGAGGCAAGCTTGCTTGTCTGGGGAGGACCTCCTGTAGTGCTGGGTGTCAATCAGCTCCAGTGGCAACCCCCTGTCTGCCTCAAACCCATTAGAGCTTGAGACATGCTAAGCATCTCGAGGACACCCTATTGCTTTGCCGTCTAAAAGTCTCTTCTACTTCTCAAATCACCCCACTCTCTTTCTTTTTTGAAGCACTGAATCCCAGGAAGGAGGTTAGAAAGCTGAAAGTGCTCATAAAATTCTCTGAAAGTTGAAGTCAATGTAGTTCTTGTCAAGAAGCAGATACAGATAATGTCTTTGGAGGAGAAAGTAGACTTTCCTCAAAACACAATTCTTGTACTGTACTGTGCTTGTGGTGTTCGGTGCCTCCATTATTAATAGACTCTATTATATTTGTTTAGCAACATTACTAATCAGCAATATTAACATTTGTTTAATAACCAGACAGTTGTTTTGCATCTTTAAATTGAGTTGTCTTATTTTTGCCTCCTCATTCAGAGACAGGGTCAAGCCTCTTGAAAACACCTTTTCATTAGACCCCACGTAAAAGTATCCTGCCCTATGCAGAGTTCAGGAGGATTTTGCCTAAACAATGATGCATCCTTGGTGCAAACAATTAAGAATAAATTTTTCCGGGCCTTTGATTTACATATCTCTAAAAAAACTCCACATGACATCAGAACAAAAAAACCCCCACAAAACAACATTGAGTTTTCCAGGATTTGAATAATGAATTGTGTTAACAGAGGGAAGAGGAAGACAAAACAATTGAGAAGCCCTGAAAGAACAACATTGTATTCCTATGTATACTAAAGTGCTAAATATAATCTCTGGATTGAACATTAATAATTCTCCAGGTATCTGCTGGACTACACTTTTTAATGGATTAAGTGTTCTCAAAACTGGTGGGGTTTTTTTCCCCTTCCCAGAAGTCACATGACAAAAACTGTCTACTTTTGCAGATTTTTCTCCCAGATGCCTTTCTTGCTTTGGTCCCGAACATTGAGCATAAACGCAAGGGTTGGAGAGCATTGAGCCATGAAGACCCCACGCGATGCTCTCCTCCCACCCAGATGAGGTGGCAGTGGGGACGAACAGTGGCCATGCCCAACATCTCCGACCTCCAGGATGGGCACCACCAGGGCTCAATGCCCTCAGTTGGGAGGGCTTCCTTCCCTTCACCCATGCTAGCACACAGAGACAATGAGGAATGACAGATTACACTAAAAAGAGTAGAAAAATCTACGGTAGGGGAAAGCACCACGTGCCTCTGGAGCAGACAGCCCGAGCAGGCTGGGGCATCATCACCACGGAAGCGATGTTTAAAACCAGATCAGAAAACCGCAAGAGAGCTGAGATACCACCAATCCTTGGTTTCTCAGGTTTCTTCTTCTTCCCTACTTCTAAATGTGGGCTCTCACATCTACTCTGTGGCCTCAGAGGCGTCAGCCCCCTGGGAATCTCTCAGGTTTTTGGTCAACTACCACTGATATAAACGCATTGGATGTATTTTCTGCTTGTGGGAAACTCCTTCTCTGTCCCCAGCATGGCAGAAGGCTGCAAGGGGTTTCAGCAGCAAGCGTTACTTGACTTCCTTCAGCACTTCCAACTCCACCCACTGCTGTACCACCCAAGTTATCTGGCAAGTGAGGCAACTTCCATAGCTTGACCTGGCACAGTGAGAAGCAAATGTTTCTTGATCAGCACCAACTCAAGCAACTCTTGGGAAGGAAATGGAAAAGGCACAGGTGATCTCAATGCAAAACACTGAGCTGTTCTTGACCCTGCCTCAAAAAAGAAAGTTCAGTTCATTTACTCAACTTTTATTTAATCTCCTGCTTTATTACATTTCAAACATCCTTGGACATACGTGAACTTGCCCATGGACGGCACACTACTCAAATCTAAAAGGCTGGAGCCCCTGAGAACAACTAGAAAATTTTCCCCCAAATGAGTAATTCTGGAGATATTCACACCAGTTGTGATTTCTGCTTTGTTCTACACCAGCTCCACTGCTTTTTGCAACCCCCCTTTTCAGCCTGCCAGAAGGAGCTGCAGGGAAGCCTGAGAAATTGGTCAGTTTTATCATGTCCAAAAGCCGTCCTGGCATCCATGGCAATCCGACATTTTACTTCTTAGCTCTCTTCTGTTGTATCAAGTGATAGTCCATTTTGGAAAGAAACTGGAAGCACTTAATGAAACAATTTTATCCGACTAGAGGTAGATTCAAGATAGCAAATAATCCCAAGAGATGGATGTCTGTAAGTTACAAGTTGCAATAGCTGAATATTTTTAGAGTCCATGAACACTTATTTATACAGGCATTTTAAAACCAGCGATCCAATCCAGTGTGACAGGTCCTATGTCCTACTCGGTGCTCTCTGACAATGACCACGAGGATGACAAAGAAACACTTCTACCACTTTGATCTTGAAACGCAAATTTTGAGGCTTTCTAGGGCTTTCTGTTTATTTTTACTCTTTTCTTATAGACTGAACTCAGATATCTGGACATCTGCTTATACCCAAACATAAACTGTCTGTTTATAATACATTGGTTGCTAGTATGGTGAAGGTAGCGGAGAATTTTAAAAAAGCCCTCTATTCACTTTAGAAGAGTGGTGAGCTCTGAGCGCTTTATTAATTGATGTTTTTTAATTATTTTTTTTTAAACGAGGAAACTCCCCATACTCAGCAGGGAAAGTTCCCCTTTATTTCCATAGTGCAAACAAACCACAGCTCAGCTAAGACTTGGTTACTTAAAAAAGCAAACCTGCGAACACCTCAAAACAGCTCAGAAAATCCCCCTTCCTGACTGCTAAATGAGCTCGTACCCCATACAGTGGCAATACACATGTGGGAAGAACATTTTATACACATTCTTTAAAAAGAAACAAAACTTATGCTATCTCTTAGCATTTTAGGCCACCCTTATTTAATTATACTACTTGGAATTACTCTAATTTATTTTTCAGTGAATATAAATTTTCTACTCACAATTTTTCATTGCCAAACCTGGGGCAAGTACAAAGACAGAAGGAGCCAAGAAGCTCAGCATTAAGTTATCTAAATACCTTCTATTGATAGTTTCTTCAGAAAATGTTATTGGTGATGTCACACATACTATATCAAGTATCCCGAGAAATACTAACTCAAACAGCTATTTTTAGTAAACTGAAAACTTTTTCATTTTGCACGTAGAAGAGGTGACTTCACAAAAATTTCCTCTCTTAACAGCAAAGGTTTGTTACATATCAAAAAGAAGATCCGAATATCCATTATACATCACATAGTGGGGATTTCTGGTTGTGATTTTAAAAAACCTACACATTAAAATAAAAATTACTATTGTCATAATCATGCATGACTGGCATGTAATGCAGCTGTGGATTTGGACCATGGTGGCCTCCAAAGAGTGTATAATCTCTGTGATGTAATAATGAAATCATGTAAAATACAAACAATATATGACAAACTTCTTTAGCCCCACGTCACTCTGAAGAATCAGATTGCCTCCCCTCATTTTGACGAAGTTGTACCTTTATATATTGGCCTAGATATAAAAAAAGTTTCAAAGTCCATTAACTACAGTAAATGAGGCGTCTAGAGTTTTAAAATAATACAGAAGTGTTGTAAATCACAACAGAGCCATTGCAGAAGTCATCATTATTGTTCAAATAATTAATGAGCCCAGGCTTCTAAAATAATAAATGCCATGGTTTCAGCTTCTGAGTTACTGTATGGAACTACTGTGCAGAGCAAAGAAAACACAGAAATTAAATTACCCAAGGTTTGGGAGGACTTTTTTTAAAATAAAAGAATATCATCAAATGACTGGGAGTGGAGGGGGGACACTTACAAAGATTTGAATCAGAAAAGTAAAAACCTTTGCTGAACCTAAAAATCATTGTGCAGAAGAGTTCGTTGTCTGTAAGCACCTATCAGTAGGTTTAGCATCTCCACACAATTATGTACTTCTCACGACATGTACCCACTGATTAGTGAAAAGCAATTATTTATAAACCAGCAAAAGGTGCACTTAGCATACTTTTAGGACCCTGTCTACAGCATTCCCCAGTGCCGTTCCTACAGCAGCAGTAACGCTGCTGGGACCGAGCAGGAGGCTGCCAAGCATTCCAAAGCAGAGAAGGAGCTGCGTGCAAGCCCAGCACTTGTGTTCTGATGTCATCCAGTTCCCCACCAAAAGCACCACTAAATCACCTCTCTCCTTCCAGCTGCCAGCTGAGAAGGGTTAAGCAACGCGTTTCTCAGTCAGTGGCTGCGAGCAGCCTTTGCTTGCGTACCTGTTTCGTCGGGTGAGCTCGGTGAGGCACTGTCCTGGGACAGCGTAGTCCAGCTGGAGTCCTCATCGCTTGGGGCCAGGTTTTGAATTCTATGGAGAGCGCAATCTGTTTTGGCCCCAGTTTTTGGGTGGTCTTTCTTAGTCTCGGGGCTTGATGACACTGTGGCAACTTGGCCATCCTCGGGGCTTGACAGCTTGTTTTGTTTCCGAGGCAGAACTTCCCCATTGACAAGAACAGTAGAAGCCTGGCTGTTACTTTGTGCAGATTTATCTTCCATCGCAACAAAACTCTGCTCTAGCTCTCTAGCAGATGTCTCTAGATCCGCATAGTAATTCAGGAAGCTCTTGGTCCTCCTCGGCTGCGAGGGTAATATTTCACAGCCAGAGGAATCCTGCGGGATCGGATCTTTGCCTTCAAACTTCTCAGAAGTTACGTTTATGCCCGCAGTGGTACTGAGGTTTTTGTTGGGATCCTGCTGTCCCTGTTCGGCGGCTTTCCTGAGCTGGTTTTCTCCATTCTTCACCAGCTTTATATTGGCAGAGCTGTTCCCCAGAAGGGGCTGCGCTGCGGGATCGGAAAGACCCATGGCTGTCTGAATGTTAGTCAGCGCATATTTTTTCCTGCATTTCGGAGGAGTGCTGTTCTTGGTCTCCGTGTGCCTAATTTCTGCATTCAGAAGTTCGTTATGAGAGGAGCGCAGGTTAAGGGTGTTTGGCGGGGTGGCAGGGTTGTTGCGGTTCACAACGTCCGTCGTGCTGCTGCTTGCCATAAACACTGCCAACGCGTCCACGCCGGAATCAACTAAAAAAGCAAAAGAAACAGTTGTGAAACACATTCATTATATACACTATTTTGCTAGGGCTTCTGGGAAAGGGATGCAGCACTTTACGTAATTGTTTTACAGTATGAAAATTACCACAACCTGAGTGGGTAAGAGAACAGACAAAAGCTTAGCTTATTAAATGAGGAAAAACAGAGGCAGAAAAAAAATACAGAGAGATCATCAGGACCACAAAGCTGAGAAAAAGCAGAAAGCTTGACGCTACACAAGGCAATTTTAGGGCAGTTTTTCACATCTGATTACATAGCAGGCAGGCTTGGGGAGAGGAGAGGTGTCCTCTGCAAATGCCTGGGAGTCCAGAAGTTGATTTTACTATCATTTCATTTTAGTATTTCACCTCTACCTCTGACGAGGAGGGGAAGAACACCTCAAGTGCTCATCACTAGGAAGCAGAAAATTTGAGAAATTTGTAAACAGACCACAGGCAGATGCTGCTCCCTTTTCATCTGGGGCAGAACTTAAGTACTGTTCATTTTAAGGCTGACTGGCCAGTCAGCTGCTGCCTCTTACTTAACACCTGCATTTTCTCTGCTCTTTGTCTGTCTTTCCCTCCCCTCCCCCCTCTTTTTTTTGCCTTTGGTTTTTTTTTTTTGGAGGGGGAAGTAGAGGGTCAGAACATAGGGAATACAAGAAATAGATTATTTTGCAATACTGTATTTGATTTCGGGGCGGGTGGTGGTGGTGGAAATCCCTTGACAAAATATCCTGCTCTAATTTCTAATTCAATCAACTGTTAAAACAGGGCTGCTCCAGAGATGAAGACAGCTCCCTACTTCTACAGCTCAGGAAGTTCAAACTTCAGGATAAAACATACATCCTAGGGCAGAGTACACATATTCCACCATTAAATAAAACCATTCTTTTGTCTACTTGTAGACAAGTTTCTGATTTTTGTTAGCCAGGGGCGCAGCTCACCTTTTGAAAAAAATACTAAGTTTGTTGAGAGAAGAGATTTTTTTTTTTTTAGACTAAGAAAAATGATCAGAAATATATTTATTAAAAACTGTAAAAACTATTTATGGCTCCCACTAATCTGCACAAATACTCTTATGAACACCTCAATTTACATATGGTAGTAGTCACTGTTTTTGACACCTGGCAACCAAATTAGAGGCCAATTAATAAATCACTCCCATCTGCCACAGCATGAAACACCCTTTCTGTTGTTCCTAATTCTCAGATATCACTGACTGCTTATATTGCACATAAAAACATATCTGGGGCTCATCCAGGAATGAAAAGCTATAATTTGAGCTAGCTGATGACAGATCATTCCAGCTGAGTTGTGCTGCATCCTTGTATATTTGATATATGACAGAACTGACTGCTGTACAGATTTACAAGAGATTAAATATATGGGTTTTAAAAGAACATATACATAAACACAAAGTGAAAAGGAGCACTTCACACCATTCCCTCCTCTTTGATGAGCTGTCAAAGCTGCACACTTCCAACCATCCCTCCGGTTCATTTAAAACTAAGCAGACCAAGTACACTCTTTGTTCCCTGAATCACCCACCTAGAACAACTTCTAAAAATTGTTCAAAACAGAATTTAAACTAAATTTTACAAATTTTCATGTCTGCCATTTCCTTGAGCACCAATCAGTCAACTGCACATTCTTCAGAAGACAGATCACCCCGTGCACACTGTGCAAAAGCCATCAGCTTAGGTAACAGTTAACAGACATTCCATGGACAATGTCAACTTTAGCCACAAAAGACTTCTAAAACACAACCATATCATAATTTAAATGAACTTTGTAAATGTACTTCTCATAAATACATCAATGAACGTTGCTTTCTGCATCTTGTCTAATAACAATCAAGTGTAAGGCAAGCAAGGTCACATCTGATCCTTCATAATGTTAACAAGGTACATGTTTTAATCTAAAAACATGAAACAGCCAACGTTTATGGACTGGCTAATTTACATTTTTTCTGAATCAGTTAAAAGTCTGACAATCTGGAAGTCACACAAAAAATAAATTAATAGAGCAGGATAATTCTGACCCACTGCCTGACCTTTAGAACTTATGGAATTGCACAGTTATCTACGGATTTCACTAGATTATATTTTACTTTATGCTTCAGCAAATGAAAACAAGCATTTTTTTCTTAAATCAATAAATACAACTCCCACAATGTGGAACAAGACTGAAATTTATTCTAGTCCTGTGTTACAAATGAGTTGCTTCATGCAACATTTGCCACTATTTTTATCTCTGAGCAAATTTCTTAAAAAATAATCTTCCTAGATAAAGCTTAAGTATCTGCCTGCCAGATTATCTTTAGCCAGTCTCCTGCAGTTAGCATTTCACTTATCAAAAATATTGTAATAAGCACAGAGAAACTTTGAAACAAAATGTATTGTTTTACCACTATGCTTGATAAAGCGTCCCATTATCTAGACCATGCTCTTGCCAAGAAAGGTTGGACCAGATGATCCTTGAGGTCCCTTCCAACCTGGTGTTCTATGATTCCATGAACACTGACACATTGCTCTGACTGAGGCAAAGCCTCCAGAAGTCTTTGCGACCCAAACAGTGTTTGTAAGCTGGGTGCTAAGTTGGGCTGGTGTATGATCACAAGCAGAAAAATGTCAAAATGAACCTTTCACTAGACAGCATCTCCCCTGCTGACCCCCCTCCCTTTCAAATGATCCATTGATCAAATCATCATTACCAAATGATCAACGAACATGCAAACAGTACCATGAGGCACGCACAGAGCGGAGCAGGCTCTTCTCTCAAAGGACAGCCGCCTGCTCGCTGGCCATCGCCCTGCCCTGCCAGCCAGGCTCTGGGATACGCACAGCCGGCATCCCTCCACTCCCGGAAACAGATATAAAGGTGGGAAAAAGGGAAGCAACAGAAGAGGCAAAAAGAGAATAAGAAATACAGATGGGAAAGGGCCGGTCTTGCATCTCAAGGGCAGAAGCTGCTATCAGACCAGGACTAACTAAACTGCTGGAAAGTGTTTGAGTGCAAGGAAATGCTTAAACGCACTGAAGAAAACCTAGATTGCATAGTAGAACAGCATAACAAAGAAGAGCAATAGCTTGTCCCGCCTCCTTGATACAGGACATGGTCATGCTCTAAACACGCCACTTTTCCCAGAGGAAGCACATCCCAACTTTCTAATTAAAAACTTCAAGGAAATATAACTTCTTCCTGTGCCCGCAATTTCAAGACCAAAATTCCAACCCCCGACTTCCCGTACCTTTTATTTTGTCTCTCCTACCAACCCTGCCTCCCTCGCCCCATGGGTGCCCAACACAGCGTGGTGCTGCGCCCCTCACCAGCTAACCAGGACCGTGTGCCAGGGGTCCCGCACCCGGAGACCCCACCGCAGGCAGTCCCCGCTCCCCCTGCTCGGGCAGCTCCTCCTGCTGCCTGGCCACTGGCAAGGACAACGCTACTGGCACAGGGCGCCCTTTTTTCAACTCCTCTGCCTCCTGCCAAAAAGCAAACACAAATGGACAAGCAGACCAGGAATCACCGAGTTGATAGCTAAAGCAGGTGAAGAGTGGTAAGTTATAAGTGAGTAAAAATGGGGTATTATAAAAAAAAATAATTGGACTTTGGAGAAAAACTAAAAATAATTAGGACATTTTAATAATATCCTAATTATTCTCAGTAATGATAAAGTGCTTAAAGACAGCACTTAAGCAGGTAGAGGAGCTGTCATAGAAATTCATTAATGATTTTAGCTTGCTTACTTTTTAAAACAAATCAGTCTCAACTGCATACTTCTAATGTTTAGGAACATACCTGCAGATAGATTAATACATTTTCACCACTATAATGTGTTTAATACAAAGTAGTCTCAATTTTCTAAGCATCATAATAATACAAGTAACACTATTAATTGAATGGCTTTTATTGATGTTTTTCAATCTTGTCATAAGCCTTACAGAGCTGGAAGGAGGAGAGAGAAAATGCCACTGCAAACAGAACACAGTGCATGACCAATTTGTCTTTACCTCTAATAAGATTTTTTTTTTTGCATTGTATTGTCTATAGGAATAATTTTTAAAAAGCTGAATAGAGAGTTTATTCAAAAAGGCACTGTTAAAAAGAAATGAAAGTGCTTGCTCTTTTTCATGTATGAGTGTAAAATGAAAGCGAAATATGGGCCTGAGAGGCAACAGAAGAAAAAGAAGAGGAAAGTTTCATATATTTGCATAGCAGAATCTTTTAAAGGGCATCTGACCTGGAAGTACTTCTGACATGGCTCACGGGGCGTCAGCAATGCATCAGGAAATAGATTATAATTTGAAATCTGAAAAGAGGGATCATTTAAGAATTAAAACCAAAGGAAAACACAAAATAAAATACCACATTTCAGAAGCTCCTGAAAGACGTCAAGCATTCTAAACAAACCCTGGAACGTAACAGAGGATCTTTTGAGCTTTCAACGATAATCTGACAGTCTTCAAAATATGGGAGAGGCTAGTCTACAGCAATGAAAACAAATAATTAAAAATAACCATGACATTTTTCTTAAGGTACACTTTACTAGGAGCGCAAGTTCAACAATATTCTCTAGTTTTAATCAACATACTGTAGCATAAACTTGACAACATTAGAACATCTCAGGTTTTCCCCAATTACTCAACTACAGCTTACTCAGGAAACTAAGCAGCATTGGTTAGAACAAACACAGCAGTAAGGCATGTGCACATGAAAATTTGCAGAATGAGATCCAGCCTACAAAACTTAAGAAGCATAGTCTGCAGGGTTGATCCCACAGGAGGGAATCATAAAAAGCAAGCTAGGCAGCGAGCTCCTGTATGGGACCCTTTCCTGGCTACCGTCTCACAAGCCAACCGTTTTGCTTTAGTCTCTCGTTTGGATGTGAATGACACATACACTGGGAGCCAAGGTATTTCTATGCATCTACAACTATTTCTGCTGTTGTGTCTACGAAACATAGGAAAGAAATAATACAAACCTTTTCATAAAGCAGATTTCCTTTCTGCAAGGATATCTGTTGAGTACAAAACATTTAATGACAAACTCATGCCACAGGGCTACAGCCTCAGGTCCTGTACACTTTGGCTCTAGTTAAAGCCTAAACAGCAGGAGAGAACACCTCCGTTATACAATGATTGCAACTCAACACTAAATCCCTCTGCTTCAAAGGGTGAATTCCAATGTTCAAACATTAATTCTTAATTAAGTATCCTAACACACTGTCTTATCACACCTGCATTAATTCTTTAACTAGGACCAGCTAAACGATAACAGTTAAACAGATGTCAGCTGAAACTATCCTAATGAAGTCGAGATTTGTATTAATGTAGCTGAAATCAGAATTGAGACTAAAAGCTTTCTTAGTGTCAAGTGTAATTGTGCTCCTTCTTGCCTACACAAATTCCAGGGTACTTTAAACACTTTCAGAAGGGAAAAGGAAGGAAAACACTTAAATGAAGCGCTGTGGTAGACCAGAGCAACTGATGATGTTCCTAGAGCCAGTGATTTTCTTCTCGCTGCTCCCTCCAGCAATGACATCTCTGCTGGAGCGAGCTTGGAAGCTGGAGAGAGAAAGCTCAGCAAAGCCAGGCAAGCAAATTCTGACAGTGGGAAGAGCAATTTTGGGGAATGCAAGAGCAGGAAAATAGCAGGGCTGCAAGCAGCTTGCACACATGCTCTCAAACCCATCTGCAGACTCCTCCACACAAACCTCAGAGTTGCTGAGGATGGGAAGGACCTCTCAAGATCATCTAGTCCAACTTCCCCTGCCCAAGCAGGGAATCACTGCTGCCCTCTCCACTCCACCCTGGCTCTGTCCTCACATCAGAACAAAATCACCACTTCGACCTGCTTGCTAAATGCAGCTTCTCCCATTTCCAGCTGCTTCTGCTTCACCTAGTCCTACTGAAATCACCTCCTGGTAACCAGCTTTCTGTCCTGGTGCCTCCTTCCCCAAGAGGCACCCTGCCAGCCCTGCTGCCACAATAATTACATTTTTCCTTTTAGAGCTAATCATGCTGCCAACTGACTGCAACAGCCTAGCAGCAGTGCTGTCTCTGTTCTAGTGATGCTCTTATTAATGGAAACCCATAATGCTGATCTGTCTTTAAATAATGTTATTAAGGAAAAAACAACTTCAGATCCTGCAAAGAGTTCTGTCACTCAAGTGGAGTATGCCTTCCCATCTGCCATTTTTTCCTTTCCCCTTCCTACACAGCCACTGAAATTCTTCACCCAGCAAAAATTCAGAGACAAGACGCCTCTCAGAATCAGATTCTAACAGCTACAAAGGAAAAAGAAAAACAATTAAAAAATAAAAATAAAAAAGAAACAGGCTAAATCCATGGCTCCTTTACTTATAATTTTATTAAGATAGATACATCTAAATAATCAGTGTATATTTGACTATCTGACTGAAACTAAGTTGCATATGACCTGGGTCATCTTATGCTACTAGAGTATTCTTAAATCAAGTGATCACTTGGAGAAATAAAGAGCAATCCTTTCATTTACATAAGGCTTAACCACAACATGCAATCACGACTAATCCTGCATTTAGTAAGAGAAAAAACAAGATGGCATACTAAGTCTTTTCCAAATTCAATTTTCTCCCTTTAATTAGATTTTCCCCCCTGTGCAGAATGGAACAGTCTGGCAGGCAAAAACAGTGTTGCCACGGCAAGAAGACGGAGTGTCTTTTACCTATCAGCTACTTGCAAGCACAGATAATAAGACCTTATGTCATCGGATCTATACATTCACAGCGACATTTGTTAAGTAAAGTTCAGTCACTTTTTCTAATCCTATTATGTAAATTAAACCCCTGAGCCTTAATGTTGGGGTTTTTTTTAAATCTACATATAAATTACTCAATCTCTACAATAAAGATCACACCTCAGACTTACTTGTTAATTACAAACAACTCTGCTTTAAATGCACATGCTAATATAGGGCATAAACATAAACTTAGAATCATAGAATTGTCTAGGTTGGAAGGGACCTTTAAGATCATCGAGTCCAACCATCAGCCTAACACTGCCAAAACCACCACTAAACCATGTCCCTAAGCACCACGTCTACCCGTCTTTTAAACACCTCCAGGAATGGGGATTCCACCACTTCCCTGGGCAGCCTGTTCCAATGCTCAATAATCCTTTTGGTGAAGAAATTTTCCTAATATCCAATCTAAAACCTCCCCTGGTGTAACTCGAGGCCGTTTCCTCTTGTCCTATCGCTTGTGACTTGGGAGAAGAGACCGACCCCCACCTCGCTACACCCTCCTTTCAGGCAGTTGTAGAGAGCGATGAGGTCTCCCCTCAGCCTCCTTCTCTCCAGGCCAAACAACCCCAGTTCCCTCAGCCGCTCCTCATAAGACTCCAGACCCCTCACCAGCTTCGCTGCCCTTCTCTGGACACGCTCCAGCACCAAAATGTCTTTCTTGTAGTGAGGGGCCCAAAACTGAACACAGTTCTCAAGGTACAGGCTCACCAGTGCTGAGTACAGAGGTACAATCACTTCCCCAGTCCTGCTGGCCACACTATTCCTGATGCAGGCCAGGATGCTGTTGGCCTTCTTGGCCACCTGGGCACACTGCTGGCTCATGTTCAGCTGGCTGTCAACCAGCACCTCACGTCCTTTTCTGCCGGGCAACTTCATTCTCTCTTACACAGAGACACAGACTCAGAAACTGTAACTTAAATTTTTGCAACTGAGATGACCAATAAAGCAAGAAGGACTTGGTCTTCCATATCTTGCAACTCCAGTCTCAAGTGTCATCCAAAAATAACTCTCACTGAGTCTGAAGGTAAACAATGTGTAATCAAACCTGATAAGAATTACCAAAACCAAAGGGATCTAGGATAAGCTGTCTCAAGGGAAAAAAAGGCAACCAAAAGGCTTTGTAGGACAGGCAGCCTACCCATGTGCTTCATGGAATAACAGAAAGGAATCAATGGCCACGGATTTGGCCCATAAAATGACTTGGAGTGATTCAGACTGAGTTCAGACCAGGGATATTTCAGCCCCACATAAATTTAACTTAGATCATTCAACAGCCCTTAAATCAGGAAGCAGAACCATTCAAAAGATGATCGATTCCTGAACAGGGCTACAGAAACCAGCAGGGTCCGGTACCAGCTTTCCAGCTGTTTGTAATGGCACTAGCCCGATACCAAGCTCTCCTATCAGGAGACACAGGCAGCAAAAGTAGGAAAGAGATTAAGATTAAGCATTATTAACGGAAGGAGCAAAAATGTTAACTGAGCCCCTGTCAGATGCAATGGATGAGTTAAGTTCCAGCACAGCATCTGTGCTGGACAGAAAAAATAAAATAATTAAATAGATGATTATCATTAACCACCTCCCACACATCTTGTCTGTGGCCCTGCTATTTGCAGCTTGCAAACACTCGGCTGCTCCCGCAAAGCCTAGAAACAACACTGCATACTCCTGAGTGCAATCCACTTCTCCAAAAACAAGTAACTGCATGCACATGAATGCAGACATTTCAGCTTCTTTTTTTAAACTAATATATTTTAAGAATTAAACTTCTGGCAGCCTGGCATCATGATTTCATGTGCTACAACTTCATCTGCCCTCTGAATTACATATAATAAATTTATGGCTAGTTACACATTAAGCTCTCATCAAGGTTATCCAGAAATGTTTTTACTCTCAAATTACCTGCACTGGTAGCAATAGTTTTGAGCCACCTACTACCACTGCCTCATAGCCAAGATCTTAAAATGGTACACCAAAATTATTTTCTTGTTACTATAAGATTGTACTTAGTGTCAAATTGGGCTCTAGAGATGAAAATATGAAAATTAAATAAATGGGAAAATTTTTCAGTAGACTATACAACTCTATATGAAAAGAAATAAAGAATAAAAATACATGTATATCAAAAGTCTCAAAATAAAAAAACTAAAACCTCTAATTCCATTAATTTATGTTTGCAAATAATTTCAAATTGCTAACAATAAGTTGAGACCTGTGAGCAAAAATAAAAAAGTCCAAGTCTTAGTCATAGAACAGAGCAGTAGATTGATTGCCAGGTCTTGCAAAATGAGAGTATCAGGGCTCTCAAGGAGAGGAAATTAAGGTTGACAAGATTGCATCTGTTCCACATACATTAAAAACATTCTGTATCTCACCTAGATAAGGTTATTATACGTGCACTTTTAATTACATCTGCTAAAACTGTCTTAAAGTTGGACTCTCATGCCCTACCCACACATCCCTTGCTCCCAGTAATGGCACAGGATGTATTTCAGAGGACAGGATGCAGCAAACCAGAAAAGGTCTCCACATTTCTAGTCTGTTTTTCCATTAAGAGCTGAACTAAAATAAGGCTCATTACACAAAGAGCTACATCTCAGCAAGGCTGAAAGTTGCCTGCAAAGCTATGTATTGTCTTCAAGCAAACTTTAATGGGAAAAATCAGAAATACTTCAAAGCTTACAGTTTACAAACCAAGTGTTGCAGTACTGCTTAAACTGACAGAATGCCAAGAAATTACTGAAATGGCCATACCCTACAGTAACTCTCCCACTGTAATTATGGTACTAGAATACAGCAATAACTTTAATCTTGGCCTGCTGTAGCAAATAGAGATCCTTGAGAATGCTGTTGTACTACACTGAGAAACTTCTACCCGTAGTGCTTATATAGAAAACAAAACCACATGCTCATAAATAAAATCAAAGTATCGTATTTGCTTTATGGTCCCCATAAACTAAACAGATCAAGCCATAATAAAGTGGAAGGAGAACACAGCAAAAAAGCAACTGTACTTACTGGCATTTATGTTACACTGAAGTGTGGCTAAAAGTGGGCTCGGTTTCAACAAGCAGCAAACTTGGCTATAGATGACATTGAAAAAGTGGAAAAGAACAAGCTAGTACTATTACTGGCCTGAATTTCAACAAGGAGTCTCGAGAGCTGTTGATGTGCTAGCTAAAATCCTCTACTCCTTGTTCTTACCTACAAGCTCATAGACCTTCAGACGGCACTTTAACACCAAAGGAACTAGGGCTCCTGTGAAAGGGGACAAAGACGTGACATAAATATGGTACTGTGGTGGTTCTCCATGAACATGCAAAACCCCGAGCAGAGTTACCAGGAAACCTCCAGCTTCAGAGCACTCTTCCTCTGGTTTCACCGTGAAGAAGAAACGGACCTGTCAGGGTCCATGTGATAGGGGTACTATTTAACTAAGCTAAGAAACCAGAAGTGACAATATGCATTCAGAGTAATACAAAATTCTCTTTAAGAAAGTTTTTTATCTGCATGCTCCAAGTCAGCTCCTATCTGTGGAAACCAGGACATGTTTTGGGGCTTCACCAGGATCACCCAAGAGGCCTTGATGAAGTTGTTGTGCAAGTCTCCACATAGCTTCCTAGGAAAGGAAGAAAACTAAACAAAAGAGGCTTTAACAGGGAGAGTCATGTACGTGTCATTGGGTGCTTTTGCAATTTTCACTCCCGGAATCATCTGTGTTCCCACCTTTTCCTCAGCTAAGCAACAATTACGGGGAGCTTCTTGGCAACTTTACAGCACAACCTGAACAGTGCTAAAGCTTGAGCCTCATTTACACCAAGTGTGTTTCTGTGGAAAGAAAAGGTCAGGAGATACAGGGCAGGACTTTGCAGATGTAGAATTTTACTGGGATGCTTCTACCAAGAGTTCTACAGTGGAGACACTCCTCCTTAGGGGTCAGGGTGTCTCTTTGGGTGAGTTTTCTGTTACTCTGGAAGTGGCCCCAAGTCAAGCCCACAGAACCACTCCACAGTACGTTTTCACACGAACTCATCTTGGGCTAATGATAGCAATGGAATTACTGGCACCCGCTACAAGACTGGAAGTTTGGGGGTTTTTCAGGGGTTTGATGTTATTTATAATGTCACCATTCTCCCATTTTTTTCCTTATTTCACTGCAATGAAGCTAAAACTTTTCAGCAGTTTCACTAAGCAACAGCCCCCTTCAACACCAGCAGCGGGGGACTGCCCCAGTGCAAAGAAAGTTGCAGCTGGGCACTCCTTGGGAAGCTGGACAGACACAGGCAGAGCGGCAATTTGAGTGTTCCTGGAGGGAAATCAAACCCCAAGTTTATAAAATCAACCCTGTTCTCTCTGCCCTCAACTGTATTGAATTATTTATAAAAGCAGCTCTAGGATGGGAGACGATCAGGAAGAACTGAGACTCAAACCACTCCCTTCCACAGTTCAGGGGAGTGCCTTCCCATGAGGGATATTTCCTTTCATGCTCATCCTTGATTTATGAACATTTTATCAAAATGGTATTTCCACAAAAATGTTTGCTTGGGAAAACAAAATTTAAAAAAAAAAATCACCCTCCATCAGATGTTTCTGAAATAAAACTCCAGTCAGCTCTAATAATTATATTGGCAGAATTATAACAATAAAGCATTTCGTATGGACCCTAGCCTGAGTCATTTTTAAATACGTTCAAAAAGAAATAATAGTTCAAAAAGAAATAAAAAGTCCACCTCTGCCTGCTACAAATCAAGAGGATGACTTAAGGGTGGGAGACGTAGTGCCGTCTTCCGTGGGCAGTGACGGCTTGTCACAGAGCTCCATGCGCAAGTGGGTCCCTTCCTCCTGGTGAATGCTGACGTGCCACTGCAGGACTGCACCTCCACCTTGGCACACTCCAAAGGTCAACAAGCGCTGAAAACTACCACCCACAAGTTCCTGCATTTCCTCACTTCCTATGCCTTCTGAAAAAGAGGGCTTTTCTTTTTTTTAAAAAAAAAAAAAAAGCACTCACAAAACTGTACATTTTATTATTATTACTGTTTAAGCCCTTCCAGATTTCATATAGGTAGATACGTATGTACAGACAGAAGAGAAAAGTCAGGCACTAAGGCTTAAGGCTGCACCAAGTCCTCAATGGTACAACATTAAGATTGCAACAACGGTGAATGTGAAATACACTAGCTGAGATGGTGCAATTACTCATTATTTATGCAAAGAAAACAAAAGCAAATGATGTATTTTACCAGCACTTTCTACGAGATCTAATCTGCTATCAGAGATTTCATTATGATCCGCATTTCCCGAAGACTGGGCAATTTCAATGGCATTATTGTTGGATGCCCAATGCACTTACTACGTCAGGCGCCAGGAAGTTGCACAAATCATACAGTAACAAAACCAAAAAATAAAGCAAGTTTCCTGGCTTAGAAACCCTGACAGGTTAAGAAAAGGGAAAACTTGGCTTAACAAAAACATAAAGCAATCATGAAGCAGATATTTTGATATCTCTGTCCTCAAACAGAAGGAGCCCTGGCGCCAATTGATTATGATGCAAGTTTTGTCCCTGGCAGACGATGGGAATTCCAGCGCTATCCCAAGTAAACAATTCCACTTCTTCACTGTCTGCAATTGCTCAACTAGACAACAGAAAAAAACATCCCAGGCTCTTCTGGTAAGAATTTAACACCCAATACTTGTTCTCTCTAAGCAGGAAGGGAAAAGACTTGATTACCTACCTCTACACTAGACCATTTTAAAGCTCTGAGCTTTAAGCTTAGGCATGAGCCGTGGATATCATGCCATGCAGTACACCGAGAGGACACATTTGAAGGCTAGTGTCTAGATTTAATGTCAAGTGATTCAAACAGATCAGTCCAATTCAGCACTTGACCACCAGAGACCTGTCAAAACTGTAACAACCGTTTATTCCTTCCAGTCTAGGATAGACAATATCCCTGATATTAATACCCAAGACAAACTCTTTGGAAAAGTAGTATTTAAATTGGCTCTAATACACCATTTTAACACACACCTTCATGACACCTATGACTAGCCTGCAGCAGAGAGTAAACACGCTTTACTACCTCCTAGGATTTAGCCTTGAGGTTAGGGAAGACCCCACCAAAGTGAGGTTCTGAACACAGGACCTCACTGTGCAGTTCCTTACAACTGATGGCAAAGCCGCCCTAGGCAGTCCCTGTCCCAGCTGCAAGCTCTCACTGCATCTACTACTTGCACCAGCCAACACAAGTGTGTGTGGAGCTGGATGCCTGAAGCGATGGAGGCTTTTAAGGAAGTCTTTAAAGGAACAGAAAGAATGGTACAGAAGTGAGAGCTTCTTAAGCTGGCTTTGATGACAAGAAAAGCCATGTGGGATCATGTTCTTCTCCTATAGCAGAAAGAAGAGCGAATACAAAAGTTACCACAGCTTCACCTCAGCAGCCTGAGGGATCGACACAAAGGGCACCAGCAGCCTTCTGGAGTCGGGGTGCTATCCCCCACAGCTCTCCAGAGAAGGTCACATCAGCTCATTTCACAGAGCCTGCACTGTGGGACCACTGCAGTGCGGTGGCTGCCGTTTGCACTAGTGTGCAGGTGATACATTTTAGGAATTGCCTTTGCACTTTTACAGAAGACAACCTTCAGGAAAGGATAATGTAATATAATACAAAAAGATGCTATTCAGAGGAAAAAAAACAATGTGAGCAGTACTGAACTCAAGCATATAAATAATCTGGAGCTGTTAGTTGCAGCTGTAAGCAATTAAAGCTATAGTGTACAGTGACATTTTAGGATAAGCTCAAATAGTTTGTTAATTTGAATGTATCTGGTACTAGAAACTTGGGATGGGAGTGAAGAAGAATAGCAGCTAAGCTTTTGAACCCTATAATAAATGAAGTTGGAGACCTTGAACACAAAACACAGCACAGTGCAGTAGACTTGGTGAAGTCACACCGCAAGCTGCTTTTTGAAGTTCTAGAAAACACCTTTACAGTTTAAACATAAATCAATATACTTACCATTTGGGTACACACACAGGAGAGCTGGCATCGATTAGAATATGTCATCATCCTTTATAAATACTATTTCAAAATTTATAAACTTAGCAGCCTTCAAAAGTAATAAAGAGACAAATAAATTAGACCACAATTGCATACATACATGAGCTGCTTGGCCGATAGTGAGCCCCCGGGTACCGCCTGCCCATAGTGCCAGTCAGCACATTACCGCACGCTGTCAGCTGCTTTCAAGTATGGATCGAAACGCTTAACTGAGGGAGAAGAAAAAAAAAAAAAGTGAAGATTTAGTACAACAGCTGTATCTTTTTCATTAAAATGCTAATGACCCCTACAAATTTCAGGATAACTGCATCTATAAATTATTCATAGTCACGTTGTCAGAGAAGATGAACTGTTGTGCTATACATGCAGCACAAATTTATTATTAGTGGTTGGCCTCCATTAATAAGTTCACATAAATTTTAAGGCACAAAGAAGTCTCAGGTCATACAGTAGCTCCTTTTGGCCCACGATACAGACAGAACAACAAACACTGCAAGAAAGAGTTTGCTTTTGGCTCTAAAATACAGTTAGCCAGTAGGTGAGATTTAATAACAATGTCATCTTAAATTTTGTGAAGCAATCCTTCAGCAACAAGTTTATGAAGAGTTTGCTATAGAAGCAAAACTTATCCATGCTATGTAACACTGATCACGTTGAATCTGTCTCTAACAACCAAAGTTTCTTTACAGGAATGCAGGCCATTTCCTAGTGTATCAGTTTTCTTGAAGTATCAAAAACTCAAGCAAACAAGAAATGCATGGCACATCTTACGGTCAGTTTGGAATAACAAATCACAAACCCAAAATCTTAATTGAAATGCTACTGAGCCTGTCAAATAACTAGCATAAAATCTTTTAGTCTAAAGCCAAGTCCCATTGTCTCTTTCTTCGGTGTAAGATTTTGTACTAAAATACAGCTTTTTTCAGCTGATTTTCAGCTTTATCTTTTCCTTAGTCTATCCGAATAGCCTTCATGTTCCCAGATGTCTTCCAATACATAGTGCATGTCAATCATGCAATTTATAAAGATACATTTCCTTTTATTTCATTCTCTCCCTTGCTGGAAGAGCCAAGAAAGCAACAAATCGTGGGGAGGGTTTTTCCTAACTCATTACAGATTTTTATTGTCTCAGGCTGCAGCTACAAGCACAAACTTGCTCTATCCAGGAAACAGAAATATCAGGACATAGATGAAATAGCGTTGCACTGAAACTGGGAGATTTTCACAAATCTTCAGATACATCAGTTCCCTGATTGAGCTGAACATCAGCTTACTCCTGAATTAGATAAGCCTTTTATATATATTGGCATCCATGCAATTCTCTGGTGAGCTGGTCTGGGAACCAACACAGCCGAAAACTCCACGTAAAGGTGTATTTTCAGCTGGATTAGGCTCCTGAACTGACTCACAGTGGTTGCACTAGTATTGGTACCTAAAGAGGGCAAGTGGAAAGAACAGGACCATGGCAGCCCGTGCTTAAAATGATTTAAAATGCAATTGCATAACATTGCGACAGCCTCTATGGATTACTTCTGAAATACAGACACATACAAGGCTGCATATCTGACAGTGCAAAAAACAGGTAAAGATCTCCATTATTTCCCAACTCAGTGCTGACAATGCGTGTCCTGTTCAACTCTCCTCAATGGAGAAAGTTCCGTCAATCAATGAGACAGCGCTCTCTTGCAACAAAAAGGAGAATTCTGTCTGTTAAGATGAAAAGTGGGTAGCAAACAGTAAAATTAACATCCAATGAAAAACCCTGCATTTCTTTTGCAGGGCAATGTTGGGCAACTTCTTGCTATAGGCCAAACAGACCTTTTCAAAATTCTGTGGTGCTCTACAAATTCAATACATTATAATGTTGTGCTCGGAAAAAAAGCTGCAGATGGCTGCTTCCCCTTTCCTGATCTATAGAAACAGAAAAAAAAAAAAAGAAAAAAACAACAACAACAAACAACCCCAACATAATTATTAGTAGAAAAAATTAAGTCTCCACATTCATTAACGTTTTTATTCCCCTCAAATATCTATGCACCAAGTTCATAATTCATAGCAGAATACAACAGAAGAGTCCTTAGCTGTGCAAGGATTAAAAAAAACAACACTGAGGGGAAACAATAATTGTAACCGAATGACAGTATTTACAATTATTTTCCCAAGTTTGGGAAAGAATTTGATCAGTATGTATGGAGCAGCAAGATTACCCATTTGTCATAAATGCATTCTTGTCTTTCTAGAAGGTGTATGCTTTTCTGAAGCAATAACACTCACTAAATTATATCACATGTCTACACTTCAGACACGCTATTCCTTCCCTACCTAGCAGCACAGCATTGGAGGGGGCCTTCTGCGCCACACCATTAAAACAAACAAACAAAAAAGCTCTAACAGATATAAATTAAAAATCCCAACTCCCACAATTATGCTCTCAAACAGCTGAATTAAACTACAGAACAGTTTTCCTAAAGAAGCACGCCCATTGTGGGAATAAACCACTCTTAGAGGCCAGATGGGGACCCAAAGGTACGACCATTTTAAGTATCACATTTTAAAACCCCAGAAATCTCAGTGTAAAAGACAACACACAGATATATTCTCGTTATAGCAAAGGTTTCATCAGTTACTGTGTAAAATGGGAACTGCAAAGATTTACAACCTGGATTAAAGCCAACTATCAAAAGTCAATTTAGAAGCAAGTGGCACACAGTAAGTGAAGTTAAATTGCCCTGCAAAACAATAGCGAAACTGGACTGTATGTACCAGCAGGAACATACCCAGATCAAGACAAACAAAGATGCTGCTCGGGTTTGGTTTTTTTCTTTTTTTCATAAGCCATGTTTGAATTGTGACCAGAATAGTCAAAGCAAGCTGCCTTTTATACACATCCACTCACACAGGTGAATCTCCGAGACTCCTGAGCTTCAGCAAGCGCAGGAAACACCCACAGAAATGTAAGTGACCTTGTTGGTATCTAAATGCCATCGCTAAAGCATCTGAAAACTAGCACTTATTTTCCATACACATCCATGAGAATAGTAAACAAAGTGGAAAGAAGTATCAAATATTCCTTTCAAAAGATCCAAGCCCAATGGATGTACAGGTTTGGGTTTTGTTTTGTTTTTAAATGTACACAACTTAGATATCCGCAACTGCACATAAATCTGAATTAAACCTGAATGTACCTAATATGTCAGATCAGGTCTTCTTAGTATTAGTTTGTAACAAATGTGTTTTGTAACAGCTTTCTGGGTTTTTTTGTATTATTCTTCTGCTGCAAATTGCTTTAAAAGTGTTTTCTAGTGATTTTTACATCTTTATAGTTTAATTAAAAGCTGTATCTGCACAAATGCACATATAGCCTTACGGTTTCTCTTCAAGAAATATTTTGATTTGGCTCTGCCTGAAGATTTATTTTTTGTCCTCTCCTGATGACCTTCCTGGATTTGATTCAGGTGACCAGCCCCATGCTGCACGCAATTACGGACAACCACAGAAAGAAAACCTGAGCACTATCACTGCATACCTGCCACCCAGGGGAGCACCTGGAAGCACGATCCACTTCACCTCATGCCAAGTCTTTTCTAGGAGCTGTGGTGACAGAGCTACTAGCTACTCATCATCACACATAATGAGGGCATAAATCATCCCGCAGAGAGGTCTGCCATGAGTTTCAGCTGAGGCTGTCATCTTCCTAAGCCATTTTCTTTGCAGAGCTTCTTTTGTTGTGGCTCTTTTACATTTCTTAGTTTTTATAACTGCTACATAAGAGTTTCATTTTACTTGTATTAATCTTCTGACACTACTAAAAAAAAAAAACAAAAACTAAGTTCTGGTGCCTTTTTTTCCCCACCAACGAGAGAGTCAAACCAAGAGTTACATCCACATGGCAGACACATAGGATCGTGTTTGCCTGAACTAATTCCATTATTTTTTGTTTGAGGATGAACAACTCATAGCACAGCCTCCATACTTTTAATTGGCATTAAACCTTTTTCGGGTTTCACCCAAATTTATTTGTTCACACGCGCTGCTGCTTATGAGGGTATTAAAAGGCCAGCTGACTCCTTGGTTCTCTACAAGCAACGTTTGCTATAAACACGTGTGTGTTCAAACACAGTTATAAGTACCTTCATACTGGCTGCTATAATCTCATACAATAGATTGCCAGCAGACCTACCCTCACATGCCCACGAAAAAGGATATGAAAAAAAAAGAGATGACTGTAAATTACCTACAGAAGTCATCCAAGTGTGACCGACTACATCATTTATCGCTCGCAAGGAGCAGCTACGCAGAGTGGGGAAAGAAAGAAGGTTATTGCATTTAGTTTCTCAAGGGACACCTACTCAAGAAATTACATTCTGGTACTCTACGGGTGATATTCTGACAAACAATACAATCCCACCTTTATAGTCTTGCTCTGAATACCAGGAAATAGCCCTGCTAGGGACTGGGTAAGAGGAATGCCTTGCATTGTTTTAAAAACACACAGGGGCCACAGGTCCTATACAAAATAGGCCTACTATAGCAAAGGGTTCAGGCACCGAACGTGGCTGATTTAAAAAAGAAATGAAAAATAAAACCAAGAAAATCTGACTGTAAGGCTGGTGGATGGTTCATTCTGAGATAAGAAAGTGTACCTGTATATACACGTACATTTAGTATACGTATGCACATATTTGCATATACAGTGCAAATATGCCTCCCATAGCCAACTGCTTCTCACTTTGCCTGCATTCAGAGCAGCCACTCGCAGCATCACCTGTAGGACAATATTAGCAAAACGCAATTTAAACAAGCAAGCAAAGTGCGCAGCCAAGCCATTAGGAAATTGTGCTGCCGATTTCTGGAGGCACATACAGAGACAGCACATTCATTTTCTGTGCTGGGAACAGCTACTGGATGCAGATCTCTCACACCAAACTGCCTACTAGAGAAAGCAAACATTATGCTACGAGTCAGTCACTGTGAGTGTGACCTTTTCTGAGGTCATTAATGATTCATACCCATTATTCTTTATCTAGTAACTACCACCTTCTTTAAAAAAAGGTATTGTCATTTCAGGGATTTTTTTTTTTATTTTTTTTTTCAAAGAAGTCTTCTGTTACCCAAGAGACCTATCCGCCTTCGCAGTTTTGTCTGGGAGCGCTCACATCCAGGAGGTTACACTTTCCCACCACCTGCCTTTGCTGAGAGGCAGGAAGCTGCCCTGCTTACCGAAGGACTGACTCCCCGTCATTCCCGCTCGCTGGCGCAGGATAAAAGCCTTCCGGGAGCCGGAAAGACACCCACAACCCCGCCGCCAAGGGGATGTCCTGCCTGTGCTCCAGCCCTGCTGCACTCACCATGGGTTTACCACACTCGGACCTGTCTGGGATGCAGTGTGATCCAGATACCAGACACGCTCAGAGACCTGGAAAGTCCTGTCCTGCCCAAAAAGCCTGGCGACTCCACCATTTCTCCTTCCAACAAATTCACACTACTCAAATTCTTGTTTCTTGCAATCATTCTCAATCATAATTCTCTGTCCTGTATACTTTTTGGCTGCCTTTATGCTTCTAACTTCCCCCCCTAGCAAGTTTCTACTTGGATGCTTTCCCTCTTCTCCATTTTCAAGAAGTCCTTCATGATGGCTCTTATTCTTGGTCATCTTTTTCAGGTACTATCTCGCCTGCCTGCTTAGTTGAGGTTCCCATACACTATGTGGGGATGGGTGTTATTATTTCTCACTCTGTTCTGGGGGATATCATGAGTGTTAGTCACTTGGAAAAAAATCCTACGGTATCCCTAATTCATATTTGAGGCTTTGTCACAGAGTCCCTAAATCATCAAAACCATGTTTCTCTGAAATTTAGCATTTCAGTACTTCTGCAGCCAGATCACGTAGAGGAAGCTGAATTCAAGTCATTCATGGTCCACTGACCCTAATCCCCTGCACAGATGATACATACTTTCTCATTAAAATACACCTGCTTTGTTTATTTATTTATCCTATATTAAGTTATCTTAAAGCAGATTTTGTTCAACCAAACAGTAAAAGAAAGCATCAGGACATTTTACGTGGAACTATACAGTCCATATATATTTTAACACAAAGAAAAACACCATCGATAATATTGACAGATGGTTATAAATCAACATAACTTCATTCACTCTGGTGCAGCTATCTGAACTGATACTGGCTAACAATCTCAATTTTACTTGCTCTTTGGGCGTGATTTGTTAAGTTAGAAGTTGCACATGCAAAAAACAAACAAAAAAAAATAAGTTCAAAGTTAAGGTTAACAAGATCACTACTGCCGTGCTTTGAGCCTCTGGGGTTGCAGTGAGGTCAGGCTGCGTGCCAGAAGGAAGCCTGGCAAGCCACGGAGCTGTGCTGGAGGCACTACATGATCAAAGCAATCATCGCCAGGTAACGCAGATCCTCCTGTAAAGGCTAAAACAAGAGGGCGATATTTAGGGTTGCAGTGATGCATTTTGAATTCCATTTACACCAAGATCAGTGAAAAGCATTTTTCAAAGCTGACTGCCAGGTAACAGCAGTAATTTGGAATGAGAAGTGCTTATTTCTTCTGAAGTCAGAGATGACCCTGTGCTTTTGTTTTCTGTGGGAAGCTTTTCAAGCACAGCTAGGTTTTCTGCTACCGCATTTCATCACTACTCTCCACTCTTCCTTGCCCTGTATGTTGTAGGAATGAACACAACGTTGCTGCTGTCCTTCCAAGAATGGATGCAAAACTTAGAAGCTGAGACAAAACAGAACCAGAAACTCCAAAAGAATACAATAATTTCTGTATTTGCCAGCTCTCAATTAACTAACGGGATGAGCTGCAGCTTCTCTCTCCAAACTGATGTATCTGCTAAACCAAAAACGTTCATCAACTATTCAGACAGCAAAACAAAACCAAAACCACCATCTTCTTCATCTTGTTGGTATCCTCCATTAGATACTGAAATGTAATAGAGAATGATCTCACTTTATTACTCAAGACAAAAAATTCCCAGTTTACCCATCTTGTCTGTTTGCATCGAGATGATTTAATCCGCATTCCCTGCATTTTACCCTTCCGTGGGAGCAGTGAGCACAGCAGAACCCACCTTCTGTGAGGAGACCAGGATTTCAGACCAAGGCTGTTTCTAACTCCCATGGTTACTAGGAAGCCATCAAAAGACAAGCTGAGCATAAATAAAGCTGAGCTCAGCTGGTTTCCAGGGTGTGACGACAGAAGAAGAGAATTGTAAAGCAATAAAAAAAAACCCCTTGCACTGATATTTCTTTAAGCAGTTCCCTCTGGAACAGTTGTTCCACCACCAGCAGGTACCTTCTGTGACTTTCCTTATCACTGTCCCAAGCAGCCTCCACTCTTTCTATCTTGAAAGCAAAATACCAAAACAAAATCACAACAATTCTGTTCATATCTTATTACTCATTCCTCCTGTCTTCAGAGTTTCCTATTTTTATTTAACCCAAGCGCATCATATCCCCAGTCTGCAATGCAACAGTCCCCGCATTAGCTGTTGCTGCTCCTCAGGGACCCGCTGGTAGCAAATGCAGTAACAAATGTAGCGTGGCTTGTATTTTGAAATTTCAAGGTAGAGATTCTTCTAAAAAAGTTTACCGTATCATATCTATCTATATATAAATTAACATTTATTATATAAATACATATCTTATATATGCCTTATATATAAATATATAAACATATATATTTATATTGTGTGTGTGTAACTGCTTCCTGACCATTGGACAACCAGCTAAAATACAATTTACAATTTACAGCAGAGGAACGACGCTGAAGCAAACTGTTACTTTACCAAAATGTTATTTTACCTGTGGCAATGGAAGGCTGTAAAATGCTAACACAGCCTTCCTCCGTGCTTGATTTTGATCTCAGACGCAGTATACAAACTTCAGCAGCCCAGACAAGCCCAAGCATCTTCAAGTACTTTTCAGAGACCGTAAAACCAGGAAGACTTAGAGAACGGACAATTATCAAAGCTACTGTACAGGACTTTGATGCACTCATGGAAGCACAAAATGTTTACCTCAGAGGAGTTAACAAGACACAAAGAAAGGTCCAAATAAGTGGTTCAGTGGAAGCAAAGTGGGAACTTCTCCATTTGACACAGTAGGAGGAGAAAGGAAAATATAAATTAACCAAAGGAGTGGAAAAAATATCAGATTATAAAAGGAAATTGCAATCAATATTATCATTAATGATCTTGTCACAAAAGGTGTTAGTGAAATCTTCCAGTGACACAAAACTTGCATGCTCTGCTGCAAGGAAAAAGATGGAATCACCAAAAGGAAAACTGGATGTAGAGAAGGAGCATAATAGAAACGTAATGAAGTAACACAGAGCACAAGGTCATTCATTCGGGGAATCACTAAGAAATTCTGCTGTCAGTGTCGGGCCATGATGCAAATGTTTGGAAGTGATGGGAGAAAGAGACCCAGCTACATCAGCAGGGCACTGACCTGCTCTGAGCCTCCAGCGTGATGCATGCACGGGGAAGCCAAATACGTTCTCTGGCTACAGCCTTTCCTGCAGAGCTGGGAAAACACTGACACCATCGCGCGAGGTAATGCCCAGACCTCATCTGAAGCAGCCTGGTAGCATCTGGTCCCTCGCACACCAGGGATTAATGGAAAACACAGGAAATTGGAAGATAATCAAGGTACCAGATTTCTGTCTTGTACAAGGATATTAAGGGCTTGGCTTACAGCAAAACAAAGGCTGACAGAAGCAACAAAAAGTTTAAAGTGGAATGTTGGCACAAGAAACGAGTACATGCAAAGCACTCATTGCTAAATTTAGGCTAGAAATTAGAACATACCTAACATCAGGGAAAGGTGGTCCAAGAATTGCCTTCCAAAAGGGCACAAAATCATATAACAAAATAATCTTAAAAGTTAGGAGTTGTGTAATATGATGGGGGTAAGCACCTGCATGGGAGATACGTTCTCTGATGTGATTTTTTTTTAATTGGAAAAAAAAAAAAAAGCATTGACTTTTTTTTTTTTTTTTTTTTTAATTCACTGACAGGTTAACGAGAACCTAAACAACCACCTCCGGACAAAAATCCAGCAGGGTTATAAAACTGCATGGTTAGTGAATAACAAGAATATCTACAGTACAAAGTTTTTTTAAAAAATAAACAAAACAAAGCCACACCTAAGATTTGAGGTTTCACATTTCAAAGGATAAGATGGCTTTCATCTAATAGGATTTGGAAGACACTTTGTGAACAGATTTTTCATTCTGCATTCTGCAAAATTTCTTGGGCCTTCTTACTTTGAAGCAGTCGAAACCAGGAATGACTGAAAGCAGATGAATTATTTTGAGGCATGATTCTGGTTTTTAATTTCTACTGATTTTTTTTCCCTTAAAAAGCCCTTTTTTCTAGGTGTAGTTACCAAGCACGTGTCTGAGTGTCTCAATTTGCCATACACTGAACAACAGCTACAGCTCTAGCAACGTAAGCAGTACATTTCTTTTGCTGCTGAACTGAAGGAAGGACTAGAGTCTTAATTGTAGGAAGCAAGCAACTCATTTACATTTTTTACAAAAAACCAATTCAGTCCTCTGGGTTTTTTTCATTTTGTTTTTTAACCCACAGGGATATGAAAGAAAAATAGATTGAAAGCCATCAGAAACTCCTATGGACAACAATGCTGTAGTATCCAAATAGAGTACACAAAATAAAGCTCTTCTTTGTTTCCAGTTTTGGCAGGTTTTATGGCAGAGCCATTCGATACAGAGAACTCTCATACAACACCTCTATTGACTAAACTGTTGTTCAGCCGCCATACAAAAACCCTCAGCATTTTAGTAAATAAAGAAATGTTGGAAAGAGTAGTTTCTGCAGCTTCATAGGAAGAAAAATATTACTTTAAGATCAGTTAGGGAAAAAAGGAAGCAAAGAGACAAAGTGTTTTTACATCTTTCTAGAAGGAAGCTACACAAACTCCCTCTGTACCTCTACAACAAAACCTCATGATTAATGGATCAGTGTCATACTGAAACACTTCTGAAAAAATTAACAAAGTAGTAATTACACTGAAAATTGCACTTCAGTTTCTGTCAAAGTACTTGTTTAGTCTCACCTTCCCTCAAAAATAATGGCTACAAGAGACAGCCAAATCATATAATGTAGGATTTGTAGTTTTATTTAACTAAAAGAGTATTTGAAACCCATGTCTAGCATACTGAGATAAAACTTCGGTGAGCCTTTTTGGATGTTGAATGACGTATGGACATGATCCACCCTGCATCTGAATCCAGTTTTATACTAGTGTCAGTCACGAAAATCAGTTGCATGAACAACAGAAGAGTAGTTATGAGACAGGCTCTCATTGGGGCTCTTTCATTCTTTCCTCAAAGCTAACGATGACACGCATTTAGAATAACAGAAGCATATCCCTCGGTACCTCCCTCCCTCTCCCTTCACAATCAATATTGTATTGACAACTCATCGTGGACCAGATCATGGACCTGTTGGAGTGAGTCCAGAGGAGGGCCATGAAGATGATCCGAGGGCTGGAGCACCTCTGCTATGGGGACAGGCTGAGAGTTGGGGTTGTTCAGCCTGGAGAAGAGAAGGCTCCAGGGAGACCTTATAGCCCCTTCCAGTCTCTGAAGGGGGCCTACAGGAAAAATGGAGAGGGACTCTTTATCAGGGAGTGTAGTGATAGGAGGGGTAACAGTCTTAAACTGGAAGAGGGCAGATTTAGATTAGATATTAGGAATAAATTTTTCACTGTGAGGGTGATGAGGCACTGGCACAGGTTGCCCAGAGAGGTTGTGGCTGCCCCATCCCTGGAAGTGTTCAAGGCCAGGCTGGATGGGGCTTTGAGTGATGTGCTCTAGTGGGAGGTGTCCCTGCCCATGGCAGGGCGGTTGGAACTGGGTGATCTTTAAGATCCCTTCCAATTCTAACCATTCTATGATTCTACAAACTGCTGCAATACAGCGTAAATTGTTCCTAAGCTGACATGCCATGGTTTTCTTTGACAACGCAGTGGGAAGGATTCTCAGCATCCAAAAAGAAAAAATTAACAACTGAGTCACAAGTCAAGATACCGTTCATTATCTGCAGTCATCACATAAGAGTTCCCCCTTTCTTGGTGGAAGAACTTATTCTTAGGGAAAAACATTTTTTAAAATAATTAAACATCTGTCAGAATAATCAAAATAGTTTCACATTGTCACTGATGCCTCCTAATCCTAACTGAATCATGAACATTCACGTTAAATATTGAAATGCTCCATTAAAAAAGCAATTTTATTTAACGTTTTGTAAAAAACTGTTAATTTCTACCACACGGTACTATTTTCCATTTTTGTCAAATAAGATGAGTCTGGGGGTAATAAACTACCAGCTCAAGACAAACAACCAGCTATGATTCAATTATTTCTTTTCAGGTCTCTCCTCTCCACAACACCCTCCCCCAAGGCAAGAGCTGTGTCCTTGGTTTGTAAGGACAATTGCTATCAATATAGCAAGAAATTTATTTCTTTTTGAAAGTATGATATACTAAGGCAGTAAAAAAAGGCCGAATCATGTCCTACAGTACCCAGTACTCCATCTTCTGCCGCTGTTACCAGTGGCAAAAGGTGATGCTGAACAATAACAACACTGGGATCAGCAACACAGGCTATTCCATTCACCTGCTGCAATCTGGGAAGTTCCCCTAGGGTTTCTTTTACCATTACTATTATTAACCTAGTAATATACCTATTACTATTATTAACCAAATCAAGCACCAGAGAATTAGCCTGATTTTGTGAATAACATCTTCCACAAACAAGCAGCTATTCTCTCCAGTCCTAAGTGATGATAACGTAGCAGGAACTTTCTGATAGCCTCTGCTAAGCCACAGAAGAGGGCTTGTAGCACACTACTGGGGAGATACCATAGAGGTACTGCAACCATATTTGCCAAGCAACAAGCAATATAGATGATCTCATATGATTTCACCACCAAAACTGGCTGAATTGAGGTCCGTTAGAATGGGACCCATTAAACTCCTCTCCTACAGGCTCCCTATAAAGTATCACAGAACATTTGTCTTTTGGGCTACACTTGGACCTGAAGTCCAGGTTCAACCTACTTCATTGCTTTGTAGTCAACTGTTTTAAATGGCCATTAACAAGAAACTGTTTAACTAAGGAAGGGTCACCAATGCACGTACACCCCAAGGTGAGAGCAACCATGGATTTTCTATCAGCCTATGAAACAAATTGTTGATTCTGGTTCAACCCCTAACAGAGAGGCACACACTACAGAAACCACCATCTCAGCAGAAATACTGGAACAGCTATGAAAACTGAACTCTCTTGTTATTAGCAGCAAAGATCGCATTGGAGCATGGAGGAAGACGCTGATGTGGCCTGAAGGACAACCTGAGCTTTTGCAGCATCCTCATGGAGATTGTTCTTGGCATGGACTTCCACCTTCAAAATGTATTCTGTAGACACGTTAAACATATAAGCATTAACCCAGTGAATTCTGGGAAAGACTTAGTATCTGTGATCTCAGAGATGATGTGGTGAGCACCAGCTCCGCTGTGAGCAGGACACCCATGCCTTTTCTGCAGGGCCTGCTAAAAGATTCTGAAAAGCAGCCATAGCTGCTTAGGTAGTTGAACCCACACCAATTCCATACCTCCAAGACCCACAGTCATCACAAAATGAGTAACCTTTCCTTTTAATTTGAAAAGCTAGGATCTGGCAAGCTGTAACCTCCCTGAGCAGCTGGGGTGAAGACTTTCAACTGTACTAAACAATGACTAAAGCACCACTCCCCCTCAGCCTGGCATCAAAGCAGCCTGCCATGAGAAACACACAATGCCGATTAAAGATTAGCAGAGGTGGTCTCACAAAGCTGCCGGCAAGAGAGCTAGCTAACGTCAGGCCAATGGCTGCACCATGCCCTGGCAGAGTGCTTCCTGAGAATAAAAGAGAGGCCAGCCAAGTGTCACACAGCAAGCAATTCACCTAAAGATACTCTGATGGAAAGCCCCTTGGGGAACTGGACACGGCTGCAAAGAGGAGCAAGATGAGTTAGGGTGACTGGTCCTATTAAGGTGAAGGTCCTCAACCCAATAGCTTCTTTTCCAGGGAAAAGACTGGTAACCTATTTAAGGGAAATTATGAGACTCTCTTACTGATACATAAAATGACTTAGGAAAGCAAGAGGACTTACAGGCTCTTCTGGGGAAATGGAGAGGACCAAGAGGGGAGGAAAAAAAAATTTAGAAAGAGAGACATGAGAATGACCTAGTATGTGACAGAAATTAATGGCAACTCTACGTTTTAGAAGAATGCTGCTCAGTTCCCACATATGAATTGAGGCTCTGTCAAGTAGGTACAGAAACGAAAGAAAAACAACTTGGAAAGAAAAGTTGCATCATTAGTCCAGTCTCCTGTGTATTACAGGCCACTAAGTCTGCTTGATTAACATACACAAAAAGCATGAAGACCAAGACTAACCCTGAACCCTTACATAAGCCCTTAAGAGCCATCTAACTGCACTGGCTAAAACATTTGTGTCTCACGCAACTGTGTACCAACATGACATTAGCCCTGGCTGCAGTCCCATAGTTCTCTTTGTGCAAAGACCGCTTTAATAAGAAATACCGTCTCACTGGAGTGTAGCTTTATCTAAGGGGGAGAAAAACCCAAAACTGTAAAACCTCTGAAATTCTTCAGGATTAGAAGTCCTTTGTAAATAAAGAATTCTTTGGAAAAAGTAACACGCAGCACGAAAGATCATTTTCTAAATCAATGTCTCAGCTAGGTACTAGCCATTTGTCTCCTCTCTACATTTTAACTAACCAGCTAAAGAGGAAACTCACAGGATAAGACTTTGCAGCTGTGCACCCCACAAGTAAAGCAAGAATTGAGGCATACGTAAGGTTTGCTCAGTGGCCACAAGGCTGGCATACACCAGCTCACCTCCAGCAGTTGGGACTGTACAAAATAACACCCTTGTAAGGATCACGTCAGCAAAAGCCCAGAAGAGCGCTACTGCATTTCAGAAAGGCGAAACAGCAGTCCTGATGGAAAGACTTCCTCCCTCTGGCAGCAAATGGTGGAGTCTCTCCACGGTGCTCTGCCAGCACAACTGTTTGTATGGTGTAGGCAAACCTACAGACATGTTTAGCCCAAGTCTTCCCGCTAACAGCACTTTTTTTGTGGGCAGACAACGCCAGACCTCTCACATATCTTACTTGTGAAGATGAGAAGCCCTGTGGCTTGCCACATGTGCTGGGAAGTATGTCCCCAGCCTGTCAGGTCGCGTGAGAAGGAAGGGAAAGCCATGGCGCCAGAGGCTGCTGGGGAGCATGCCACCAGACAACCCTTCCACGTAGATGGCCTCAGCTGGTGCCACAAAGCAGCCGCTGCTGCGGGGCTCCCTCCCACTCCGAGAGCCACACAGAACCATTTGAACACATCGCAGGACACTGCACTTCTGCTGCACAGTACACTGAAATCCAACACGGGTTTCCGCATTAACAGATAGTATTACTGACACCACAGCACCACTACGAAACAACTCTGTTGCCTACAGCATTTTCTCACACAAGGGGGCAAAGCGAGTTGTAGTGTTCTGCCACACAAATACAGCTAATCTGCAAGGATGGATAAACCAAGAACTGCTCTTGCTGGAGTGCTAGAAGAGCTGGACCATCTTTGTTAACAAACATCATGACAAACAACGTAAATACTGCATAGAAATACGGGTACCTGCATTCCCTGTGCTAGGAGAAATCTGAGTCTTCAGTGCTTGAGACATGGGACAAGAAAAGTGCAGAAAGAGCCCCCCACCCCAGAGGATCCCCAGACATGGAGCAGGTTACTTACTCTCCCCAGCTCGCTGGTGGAAAGCCCGTACCACAGCACCAAGTCCTGGAGTACTGGGCACCAGCACCCCCTCAGGCCGCTGCAGAAATCAGGAAAGCTGCAGAACGAAAACAAGTCACATATTAGGTTTTGTTTACAAAGAGTCAAGGAGGGGTTAATGAAAACTACGGAGCTCACAAAGGTGCAGGCTACCGGCAGAAACCCACACAGCCGCCCTCTGCAGCAGTGGGAGCCAGCAAGGCAGCCGGAGCTTGGGAACCAGATGAGCAGTACAAACGACCGAGTAACCCAAACAGCCACCTTCGGTTTTAATCCTTAACAATCATCTGCATTCAACGACGTGCTCGCAGAAACAGGAGCGGAACAGAGGATCCATATATTACAGTGCAGGGATCTTCCCAAAGTGGACAGATGTCACAAGCTGCTGTCAGACTACGACAGCTCAGACACATAAGAGACACGCTGCAAAACACACTTTAAATTCTCTCTCTCTGTACTGCATTACAGACCTGCAGTTTTCCCCATGCACAAACACTGAATATCACAAAGAAAATTAATTTAGATGATAGAGATGAGCCCCAAGTTAGAAAAAAGCAGCAAAAAGTCCTCGCTAAACAGCACGTCCCTAACCAAATTTAGAAAATAAAGTGAAAAATCACCTTTTCAATTACGCTTATGTTCAGCAGACATCTAGTATAATTTATTTTTGCTAAGTCTGTATGCTGTATCACAGTCAGTCCCAACTGTTCTGCCCCGTGGCAAACGATAATGCTATGGAGTTTGGTACTGGAAAATATATTGGGATTGTTGCCATATAGCGACAGAAGCGAGGTTATCTCCCCATCAAAAGATACTTAGTCAGTGGCAGCAGATCTGTCAGTCAAACGGTGTTCTAGGATTCAAGGTATTATTCAACTTCGTATTTGTTCTCCCATCTGGAGAAAATAAATATGCAAGACTGAAGATACAAATCTCATCTACTGTAGAGGTCAAAAAAATTTTTCTTTGTTAAAGCAAAAGGCAGGCTAAATCAAGCCTAAATATATTCCATTTTAAAGAGATTTATTTTTTCCTGTCCTTGTTCTAACAGAAATCCAAGAACTATAGATCCTAGAAAGTACTGAGACAGACCAGAACACTTAAGAGAAATAAAAACGTTCTTGTTAAAAATATTTGTCATTTGGAAACTTGAAAGTGAACATTTTTATAAACTAGACGAAAAATAATTTTAAAATCTAAAGCCTTTTTAAGAAATCTAGAAAATCTACTAATTTTTATTCTGATAACAAAATTGCACTTTTAAAACACTCTTCAAGAGAGCAGGAAGAAAACAGAACAATGCTTATTAAACTAATATTCTACTCCAACTTAGCAGGCATGCTTGTGGACTTCTCTATCAGATAATAAGATTTCAGTATTCGAGAGGAAAAAAAAAAGAGAGGAAAAAAATGAAAATCATATTAAACACCTTCGTGCCAGTAAAGCCAAGAAACTAGTGATTTCCTTCTGTTTGAAATTCACAGGTTTTATATAAACACAACTTTCTGGGGTAAGTGTTGAGACCCCAATCTTCTCCACAGACTGAGCACACATGCCGGCTTTTTTCCACATACTTTTAAGGGGTTTCTTCCTGAGATAAACAAACAGATGCATCCATCTGTGTTGGCATGGGCATTTCTATAATTAACCCTCTTCATCCTATACATGAAACCTAATTTGCTCTAGGCCAAGCCTAGTATCATTGCAACAGAAACAGCGGTTAATTCAATTAAAAAATAGGCAACAGCTCAAAAAGTGTTTTGTGTCTGGAACAAGACAATTTTTCAATCCAAACTAAGACAGGGTCAGCTGCTGGTTCTGAGATCAGAGGAAAGCCTGAACTACAAAACACAGCTCTCGAAGGTAGGAATGACCAAGCCCTCCAACAAAACAGCACATAGGAAATTGCAAAACAAAGTTTCGACAAGAGACACCTGACCTCAGATCCAAAGGCATATTAACAGTGATGACAAATTGCTGAAACAGTGCTACCGCACCCCCAACATTTCATATTTCCCAGTTGAGAATCTCTCCCCCACCCTGTGTCCTTCCCTTTTTTCTGCATCCTGCTGAACATGTCCGCCTCTCCACCCACATTCTTACCATGTTGCCTGCTTTGAAAATTGGCAGACTTGAAAACAACTCAGGGATAGAGAGAGGAAATTTTTTTTTCCTGTTTATAAATCTTAATATTTCAAAAGAAAAGCTCAGCCAGCAAACAGTGCAGCAAGTTCAGCCTCCGAGACCTATGCAAGCCAGAGTAATTCATTTAGGAATTTATTTAAAACTATAAATTGGAAAGCAGATAACATGCAGGCACTGATACCCTTCTTAGAAAATGAATTACAAATGTTTAACGCCCACAGATGACAAAGTAGGAACATACTGTTACAATTAATGAAATAAACAACTGGCTGGTTGAGGTAATACTAGGTGCAAGTTTAAAAAATTAAATAGTCCTTATTTCCTTCTTTTGCAAAAATGGGGCAACAGCTACACATACCTACATACACATACACATCCTAAAATGGGATTTGATACTCCTGGGTACTTGGACTTCCACGGGACACAGACCTGCACTTCAGTCCTCAGCTACCCTCAGAAACAAGCGATCTCACAGGTGACAGCATGCAACATGATCTTGGGCATATCACAGAATTTCAGTTAGAAATAAAAAAAATAAAATAAAAAAACCCCACAAATAGAAAACATCAGCCAGCAAGGAAGAAATCTGGGAGTTATTGCCCCTGTTGAGACGTTAGACCAAAACTTAGTTCTGTAGATCTCTCAAAAACAGACACACATCTACCTGATAGAGACTCCCCACGGATTTGTAATGTCTAAACTCAGACCAAAGCTACTTTCTTGCGGTTTAGCAGGAATTTACTGAGCTAGGAATCACTGCAGCTTTCTTCCTCCCGCTCCACTGCAGACTGTGCTTGTGCCTGCTGGCTTCCTGCCAAGAGCTAAGAAGGTTAGCAGGTTTGATTGCTCACCTTTCCAACATCCTTGCTTTTGGTAAGGAACTTTAAAGTTTAAGTTAAGTATAAAAGAGGCAAGTTTCCGATCACCAAACTTAAACTGGGGTCATTTAGTACCAAAAGAGGTTTTATACTTCAGTAACTCTCTCTGTCTGAAGCATATGTTACACAAATGGTGTGTTCCTCAGCAATGGAATTGCATTTTTGTTCTCGCCTTTAAATTAGGAAAAAACCTGCACTAGTAAGGTTCTCAGATGCTTCTGTTGACTTAAACGGAACTACTCTGATTTAAATCCCCTTAATCTAAAAACTGACACCAAAAAATAAAAAGATGCACCAACTCTTCCCCCTTCCCCACTGGGCAGGCACGTTTTGGAGGGCCCCAGCAGAGAGCAGCCAGCCTGGGCTTGCGTGTGGCGTGTCTCTCCATGGTGAGCAACACATAGCCTTCCACTTCTTCACCTCCAAAGCTTGTTTTGGAGGAAAATAAAGCCACCTATTTGCATCAGGGAATTCAAATTTTAAGTATTACATCACTCTGGAGCACTCTTCCTGTATTCTTTCTAGTAATGGCTATATATTGCTAACAGCCTGCAAACCTGCCTGCGTTGGGCAGGGTGGAAGAGTGTAAAATCAGTAACGTGCAAGTTGGCAGGGATCCAGTTGCTCTGGGAAAAATAACTATAGGTTTCCCAATTCCTGTACTTTTACAATGGAAGCGCAGTTATGAACCTATGCACGAGGTTGAGGATATTGCATACCTACAGTGAACTGATATCAGTACAAAACTGGTGACAGTTTTCATGCTGCAGTTTTCTCTTTGCATGCACAGGTGCAGGCATGCTGCATTTACATTATCAGACTGGGGCCCCTGCCTTCGGTTGGCTTTTAAACAGGAATCACAGGATCCCACCTACCGCCCCATGAAAATTTCCACCTCTTCTTTCTTCTATTTTTAAATTGGAGGAAGAAGTCCAGCGTAACTTCAATAATTAATAAGTACAGCATGGTCATCTATTTTAGGGACAATTTTTTCTCTTTCCTTCTAGAAAGCACATTACCAGTTTCTAATTCCAGTCCATCAGCGTCTACCGGTGAGCCTCATGCAACAGCCCCGAGAACACAGGCTGCTGGGGTTTGTTTCCGAAAGGAGAAGGAAGAGCTTTGTTCTGACGTTTCTAGGGGCGTTAATTTGGAAATAATTTAAAAGACAAAAAAAAAAAACCCAAAACAACAAATGATGACTTTCTTACAAAAGAAAAAAAAGAAACCTGCCAGGTGGATTAACAAGTTGCACTTCAAACTGACAGATGTGGAGAACTCTCATAACATAATGATGGGTAAAAGACTCATTAAAGATGGGGTGGGGGAGAAGCCTGCTGACACCGCCTCAAGAATTCCCTGACATTTTTAGCATCTACCTTTCTTTGTCTGCATCATATCTTCTTTGACAGCAGTTTTTACCAAATCCACAAAAGGAAGCATCTTCCACATTAATTCACTTACTGCCCTAGAGGGCCAAAAGGAAAACAGCATCACTTAGATGGTATTTTACCTTCCCAAATTTTTGAAGCACAATTTTTTTTGAAGGTCAGGAAGAACCATTTCTTTCACAATTAGTGGCTAAGACACTGAAGCACACATGGCATTATTTTATTTATAAACTCTGAGAAGACCAACAAAACCAAAGAGATTTGGTTATCCGTGATTTGCAGTAGGGGTCCCGCTCTTCCCCTTCCAGGTTAAAAAGCATATTCTGGACACCTTCCTGGAAAGGGCAGAAGATGGGTCAGGTTCTCCTAGGCCAAGAAGGCATGCTGGCATGGGCCTTCTGCCTCCCCACAACATGCACTGACCACAGGGTCACTACAGAAGAGACTGAGAGAAGGAAAAGTCTTGGTATTTTTTCTCCTCTTCATTTTAGTGATTCTTTTTATTAAAAATGTCCAAAGTGGATATTGGAATGTGATTTTTGGATTTCCTTCTAGAGTTTTGCACATAAGAGGGGATAGGGAGGAGGGAGGGAGGGAGGGAAGGGAAGAGCTAAGAAATGTTCCTTTCATGCCACTCTGGACCAAATCTGTATTTACACTTTAACAGATCCTTCCCACCACCGCCCCCAAATCATTTACACAGAGCTCCATGTTGCCAGTGACTGCGCCCAAACACCAAGGTGTTACTTCAGTCCTCTGACTGCATGACTTACTGCATTTCTCAAGTCTTACGGCTCATTGAGCTGTGCTGCACAGACACCAAAGCAGAAGAAAGCAAAGCACTGAGCTGACACTGATGCAGAATTCATCTTCAGCCTCGGAGTGGCTGACATTTTCTGCACAACACTGCTCCAGCTCACCTGGTCGTGTCACATTGTGCACTCCAAAAAACCCACTTCGATTTGTCTTCTGCTTCTACAGTTACCATAAATCATAACATCCTACTAGTGAAAACTTTTATGGAAATACCCTACACTTATAGCCTGAAGGAGCTGGTATTTCCAGCGGTGAGTAATTCAGCTTCCTAAGGCTGAACCAGCCAGCCAGGGCAAGGAGCTGTTTCAGAAAGACGGATGCTGTTCTGGTGCTAGGTCTCGGCACACACACATCCAACGTGCAAAAGCCAATGGAAAAGCAGCACAGAAACACCCTGAGCGCAGCTCTCGCACTCCGGGGCAGGTGGTTTGCAGTGCGCCGAGCATCCCCCCAGCAGCACAACTAAGCCTTGTGTCCTCCCTTTCTGTCCCTAAGCCCACTTACTATCGTGACCACTGTTGGACTCAAAACTAGAAGAAGTCTGAGCAAACATCTGGGCTGATGCTGACAGTTTCTGGGTTACTATGCCAAAAGCACAGCACTACGAGTACCACTGCAGCATGTTTTCCCCCCAGCGGATGGCAACCAAGCCATATTTTCTGTTTGCTCATCCCTCCTGACCCAAGCTTTAATGCTCACAAAAGCCCAACACACGATTTGCTGTTAGCACTTCAGCAGCAAAACAAGTGTGCTTTGAAAATGCTCAGGCAGCTGAATTAGAATTAAATTAAAAGCGGAAAGAAACTTGAAGCAATATTTGAAAACAAAGGAGCCTGGAATTTCTCTCAAAAAATCTTATTCTTAGCACAATGGGGTGCAACTTAGCTAGCTGAACAAATACATAGTAAGAATGAAACTTACTTTCACACAGGCATCAACTTTTAAGGAAGGAATTGAAAGCCTGGGAATTCATGCTGATACATGTGACAGAGACCAACCATGAGGGTTAGAAGCGACTGAAGATGCTCATCCACAAGCTGTCTGAGAGAAAAACATCTCCAAATGATTTGACTTCTTAGCAGACATACCATACTTGAGACCAGGTTTTATCTGTCACTTAAAGAAAGACCTGCGGGTGATGAGTATTCAGGTCACACACACCTTTTCTGCAGCAACCCACAGCACTACTATTCATGTGATAAACACCCACGTCACAGTAGAAGCCAGTGGCAATGAATAATGCAGGAGATACAGTCACTCTACCACATATCATACCCATGGGATACGGAGGCAGCATTTTAGCTTAAGTCATCCTTCCCCCTCCAGGGCGCAAGCATGCTCTTTGGTTATCTTCTCTCCGCCTCCTGTTCTGCACAGACATTAACGGGTCAAACCCAGCGAAACAGGATGAGTTGCTGCAGAAGAAATACAGACACAAACAGAAACGTAATACACCCTCTCATAAGATGATGTTAAAATATTACATCATCTGCTCAACTCAAGAGCTCCACAAACCAGAGACAGTTTTCCCAACAAGGTAGTCCTTTGTTCACATTTCCCAAGTGATGTACTTTCCCACCATTAAGACAATAATTTCACAAAGCATTAGCTAAACCAGGGTAAATTAAAATGGAGCCACACTCAGCCTTAGTTCGTAACCCTGCCTGAATGAAGGCAGGTTATTAAAAGTGCGCTGCAAAACTGAAGTGAAATCTGAATTTGCAAGTCAGCTCCTTTTTAAAAAGGCTTTATTACCTGTGCTAAGTACAAACTCTCCCAGTAACAGACTTGAGTTATTCATTCCTATTCTGAGTACTGTCATCACTGTAGAATTCTCCCCGACTTGTCTTGATACTCTCCAGTACTTTGGCTTATGCTGCACACAACGGGGTGCTCCATCTTAGAGCATCCTTAATACCCGCCATGCCAGGGCAAGGCACAGAGCTTACGGCATCGTGAGACAAGGCACTGAGCGATGCCAGCTTGGCTTCCCTGGCACTCTCTGCCTTTCAGCATCCTGCTTAGCCCACCACTCTGCCAGCACTGCTGGCCTTCACGCAGCTCTCGCATTAACCTGGCCATCCACTCACACTGTAGATTTATTATGCCATTAGAAGGGTGTCTTTCTCTCATCTGCGCTGTTTCATGCTATTTCTTTTACATTATTTTCATATATACAAGAAAATCTATATAGGAAAATTTGTCCAGCAGGGAGACCAAATTGCATTCATTAAAGCTCAGGCAGACTGTCAGACTGCACGCTTAAAATGAGTGCACTAATACAAATTTAAAAAAAGGCAGAATAAAAGGCTCAAGTCTCTTTCCAGTTTTAGTCATAATCAATTTTAATGATGCTGTTACAAGCCTTTGGAATTTTGGTTTCGAAGCCAGATACAAGACAATGAAGAACCTTTAACTTCAGCAACGTGTACTAACAGCAATCATACCAATCCTGCACACCAGGACAACCCATTCACAACTTTTTGCACAATGGCTGCTTAGCTGTAGAAAGGCATCATCTCCTCTACGTTACAAGCCCCCATCATTCTGGTTCAGCGAGGGGGGGGGGGGGGCAGGGTGTAAAGTTTAAAAAAAAAATAAAATATTACAGCACATTTTTTTTCCCCATACTAGAAGATCTTATGCAAGCCTATGAAAGGTTTGGAATAGATCATTACAGATGTGCTTAGTAGAATTAAGGCAGAACCACTGTCAGAAGTAACTAACAGACCTGTCCCACCTCCGTCACCTCAAACATAAGAACTGTCGGAATTCTGATTGGGGTTTTTGGGGGGTTTTTGGTTTTGGGTTTGTTTTTTTTTAACAAAACAGGGTCAGCAAGTACTTGGAATATTTCTTGCTCAGAATAGCCGGTGGTTAATAAAAAAAAAAAAAATATCTTTATTTAGCTTATTCCTTTATTAACCATCTTTGCTGGCTAGCTGACTCACCATCTAGGGTTGATCTCTTAAGGAAGTAAAGCGGATGAAAATACAGCAGCCGTGGTCTCACAATTTTCACTGAGCAAAAGATATTTAGATCAATTTTTTTTTTTTACTTAAGATTTCAGTTTCAGTGCTATACAGTATTTTCTCAATTCCCCAGCTCTGATAGGGAGATCTATTAATAGTGTAATATCCCGATGAAAAGAATGAGATTCATTTTCCAATCATCTTCAAAAAACAAGCATACATCTTCCTGTTGTATCATAAAATCTGCTACGAGGCTAAAACCTCTTACTTTTTGTAATTTTATTGGGGGGGGCAGGTTGGTGGGGTTTTTTTAAACTAACTTGAGGCCACTGGTAGAAGAGATCTTAATGATGATTAACTATTCTAGCAACAACTGGAAAAAATATGCTTTCCACAGAAGAGGAATTAGGAAGACAGAAGATACAAAATCGTCAGCTACAGAAAGGTCACGAGAACCACTACCTAAACAACAAACTCCAGGGATGACTGTCAATTGACATGAAATTTGGTACCTATATGCCAGAGATGTTACTCCTGTATCACACATTTGCTTCCTGCCTGGACCAATGACTTCCCATTGTTCTTAGGATGACATCTGACTTAAGAACAGCATTTACTACGTCTCTGCCTTAAGTCATACACAGCTGTCCTTAACCATCGTATAGGCTTCAAAATTTATTTCCCTAAATTTAGCAATATTCTATCCTGCAACACACAAACATATTCTTAATTAATTTGAAAAAAACCTTTCTGACAATTGTAGACAAAGCATTCATCAGTAATGGCTTCTGCCTATGTATGATTACACAGCCAAGAAATACAGTATATGCTCACAAGTCCGATGTGGCAATTATTCATAAAATAATAAAAAAAATTCCAAGATTTTTACTTATTTAATTTATTGAAAAATATAAATTATGTTGCTTGGTTAGTAAGCTTTTTCAAAAGACAATCACTTAAAAAGTGTTCTATTTAACAAAATAACAACAACAAGGCTACAGATTAATTAATAACTATATTGCTGTGCCCAAAATATGCTCATTTAGGTTCTTTCCAAGTTCTCCATTCCTAAGGTTTTAAGACCGATATTTTTATGAGCAACTGTTGTGGTTTTGGTTTTTTTGGGGGGGGACTTTTTTAAATAACCTCATACACATACACCGAGAGGCAGCTATGTCTGTATTAAATCAAAAAGTTTGTTAAATTAATTTCCTCTTGAATTGGAAGGATATTTTCCTACAGGACGTCAGACACACTTAATTACACTGCCAAATGGTTATATTTACCCCTCATGTCATTACCAAAAAGCCAAACTACAGAAATTAATATGTTGCTGCAATATTGCCGAGTCTTCAGTAAAATACCCTGTACATTGCTACAACCACTTCCATTAAAACACAGGAAATACCATCTCAAGAACAGACCTGACAGCAGCTATTACCAGATGCTTCAAAAGGAAGCAACAAAATTCACCCTAATAACACACTCTCACCCTAGCTTGCTTATATCCCTATCATTTCTGGCTATGAATTAAAACCTCCTGGCATCCCTTGTTTTAACTAAGGCCCTAATTCCAGAGAATTTACATTGAATTTTCTTCCCTGCAGTATACTGAATTGGTTCCAATTCATGCAGAACCATCCATGCCAGTAAGAAACCAAGGGGCATCACACAGAACCACAGCACAAAGGATCTTGTCTCTCAATGCTGTGCTCTCAAACACTATTTAACACAGAATAAGACTCTTCCTGCCCCCAAATAAAAGATTGCCCTGGATACGTACTGCACTGTTTTGTCCTAGCGCCCCCAAATTCCCAACACGCCCACTCGTGCTGTACCAAGAATGCCAGCTATGTTTAGCATTTTGCTTGGAGGTACTGTAGGAATCCAGGGTCAGCAAGTAGCCACAGGCGGTCAAATTTACTTGAAACAGTTAAGTTAATCAATACAGCACACAAAAAAGGAACCTCTTCAGTAGAGATAGAGGGGCCTGATAGCTTCTTAAATGAGTACTGATAATGACCAGAAGCACTAGAGCGATGCTGGCTTGGACAGGAAAATTCTAGAGCTGTCTGTGTATTGATCCTCTCAGACTAAATTGTGACAAAAGATGCAAAATATTATGAAATTAAAAATTAAAAGGAAGGTGCTCTGCAACAAGAAATGAAGCGTGTAAGAGCTAGAACAAATCGAGCTGACGTACTGATGCAGAAAAGTCTTGAGGAAGCCTCAAGTAAGTCAATGAGAATTTAGCCACTTGTGCTGGTTTTGGCTGGGGTAGAGTTAATTTTCTCCATAGTAGCTAGTATGGGGCTATGGTTTGGATTCTTGCTGGAACCAGTGTTGGTAATACAGGGATGGTTTAGTTATTGCTGAGCAGTGCTTACACAGCGTCAAGGCCTTTTCTGCTCCTCACACCACCCCATCAGCAAGTGGGCTGGGGGTGCCCAAAGAGCTGGGAGGGGACACAGCCAGGACAGCTGACACCAACTGACCACAGGGCTATTACATACCACGTGACGTCATGCTCAGTACATAAAGCTGGGAGAAGAAGAAGGAAGAGGGGGGACATTCGGAGTTATGGCATTTGTCTTCTCAAGTAACCATTATGCATGATGGAGCCCTGCTGTCCTGGAGATAGCTGAACTGATGGCCTGCTGATGGGAAGCAGGGAATGAATTCCTTGTTTTGCTTTGCTTGTGTGTGTGGCTTTTGCTTTACTTATTCAACTGCCTTCATCTCAACCCATGAGTTTTCTCACTTTTTACCCTCCTGATTCTCTCCCCCACCCCACTGGGGAGGGAAGTGAGCTAGCAGCTGTCTGCTGCTTAGCTGCTGGCTGGGGTTAAACCACAACACCACTGATTTCACAGAACCCGGATTCAGGTCTGTGTCACAACTGAAAAATAAAACTCAACACTCTTTTGAAGCTTACAAGTATTTTTCCTCACACATGTCACCTCCAAGAGGTCTCAGAACCTGTTAGAGTACAAATGCAGAGTTATAGCTCTGGAAACAAACTCACCAACCAGCCACACCAAGGTTGAACACAGACAGCTGAAGTGGGACCACCTGGAAGTCAAAACATTGAAACTCTCTACCAGACCCTTCAAAGCCTAAACGGTGCCGGAAGTTGCTAGAAAGCACTATGAGAAGTGAGCACCTACAACCTCACCTGAAGTCCACAGAAGCCAAGAGGAAGAACTCCCATTGTTTACCCACCTAGGAAGCTGGCTGTGCACACAGCTACTGGGGGAGAACCAGTGGCTCCAAGACTTCCTGTTAGAGATAGAAGTGTGTGTCTATGCATATACACATATGTATAAGTATGCATATGGATGGACACAGGCACACACTATAGATGCCTGCAAGGCCAGCTAGCTCAGAGTCTTCATTTAAAAGCAACTTACTCCCATAGTCAAAAGCAACAGTGAAATTTAGTATTGCTGTTCAGCACAGTATAAACTCGAAATATACAAAAACAGGAGTTGGAACTATCTTTAACTTCACGCAGGCAGAACTTAAATGGAAAACAGAGTCCTGGACTCAACAGGTTAAACTCTAAGTACGAACAGGCAGCGCTCACCTCAGCTTAAGGAATCATTTCACGTACATTCAGCTGCAATAAGTAAAAGTCAAAGTTGCTGTTCCACAGACACCAGAGTGAAATGCTTCATGTAATGGTACAGTTTTACATCTACACTGATTTAAACCAACTGTCCCTTTCAGCAGCAGTTGGCCTTTCGACTGGCTTAGCCACCTCATCACAGTGACAATGTCACAAGGACGCATCTTCTTTGAGGGGTTCGTTTTCAGCTGTGTCCTCAAATTGATCAGCTTGGACAGGGGGCAACAAGGGTGCCAGGGAGGAGGAAAAGGCATGTTGTAATAAATAGCTTGAAAAAGATGGACAGACACCCTTTAACAGCTGTGGTTGGCAACAGCTTTTAAAACATTAATTTTGGAGCAGTCCAAAGCGTGAAACCGTGCCCATAATCTTTCACCGCGCCTTTAAACTTCATTGAAAGATACCACATTTGGCTCATGCAACAGGCCAGGAGCACTGCCAGCACTAATGACTCAGATGACACATGTAACCTCACTAGTGTGCTCAACTCTTATCCTGCCCACTCTGTGTTTTCAGTGTTGTTTAAAAATAGGAGGACCCCTCCCAAAAAAAGTCTCATTGGGGTCACACCTGAAGCTTATAGAAATCCACATATGGGTTCATATAACTTTCACATGGGAGCCTGAACTAATGTCAGCACAGACAAATAGGTCCTCCTCCTTCTCTGAAGTCCAGAAGGAGGATGCAGAAGCTCTGGGACAGCTCTGCTCACCCCTTGCCACCTGGGAAAGGGAGGGAAGGGTGACCTCAACATCAGTCAAGCAAAAGCCCCCCAGAAGAATCTAGAAGTATCTGGCATACACTGCCCACAGTAACAAGCATTTTTAAAGAGAGGCCTTTTGTCAGAAACATCAGCCAGCCTGGGCAACACCCAGAAGCCCTGGGAGCTTCAGCAGATGCAGGAGGCAGAGTGCAACAAGCAGCAGTGAGGTGTCATTTAGAGAAACATCATGAGAGTCCCTATACACCGGATACCTGGTCAGAGGAACATTTAACTGACAAAGAGATGCCAGCGCTCCTGCAAGTCAAACAGTTTATGCAACAGTCACAATGGTATTAAAGTAAAAATAAAGATAAAGCTTGAGAAAACACTAACACTGTAGTTCAAAGGCAGCTTAAGTCTAGAAAATGTAATAGAAACCAGGGAAGTGTTCTGCATCCCTTCCTAAGGGAGACAGTGCCACAGGCAAAGGTACTTTCAGTCACAGTAGTTTACGTATAGTCTTAAATCAATGGAGGATGCTTTGGTGCAAGTGAGGGGAGAACCTTATTCATAGCACTAATTAGCAGACAAAGCCTGCTCCCAGTGAAATCAGTGGGACTAGGGTTCTGCACCCTGTTTCCATAATTAACACCTTTTCAATTACATATACATTTGGCCAGCTCTTTAGCAAATCTTTAGAGAAATCAATGCATGAAGTAAATAATTTTAAACCACCACATATCTTCCATATAACATGCCAAGACACATGTGTGTTTAAAAACCTGATTTGAGAGGACATCTCAAAATTCTCAGTGCATTCGTGCCAGTCATCATCTGCCACCTGACCTCCTGGGGTATTTATTACTGATCATCTTTCCAATTAATCCTGTTTCTGTCTGTACTTCTAACAAGCACCTTTTGAACTCACCTAAAGATAGTCTGCTAAAAGAAATAAAAAATAAAATCTATTTCTAGTCACCAAAAAAAAGAATATATCCATAATTAGCATTTAAACCTTAACACAAAGGATTATTAAAAAAAAACCAGTTACTGGCATTCAGCAAGCATTCCTAGGAGACAAACTTTGCTGCTCACCTGTTTGCAAGATCACCATATCAAACCAGCAGAAAATACATAATACTTTTAAAAGTTCACCATACTCAGTGAGCTACTACTCTAGAAGATAAAGTCCCAGTTAGAGATACTTGTATGCAAAACGTACACTGCAGAAGACATTGAGCAGCAACGGACGGCTAGATTATGAACTACATCCTCCTGAGTCGGTCATCATACAGGCACACAAAGATTTATGTTTACATTTAAGACTATCCCCTTGTGGCTGGGAGAGTCAACACCACCAGAGCTTTCAAGGTTAAGGGCATGGGATAGTTAAGTTACAGCAAGAGCAAGTTATTTGACTATGGCACTGCATTAGCTGAGAAGGGGGTAGTCCACCTCACACCTAACGAAGAAGACTGGCCACAGCAGCCTGAAGATTGGCGACACAACATGAAGAGGCACTTCCAGAGGGCTGACAGACCAAAAAGCAGCAGCAGCTTCTGGTCCCACTTCTGTAAGAAATTGGCAACAAGGAAGAGGAGAACTGTTAAAAACCCACAAGCAGCTGCTGCCTTTTTCACAAAGCTTTCAAAATCCCATGAAGCCCACCCAAAAAATGTAACCAAGTTAAGTCCATGAATCCTGAAAACCAGGAAAGGAAGTGACTGTGTTTTGTATAAGCCAAGCAAAGATTTCTATTACGATGGCTTAAAAAAATAAACCAGAACCCAAGAGGAAAGGAAATAAATGTTACCCGAGCCATCTGGCACGTCCCCGCCATCTCAGGTGTGACCGACACCAACCCTCCCAGACCGGGGACAGCGTTTCCTTGCCAGGGTCACGTCCGCTTCCCTCTTGGTAAAGAATACTCTTAAGTAATTTCAATTCTGCCACGTAGGTTCTGATGGCTTAATTGTAATTGCTTACGTTTCTCAAAAAAAGAGAGCCTATCAGGTAAAAAAGTTACTCCAAACCATCTCCTCACTTAGGTAATTTTGGGACAGATCAACGCTGACGTTAAAATAGACGAAAAGACTTCTGAAGGCATACCTTTTAAAGGCAGCGACATTTATCTCTTTCTTCAAATTAGCCTGTTTATCCTGAAGGCGGGTTGCAGAGGCCTGTTAGGCCGAGGTGCCGCCAGGCCTCCCCAGCGGCCCAGCCTGTGGCCAGTGCCACACTGGCCTTCTCCTGCCCTTCCTGAACTCCAGCGCCTGCCAACAAGTTACGGACCAAACTGTGCTTATACTGGCTATAGTCTAACCAGCTACTTCAAAACTTTGTTCTTGTAGAGTTTAACCTACACATCACACTGAAACGTGAGGGCATCTGCCTGTAAACACACAGCGTGGCAGTCTGCCTTTTCCAAACATACGCCGTGTTTTCCTCCAGCTGGGAGGAAAGGTTTGGTCCCAAATAGTGACTAAAAATTCTTTTAAAAAAAAGTACAACTTCAAAATTAACACCGATTTTCTGATGCACAAAACAGGATGGTATAATACAACCCAAGTTAGACAAAGCCCATCTTCTCCAGATGAAGATACCAGGCACTGTGAAAGTCTGTGCTGCCTTTGCATATTTACAACAAATGCAACTCCTTTATAAATAACTGTGAAAACACTTGTCTTCTGATTTGTCCATTACACAAGCAAAGCCTTTTCTAAATTTTACTAAATAAAATAAAAACTAGAAACTATTTTACTGCAGACCCTTCCTGTAACACAGAATTTAGCTTATTCACCTGTATATAGATACAACAGGGCCCTGTTCAGAGTAAAGGTGGCAGTCAAGTTTTACGCAAAAAGAAAAAAGTGATGGTGATTACTGGAGGCAATAAAACATAGGAAGAGAGATTACAGTTGGAAAAAAGACGCACAGATACTATAGAGTTTTTACAAGATAGTGTTAAAAGATCAGGTTCTTTTTTTGCACTTAAAACTTGTTTCTCAAGCCTCCATCTCTTCTTCAGAGATGCAGTATAGCAAGGATAATGTTTCCTTTATTTGCACAGTAAGAGAACGCACCTGGAATGCCAGTAAACCTCAGACTTCCTTAGGCTGAATCACCATCTCAAGTACAATAAAAGGCAAATACCTACAACCACGCAGCTATGTGAGGTGCATTCCTGTTAGTTTGCTACAACCTACCGAGTACTTTCAAGCATCTATAATTTTTTTGGATATATAAGTTGAACCAGTGTCAGTCATGAGATTTCTTTAAATATTAAGCTAACAGAAAATCATAAGTGAGGCTAAACACAGAGTAACAGCTCAGAGATGAAGACCAAGGATTTTATTTTACTATTAACAGTGAGAAGGGCCTTGTACAAATTGCTTAAGCTCACTGTAGGATGGCAAGGTAGGTAGCAAACCTACTGAAAAACCACAGCCATCACAAGTAGCACCCATGGCTTCAAGTGTGTTAAAACATCCTGGAAGAGATAACCCATAACACCCTTTACAAGTGTATTAATAATTCATTTTGACACTGCTCAGAGACTCTCCATTTAGGTATATCCTGTGCACAAAACACAAGGTCAAAACAAAGAGAGTTCTCCTCTCCACAATTTCCAAACCAGAGAACCATAGCAAGGTACAAGAAAGCGACATACCAGTAAATGAGACAAGGTAAGAGCCATACAAAACCGAAGTCATTTTTATTTGCGAATAATAAATATCTCAACAGTCAGAGGAGACTCAGACTAACCATTCATACACCCAAACCCCTGCAAGATAAGACGGATCTTCAGGAATTCAGCCAAACCTGCCCACACAAGGCAGGCAAGATGAGTGAAGAGTCTACTGTCACCTACCACTGTAATGCGGCTTGCTGTCTAGCATCACACATCTTCTGATACTCTTAACTCCTAATTTCCAGGACAGGAGAGGCTTGATGAAAGTCTGCAAAACACATCCAGAGCCACTGACCAAAGATAATATGCAAGTACACCTTATCACCAGTAAACCTAAGCTATACTGATATTTTGTGCTCTTACGGTTTCCTTCATTTCAGTTAAAGGTAAGGCACTTTATAAACACACACACACACACACACCCCCAACGGGCTATATAAAGATTGTTTGTTTTAAGTGATAAATGAAGCAGCAATTTACGCTAGCTAATTACAAGACAAAGCTACTGTATCAGTTTAATCTTCCAAGGGATATTAATAAACAGGTAACATAACCATATTTGAGTGAAGCACAAAGCTAATGTTAGGATTAATTTTCACTCATAGAAGACCCAAGAGTCTGTAAATGGTTCTGACCCAATGGCATTTCTTCTAAAGCAACTTATTTAGCTGCTCTGTTTGGTGAAACACAACTGTGAACAACAATGAACCTGAGACTGAACAGTTTACAAACTACAGGATAACGTATATATCCAAGCCCATGACTGGAAGTGTAAGAGCTATTGCTTTCCCAACAGAGCCAGTCTTCCGAGTAACTACTGCACCAGCTACTGCACCAGCTCACTAGCAATCAACACTGCAATCCACAGAAGCAATTTCCAACAGCAAGATGTCTCAAGACTACCCTGTTTTTATCCTCAGTCATTTTACTACACTATGGTTGAGTTATGAGCAAGCATGCAGCAAGTCAACTTCTTGCTTTAGATCAAGAAATAGTAAAACCAGATCAATTGTTGAGGTGTCAACAAATCACAATTTTCCCCTAGCAATTGCAGGAGATGATGCTCAGCATCTTATAGGATATAACCAGATCCTTACAGGACAACATCTACTACAACTAAATAAGATTATCAAAATGCATCTACTTACACAGGCTTTTCCAAAGCATCTAACACTGATGCAAAGTTCCATGAAAGGATAGATCTTTCACGGTGAAAGCGAGAGACCTGAGCTCACGAACATCTTAGCCCTCCCTAGAAATGCTGCTGCTGCAGCGTACCCAACTGTGAGTACCAGCTGCCAGAACAGCTCTCAAATGCAATGACCGATTTAAAACTGATACCAGCTGCAGCAGTCTTCCACAGCACAAAAGCTTTATATTGCTGATGCTTAATTAGAGAAGTATGAGAAACATTTATTCTCAAAGTCCATTCACATTTTGCAGCACTTTCTTTTCTGACAGATTACTGCAGTATAGTATGTATCTGATGTCTGCAAAACTCAAGGCCAAACTTGGGTCAAAGCTCCTTAAGCTGGCAGTGGCACAGAACTGCTGCAATTTAAAATGAACAAGAAAATTGCACCACGTAATCAAGATGATAATTAGTGTATATTTACTTTGTCAGTGAAAGACAAACAGGCTGAGTTAAAAAGGCTCAGTAACCACTCTGCTGCTGGAGGAAAAGCCAGGTTCTGCACAGGCAAGAGGCAATTTCTCACAGTACTGTTTCTCATGAGGATGCATCAGAGGTCAGCCTCCTCCTCCTCACATCCGAAAGCAAACTTAAGAGACTAATACCTCTGGCAATTCACCCCTGCAACACAGGCATAAAACAAGCAACAGGATTACCATCCGATTGGCAACACAGATCGGAAACAGCAGCAATGGTGATATATGGCAAGATACGAAGGATTCAAGAGTAGAAAGCTCTCTTTTTACGTACCATAAGGAACTGAACGGAGGTGAATCATAGAATGATAGAATGGTTTAGGTTGGAAGGGACCTTGAAGATCATCGAGTTCCAACCCCCCTGCCACAGGCAGGGATACCTCTCACTAGACCAGGTTGCCCAAGGCCACGTCCAGCCTGGCCTTGAACACCTCCAGGGACGGGGCTTCAACAACCTCTCTGGGCAACCTGTTCCAGTGCCTCACCACCCTTAAAGTGAAAAACTTCTTCCTAATGTTTAATCTAAACCTGCCCTCTTCCAGCTTAAAGCTGTTCCCCCTCGTCCTATCACTACATGCCCTAGTAAAAAGTCCTTCCCCAGCTCTCCTGTAGGCCCCCTTTAGGTACTGGAAGGCTGCAATAAAATCTCCCCGGAGCCTTCTCTTCTCCAGGCTGAACAACCCCAACTCTCTCAGCCTCTCCTCATAGGAGAGGTGCTCCAGCCCTCTGATCATCCTCGTGGCTCTCCTCTGGATGCGCTCCAGCAGGTCCATGTCCTTCTTATGTTGGGGACTCCACAGCTGGATGCAGTACTCCAGGTGGGGTCTCACGAGAGCGGAGTAGAGGGGCAGAATCACCTCCCTTGACCTGCTGGCCACGCTGCTTTTGATGCAGCCCAGGATACGGTTGGCCTTCTGGGCTGCGATCGCACACTGCTTGCTCATGTCTAGCTTCTCATCAATCATCACCCCCAGGTCCTTCTCCACAGGGCTGCTCTCCAGCCATTCCCCGCCGAGCCTGTATTTGTGCTTGGGATTGCCCCGACCCAGATGTAGGACCTTGCACTTGGCCTTGTTGAACTACATGAGGTTGGCTTGGGCCCACCTCTCCAGCCTGTCCAGGTCCCTCTGGATGGTATCCCTCCCCTCCAGCGTGTCTGCCTCGCCAAACAGCTTGGTATCATCAGCAAACTCGCTGAGGGTGCACTCTACCCCACTGTCCATGTCGCTAACAAAGATGTTGAACAGTACGGGTCCCAGTACCGACCCCTGAGGAACGCCACTCGTCACTGCTTTCCACTTGGACACCGAGCCGTTGACCGCAACCCTTTGAGTGCGACCATCCAGCCAGTTCTTTATCCACCGAGTGATCCATTTATCGAATCCATGTCTCTTCAATTTAGAGACCAGGATATCGTGTGGGACAGTGTCAAACGCTTTGCACAAGTCCAGGTAGATGACATCAGCAGATCTTCCCTTGTCCACTGCTGCTGTAACCCCTTCGTAGAAGGCCACCAAATTTGTCAGGCATGACTTGCCCTTGGTGAAGCCATGTTGGCTCTCGCCAATCACCTCCTTGTTTTCTGTGTGCCTCAGCAGAGTTTCCAGGAGGATCTGCTCCATGATCTTGCCAGGCACAGAGGTGAGACTGACTGGCCTGTAGTTCCCCGGGTCTTCCTTGTTTCCCTTTTTGAAAATAGGGGTTATGTTTCCCCTTTTCCAGTCGGCAGGAACCTCGCCAGACTGCCACGACTTCTCAAATATGATGGCTAGTGGCTTCGCGACTTGATCTGCCAGTTCCCTCAGGACCCGCGGATGTATCTCATCAGGTCCCATGGACTTGTGCACCTTCAGGTTCCTCAGGTGGTCTCTCACTTTATCTTCATCTACAGTGGGCGGTGCTCCGTTTTCCCAATCCTCTCCTTTGCAATCTGTGTCTTGGGCAGTGTGGCTGCTGTCCTTGTCAGTGAAGACTGAGGCAAAAAAGTCATTGAGTACCTCAGCTCTGTCACTGTCCCAGGTAACCAGTTCTTGCGTATCCTTCCGGAGAGGGCCTACATTTTCCCTAGTCTTTCTTTTCTCGCTGATATACCTATAGAAGGATTTTTTGTTTGTCTTAATGTCCCTGGCCAGATTTAGTTCTAGCTGGACTTTAGCTTGTCTAACCCGCTCTCTAGCTGCTCGAACGATTCCTCTGTAATCCTCCCAGGCTACCCGCCCCTGTCTCCACTCCCTGTAGGCCTCCTTTTTTCTTTTGGTCAGTTCCAGGAGCTCCTTGTTCATCCACGCAGGCCTCCTGGCTTTTCTGCCTGCCTTCCTCTTTGTAGGAATGCATTGCTGCTGTGCTTGAGGGAGGTGGTCCTTGAATATTAACCAACTTTCTTGGACCCCTCTTCCTTCCAGCGCTTCATCCCACGGCACCATACCAAGCAGATTCTTCAAGAGGCCAAAGTCGGCTCTCCTGAAGTCCAGGGTCATCAGCCTGCTGCGCACCTTCTTCGTTGCCTTGAGGATTTCAAACTCAACCATTTCGTGGTCACTGCAGCCCAGGCTACCCTTGAGTTTGACCCTGTCAACCAGCCCCTCCTTGTTGGTAAGAACAAGGTCCAGCATGGCTCCTCTCCTCGTCGGCTCCTCAACCACTTGGAGAAGGAAGTTGTCCTCAATGCAATCCAGGAACCTCCTGGATTGCCTGTGCCTGGCTGTGTTATCCTTCCAACTGATGTCAGGGTGGTTGAAGTCACCCATGAGAACCAAGGTCTGTGAACGTGATGCCGCCCTTATCTGTCTATAGAGGGCTTCATCCACTTGGTCTTCCTGGTCGGGTGGCCTGTAGCATACCCACTGAATACCCACTGCATTTCAATGTCTGTGTTCAATTTGGGTAATTCCAGTGTTCAAGAGCCCTGACAGATCATCTCTCCCCTATTCCAGGAAACTTGCGATACTTTTGAAAAAAATAAACCAAATGCACCCAAAATCTGACACTACTGTGGCCAGTGAAACAACAGAATTATGCAATGGTTTTGCTTCTTTGCAATGGGTCCTTCTCCCCTTTCAGAAGAAATGCTTTAACTTGGATTTCCAGAGCATTTCTGTTCAGTGGGGTTCCCTCTTATCTGGTGGGTTCAGCATGCCCTGAGCCTCCCTTCACTCACCTCCCAGCACTCCTGTGCCCATTCTGGCACCCGTTTAATTGGGCAGGGAGCCTACACAGGGAATTAACCCAGCAGGACTCGGAGGGGCAGAGGGAGTAGGATGAACCCAGATAGTGTATTTAACTCCCAGTGATGGATATAAAAAAAGCCCCAGAGCTAGTTTAAACGAGGGTGCAGTGCCACATCGCAGAACGCGTGGAAAAAAAGGAATAAGGACAGCTCCTTCGAGCAGTAACTCACTGGCTTAGCTGTGATACTAGTTCAAACTCAAAGTCATTTAACTAAAAGGATGCTTTTCATTCTGTGAGAACTCCTCTCCCAGAAAACTTCCTGTACCTGTATGCACTCACCCTCTCTCAGTTTCAACGATAACTGAAGCAATTCAGTTGAAGCTCTTATTTCTGCAGTGCTCAAAACCAAATGGCTTACATACCTACATGCAGTTCTTAAAGCCACAGGGCTGCCAAGTCTGGTGATTTCACTTGACTTTACAAATTACGATCATTAAAAAAAACAAATACAGAAAAAAAGCAGTATTGTTTCTCTGAAAGCAGCAGAACTCCACCTCCCCACTCATCACCATGCTAAAGCATTTCCTCTGTAGCTGGACGTGGCTCATGAGTTTTGCAGGTAGATCTTGCATTGAAATCCCTGCTCTCATTGAAGTCAGATGCCAGGGACTTTTAAAATTTTCGCTTTTGTTTTCTAATCTTTGGGTTGGCAGCTCTGTGCTGTTTTGTGAATCTCAGTTCTTTGAAGCCCTTGACCTAAGAAACGTTTGATTTTGGTAATTGTAGAAGAAACTGAAAAATAAATACGCTTATTAAATAATTAAATATTAAAAAGAGCTAATAGCCACAAACAATCAAACACCATGTATAAACCATAAGTCAAAACTAAAAGAGAAATACTACCGGTTTGCAGCTGAAATTGTTTCAAATGCAATTAAGTGTATTTCAAGCCACGTTTGTATTAGTGCACTACACTATAATTACTTGGCAGTGTTGCGTCTAAATTCAACTTTTCTTTATCATATTACACCTTAGTGAGAACTCCTTCAGTTTTAATGACTTAGTGGAGGAAAAGAAATGCAACACCATATTAGCATAGATCTAAGGAGAGAATTACTTAGTTAAAATTCCGCCATTTACTATTTTTGCAAGCATCTAAAAACACAGCCAATAGTCAACTGATATAATAGATGTTAGATTTGCTGAGTAGGCCTTTCAGAAAGCAGGACATGGGAAAAAATAGAGCAAAATTGCAGATCTATTAAAAAAAACCCAACACTTTGAGTTCAGATCAGTTTCTTACCACAGAAGTTTAGTAAAATTGCTACTGAAATAACTATTTCTCTTTTTCTAGGACATTAAGAAAAGAGACACAAAACATTGTCAAATACCCACTAAATAATAAATATGTACCCCAGATCCTTTTGACCTCAAAAAGAAACAGTCTCAGCCATGGTGAACAACACTTGTATTACTCCTCCACATATTCAGAGGCACATTCAGGTACCGATCCTCCACGGAAAGGGATCCGGTTTCCCTAGAGAGACACTCCGAGCTAGGCACGTTGATCAGACGGGACCAGAAGGACATGAAGGTGAAGCACCCTCCACAGGCACTTCACAGCATGCACAGCGCAGAGCCGAAGGACAGCGGCAGACTAGCACCAATCCCATCAAATAATGACACTGTTATGAGAAAGAAGAGTGGATCTCCCAACACTGTCCCTCATGCAACATCATCCCCCTCATTAAAAAGGTGCCTGCGTTTTCTGGACAAATGCAGCACAACTGGCAACATCTGCAAAAGCCTTGGCTCTCCCCAGACAAGAAGTGCCAACTGCCTCACCCAGCCAGAGCTGCTGGGGCGAGGTGAGAAACGGGAGCAGCGAGAAGGGAAAGGGGAGGAAAATAAACCCAAAACCAAAACAACCTGGCATAACCCTTCCCATCCAGAACTGCTGCCTGATTGTACTGGTTTGAGGTAAAACAGAACTAATTTTCTGTTCAGTAATTTTACTTTGCCACTAAGCCTCTTCTAACTAACTAAACTCTCTGAAATTAACAGCATATTGTGGAGACACTGTTCATTCTCAGAATGGCAAGACCTGATTAGCTGTAATTTATGCCCAGGCATGGTATGCAGGGAGGCTCTTGCTTATGCTTAATGCTATAACACGCAAGGGCAGCTAACTTGGTTATTTGCCACGTTGGAGGGTCAGAAGTGGAAGAGCGCAGTGGGGTCCCACCTGCGGGGAGGAGCGGACAGGACAGGTGACCCAAAACTGACCAACAGGGGATTCCATCCCATCTCCATCATGCTCAGTATAAATGCTGAGGGATCAAAGGGTCAGTGTCTTTCTTCAAGAGTCCGAAAAGGACTCTGTCTGTTCATCTGCCTTTGATCCCGATCTGTGCGTTCCTGAAACCAGATTCAGAATCCAGTTCCCATCTCTCACCAAGTCCAGTCTGGGACTTTCCCACTGCCTGCCAGTGGTGTGACTGTCATCCTGGGAGCTTGATACTGTTTTTTTATATATTTCATTATTTCCTCTTTATTATTTTATTAATAATATTTTCATTAAAATAGTTTAGTTTCTTCTAAACTGATAAGTCTCTCTCTCTCTCCCCCTCCTCTCCTTGGAGAGAGAGAGGTGGGGGAGAGCATCTGTCGTTCATCTCAGTGGCCAGTCCAGCCCAAACCATGACAATGGTTTTCTCCAAACCTGCACCAGGTTGTTAAGTAGCTATTGGAATGCCAGTGCCCACAGAAGTACTGCACAGAATTATCCAGTCCCAGTCCAACCCCTGCACCGCACAGAATTATCCAGTCCAACACCTGAACGTGATGCAGACATGGGGACTGTATTTGCTTGAATTAGAGATGACTGGTAGAGCTAACAGAAGATTCCAAGAACACAGCATCTCAGGAGTACAGCTACATTACTTTGAGAGCTGTTGGGAAGCCTTACCAGCTCAGATTTGCCCATAAAAATCCCAAGTTTGCCGACCCATCATGTGATGCTTTTTGGTTTCCCTCAGCTGCATGCTGATTAAGGGCACAGCTCAGTGACCTGGCGCTGGAAAGCTGTAAATTTCCATTTTGCTTTTTAGATTCAGTTTTTATTATCAGGAGGAAAAAAAAAATAATAATCCTCTACTTTGTAAAAATGTGAAACATTTTTATGTCTGTTACCAAGCCAAAAACAACACCAGATGGAAACACATTTAAAATTCTTACATGCTTAGCTCTCTTTCTGCAATGAGGTTACTACTACCAGCCAGACAGCCCTAGGAAAAAAATAAAATAAAAATTCAATGGAATATGAAAGTGATTTACATTATATGAGGTGACTGGAAACAGATGAAAACTGATGAAACCACAGCGACTGCTTTAAAAAAAAAAAAAAAGCCTCAATATTTACTTTGAAAACAGTGAGAAGTAGCAAAAATACCACCAGGTCCCACCAGAGAAGATATACATAACATGTTCCTAAGGGCAGGGGGGGAAACCAGAAGCATCTTTACAAGAACTCTTATCCCCTAAAAGATTATTAGGTCACAAACCAAAGTGCCTTAAGTCCAACCATGCCACTTGCAGAGGCCAAAGCCACTCAAAATCCAGCTGACCTGCACTTCTCTTTCTTGGGCTCTGCAATGAGTTGTGTGAGAAAGCTGAACCACCGGAGGCTCTGCGCAGTCCCCCGAAGAGCAGCACATTTCCAGACAAGACATCTTTGTAGCTTCCCGAGTTTCTAGCTGCAGCTTTAAGCTGGCTGCTCTGCATGTCAGTGGGTCGCATTTCCCGCTGGAATTACAGGCACAGTGTGGCAGGTGACTCATTCATAATCCATAAAAACTAGAGTATTTTACAGCTTTTAAGAAGAGTGCAAATCAGCTTTTTCTGGTCTCATTTACCACAGCCAGTCTCAACAACAAATTGATGTTAAAAATCAGTAATGGGAAAGTTCTGAGACTACTTTGCAAATAGTGTAAATACAGCACTTTTGTTCAGAATATGTGCAGAAGCCCTTAACTGATCGGTTACTACAGAATCTGAGCAATGGCATGTCTTTTTAAGAAAGTGAGAGCTGTGAAAGTTAAGTGCTATATTTACACTATTTGCAGAGCATTCTTTATTTAGGTTTCTATGGTAACCAGTAAGTAAAAGGACCACAGTTCATATTTTGAATGTTTTTATTCCCCATGGTCCGAAACAGCAGGATCGCTACAACGCTTTTTTAAGTAGGAAGAAACGATATGCAAGCATGCTATGGCTTAAATAGGGACGAGTCTTTACTGATTAACTTGAGATGGAGTTCGCCACGACAGCAACAACACATCCGTTTAAGTTACCCTGTTCAATGTGACTTAGTAACAGAACCAGAGATGGGTGTGCATTGCACACCAGGCAAAATGTGTCAAAAACGCATTTCTGCTGTTATGCCATCTAACCTATCTGTCAAAATACAGCTTGCACAGAGGAAACAGGCACAACTTTGTTCTCCCTCTGACCTGTAAGGAATCAGGGACTGGATATGTTGTGAGAGTCGGTGCCTGCTGCAGGAGTATGGTACTGTTACCACAGGAGGTAGCGCTGTTCACTATTAAACCCCACCAATTAATTTGAAAAGGACGTCAGACAGAGTATGCAGTCACCCTACACCTCCAGAACAGCCAATAGCCAGGCTGGTGCCACTGCAACTTCTGCTTGCTGTAAACGCTACAGGGCCAGCGTGAGCACTGCCAGCTCCCCCATCCACGCTGCCTGTTTGTGGGTTTTCCCATCAAGTCCTCCTACATACATGCCTCTGGACTAATTTGGGATAATAAACACCAGGGAGGACAACATAATTACTCTGTTTTGCAAATAAATAATCAGAGCTCAAAGAAAGTGTAATTTTTTAAGGGAGAACTGAAAAACAGAACAAAAAAAAAATCTACCTGTCTCACAATGTACAAAATACGTCCATTTTAACATCAGAAATGCACGTAATCTCACTTCCCTCCTTTTGCTAGTCTTCCTTTCTAAAGAGGACACCAGCCCCAGACACCAGCTAGTCAGTCCTTAGCCCCAAATATCCAAGACTAATTTCCCAGACTCTCAGAGACATTAACCCACAGCCAACTACAACCGATGTCTACGGGACACTCCTCTCCCGCGTCGGGCTGCTCTCCTCTCAGCGTTTCAGCTGCCAGAGACGGTACCACACACCTCCCCTCCGGGAGCTCATGAGCAAGTCTGCAGCAAGCGCTTCCCAGCAGGCCCTTTTTTCCCAGTGCATTGACTTACGCTTCTGGGAATCATTATTCCTCCTTAGCTAAAGACTATTTTTATCAAGGAGAGAGGAAACCCTCCCCCTGTCTGTTGTGACTTTTATCATACATCCACAATTCCCGAGTGAAACCACACAGGACTATCGAGAACTACCGCACTCCAGCAAGACTACTGAGGGGTTCGTAGTGAGACAGCCCAAAAATACCTAGAGGAAAGCAAACGCTGAATGCAGCGTCGTGAGAGCCCTCCATTGCCACATTCCCCTTCCCGTTGCCCAGAGGCAGCAGAAGACAGCCAAGGCAATCACGTTGTGCCTACCTAGAGTCACGGCCGAGGACCGCTTAGTCTCAAAGGTCATCTTTAGCTGAACCTATTTACCATGGGACATAAAGCTCCCACCACAACAGCCTGATGAGCACAGGGTCAGCCTGGATTGAGCAGCGCTTGCGATGGGACAAACAGGACTTTGTCAGCAGCCCCACAGCACAGGACAGCCATGCCCGCTGCTGCCCAGAGACCGCAGGGAAGATGGCGGGGACAATCCACCCTCAGCTACCCAAAATATCCTTGAGCACTGAGAGCCAGGAGCTCCTTGCAGCGACGGTGACTCGCAGAGCCAAGTAAAACAGTGGGGAAACACTGGGGAAGGTGTATTTTACTACTAGGGCTCCATTTTGCCTGGTTGCTCCGGGGGCCCGTAAGCACCAGCCGCCTGCTCCTTCCCACCAACTCCCCCCCACCTCAAAACGGCGGCGCCTCGGCACAGACAAAGCCATCCTGTTTTAACGCACCGCTTTACGGCAAGAGCATGAAATGGCAACACTCGGCAACAGCCCAAAAAAATAAGGAAAACAGAAGTTCTGTGGAACAGAAAGCACTCACAAAGCACCGAGTTTCAGTGGGATGTGGAGGCCAGTGAATGAGCACTCAGTTTCACTAAAATGCTTACTTCAGACTAGCAAAGCGTAACATTACACAGTGGAATAAATTTGAAAAATAAGAGCTTGTTAGACACAGCAAAACTGGAACACGTTTTCTACCTGTGGCTGATATTCCTCCCTTGATGTCACAAATCCAATTAATTTCAACATCACCAAAGGAAAACGGAGTAATTCAACTTCCTCCTCGCCAATCTAATGCAACTAACTAGTTTAAACAGGGGTAAATCACAAATATCCAGCATGAGACACATGTCAGCCAGAGGCATGCTCCTTGCAAACAGAACTGCAGCATGTTCACCTTTGCACCTCCAAACCAAGCCTCCTGGAATGCTCTTCACAGGAAATCTTTGCTTAGACATTTCTTAGCATGAGCTTTGCTGAAACAACTACACTATCTTCTGAAAAGGACACTGGAAAGTTCTCAAGTATATCCTCCCTCTGCCCTTGGACATGTTAAGTCATGTCTGAAAGAACCACATCAACCCACTATAATTTAGGTGGTACATTTTACTGCATTCTCTCCAGAGAAGTTACTCTGAGGCATCCCCCTGCACTCAACCTATTTCTCTGCTTGGTTATGCTAGCTTAAAAATGCGCTTCCCGTCCACTCCTCACGTTGCATGCTGACTAAGGTTTTGAAGCAATGGCAAACTTCAGTCCACGAGCACTTTTATATATGCTTAGAAAAACATCTGTAGGGAGGGATAGTCATTATATCCAGCTAACTCCTTTTTGCACTTACCAAGTGACTCCCAGCCTGTCTCACTGACCTTGGCTACAGCATCCTCAAGAAACATGCCATGATAGGAACATCTGTTCATCCCATACTTGATGACCAGACACGGGCTGTCCCTGCTGGAGTTCAGAAAAGGCAGGAGTAGCACAGAGATGAATAACCGAGAGAGGCATCCAAAAGCTTTAAAAAAAGAAAGATATATGCCTAAATGCCTAACCATATTTTGATCCAAAACACAAGCCAGCAGCCGTCTCATAGTGAAGAAAGCAGATCCTTCTAAACAGCTGATACACTCATTCTAGTTCAGCAACAACAGTCCCAAGGACAGCAACCAAGAGAAGTAGTTTGGAGAGTTACTGCACAGTGGGACGTGAGGCCACACTACTGCCTCACACCTTTGGTTTTTTGTTATAAACATCAAGGCTGTGTTTTGTGAAAGCCCAGAACGACTTCCACCACATGTATGACAAGAATCCTCCAGAGCATTAGCACCCTTCCCATTAACAGATAAGGCAAATCACCCTCTGCCTGCACCTACCCAAAATAGCACACTGTTCAGCTATGGTACGCTGTCTGGGCAGGTCCAAGAAAGTTAACACTGTCTTGCTCCAAGCAAGTAGAGCAGCCCTAACCCAGCAGCAGATGGCCACTGGGCCTCCCAGAATCACAGCAGCGTAAAGGTCACCATCAGTGACGACAGCAGCCAGGGCTGGATCTCCCTGCTTTCAGCCCTTGCTCCAGTCTTCACGAACACAGTTTCCTTTGCTAACCAGAAGACACGCATGTCAGTAAAGTGTCTTTAGCAGTCTGCCATCATATACATACACAGGGCAGAAAAAAAACCACTCCCTTTCTGTTCATACACTCACAAGCCAACCCTCTGTTGCACAAAATACTGCAGCGTGATACTCCTTTGCAAAGGCACTTGCTTTTGAATGCAAGAGGTGATGGAGGGGGAGAAAAAAAGAAACCCCAAACCACAAATCTATGATGTTTCCTTTCCACATATTACAGCACAGAAACAGAGATCTCCATAAGAGGAAGCACTGCGCGTGCATAACAGAAGAGCTGTCATCCTGGCCACCTCGAGAAGTTCTGCCATGCTGGCAGGCAGCGCTGTAATCCACGGGGGCCGCTACTGAGAGAAATACAGCCAGCTGCTGAGCAACATGCTCCGAAGAACACGGGAACGAGGAGGCAGGACTTTGCATGGCTTTTGGTCTAAATGTTTCTAAAAGGACTAAGTCCTTCAAAACAACTCACTTCCTTTTCTTCCGTTTGCAGCATATTTTAGCCAGCTTTTTCATTTGATTGAGCTGATGTTCCTGTCGTTCACCCAAGCAATCCAACAGCTTGAGACCTGAACTGCTCAGTACCCCTTGTAACAGAGTTAATATGTCACTGATAATCAGTTGCTTAGAGTGCACAGAAATAAAAAACCCCATGCAGTTCTAATGGCTCCACACCACAGAAGGCCCAAAAAGTCCCTGGAAAAATACCTCTAGCTTCCAGGTACAATGAAAGGAGAGCATGTGCACACAGTTCAGCGGACCCAGCTAAAAAATGACAGGCTTCTCTAAGTGAAAAAAAATTAAAGCCAGATTTAATTAACCACACAAAACCTAGGCTAGGACTGGGGGGGAAAAAACCAAAACAAATAAAAAACCAAAACAAAACCAAAAACAACCCCAAAACCCAAAACAAACACACACAATAACCAAAACAAAATCCCCACATGAACACAGCTATTTGTGCTATATGTTTTGCTACATTGCTCTCCATGAAGGGTTTGCATTTTGAGGTTGTATATAACCATCCACAAAGTCTGCTGATGAAAGTGGAAAGGAGCACCAGCAATGGTCCCCCTGTGCTTGGGCTAGCTTTAAAAACAAACAACAATCAGTTGCAGGCAGCATGAAGGTACTACAGTTATATATTAGCATGACAAAAATTTAGATTCTTCTACAATTTGAGGTATCTTTAAAGTACTACTACTTCGCTTTTGTGAACTATTTCTGTCAGCATCCCCACAGCACAGTAAGCTAGAGAGACATACACATCCAGTGCTACGGAAGGGCAGTTAGGAAATGCAGCAACAAGTCCAAGATCAGTCGCTCGCTCTGATTCTCTGCAGGGAAGCAAACTGAGGTGAGGAGATGCTCAGCAGCACCCCACAAGTCCCATACCTGAGGTGCCCAGCCTCTTCAAGGCACACGGGGGAAAATGGAGCCCTGATTGCTTCTCCATACCAACCTGAACAGTCAGACACTATTTTCTACTATCAGATAAGAGCTGGCTTTTGGAAAGTTAGAGTCTGACAGCTAATCAAGGGAATTCACCCCAGGGAACTGAATGCTTACGTTCTCCACAAATCATGAAACACATCCAGTTGCTTCTAATATAAAAGTCCAATTACGCAGCACCCCGTACCGCTAACGCTACAGTCTAATGCCTGAAGCTTGCCTACAAAGGCGTCACTGCCAAAACCACCAGCTGGCTTAAGGTGGTGTTCAACAGCAGCGTAAGAGCGTATTGCAGTAGTATTTTTCTTTATAGTAAAAACTACAGAGCACAGAAACATGTCAAAGACACCCTTTGAAAAGGTAGTTGGGTACCTTCTTCTAGACACAGCTTTCAAACAACAGATCACTGACAAAAGAGAAGACCTAGGAACACCACAGGGGTGTGTTCTCCAAATATTTTGTTCATAGGGTTACCACAAAAAATGAAAAAGGCCTCTGAAAAAAACCCCTAGTTGGATCTCGCCAGAAATGCATACCACACAAGCACAGTCCTTCCAGCAGGAAAGCAGCCTTTGGGGTGGTTTTGTTTATGCGCTGATCAGGCTGTTTAAAAGCATTCAGAGGTACCCCACCTACAAGAGAGCGCATTCCTCAGGGTATGCAAAAACAAAAAAAGTCCTCTCTTTCACCGAAGATCTCTAAAACTGTAACAGAGAACAGACTGTTTCCTAACATCTTTCATACAACCCTGTTTGTGTTTCTGCAATTCAAATACACTTTTCACAGTATTTAACTTCCTCCTCATCTTAATCCCTTAAACTCGATGAATATAATCAGCACTGTTTTCCCCACAGAAACCCAAAGCCAATTTATAAAACAGTAAGGCTTAAAGACCTTCAGTTATAGTGCTATAAAATAACATTATAGTAGAGTCCAAGTGTTGTTGTTTACATATATCATAACTTTATTCACATTATAAAGTAAAGATACAAAGGACAGAATGCCTGGACAGGTGACTGTTGTCACAAGTGATAAGTTGGTGGTTTTTAACCTATAAAGCCTGTTCTTTTAAATATGGTCTTGCAAATGTAAAAACAAAAGTAATAAAAGTTATACCAACTAAGGTACAGGAGCACATCAGAAACACCAGCGATGCTGATTCTAAAGCACAGAGACCCATCCTTGAGATGGCACCAGCCCAGGCTGCATGCTGCTGCCCAAGCTCAACCGCATTGCTCCTGGCCCTGAGCTAGAGCGCATGAGACCAGCCCAGGTCTCCTCTGCAGCCGCAGCACATTTATGTGCAATGCGGATAATCCTCTGACGATACCCCAGTGCAGAGGGACTATTCAATACAAGAAAAATTCCAACAACGCTTGACTGAACAAGACAGAGCAGTCAAGTAGCGTGTGCAATCCTGACCTGAAACGTTCTGCCTGGGTAGGTACTGGGTACCACTTAAGCAAAAGCAAGCTGCAAACTCCTCATTCTTATTTCAGTATACCAGCTTTGTGAAACAAAACATATCCTTTAGCAAGGTAATGGATGAAAGGCCATACAAGCAGCATCACCTGCCCGGCATCGCTGGAAACCCCATGTTAGAGCCTGACTCCACTGAAGTCAGCTGGAATTCAGCAGGACACCGACAGGCATTCACTAACTCAGGTGTCCTAATCTAGTTTTCTGTTTGCTACATTACACTGCCCCTCAATCCTTGTATTTAAAACCCTTTAAAGGTTCTAAATTTAAAACGATACTTGCCAGAGCACTAACTTAAAAAAAAAATGAGGAAGAACTGTGCTCTGAAACCCTGATCTCAGAAGATACTGAATCAGATTCCGATCACGCTTACGCAGATGCAGGACAGGAGTAACTGTTCTTGCTTCCAATGGGGCCAAATTCCAAATGCTGTTTGGAAATGTTATACAACTCTGTAATAATCTCACTCGGGGGGTTACTGCTATGCTTCCTTGTATCCAGATTTTAAAAAGAGTCAGGAAAACCATTTGCTTGCATTATTGCATTTTTATCTTGCCACAAACACCACTGTCTAAAGTCAGCTTGCTTCCAAGTTTTAAACTCAACAAATAAAACCTACTTGAGAAATCATACTTATTTACATATCTAATACTAATGACCACTTTATTTTTTTTTTAACCCTTTCCTTATTCCTTCACTGCTGTTAAAACTTGGGTTTAATTTCTTCCTTCCCATGCTTTTGCTGCATGTTGGCTACAAACTTTGCAGAAACATATCCTACTATAAAATTGTAGCCGTGTGTTTGGGGAGACTCTAGAAGCTAAGCCACTTCTTTTCAAGAGTACAGTGCAGGTTGGACTTCAGATTTGAAAATTCAAACTAAAAATACTGCAGAGCAAGGGTTCACTTGCAGGACTCCATTTATTCTCATTTAGCTTATATTGTTACAACACAAAAATGAAGTGATTCTGTTTTTCCAGACACCTTCATCTGCACTACAACACAGCACAAAACGCCAAACATGATGTAGCAAGTTTTTGAAGCACTACAAAGGAAAGAAATAACTATACCACCCTAAATGAACGCCACTTGGGCATCTCTGCACCTAAGATGTACTGGGAGGATCACAAATATAATCCAGAATGAATTCTATGCAACACATCAAGTTTTCAAAGCTTCTAAAGAAACTGAAATTTCTGAAGAAAAAACAAACTCCTACACTACTTAAATTAAGAAGAAAGCGGCTACAATCTTGGACAACAAGAAAAAAAATGGGTACCATCAGCATACTATATACAGAAACCAATTAAGAGCTGGAAAATATTTGAGCCACATGTATAGAATTATTGACGAACGCTCAGTCACCATTTGATCTCGAGCAGCTGGGCTTGCATTAGGAACAGCAAAGCAGCTTCACACACTGCTTCATAAATTTCCCCAAAGCAACATACATGCCGTTATCCGGTCTAATCTTTCAGTTGTTACTCAAGTCAAGCAATTTTTACAGAGATTTTTCTTTATTCAGCTGCTTGGTTTTTCCTATAAACTCATTTTTTCCTCTGTCTCTCTATGTATACGCTGAGATCTCAATATGTGGAAGTATAGGCAGGCATAGAGAACCTTTTGTGTAAAAACAATGACAGAAACCTGAAGCTCTGACCATTGTCATTTGAATACAAATTGATCATGATGACTTTTAAAATTTTCTTTATTTATTACTGTTACAATGCTGCTTTGCTTTCACATTCGGGCTAAAATCAGAAGTGGAAAAGACAGAAGAAAGGGCATTTTTTTTTAACACCATTAATTTTAAGCCAGAACAGAAGCAGGAAGTACTGGAAGTTTCACAGGAAAGCTGGTCAGTTTAATTTTATTGCCGGAAACTACCCCGACATTTCTTTTAACTTTTGAATACAGAACAGATATGAATCTCTAAAGATTAAGGTTCATACGCAGCAAAATCAGAGCAACACGTGAATGGGTGCTCTTATCAAATTGAACTTTAATTATCATTACATCAATTTCACCACATATATATATTCTGGTGTGGTGTTTTATTTAACAAAATAATAAAGCCTTGGTTCCTCAGGACAGGGATTACTCATTTGGAATTAAAAAAAGCATCGTAGGTAATTAAAAACTAATACAGAACTGTCACCTCAGTGCTCATGAAAAGTTTGACTACAACGACACAGAAATCCTTGGAAAGCTGTATTTCAAAGCAGATGCTTTTCAGTTATGTACCTAGAGATCCAGAAATCATAACAATCAATTTTGGATGGAGCTGAGCTTCATTTGAAACTGGAGCTGAGCCCCTTCCTTGTGCAGTTCTGAGCACCCAAGAGCATCTACCAGGCGCACAGCTGGGCACCCGCATCTCGCTGCACGTGGCACCCCCTCTCCAAAAATTTTTAGCTACTATAGTGGCCTCAAACACACACTTTCATCGTTACTGCTTCGTGTTAATGCCAGTGGGTTTTTTTTAAAGGTTAATAGAATATGCATGTGTATGTAAAAGGTGGACTAAAAAATGAAAGGAAATAGAGTTCTCATGTCTGAGTCATTAGATTTCTTGGCATAAAGCTAAATAAGGAGGGGAAAGGAACAAGAAAGGCTGGAAGATGAGGCTGGAACACATCCAAGTTTTTAATGCTTCTAAAGCAACTGACATTACTGGCCAAAGAAGAAAACACTTCAGATTATTTCAGCCAAAACAATTTTTTTCTTCCCCGTAATTCTTAAATAGCTGTAGTTACTAAGGCAAGGCTCTGTCTTGTCTTACTCACCTGAACTACCCTTCAGTCTTTGAACTAGCACATCACGCATAAGACTATGAATGTGGATGTATTTTACAAAATGAATTAACTGCAAAAAAGAACCCATACCAGCCTGCTCTGTGAAGGCCACCAGTAACTGCCATGCAAGCCCGAACTTCTCATCACCACGCAAAGAAACCCTGGCATACCATGATGGGCACAACCATGTCCAAGAGCCGCTTTGACATTCAGTAGTTGCTGAAGCTTTTCAAACGAGGCGTGCTTTGTGTTGCCCACTCAGCCCAGGAGGAGGGGGACAAGGACTGCCACGCAGACCTCCCCAGGCAGCGCAGGCTTGCCGAGACAAGCCGGCGATGGGCAGGTGGTGGGATGCACACGTACCAAACCCTGGTTAGGAGACCAACAGCAAAGGGGAGAATAAGGGCTCAATGCGCACAACAGCAAAGATGAGCAGCGGGCTGTCTCCCACGTCCTTGTGTTTTGAAGTATTTCATCGTCCAACAAACTGAAAGGATGGCTGCAGTAGGGAGAGATGAAAGCAGATGATAATTTCTGATGTAAAGCAGTACCAACAGGACCCTGTTTGCAGAGAGAATTAAGTGACATGGATGGACAAGGAATATAACAACAATGGAACTCAGTGTTAACAAGTGCACACTGAATGCAAACTTTTAAAGGATTTTTAAGTAAACCATTAATTAACAGCTCTAGAAAAGGACTTAGAACAGCCCAGCAAACGTCTCTGCTCAACATACAACTATGGTTTAAAAAAAAATAAAATACAGAACCACAAATTCCATAGCCTTGCATGAACAGAATTGAGACACTGAATAACATTAGTCTACTAAATGTCTTCCAGAAGACAATAGTGCAGACTCCTGTAGAATAATACGCTGCGCTAGTCACCACAAGAGATGCTGCTAAACCAGCCAGGGTTACCTCTTTCAGAAAGAGGTAACATGTCTGGCTCTGGGAACGGAAAAACCCTGAAAATAGATTGCCTTCCTGCACAATCCCAATCTGCTGAAATACACCCAAGTAAGATAAGACAGAAAAATGCTTTGGAAAAGGAAGTTTGACAGTTTCTGTTTGCATATACAAGAGATGTGTGTGTGCGTGTGTAAATACAAATTAAAATTAATTCCTGCAGGAAGTCATGGAAGTCAAGTATGGGATGTTTTATGTGAGGACAACGACCAGGCATGGTTGTTCCATTTACGCAAGGTTTATTACTAAGATTCATTTATCAACAACCTTGAAGGCGTGGGTCTCCCTCTCACCATTACAGACCGTGATACAACAACAGTGGAAGATATTACCCCATAAAAAACATAGATGCTCCAACTTTTTCCTCTGGAAACAAACAGCACTGACACCTTGTAGACAAGACATTGGAAAGAGAGGGACGCAGGGTGTGATCCACCCCAACAATCCCCAGAGTCTCACACAGCATGCAGCACATCATCTGTCTGGCACAGATGAAGCTCAGCCCACAGTGGGTCTGGCTCTGGTACCAGGCAAAAGGAGCCCTGCAGAGGAACAGCAGTACCTGCTGAAACCAGATCGGGCTTTAAACTGAAAGACGGTAGATTTAGATTGGACATTAGAAAGAAATTTTTATGATGAGGGTGGTGAGACACTGAAACAGGTTGCCCAGAGAAGTTGTGGATGCCTCATCATTGGAAGCATTCAAGGTCTGGTTGGATGGAGCTTTGAGCAACCTGATCCGAGTGAAACCCCACGGCAGTGGGGGTTGTTGGACTCGATGATCTTTAAAGGTCCCTTCCAATCCAATCCAAACCATCCTATGATTCCATGATTCTGCCTGCCCTATGATCTCATCTCTGCCTTTCCTGGCTATCACCCACACAAAGCCGGCCTACCTAGGAAAACCAGGAAGCACCAACCACATAGTGACAAAAGCCAAGAAGATACAAGATACAGAAATACGACCATACAGACAACTCCAGCACGCTGCAGCCTCTGATTCCCGTGCAAGCAGAAATGACAGCCCTACATGAACAGTACACAAGGGCTGCTCAGAGAAAGGCTTAACTTTTGCAGAGCTGGCTGCTGCTCAGGAATGGAGAGAAGCTCTCCTCTGAATGATCTCTAAGCTCAGACCCACCTCTTACATAGCTCGAGAATATTGACTTTGATGACAGTTCGGTGCATATCCCATCTGGAGATTTGTCAGACCTTTTTGGAAGCCATCTACCCCAGCCACATAGCCCTCCTCCTCCTCCTCTCGTTGCTGCACACACAAATAGACACAACAGGACCCTCTACGTAAATTGAGCAAATTTAAAATTGCTTTGGAAATTGCATACTCAGCATCTGGGAACATACATATTCCTTAATGATTTTCTCAGTACTGCGCGTGCTGCTAAAGACTTTTCAACCCTTTCACCTAAGGAAGCATATATTTAGTCATGTGTGGGCAAAGATCTATTTTCTCAGAGAACTAATGTCCTAGCTTGACACTTAGATAAATCAATAGCCCTTAGATTAAAGCATCTTGCTGCCCTCAAGACAAGACCAGAAGAATTTCTTTCCAACTGAAGAAAAATAACGGTTTTATGCCTTTTTCTGCCATTTCGTAAGCCAGTCAAACGTGATTAATTTCTTTGTGTTCAGAGTTAATTAAGTGGTCTTTGGAAGATCATCAAGATTTGTCATGTCATCTGCCCTTCTATACTAGGAGAGCAACCAGTATTGTTGCCCGAGTCATCGTTTTTCCAGGACGTTAGCTCCTCCAGTGGGTTACCTCCTCAAGCTCATCCAAATCCCATCTTCTCCACAGGGTGTCCTTTTAAAAGCCCCTTTGCCCCAAGACACAGGCTCAGGAAAAGTAAGCCATTCTAGTCTGCATGGGCTCATTCACTTTTTCTCCCTGCTGAAGGCCCAGTCATCATCTCTATGGAAGATGAGGACCAGGTTCTCTCACTCTCCTGATACCAATACCATTGAAATTAAGTCCTAAATGTGATGAAAGCCACTCCATGCTTGGGAAAAAGCTAAACGGTTACTTTCCAGTTATCCACCAAACTGTGTTCAGATAACCCCCAGTGAGGGATGGAATATCAGTAACTAGTAACTCATCAATAGTAAAGGTGCTACAGGAGTGCCATGCCAATGACAGAGCTGTGTACAGATGTAATAATTGTAAAATACTTCCACAGATGTAGCTTGTAATTTCCTTCCTTCCTTCCTGCCTGTTCCCACAGAACAGTGAATTACCAGCACCGAATAAATCTGCCTAGTTGGAAGATATGACTGCCCTCAATGAAGGAGTTGCAACTGCAAGTCCTCCACTGTTTCCTCTAGAAGCTTGTCAACTCCAGTCATAGAAAGCACATTTCGCTGCTTGCTGCTCCATTCACCTCTGGGCTGTATGAGATTTTACTCCCTGGTAGACCACCTCACTTCCGTTAACAGCTGCAGAAAAACACAGCCTGTCCAGATCTAAGAGTTTCACAGGTATATCAAAGGTCACCACTTAAGACTTACAAAGATGAGAGCAAAACAAAGATTTGAGGGGAGCAGCGCTGGTGTAAAGAGACCAGTTCCCCAACCACAGCTGTCTGTACTCAAGCATGCAATGGAGTTGCTTGTCATGTAAGCCTAAGATTAGCGGACTCCTGATGACAATAGTAACCCTTTCAATTCAATTTTAATTCTTCCAGAACAGCCAAAGGCCTATCTCTATTTTCAGGATGTCATCCAGATGACTGTGGACTTTTACACAACCTCAAACAAAGAACAAGCAGTTGCAAAGAAAGGATAGGAAAGTGTGATGCACAGTCTGAGCTAACAAACAAAACCTATGCTCCAGCTGTAATGAAAGGATGTTCCTGCAAAAAGCAGGGCAATGCGAAACCGAGCAGGACACCAATGGGAAAACAGGTACCTGACTTCTATGGCAAATTGTACATCACCGCATTCAGCATTTCACTGTGGACAGTATCCTCGGAGGAGAGGAGGAAAAAAGAAAAAAGGAAAAACAGGGAAAAAATCACTGAAAATGAGAACATTTGGACTTGCCTGAAATTCCACTCACTGCAAGGACCCAAGCTGCCCACAGACCTCAGGCCAAATGAGGTCCATGGAGGTGTCCGGTTAGCCCTTTCCAAAAACAGCACAGAAGCTCACTCTCTCCATTACAACGGGGTGAAAGTCCCCTTTACGCAGCAACTCTGCAACAGCAGCACTTGCAGAGAAAGCGGAGGGAACTGGGACCCCTTGCTTCCTTGCATGAAGATGCTCAGAGCCCGGTCTCTCAGAGGAAAGCCCCAGCCAGGAGACGGCTGGCTTCTGCAGATGCTAGGAGCCAACGCTCCCCTTCATCCACAAGCCATGTTGTGCAGGTAGGGCTCCATCAGAGAAGGTTAATAGGCAGAGATTGCATTAGGTGTTAGCATACAAATATATACTAATCCAATAAATTGAAACCAGATGATTTTTCCCAACTGTGCCTTCCAGCACACTTTGCTCAATGAAAAGAAAACTAAAATCTAGAAGAGTTGTTGCATTTATTAACCTCTGCAGACTCACTGCAATCATAATTGGGCAGCCTAACTGCTCAGAAGATTATTCCAGTGATTCAATTGCACCGCAATACAAATAAAGATATCTGTATAAAGTGGGCTGCAAAGTACTAAAAATTAAGACCTAATTAAGTTATACATTTGTGCATCATTGCCCTCTCTATTAGAGTTTGGAAAATCGAAGGCAACATGCTATCATACATCATGTGCTATTATTCACATAAGTGCCTAAATTACAGTTTGGGAGATACTAGTTATGTGCTTATTAAAAACCCATTTAATTCATCATATAATACACAGACTTCCTTTGAGACTGAAATAGGAAACATGAAAGCAGCATCTGAATAGCAAGTCTCAATCAAAAATTATTTCTGCTGCCATAACAACAGTTTTTCCCTCCAGATTTTGGGTTCCCCTCTCACGCTGAGCAACAGCAGGGGCTGGAGAAGAGTTTCTGTAGTCTGATTCATGCCGTTCGTGTTTACTTTCTCTAAAAAAAAAAAAAGGTGTGCTGACTACAAACTGTGAGAAGAGTTCACTCCTCAGAAAGCTATATAAAATTGCTGATATAAACCAAATAAGAACAAAGTTAAAGGACCTGAATAAATCCGGTTTAGTCTGAATGTTTAGACCAGAAGGTCTTGGGGGGCAAGAGGCAGGTAAGCATCCCTACTGGATACAGCAGTGAGATAGGACTTGTTATTTTACAAGCAGAGGACATCCTTGGATGTGCAAAAAACTGTTAGATATGGGGATACAACCAACTTCGCCTTTGCAGCAGATGTAATGGAAGCCTTGGCCCAGCTTGCGCACAGGCAGATGAAGATGCTGAGTAGCTGTCAATCACACGGCCCTTAATGAAGCCCTGCTGATGTTTCACACCCAGCTATCGCTTTTTGTTTTTCTTCCTTATCCTTTTCACCTTGTGCCTAATCGATTACAAGCTTGGCTAGCACTGGAATTTGCTCAGCTTCACAGTACGCCGGCTAGGAGGGGAGCACTGAGGAGGGTCTCCGGCAGTGCCAGCACCCTGCCAGCCCCATCTCTGGCAGCAGAGCGTGCCCAGGGACCCATGCTGGAGCCCCAAGGGCACCCCAGGGCAGCTGACCTCTGGCCCCACGCAATCAGCTGCTTTTCAATAAAACTCTTCCCACCCTGTGAAAGCTAACTCCCAAAACCCAAATTCAGGGTTTTATCAGCTTAGCTTTTCAGAAGCCATTGAACATCAGAAATAGCTTTCTAAGCACTCCCTCCTTTCTCCCTCAAAGGATTTCACAGAGCATCAGGGAGACAGAAAAAAACTTCCTCCCAGAATTCAAAGTATTTTTAAATATAAATATATATGCAAAACAGGCTAAAATATTTAAAAGAATTCCTAAACTGCGGTTTGTTTCATGTGAAGGAATTTATGCATCTTTATCATAGAAACCACAGCTGTTAAGTTAAAACAGTGTCTGATATTCCATTTTTCATCTCATCATTATTCCTTCAACAGTAATTCACATTAACCACAGTGTATCTTTTATCTTAACAGTTGATAAGAATTTCTGAAGTACTAATTTATACAACTTCTACTTGAGTTAAGAAGGCTATTACCATCTTCACGTCAGAGACAGATAAACTGCAGCTGCCCCAACACTGCATGATACCAGAGTCATACAAGTGACATCTTTCCCAAATTGCTCTTTAACCATTAAATATACGTGTCCTGAGTTAGAAACACCAGGCAGAATGGAGTCCTCCTCCACAACCAGCTTTTACAACCAAGGATGCCACACGCAGTTTTTGTAATGGTAAGAGATAGCACCAAGTTACAGCGCGACTGGCTCCAGCAAGATGCACGTTATCCTTCATTTGATTTCTCCACATATTCTTACTGCTTGCTCGCAGTGACGTGGGCCTCAAGCTCTTGAAGAAAGAGCACAAATCTTTGAAGGTTTCCAAGTCAGACTTCTTTTGGATTCAACGACTAGCTCTTGGAAGAGCTAACAGCAGCAGCTTTCTTGTATCCTTGCAGATGGGTGACCATACCTACAGCTAATCCCCAAACCGTCACTTTATAATCTCCCCAAGCTTCTCTGCCTTAAATCTTCAGAAGCAGAGGAATTTAAAAAAAAAAAAAGGTCTGGAAAGAAATGGAACAGAAAAGCGCTAAAAAATTCTTTTCCATTTTTTTTTCCTTTTTTTCTGATTCATCTTACTGTAAGTTAATTTAAAACTAAGATGGCAATTTTCAAGGTACAAAAAACCCACAGGATAAACAAAAAAAACCCCAACTTTCACATAAAGGAAAGGAAAGAAGCTGGAACAGAGTATCTCAGTATTAATGCTTTTAAAGAACTGAACAGGAAATTCACAAAAAGCAATCCTTAGTCACAAACATTTGGTTGTTCTCATTTAAATGTACTGACACATCACAACTTTGACCAAATTCTAACTGCACTTATTTCAGGGCATCAGGTAAGTTTACAAAAGAAGCTTCTTTTTGCTCATGAACACCCAGGAACTTACGTTTTTAGGAAAGTCTCCTCATTTCAACTTAAAGAGCCACCACTCGGCGCCGGGGAACACTTCTCCAGCACAGCGCAGCCTCTCGCGTTGCAAACATGAGCTGGTGGGCTTTTCCCCTTCTTGCTGGCCAAAGCAATCCCTGCCGGGAGAAGAGGATGATGAAACACGTAAGCAACTTCAAGCAGGGTCTAGATAGCTACTTTCTATGCAACTCTCTCTGGTTTTCATACCGCAGTAAGGCAGCTAAAGGCACTCCGGAAAGACAAAACAGGAGCCCAATGCGACTGGAAGCATTTGCAAACCCTGCCAGGAGCATAATGCCCGTTGTAAAACATGGCTATCCTGACAAGGCCAAGAAGAAACGCTCCTGAGCACATGCTATTAAAGACTGTGTCAGCTTAGGCTGCCAGGCTGCTAATTCTTGTTGTTGATAAGTTTTTAAACAATCCATTGGCTAGCCTTTCAAGGAGAAACAGCCTGGCACTGACTCGAGGTCATTTATGAAGTCTTTTCTTGTCTTAACCATCTATAATAAAAGAAGAGCTGAGCTGCAAGTAAATGAATGACCAGCCAGACGAATTTCCCTCATGCCAACTCCTGGATGTCACACAATCCCTACGGATGTATCTGCCATGCTAGTTATCATCTACATGACCAAACGCTAGCTTGCAGCTGGCACTCATACCAGTGCTAACAACTGAGGTGGAGAAATCTCCCCGAGGCTTATGGAAAGCGATGCCTTAGGGACACCTACGTCTCAAATCTATGACTCAGTAAGAAAAGATAGATGTGTTATCTGCTTTACTGTCAACAGCACAACATTACTTGAGCCACCTCCCTCCACTTTTTCCCCCCAAAACACATTAACACAGTTACCAAATATGTAATATATGCAGCAATCCTTACATAAACTAGACATTACAGCACAGCTTAAATTCCCCAGCACTGCCAATGTAGACAGATCCTTTCGTGACTGAGCACAACGCGGTTACGCAGGGAACTGAAGGCAGGCACCTTCACGGCACAAATCCACAACATCCATACTCCTTTGTGCCGATGGCTTGCGACATGGTTGCCTTAGCAACATAAATCACCTTATTGGTCATTAAAGACTGTTTTTACACATAATGTTAACTGTTCCACAATTAAGTGTTTTTCTAAATATAATGCTGTCTCCAAACAATACTAAAAACACTACTTGAGTTAAGCAGTTTGATATGACCAGAGCATTTAAAAAGAAAATTAAGAGAATTTAACAGCAACCTTTAATTACTCATTTTGAAAAAAAAAAAAAAATAATAAAAAAAATAAAACCCAACCAGCACTCATCAGCCACACTGAACTTTCCCATCCATTTCAACTCGAAGGAAAAAGTTGTACAGCAGGAACAGTTTTATTAATCTTTCTCTGTATTTCTGGTCACACGGGGACACAAGCAATGCTGTTACAGGTTACCCATGGGGAAGGGAGGTGTTCTGTCCTGACTGCAGTTAAAAGGTACGTCTGTACAGAAAAACCTCAAATAACACTGCAAGTTTATGTTTTCCTTGGCAGGGAGCAAATCACAAAAAGGGAGATGGAGGAGAGATGTTTATGGCCCAACCCGCCCAGGCAGACTGAAATAGGGCCAAACAGCACATGTGCTTACGCCTCCTCTGCTCTGTGCCACAGCTTCCCTGCCTCTGCCCCGTTTAATCATGTACAAAACCCGTTAGTAATCTTCCACTCCTGTGCTCCTGCCTTCAACACAAAGCCATGCATTCTCTGAACGCTGCTCTGTATCAAACCTACTGCAGTCAGTAAGCGATTGCTGAACACTTTTGAGTCCAAAGGAAGCTACCTTCCTTCACAGTATACTGCAGCCTGGTTTGGGAAGGGGGGAAAAAAAAAAAAAAAAAACAAAAGGGAAAGTCAATAAATCTTTAGCTTTGGGTTTTTTTGCTTTGTGTTTTGCAGCTTCTTTATAAATATATATAAAGACACACTACTTCTCAAGAGCGAATGTTTTCAACTAAAGAATAGCTTGACCTCAATATTTCACCAGTTGAATTCAGTCTCCAGTTTCCCCTCCTCAGACAAGTAGTTTCTCTTGGTTCTTGGATATATATCAATTTTAAAGAAGTACCAGCTGAACCATTAGGACTAAAAGCGCACATCTGAAAAACAATGTCCTGAAACTACAAAGGTCACACTGTCTGCCAGGAAAGAGCATCAGAAACGCACTCCAACTTGGCTGGTCCTTAGGCACTGTCAGCCTAAAGCCAAACCAGTTGAGCGCCAGATACCTCAAGCAAAAGCGAAGCTGTCTCTGGCTTGCGCTCTTCAGGATGCAAATGACCCAATGTGAAGACGTTGTAGTACTGGGGGAGGGAGAAGGCATAAATTCATATGAACAAAGTGACATGCCTTTCAGACATGATTCAGGCCCCATTTAGATCAGAGGGAAGTAATTCAGCCCGTTTACTCCATCAGCATCATTGGGCCAAAAATCAAGTTCTGCAGGCATTAAAGTACTGCTTATAACACAAAAGCAAAGCTGTAGAATCAGACACAGCTAAGCAAAAGGGACAAAATATTTTTCTGGCAGGTAAAAATGTTTTTCCAGAACATCAAAATCCCTGTCACAGCTTAATAGCAGCATCCCAAGCCATTCAGATCCAAAGGTCTTTGAGGATGTTGGAAATAACATCTTTTACAGAATTAAGCATGCACAATGCCATATTTAAGTCCTGAGCACAAGTGAACCCCAAGTTAGCACTTCTCCTCACAGTCAATCCTGTCTTACTCAACCCAATTCCAATGGGTTACTTAGAAGTCGCATACCATACATCATTAACAAGGGTGGCAAACGCCCTCCTTTAGAGAAGAAAAGCTTATTTCCAACACAGGTCTTCGAGTCCAACACAGGACAGAGCCTGAATAAAAGGTTCACCAATGACTCTATATATAAAATCTCAAATTGCTGCCATGAAGATTTCCAATACCCTAGTGTATTTAGGGAGGCCACCCCTCATCCCGCTCTAATATCTTCCCTGTCTACCCTCCAGAGCTGCCTTCATTTGCTATGCAGGTCTGCAAGGAACAAGAACAGATGCTGCTTGGACCGTCGCTCCCTGTCTTTATGGGATGGCGATGGAATAGGCAGCTCCTAACTCTAACCACAGACTGGGGAAGGCTGGTAGCAGGAAACTCCTAACACTGCTCCTAGGACAGCTCGGCCTTCCCCAGCGCTACGTTCAGAGATACAATCACTTACCCACAGTTGGGCTACACCAACATTTAAAAAATCGGGGAGGGGAGATGGTGTTTGGTATTTTAAAGACAATGATAAAACCCAAACTAAGCCCCAAACCTGGGGGTCTTCAGGTTACACACATCTTGACTACGAACTAAATTCAGATAAGAATAGCATTTAATAGATAAATATTATGCAACCTTCTGTACTTAACGTACTGTTATTATAATTATGTATGCAGTGAAGTCCTTGCCAAAGCCTTTGCAGCAAGCAGAGAAAAACCAAAACTCTGCTGATGGTTTTTGAATCCACCTCCTGGTAAGATCGGAGAGATCAAATAGGAAACTGCACCCACAGCCTGGGAAACTGCATAGCCACCAGCAGTCCAAAGCCCAGGAACGACAGAGCACCCTTCCCCTTTCCCAGGCTGAGTAAGCCAGTCCAGTCATCCTTACTGCCACTCCCAAAGACAATCAGCAAAGTCTCATTTCAATTAGCTTTTCCAGAGCCATGAGCACATAGAAGAGCACTGTACGACGTCAGAAAGCAAAAGTGTGATAAAAAAATGCAAACTGAGGCGGAGCTGGAAAGGAAACTAGGAAAGACCAGAGAAAACGAGAGACAAGAAATCCCAGAGCATCTCCCTGCAAAATGCTGGGTACTACTTGGGGTAAAGCCAACGCACGTGTTCAGAACGAGGAGCCTTCTTATAGAGAGTTGGGTTTAAAATTATCTTTCTCACTTTTCATTATCAAAATGATTCATTTCTTCCTAGACAAGACTTCTATAGTACACTGTATAATGGCTTGCTATATCTACAACAACTCATTTGATACCAGCAAGATTACCACATCTTTTGCACATTCCTAACTTCTGCTTGCCAAACGTTTTGTGGCAATATTTCATCACTAGCCTTCCCCAGCCTAGGGGTCTCCTTTGCTCTTCTATTATTTCCCCTTTAGCCAGACCCTTAACTGCTTTGTAACTCTAATGACCTTCTCCTCTAGTTTAGTTTCCCACTTCATGCCATAATACATGTTTTAACAGAGACCAGATAAAAATCAATGTATTTATCCTAACTCACATTTTAAGCTGGAAAAAAAGAAAGGGGGGTCATTTACTCTGGCACAGTCTACCTATGGATAAACTTATGCTGCATTTTGTCCTATTTTCCATTCATGGTTTTAATTACTCTTTCCTTTGATATTTATTTTAAAACTTTACATATCAAAAGACTAGTTCTTCTGTAAACACACAACACTGTGCTTCAAACACACCAGGCCTGTTACCATTTAGGAAAATAAATAGCTTTTGCACATGTTCATATTCTATTAGAACCAAAACCAAGAAATACGCAAAGAATGAAAACACAGTACTTTAGTGCTCAGGGTAGAAGTTTAAAATCCTTTCTAACAAAACAAAAAACACATGCAAAAACCTATGAAGTTTGCAGTCACTACACACAGGGCTGATGTGTATGTGGAGAATAAACAATATGTTTAGTCACCCAAGAAAGTAAAAGCTTTTCCTACAGCTTCTGGTTCACTTACTCCAAGAAGTAGCAGTCTGCTGAGAAACAGAAATTCAAAGGTTGTTTTCCCTCCCAACAGGAAAAACAACCCCAAGAAAACCCACATTTTCCTCAACAAAACGTACCCCTTAATTTCTCTTCTTTATACAATACCTAATCCAGAGCAATGGCATTTCTACCCTTGTAACCAACACCAGCACCCACCAACGCTGGGAATTAGCCAAGCAACTAATTGCAGAGAAGCGCGATTGTGCCACAAGCCTTGGGAGGAGGTGTTAAGCCGCTCCATGCCAGGGAAGGGACACGTGAGACCTTGCAGCTCGGTCGGTGGCATGCAGCGCTCTTCCTCAGCAACGCCACACAGCTGTCCCAAGTCACACAAGCGTCCGTTTGTACAAAGGGGCCACTGACATGAAATTAAGCCGCCAAGTTTAAGCCAATTTTGATATCGGAGAGCATGAGAGTGAATTCAGTGGGGTAACGCTCTATTGGTTATGTATCCCAAGTTTATTTGGAGCAGCAATTAATGCTCTGTACATATTTCCATATACAAGCCAGCCTTAATAGCAGTCACTCAAAAAGTCACAGAAAAAATCCCAAGTATTATTCTCACTACGCCTGCTGGGATGCCCAGGCAGCATGCAACATTCTTTACGTACTGCTCAGAAGTGCGGCACACGTGTCATTAAAACACCCGAGTTCTTTAATAACAACAACACTATGATCCCAAATCTGATGGCTGGCTAACGAAACAGAAGAGCAATTAGTGATCTACACAAAACCAGGATGCAGGCTAAAAACAAGATTTGTTTTCTCTAGAGAAAAAGACAGAAGGACCTAAACGATAACGATTACAGTGAATATTCAGGCAAACAGATCCCTTCTGATAAAAGCAACCTGGAAGAGTCTGGCATACTATCATCACTCCTAGATCCTATTTTTATCTTAAAAAAAAAAAAAAAAATTTACTAGTGGCTTTTGTATCACCACAGTCCTAACTCAAAAAATGAAAATGGTAATTATTCCTCATCAAAAAAAACCTCTCTTGTTTTTAATTGGGGGGGGGGGGGGGCATCAACAACTGGAAACACACCACTTCTCACTTCTTTTTTTAAGGCATTTTGGGATGACAATCCTTTTGATTCAGAAGAGGCATCAGAGACCCATGGAAGCAAACAAGGTGCACACTCCCATGCCCCAAAGGCCAGACATCCCAGCTGAAACATACCTAGCACAAGATTCACTGAAATACCTTTTTCCGCCCTCGCAACGTGGGCCAGCAGTCAGTCATCATCATCTCACAGGAGTAAAATTCAAAACACGCTGCTTGCCTGAATGGTGGCAACAACAGGCCAGCATTATTGTAGGTCGCACCTCTGAGCAACCGAATCGTGATCATTACAATATACTGTGGAAGCGACAAAGCTTTCTTCAGGGACAGCCTGAGGACAGTGTAAACCCCACCACAGCGGCAGGACCTAAACACAGCATCTGCCTACACCGTTTCATTTAGGATGCAGGACAAAGAAGTCAAGACAACTGCTGATCTCCCTTCTCTCCCTCCACAGTGACCCGCGACTCATTTCTGAAGACAAAACTTCATTTCTAATATACATGAAATGTTTATGCTTGCCTGACTCGATGTGGAAAGGACAGCATAAAAAGAGTAACTGGGCCAGGGAAGCAATTATCAAAAGTTAGATTAATTTGCAGAAATCCATGTGACAACAGGAAAACCAGTAGATCTAAAAATTCCTGTTGGCCTGCCATTTCTTAACTTTGTATTTAAAACATCTAATTAAAAGCTGCCAACCCCATGCTAACATTATAAATACTTTGCTCTTTATCTTTGGTTTTGAGAAAAAGGTTGTTTTAAACACAGAAATTGTTACGCCATGAAATAGCAATAAGCATACGAAGGAAATGAGCATGTAAAAGTCTCCTAAGACTACTCCTGTTCAGAAGCAAAAAAGCAAGTTTCCTGATCTCCGTTCTTACAACGAGCTGCCTTTCCACAATAACAGTTCAATTTCTGAAGCCATCTCCGGTGCCTCTTAAGATAACAGCTCTAGCGTTAAGACTTCCCAATACAGTTATAGAGTTGCCTTTTTTTTTTTTTTAATACCTGTTCCCCATCAGAGGGGATCAAACCCACACTGTTATTTCACTGCAGTGCTTTTCCTCTGGCAATCTTCAGTGCCCACTTAGTGAAACCAATCTGCTCCAGCTGCATCACTCACCTTGCAAAACGGAGAGGTTCTCCGCAACTGAAGTTCCTTTAAAGGAACCATTTTGCTTTAAGTCTAAGCATTTTATTAAGCCTAAAATATTGTGGTGCTTTCTAGTTATGGCTAACAACTATGAAAGTATCCATTTCAAAAGCACTAATAAGTTTACTACAGTTTTCCCTTTGGTGTGCAAATACTTTCTACCTCTGACTGTATTAGCCTGAGAAGAGCAAAGCGCTCATGTGTGCACTGCTCTGCTTGGAAGAAAAGGTTCTTTCCCCCACAGCTTTTGAGAGAGGCAGAAACACAGCTCATCCATGAGCCTGCCACATCCAACTGGCAACCCTTTGGAAAACGCTAGTTTTTAATCATTCATTTTTACCAACCAGCTGTGGCCATGTGACAAGCTTTGGACGGGATCTCTCAAGGGCTTTTAAAACTTCTGTTGTGCTGTGAAAGCATTTGAGTTAGCGTATGCTTCTGAACTAGAAATAATAGAAGTTACGGACACTATGACATTAGGAATGGCCAAGAAAATGCAGAGGACCATAGGTTGTGTGTGAAACTCCTAGACCCAGACTTCAGTTTCTGTGAAACAAAATGTATTTATTCTCAAATTCAAGTACTTTCAGAATCTTTCAGGACAAACACAGCCCTGTCCTTAAAACAGACAACGGGAGGAAAAAAACCCACCCACAAAACATTCTGAAGCAGGCTTATATTGTACTTGGTACAGAGTATGCCTCCCCGCTGCTCCACAGAGGAGTTTTATTTCAAGGTTAGTGCCTAATTCTGTGTAAGTGATTTAGGCTTATTTTACTGCTGCATTTTGCAGCCCATTTCATCATCTAACTCCTCTGTGTAATTAAAATTCCTCTTCTTCTATTTATGTGCTGGCTCCTGCCTCCACCTGAGCCCTCTGGCAAGTGCTTTTCCTGAGCCAGCCTTTAGGAGCATCAGTATCTTCATTTTGAAACCACAGGGTACATGCGTCACTCTCCTTAGAGCACCTCCTCCGTCAGTTTTTAAAATCTACGCAAATTCAGCTTAATCCTCTACCATGATGGACCTAGAACTTCCACACCTCCTTTCAGCTCACCTTCTGCAAGCAGGCTTCATATCCCGCCATATCAGCACATCGCATTTACCCACGCCAAAAACATTTTCTCGCAAGCTCAGTTCAAAGAGCAACCTCAAAATGGGGAAAAGCCCAGTTCCCCACTCGAATGCTGGCTGCTCGAGGAAATTCTCAAGCATTCGCATTCAGCAGCAGGGAACACTCAAGACATGCTAATACCATGTGCCACGCAAGAACACCCTACAACAGCCCGATACCTCTGTGCTGCAGGTACCAAAGGGCCAGCATCCACCTTCAGGTCAAGAGAACTAATGATACCAGTACAAACATCAGCACGCCGTGAGTTTTCCATCCCTGTACAGCAGCAAAAGCAATACAGGCAGCAGGAGCTCAAGTTCAACACTAGCTAGGTTTGAAGTTGGATCAGTCCCTCGGCGTCTCCTGAATCAGCTCCGCACCATCCGCTCCTGGTTTTACTGCCAGCGTGTTGTGTGGGTTAGCAGTCTTATTTTAAACCTTGGCACACGCATTACTTAAATAATCCACAGATCTAAAACATCCTCAGGACTTACAGAGATGAACCTTAACAGCTTTCTGGGAGTAATAGGATTTATCAGGCCAAAAATTAAGGAGTTACAAACTCAAATTTCTGATTTATAGCAGAAGCTCGTATTTCTTAAGTCCTAGTGCAAGCTGGAATTCTGTCAACCAGATCGAGTGTTATTTTTTCCAGCTCTATATTTACACTCCAAGGATTATGCAGAAGCACAGAGCAGAAGCAGTGAAGCAGGCCAAATGCCTCAACATAAACCTTTTGGGGAAGGTTCAGAGAAGTTCGGGTTATCTGTCTTCAAACGGGTTTTCAAAGTGGTATAGACCTAGACATCCAGGACAATTTAAGGAAGAAGGATCCAAGCTTTAAATTTAGGAAAATAATCATTTTACCTTGCACATGCACAAAAACTTGGACAAGCGTTGCGAGAAAGGCAGGCTTCTCTTCTGCCGTGGCAGGACGCGCAGCCAAAGAATTTCAGCCTCGCCCATATAAAATTAGCTATTTATTTTGTATAAATCCCACAAAATGTTTTCCGCTCAGCTAGCACTCCTACCTGCTGGTTTAGCAGCAGCGGACCGAAGCACTGTGCTGCAGGATGGCAAGCAGCCAGCCACCAACTCCTGTGTCTCTTCAGAGACTGGGAGGGTAGGTCTGCTCGTTAAAGCCCTGGGGTTACTGCAAGGCAAGGATAGAGGCATAGAGCAGCGCTCAGCTGCCGTGTCTCTGGGGCTCCCAGTGTCACCAGAGCCACCGCTACCAGGGAAACGCTTTCATACAATTCTTACCAGCAACGTCTGTCGCAAATTTAGGGCTGCACCTCGCCATGTCCTGCCTGTCAGCCATTCCCATCACTGCCACATAAGCGCACGCATCAGAAAGGAGAGAGAAGAAAGAGCATCACCTCCTGACTTGCTGGCTGGACTCCCCAGTCCAGCTTCCCCAAGCCCCAAGGGATCCCCCTTTTTCTGCCCAAAAATGAATAAGTAAAACCATGTCACACCATTGCACCTATTGCTACACACTGGCTGGCCAAAACCAGAGCATGGAGACTGTATTTCAGAACCAGCGTGCGGTAGTGCGTGTTGATTTGTAACCCAAAGCAGGCTGGGAAACAACCGAAACATGACTCCCACCCAAGGTACAAACCTTTAACGATGCTCTGAGGGTCCCATCACTCCAGGACTTCCTTCGATCAAGCCTCACTGACATCCCTGGGAGCCTCCCAATTGTCCCTCTTGATCCCCCTTCCCTGGGAATACCTGAATTTTCTGTGGTCTTCCATTAGTTACACTTCGGTGCAAGGGCATCACAGTATCAACACGCTGTTAGGCTGCAAAGGCACATTTCCCAGGGACCACTTAAGCCACTTCCCTGACAAACACCACCATCTTTATCACATTAGCACATATCTATATTGTTTTTCAAAAAAAGACTTACTGGTCCCTAAGCGCCCATATGCCTCTACCATGAACTTCCTATATTTTAATGTATATAAGACCATTATGTTTACTCAAGTTTAAATCCATACTTGCCTCAAAGGGAAACATACAGGATATTTTACTGAAAAAGTTTAGACATGCCAAGAATTGGCAAAAAATGCAGTCAGATGAATGCTGATGTAACAGCATGCAAAGATTATAAAAAGAAGGTTAACACACATTTATATAGTCAAGCATGGCTTGCTAGCAGCTCTTGCACGCGCTTAAACAACAGCACATGTTTAAAGTCAACACTGCTTTGTCACCAAGTTATTTCAATATCCTTGGGTAGTCATCTTAGCAGCCTACAAACTTACCTAACAGTAAGTCTGATCTGAAACACTTCTGGGAAGCAAACACCAAATAATGAAAAGCTTCTCTTTTCAAATACACAGGTATCACCAACCATTTTTCTTATATTTGATAACTTTTTAAGCTAACAAACCTCAAACTCCTCAAAAAAACCCCAAAACTTATTTGCCTGAATACATGCAGCTTTTCATATACAGATGTGTTAGTTAAATCACTCCCTTTACTGATGGTTGTCACGTTGTTTCACTGTTTTTCTGAAGTGTGGGGGAGAAAAATGGGGGGGGGGGGGAGGGGGGGCAAGTAGGCTCCCACAGGACTTTAAAAATATGAGTTATTTCCCAAGCAGGCAATTCTCACTATCTTTCAGAGTCAACTGAAATTATCTTTATAACCCTTCCCTTTCTTTTTATCCATCAGTATAGATTCCATTTCTGTTTTATTTTTAAAATGACTTTTACATCTACACTTTTGGGAAAAAATAATATCAGAGTAAAAATTAATTTCTTAAAGGGCAAAGATTTTCTTTTTTTTTTTAAAAAAAATTTCAATTTCTTCTAAAAATCTCACACCATAATAAGAATTTAACAGTAAGTAACGGAGAGTACGGTGCCGTTTTGTTAGCCGGGATTAACAGGTATTGACACTTTACACAAGCACACACCGACCACGCATTGCTATCTTGCGAAACTATTTATCATCGAGACGTGGTTTTAATCTACCAACGTTTTCAATAGGCTTCAAAGCCCGCAGTCACCCGCCGCAGCGATGGGAAGGAGCAGACTGGCGACGCTCGCGCCACCTCGCACCTCCCCTGCCCTCTGGGGCCGGCGGGCTTGTGCGAGGGCAGCGGGGCAGCGCGGCTTCCCACCCCGCATCCTCCACGCCGGGGCGAACCCTCCTCTCCCGCACACCCGCACTCTCCAGCAGCAACGCTGAAGCACTATGGGACTGCTATGGATGGCAACCACCAGTGTACGCAGGTCTGAGGTATGGCAGAGGAGAGGGCAGAGCTGCAGCAAGAAGAGGGAGGAGATGAAGGCAGGATGAGGGCTACTGCTATGGTACGGTCCCCCTGCGAGCACTTGGGTTTCCTTTTCTAAGCCACATCAGCTCCACACTGCCTCCCCAGAGATCAGGTACCCACTCCACCACCGCAGCGCTGGATTCCCTCTATCCTAGCGGCAGGGCTTCTCCCCAGATGTTTTAGGACATTAAAACAGACCTCAAACTCTCCTGGTATGGCACCACAGACTGTCTGTTGTCTATTTCCTACAGTTTCCTGTGTCAGAGGAAAACGGCTTTATACACCCAGGAAAAATGGCCAGTTAAGCTTTCAAGAGGGAAGAAAAAACAGCAAGAAACTTTTGCATAAATTACTTTCATTCCTTTGAAATGCTTTCCATCATTCTGTTAAAGGGAGTTACCAAAATTTACCTCTGCCCTAATACTTTTACCCTCGTGCCTCTTTCTGCTGGCCAGCATCACCACAGTGATGTAGACAGCACGCAGCCAGCGCCAGCCATTTCACGGGCAAACAGAAGTCTCCCATGACAAAACTGCTGGGACACCCCCCGCGTGCCGCTCCCATGCTCCCCAAAGAGCGCCGTTCTACACCCAGATGGGTACCAGGGAAACGATCACATGGAAATTCTGCCTCTCCTGCTCACACACGAGGCACGCAGGATGCTAACGAGACAAGGTCATCACGCAGTGCTGGAGGTTTCATTAATACCCCGTGTATCACTAACACCCAGGCTCCCTACTGTATCTACTTCCAGATGAAACTTTCCCTAAGTTCGTAGATTGTGCCCTACATGTACATATCTTAAACAACCTAATTAAACTATCTTTCCATTATGCTGCATTTAAGTCTCAATTTAGTCTGGCAAGCGCTGAATTCTCCACGTGAGAGCAACCCTCCTCCTTATTTCCCTTCCTTGCAATTGCCTTTCATCTTTCACCCTGGTTCTCTGCACTGCCTCCTCCATAGCTACAGAATTCAATACCTTGCTAAGAAACATCCCTTCCTAACAATAATCCTCTTTGCAAATAGAATTAACAAGGCAAATGTAAACACGAGAGCAATGAATTAGTTGTCATATTTACCCAAACTACTGCTTCCAGTTCCTGATAATGAAATTCTATATTAAATACATAGAGGATGGCTTAATGTCAAGCTCCTCATTCGCTGAATTAGGCAGCTGGCCAGTAACACCCTGCAGCATCTCCCTCCAACCCATCTCAGAAATTACACTTACGACGTTTCTGATAAAGGCTTAACTAATTTGTGCCAATATTAGTCACACCAAATTACTGTCATTTAATAACTGTTTGGAGGGCTTTCTACCCCAAGAACGCTGCAAAGGAATGACATGTTTCTACAACAGACAGCAACAAAATATGTAAAGTTTATGGTAGTTTCTTCTGTTCAAACAAGTTAATTCATGAAGGTAGGGAACATTTAGTGCCTGCCAGCTTCCTTCCCTTTGGAATCTGTCCTTTACACACAATAATTGTACCAGGAAAACTCCCTCCATAACCAGCTGATAGACATAAGAAAAAAAATCAGTTGTGACTAACAGAATCCTGCACAAAACAAGTTTTAGCACCGATATCAAACCCAAGGGGTATTTTTAAACACATACTCTACACTTAAAATCTGCAAAAGTAGTTTAGAAATGTTCCTTTTGATGCCTTTGAAAATTAAACCGCACTTAACCACCAACCTTCGACAAAAGAATAAACCCACCGCAAAACTGCTTAAAAGCGTATCACAGCAAAGCATGCCTAGTGCTTCCAGGAGGGTTTTCCCAAGGGCAGGCAGAGCTGATGCTTGTCTGACGGGATATATTACCTGGGGTGCAATATAACCCGGCAAGGAAGACAAAGGAAAGAAAGATTTCTGTTAGACTTCTACACAAAAAAAAAAAGGACAGCCAAACAATAAGAACCAGATGACTAAATCAGTGGGTTACAACTCTATTTTGGCATAACTACAGGAGGACACCACTCACATTTTAGCAGAGGTTTTTAAATCGTGAAGTCCAAAAGATTAAACTGTCAAATACAAGTCTGCCAAGAGCTTGCTTAAAGTATTTTACAGCAGCAGCACTATTCATAACGTAAAACAAACCAGAATTACAGACACTGGCTATCCTGTACTGAGATCAGACGCAAAAATTTTACGTATTTTATTTTGTAGCAAACCTTACTCTGTCACATATTATTACCCTTAATGCACTACTACTGAAGTTAGTCTACATTCATGAATATCCTAGAGTAACCTGCACCTGAATCCATTCATCCGAGATCAGTGTTCAGTATCAAATGCAGCGCAGACTACTGATAAAGGCAGAAATCTGCATCTAGTTAATCACCCTAATTGTTATGCAGACCACTTTAAAAGGCACTAATCAGTGTTATACACAGATGTAAAGTTTGTTCAGCAGTAAAAATCACCATCTAAACACTTACCCAAACAAATTTCACATTTTCAGGGGAGACTGAAGCTCAGTGCGTTTTAGTTAAAAAAAGAAAACGGAATTTGATGGTAGGAGAGAGAACTTAGAGGTTCACCTTAGATCTTAAGCTAAATCGAGTTTGATCTTTTATAGCATAAAAAACCACCACACAAGGTCTACTCATCATCCAGCAAGCGATGGAGGCCAAGTGCCTGCTGTCTTTGTCAGGGCAGGCTCCTACACTCATTTCCACTCACCTCGCTGCGGGCTCTGCCCTTATACCCTTGGCAACCGGCGTACACAGCCAGGACCTCTCTGAGGAGGCACAGCTAAACCAGCGTCCATTAGCAATCCCAGGGCACTCTCCGCAATTCTTCCGTCAAATTCTTCTGCCAGAGCTCTGCAACATCCCGCTAGAAACACCCTTTGTGGAAGGTGAATGGAAAGTGGCAAAAGAGATGACGATCTCAGTAGGGATCCAGGGAAGTACAGAGCTGCAAAGCTAACACCTCTTCTGGGTCAATAATTAACTCAACTGATGTTAGTGATAAAAGGAGAGAATTTGGTCACCTGGATAAATAATCTGCTGGAGAACAGTCAGTACAGTTTGTACTGAGAGAAACCCTGATTAACAAACCTTTCCAAGTTCTTCAAAGGTGCCAAACATGGACAACGTACCCTTATTCCTTCTGACCTATCTGAATTTCCAAAAGGACTTCAACCAAGTCCCTTACCAAAAACTAAGGGCTTTCTTAAGGCAACTAGGCAGACAGAGGTAGGAGGAAAGGTCCTATGTGGGGAGATAGGTGGTTGAAAAATAGGAACAGGGTAAGGATAAGAGTAAATCAACTCTTCTTGGAGCGAACAGAGGTCACCAATGAAGTTCAGCAGAGATCCGTGCTCAGACTTTGGTCATTTGACACATTCATGTGAGACAAGGAAAGGAGAATGAGAAGCAAGTTGAAGAAGTTTGCTGATGATAAAAAAAAAACGTATTGTGGTAGCAAGGCCAGGATGTGAGGAATTCCAGACAATCCTGGGAGACTGAGTCAATAACGCTGCAGAGGAAAGTTAATGCAAATAAACACAAGAAACATAAGAAGATGCACATAGGAAAGACACAACCATGGCTAAACGTAACTGAGGAATTCTGAACTGACTGTACTCCTGAGCAACATCTTGACGTTATGATTTCACAGATTCGTGAAATTAACTAACCAGCAGTCTAAACAGTAAATCAAACATTACAAATCATTAAGAAAACAAAACATGGTTATACCGCTGCATAGCCCCAAAGCTCACCTACGTGTTGAAAACTGTATACAGCCCAGATCCTCCCATCCTAAAAGGACATGTAGAACCAGGATAGACTCCTGGAAAGGGATGCTCATGGTTAGGAATGGCTTCCATACAAAGAATATCTGAGCAGGCAACTCTTCAGGCAGGTCAAAAGCCAACTCGATGTGGAAGACAGAGGCCTACAAAACCACGAGTGGCGTAACGCAGGATCAGTAACCATCTCTGCCACACAAAAGCTAAGAGCCACCAAAGGAAGGAAGCCTGCTGAGAACAAGGAGAAGGAGGGAATTCTCTACACAGTCAGCAGCAGACCCACAGAGAACCAGCACTCCTGGCTAAAGGCCATGGAGGCTTCAACGAGGTCCCAGGGAGCCGCAGACAGACCAGACAAGCATTTGGAAGGGAAAGCCACCAAACGTTTTGAAACAGGGAAAGATTGCACCCAGCTCTGGCAATCCCAAGCTGAGAACAGCCAGAGGCTCAGAGAGCACCTATAGAGAACGTTTTGAATAAGGTCATCCTGCTCTTGTTCTTCCTTGGGCATCTGCTAACAAGGAGAGGGGGAAAAAGAAAAAAAAGAAAAAAAAAAAGAAAGGTTGCAGAAGACAACACATCAAAAAGAGAGCAGGCTGAAAGTGAAGGGTTAAAAAAAACTAGAAAACAAAATCAGGACACCACACAGAGCATCCCAACAGCACCCTCTGCTCCTTAAAGCTCTGGGCCAGCAGCAATTAGTCCTCTGCCCAGACCCATGATGAGACAAGGAAAGAGAAACAGGTACAGAGGTGCTGGGACCCTGCCCATCAAGTCTGGAGCCCATCAGCCCATGGAGCTGTGGCCAGCTCAGACAGGGACGGGAGGAGGCTGGCAAGAAGATGCCATTCTTTCACAGGGTGGCAGATAGGAAAGCTATACATCAAAAAAAAAAAATACCCATAAGCTCAGGAAGAGGCTTTGGAGGAGCCAGAAGAGGAACTGCAGCCTCACACATTAGATGAAGGTCTCCTTTTCCCTGCAAAAGGGACGTGAGTCACAGAGTCAATGAAGCACATCATAAATGCACCCATTTTCACCTCTCCTTGATTAATTTTCGCACATTCAATTTCAGCAGGCAACAGACTAGCCTAAAGCATAAGTCAGCCTGCAAGAGCTCCTCATCCCTCCTGATGGCAAGAGACCACTTTCTGCCACAGGGAAAGGAAACAATGCAGAAGCACTCAGAGGCATCTTCAAGGTGCTGCTTGGAGGTGAAACCAGCCACCACGTGGCTTGCTCGAGTCCTGTATGGCATACTGGGCTAGAGAGATGAACCCTTGGTTTGGCCCATCACGGCTGCTCTTTTATTTCTATACTTACTACATCTCCTAGAAGCGCTCAGGTACTGCTGACAATCATAGGACCCATTACATAGCATTCGCAGCTGGCTGTATTCTGTGTTGCACACACAATATTTTTTATAACCAACTACAGACTTCTGGACAAGTTTAACTACTGCAACCACCTCACTAGACAGCTCTCAGCTGTTCTGCATAACAGCAAACGAGACAAACCACATGCACAACTAGCTCAACTAGACTTGTCTTCAAATTTGCTCTAAACGTCATCTATTCCAGTCCTCCAGTGACTCCAGCAACAGTGTAGCTTGGAGCACTGGTCTCAGTTCACACTATCTGGGTCTGCTGTACAGCCCCCCCAAAAACTTCTTTTTTTGAGAAGATTTATACTTAAATAGATTTTACTTAAATAGGAGAAAAAAAAAAAAAAAAGGGTTCATTTTTTAACCTGAAGGATAACCTCAAACAGCTCACACACACACACTAATAAATAGCCTCCTTTTGCATAGTTTTGACTTAAAGAAAAAGGAATTTCCACACAATTAGATGCAGCTGTAAGCCCACACTATTTTGGCGGGGAAAAAAACCTAACTTGCAACACATTTCAGGAAGCGGCACTAAGCACATCGCAAGCCTTTCTAAGTAGCGATGCAAGTCGTAAAGCGAGCATTTTATTTTTATGCCAGTTTTGAATGTCAGATTTTAAAAATAAGAAACACGAGCACAGAGAATCTATGTTCAGTTAACTGAGACGTACGGAAAAGCTTTTCCTGAGTCACCAAGCCTCATGTCCTACTGCCACAGCCAAGCACACGATACAGACTTCCTCAGTATAACCTCAAGAGCCAGTTAGGGGGCTCGCTCCCACTTCTCCCATTTGAAAGTTCTTCTAGAACCTCATGCCATTTAGGGACGAAACTAAATTCCAGCTTGAGTTTATTCATGCCAGTTTATATCCGTTTGTTCTTGTGCCAACATTGTTCTTTAGGTTAAACAGCTCCTCTCCCTTTCTAGTGTTTATATCCCTGCTGTATTTGCAGATTGCAATCATATCCCCTCTCAGGCCTCATTCGCTAAGCTAAACAAGCCAGGCTTTCCTCATCTCCTCCAGAAAAATTGGCATTTCTGCTCCTCAGTCCCTCTTTGCACGCGTCCCACCCACAGCACGGGTGAGAAGACCTGTGCCTGTGTCGTGCTTTGGGCTGGACTGGGCACTGAAAGAAAACTGGTTCTGTTTTACCCCAAACCAGGACAGCCTGGCACTCCCCAGGAGCTCGCACCCATCCCACCACCCCTCCTGCCAGTGTCTTGACTCAACGTGCTCCACCGTCACCTTTACTTTCTCCACAGCAGCAGGACAGCAGCATCCTGGGTCGGTGAGGAGCTAACGTGCCCAGCACATCTCCCACTCGGATGTTCCCAGCACCGGAGCTCCTTGCTCGCAGCAGGGAACAAAGACAAGACCTCGTCTTCTACCAGCAAGGGATGTACAAATGGTATAGTTTGTTTTCAGCGCGGGTGATTTGTTCAAGTGTGACCGCACATCCCCTAGATCTGCCATCTGACAGATGACAGAGATGCAATCAGTTGATTACCTACCAACTATCTGGATTCATTTTAGTTTTTCACAGCCTCTGCTAAAAAAAAAAAAATCCTTACAGTAGGCAATCTCAAGTACTCAAATTCCTTCCTAACCAGCTCCTGAGGCACCACTCTCTGCAGCTCAAACCCTGCAGCAGCCCTCTCTAGGCTCCTCAGGCACTCCCCAAGGAAGTCACCATCCCTCTGGCACAGCAGAGCCCACCCAACACCCCACCAAAAATGACCATTTTTGTCACTGTTCCTAACTTAGCTGCAGAACTGAAAAATAAACGAAATTATCCAGGTTCCAAGTCTTGCATCCCCTCTCCGAGGAAATGATTCCCACACTGCTGTGATCTACTGCTGAGATGCCTCCTTCACGGGGAAGGACACATTCACTTGTGCTGCTCCAGAGCCAATAATCTTCCTCCTTGTCACAACCAAGTCACGTATTCTTCACAACACACGATAAAACTATTCTTCCTCTTAGAGAGTCCTCCTCCAAACCTCAATTTCCCTTAAGTGGCCAAAAAAACCCAGAATACAAACCAAAAAGTATTCCATCAAACACTCATCGCTGTAAAGGAAGAACAAAAATACCCGCACTCAGCATGGCTGTTCCAGGCAAGGAAGTTAATCAGCCAAGATTTTGTCCCAAGGTCACCGTAAAAGGATGTCTCTCCCTTTAAGTGCTAGGACATCTGCGCACTTATTTTAACCAAATGCAATTACGCAGGCAGAAAATAGTTTTAAAGACAAGACAGACCACTCACTCAAGCTTTCAGAAAGTACCAGAGCATGAGACGGCGGGGTGAGGACATGTCAGATCTAGAACAACACACTGGAGGAACACACTGGCGAGCCAGAGGACACGGCAAGCCTGCAGCAGCAACCCGTACCTCGGCTTCAGGGGTGACACAGCAGCCCTTCGGTGAAGCTCTGTAACTTGCTGCAGATACCGCTGTCCTGCACAACTTACTGCAGATTCCATTACCCTGTACAGCTACCAACAGCATCCACAACGCACGAAGCCTACCAGTCCGTCACCAACGCAAGGTTTTTGGAGTTTGTTTAGGGGAGGGGGGTTCTTGGTTTCAGTTATTTTGTGTTGAAAGCATGAACCTGCACTTATCCTCCCGAGCGAGCAGGAGCCCAGCCGAGAATCGTAAAACACTGCAAAGAAGCAGGCACAGCAACGAAGTACAAATACGAACCGCCACACTTTCCATCTTACCTGCCTGAATTCGTTCTCCCTCTCTAGCCGCAACCAGAAGTTGCTGCCACCGTGGGACCCAAAGCGATTTCCCGAGAACTCCAAATGGGATCAAACGGGGTTCTGTTCCGAGTACGGTGGGGTTTTTTTGCACACTCCCATTCCCAACCCTCAAGCACGATTCAATCCCAGAGCCTGAACTCGCACAGCCCACTCCAATAACCACCAAAAAAAAAAAAAAAAACGTACTTCTACAGGCACTTTTGTCCCTTTTCATGCTTTTTTACCTCACGCCCCCCTTTCTCCCCCCCCCACCAAATCCCCAGCAGAACCAGCCCGGCCGCCGTTCCCCTCCCGCCGCCCCGCGGGGTGTAAGCCCAGGCTGGCTCCGGCCAGCTCCCCGCAGCACCGCCGCACTCCTGCGCCACGGCGGGGCGGGGAAGAAGCCAAGGGGGGAGCGGGCCGGTGGCGGGGGATGCTCCTCAGCCACCCCCGGGCAAGGGCGGCGGGACTCTCCGCCCGGCAGCGGGCGGGCCGGAGCGGCGGTACGGCGGGCGAGCGCGCACCGGGAGCCTCCCCCCCCACCGCCGCCGCCACCACCGCCGCCGCAGGGTACGCTGCGCTGCCTTGCCCGCCCTCCCGCCCCGGAGCGCACCTGCCCGCCGCGCCTCGCTTCGCCTCGCCTCACCGCTCCGCTCCGCCGCCCGCCCCGGAGGCGCCCGTAGCCCGCTGCGGGATGCGGCCAGCCTTCCGGAAACGCTTCCCAGCCCGCTGCGCTTACCCAGGAAACGATTCCGGCCGCCGGCCGCCGCCGCCCCTCCTCTCCCTCCGCCCCGGCCGCCGCCCAGAGCCGCGGCCCGCAGGGGGCCGGGCGAGGCGGGGAGGGAAGGGGAGGGGGGGGATGAGATGTGCTCCGCTCCGCGGCGCCATGTTGTGTGCCCGCCGCCGGGCCGGGGCTGACTGACCACCACCCCCCCCCCCCCAACCCCGCAGGCCGCAGCCGGTGCTCCCTCAGCGCCTCAGGCACTGGCGGGCGTTTAGTCAGCAGCTTCAACGGCAGCTGCCCGAGGAGATGTCCTTCCGTGAAAGGGTTTCTGGGTGGGGGCTGGGGTACCCCTGGAAAAAAATAACCAAAACCCATTTTTTTTCTCCTTGGTGGGGAGAAGAAGAGCCAGGCTCGTGTGGGCCAATGTCATAATGCCCTGGTCAAGGTGAGGCGGTAGCAGTTACGCTCCTGACGTGCCACCTGCTGTGTCCCTGCAATAAGGAGAGCCGGAGCGCTAGATGGCCAAGCGGATTTGGAAGCCCACCTAGAAGGACGGGTGGTTTTTCACGCTGGGTACGGGCTCCAGTAGCGACACGGAGCCACCCACACACCTGATGAACATCCGCGAACCCCTCTAGTTGCGGACTAATGGAGGACGCTGGACTCCAGGGTAGCGCCCCGGGCAGCGGTGCTCTGGCGGGTCTCAGAAGTTAGGTTAGCCAGCATGGATGGGGAGAAACAGGGTGTTCTCAAGTGCGGAAAGCAAACGAGTAAAGAGGGCGGTCGTGGAAACCTCACGCTTGCAGTAGCACGGAGTAAGGTTGAGCGTGACCCTTAGGCACACCTTGAGTTGAATGAGTGGAGAATCACAGCAACATCCTGGAGAGCGGTGAGGCTTAAAAGAATGCACCCATGGGAAGATCCTTCTGTTTAAAGCCTTCCAAATACGTGGGGTTTTGTCTGTTCTGTCAAGATAGGCTTTTGAGATTACAGGGGAAGAAACTGCTCGTTGCTAAAGCAAAAAATTTAACATGGGATGGTGGCTCGCTGGAAAGCATGTAACTACTAGCAGACCTTTTACTCCTACACCTTCTGACAATCTTAGGAAGTCCCTGGAACAGCAGATGCAAAACAATCAGCAGTAAAAAAGTGTCGTATTGGAGTGACCAAAGACATACAAGGAGGTCGAAGAAGACTATTACAATAATGAAATGGCCAGTCTCATTTTCTCTTAAATGAAAACACATTTAGCAATCCAATTGAAGTGCCCATGTCTACTTTAAAATTTATCACACCATTTATAATGGCAAATCTATTTATCTGGAAGGGATGATTTTTCCTATGCATTCCAGAACCTTCTTCAGTATTTTGTTCCCTGGGTTTACAACTATGCTCCTGATAGCAGCAGAATGATCGTGAACTGAGCACAATTAAAGGGATCATTAAGATGAATAGGAATATAGAATCTTTAATTAGAAATATTTATGGTTTTAGAAGATCATATTGACATCCACCAGCCTAAAGAACGGGGAAAAAAAAATTGTAATTACAAGCACTACAGTGATGAACAAGGAGAAGTAACAATTAGGCAAAGATGTAATAATTCAGAGCAAAGCACCTGGAAATTATACTTTAATACTTAACAGCTTGCTCTTAAATGTGTTGTTCTTGTTTGTAGTGGTACCCACATTTTTCCATTTGTCTTAAAATTGGATGTGATTTAATCTTCTAATCTGTTTAAAAAGAGCAACACTTTTATAAGCTAAAACTCACATTTTAATTGATATTTTTAGATCCAGAATTATGATGAACCTCAAAAAAAAAAAAAAAGCCTCCAAATAGTTCTAATGATCTGTAATAGAAACGTGTCATCATGACCAGTTCCGGAAGGACCCAGGACCTCCTGAGACATCCAAAGGTGATTCATCAAATTCCAGCATTTGCAAATCAGGGTGCTTCCCTCTTCAACAAAGCACATCATCCAGTGGGAGGGAAAGCTTTTACACTTTGAGGGCATACTGGAGCAGAACTCTCCCTGGAATTTGCACTTTATCTATTGGAGAGATGCAAGACAACTATCCGGTTACCCAAGATTATTAGTGAATAGCCTATTAATATATTTCCCTGACAGAAATGGCCAGGCAAGATACTCAAAAATTCACGTTCCTTTGATGAGAAGTGTAAAAGCATTGCATTGTGGTTTTCGCTATGCGGTTAAAATTATGATTACCATTTAGTTACATAGTCCATATAATGCACTTTGGATTGCAGTGGAGTAAGCAGAGTCATAAAAATGAAGTGTTGGGGAAACTAAATAAGGAATTTCATATACATCCTTAAACAGACAGCTGCTCAATACACTCAGACTTCTCAGAAACATTTCCAGGTGGGTGTACTGGTTGCATAGGCTCAGCCAGTCTCATCAAATATAGATCCCTTCGTTTAGAGCGATCCGATGTGTTAACTTTCCAAGTACAATGAAGTAGTTCCTGCAGTTGTGGCCTCCAGGAATTGATACAGAGCATTTACTGCCTCTCTACATGAGACACAACCATGACATGAAACAGTGTTTATAAACATAACAGCAAAAAAAAAAAAAAAAAAAAGCCTTTCTATGTTATCAGCTCATACCAAAATCATTTCATCATCATCTTGCTGTTTCTATGTTTGCACTATGACTGCAAATTTATTTTGGTCAAAGTCCACCCGACTTTGCTGCAGGAGTGACGGCCTGTTGGCACATGACCCTCTGCACCTTCCTCCATCTGGCACGGGTCTGAGACCCTGCTTCAGGGCTCGCTGTGCCCCCGAATGCTCTCTCAGGAGCTTCTCTCAGGAGAAGTTCATAGTTTCTTATACAGACCAGCTTTTTACTTAAGGGGTAGTGTGTCTAGGCAGAATGTCAAAGAACGCAATGATCCCATCTCTTGACAAACGGTTTCTCGCTGCAGAGGGAAGGAGACAAGAGGTGACTATGAAATAAGCAAGGCTACCATCTAGTGGTGCAACTGCACCTTCGTAGTCCAGAGGAACCTACACCATCAAATAACCTTTTGCTGAATACATTGATCCTAAACCCAAGCTTAACATGGAAATTTAATTAGGAAACTTCAGTTATTAGCAGAATGATAATTTTCTTTGGAACTGTTTCTCTAACATAGTCACACAACTCGCTGTGACATTAAGTCTCTATCTTAAAATACTACAACAAATATTTTCCAGAAAGAACAAAAAACACCATGCACATTACACACGCAGCTAGGAGATTTAAGAATTAAACTTGAAGCAATTAATTTTTCGTTACAAGCTTGAATATGCTCTTGCTTACGGGGAGGACAATGTTCAGAGCCCTGGACACGGGGCTTCCCAGGACCTGTGTGAAAGCATGTATTGCTCTTGTTACTTTGAGTTCCTGTCTTATTAGTGCTCCCTGGGCAAGCATATAGTGAAAGACTATTTCTGCCATGGAGGAACTTCCCTGTGTTATTTACGGAGAAGCAAAGACTGCAAGACATCAGAGTCTCAGATAAGATTACTCCAGTAGTTTAATCAAGCCAGGAACTAAATCAAGTCCTCCTATTATACTCACGGAGCCCTCTCCTGTCCGCTGCATTAGCTATCTCGGGCACGTTACCACCACATTAACGAAGGCTGTATGGGAACAAGTGCAATCCGAAGCAGTTTGCAGGCCAGCAGTTAGCTGACTTCCTGACATGCCAAGCAAGGCGGAATGATAACTTGGAAGTTTCTTTCTAGCTCTTCGGGAATGCAAAGCCTTGCATCCAGGGGTGGTTGTAAAGTTATGTTATAAATGATCTCTTAGACATCTGACTAGATGCAATTCTCTGCTCTCTCCTTTCCCTGCCTGTTCTACAGGGGTCTACAGAGATTTCCTGAGGGTGGGATGAAGAAAAGGCCTGGCCCCCAGGCATATAAGCTCCCTGGTTACATGATGCGCTCGCCCAGCCACCCACTCATCCAGACAGGGGCAGCTCCCTTTTTTTTATCATTACAGGCAAGTTCCGTGGGAGGCGAGGAGCGTGACTCTGTTAGCCTGCAAACAATCGCAATATTTGAAATAGGAGAACATACCAAGCGTCCACTGCAGGAAAACAGTCCATTTTGGAGTTCCTTCTAGCTGGAGGGGCCGGGCGAGGGAAAGCTGCTCTTTGTAAGAAAATCTGCCATTAATGCAGAGTTTCTAAATCCTGCAGCAGCTGCTTGGGCACTCTGCTAGAACGCAGTAGGTGTTTTCAGAGCTGACTTTTCAGCAAACTCGATTTACTGTTTTATGAGGCTCTGGCAGACAAAAGTACTCAAAAGTTGCCACAGAGCAAGGCCTGTAATTATAGGTAGTCAACTAAAGAGAAGAACTCACAGTTGCAAAGCTAAGGTATAGCTAGATTTTCTTGCCTTGGGTGCTTAAAATGGGCAGCATAGCCGTGCTTTCTGATGGCTACTGAAACATACGATCTCCAGTATTTTTCTACATCTGAGAAATAGGAATATATGGAACAGAGATTTTAGAATACCACTTCCCTTAGAGGCTGCAATTTTTCCAGATTTTGAGAGGGCAGTTGTTCAAACAGCACAAAATAAAGCACAGCTTGGAATTTCAGGCCAACACCTCCCCACCGCCAACAGCTGCTGTGTTTCAGCAATGGTGTTCTCCCACCTTGGAGCTTTCCCTGGAAGTGCTGCGCTGCCGGTTCTGGTTCCTGCCGGGCAGCCGAGGATGGTGCAGCGGTACAGCTCCTGCTGAGGCAGTCAGGAAACCCCTGTCTCGGGCCAGAATGGCTAACCCACTCATATGCTATATATGCATATATACACATTCGCATCCACTCATACACATTAATTAAGAGGTGTGGAAAGCTAAGATAAAGTTGGAAATGCTAGCTTCACTAACAGCAGAAGGCCAGTGCTTTGTCTCTGAAACAAGAGAGACAAAAGCCCAGTATCTAACGTCCTAAACACAGCTAGAAAAAACCAGGCTACAAATGCAATCAATGGGAATTTTGCCCTACGTGTGTAAACATACACTGGAAAGAGCGGCGTGTTTTGTGTTTATATGTGCAGCTGCGGAATGTGATACGGTCCCATTGTTTTTTGGATCCATAGTGTAGTTCCCCTCACCGTCTAAATATTTTTCTCCAGCCAGACAGGGATTTGTTTCAGCATGCACATTCATAAGCTAAACACCTCCACTGCAGTTAGGCTCAAGGGCCAAATGTTGGTGTTCTTCATACCCACATGTGCTTTGGGTAAACACTTCAAAACAGTGCTTGTTAAACTGATCTGCAGAAAAACAGTTTCTCCATCAGTGACAAATACTGTCTAAACATTTCTCTGAAGGTGGGGTGTTGGAAATACTCTCCTCCTTAAATAGTGTGGAAAAATTCCTGGAGCGGAGAGGGAGAAAAGCCTCCCTTTCTCCCCACTGCGGATGCTCTGAGACCAACCTCTGAAGACCCACGGGAGGCACTATAGGCTCTGAGAGCGGCTTGGGGCAAAGGCAAGCCTGGAAGGGGTGAAGTTTCCCAACTGGGGTTCTTTCACTATGTTTTTAATATTAATTGCTTGCAGTTGAGCTAAGGCTGATAACCTTCCACCGGGGACATCCACAGCAGCGCCAGAGCGGCTGGGCCCCTGCGCTGCTCTTCTCCCCGGTTAAAGGCAGCGCGTACAGCACAACTGCTTTGCATTAGCCATATGCTGGGTGGTCACCACATGCAAAACGCTTTGTGACAGGATTAAAACTTCGCTAAGGGTTATGTGCTGCCAGATGTACTTCTGGAAAGTGGTTATTAATGTGGGGTTAAGTCTCTCATTCTCACACATTTTGAAATCAAAGCCTTGTCTTGTAAGTACAAGTGAATAGCTACTGTTAACTTATAATTAACACAGGAATTGGTAGAGGCAAGACTTTGGAGAGCTCAGCGGCTAAAAGGCATGTACTGAATTCCAGTAGCATCTCTAAGGCATCCGTTCAATGTTTCTACGCGCTGTTACAGAGTGGAGAAGCAAGAGCAGCTCAGATCTAAGTCTGTGAGGCTTTATATCTACTGTGGTCACCCTGAGATAGCGACAGAGCTGTGCTCCTCTGAGTCATTCCTGTGTCACCAGCCTGCCAGAGCTGCACGCCAACCATACATACATACATATATATACATATATAGTGGCTAGGAACTCTAAGGTATGCCATAGACCTTAGGAGTGATGAAGACAAGGTAGTTTGGGACTGGCTCAGATGCAGAAAATGTCTTTCCCATGCAGCCCCGCACAGTCAGCCCACTTCAGGACAGGACTAGATAGGCAGGAGGGTCTCGGGGCAACCCAGGGACCTCAGGCTCTTGGCTTCACTCACTGGATTGGCAGCAACTCTGTGCCAACATTACTCCCCAGGTGAAGTAGCTCTCACAGAAGAACCATGCTTGAACTTTTTACAGACTGTCTGCGGCTGAGGCTTTACTTCAGGGCACTTCTCTAAAAACAAAATCCCCACACTTCTCAAGAGTGTGCACATGTAGGTGAGGAAGTAAATCCTTTAGCACAAGTTGGTGTAAATATTGTGGTAGGCATGTCCCTGTTGATGTAAAGAAGTTCAGGGTAGCTTGTACTACCTAAGACATTTTTGTTATGGAACTAGAGTTTTCAGAGAACCTGCTGAGCTAAGCACATCTTATTTCAGAATTTATATAGGTGGGGGTGAATATGTATATAAAAATCAGATGGAAACATTTCACCAGAAGACTACTTGTGAAATACAGCAAGAGTACAGGACCAGGTCAGATGTCTGGAACAAAGCAATCATCTTTCAGGATTCTGTGATTGAGGTAGCTAAACCACCTTTTTTTTTTTTTAATGATGTGGCTTCCTTGTTCACTGATTTCAAGTGTCAACTTCTTTAAATTATGCTAAAGGCTGTCATTTGCATAAAAATGACAGAATGAAGGAATGTCTTTTATATCTGGGTTAATCCCCATCACTACCTATCTCCTCTTCCCTCCTCGCAAAAGAAGATAAACTGACCTCCAGGACATAGTGTAAGATGGTTTGTGCTGCTGAACTGGAGGAGTGACAGCATTTCACAACAAAGCCCCTTCACAAGAGAGTCCTTGCCTACAGGTGCCTTTGTTGTCATGCAAGCAGGAAAAGCTCCTTTTTTTTTGCAACAGACACAAAAGCTCTCACTATTCCCTTCTGGCAGAGCCCTGCCTCTCACTTCTTCATCCAACAGCGGGCAAGCTGGTTTCTTCATTTACTCCTCACATTCCCCTGAGAAGCACCAAAGCCATGCTGGCATGTAAAGAGATCACAAGTGACAACAGACTTGGTCCAGAAGTTAGTTCCCTCCTCGGCAGCTCCCTAAGGCATATATTCTGTCCTTTCCCTGAAAAGTTTTCATTCTTGAGGATGGAGACCACTGATGTAAAGAGGTATTTGGGAGGTGGCCCATGCCTTTCCCTCAGCACCCCATACACCTGAGCAAGTGCATCTCTGCCACCTTAAAAGCACTAGTGAGCACTGTCTTGATATCCTTTCAACTGATTGACAACATTCCTCAGCTCTCTTCTTTTTTTTTTCCCCTACTCTCCTCTGGCTTAAGAGTGGATAGTGCTCCAGAGATGATTTGGAGTGGCCTTTTGTTTTGTTTCACAAGAAACTCAGCCTACCTAAGGTAAACTCTTCCAGCAGTCCCAGAGGAGAGGCTATGAATGCTTTCTGGGTGCTATGTATGGCTGATGAGTATTCAAAAGCAAGTCTAAGGACAGGGTTTGCTACTTAAGTTGTGACTAAAGCAACTGAAGACTGCAGGGGGGAAGTGGGCTGGGGTCACCCCAGGATGGACTGGCACAACACAGCACTTGGGAAGAGGCACGGTGTTGTACAAGAGAGTGTATTGCAAGGGTCAAGTGCTGCTATTTTCGTCTCTCACAACCAGTAGTTTGATTTACATGGCTCATCTTGTTTTCTCTTGTGCCTGTTAATCTGAGGAAAGCATTGACTGGATGAAAATGTAAGTAGAAATGTAAGCCCTTATCACAGATCATCCACGTGCTAAATCAAAAGTAGAATTCATTATTATTAGCTATTACATGTATTACACCAAAACATCTACACCAGAGGTGTTGCCAGGGTCAGAAAGGCCTACCTCCGTACCACAACCACCTCCACGAGGAAGTAAAGATGGGTTATAGTTGTAGGTGTCTCTGTTCTGAGGGGAACAGAGGGTCCAATATGCCAGACAGACCCTCCTCTTCGGAAAGTCTGCTGCCTCCCTGGGGCCTGGGTTAAGGACATCACTGGGAAACTTCCTAGCCTGGTACGTCCCTCAGACTACTACCCATTGCTGCTCTTCCATGTGGGTGGCAATGAAGCCACAACATGTAGTCCAAGGGCAATCAAAAGAGACTTCAGGGCCTTGGAACAGCTGGTAAGCGAACCTGGAGCACAGATAATTTTTTCTTCTCTTCTTCCAGTTATGGGCAGCGACACTGGAAGAAACATACAGACCCAGTCTGTTAATGCATGGCTCCATGGCTGGTGTCACCAACACAATTTTGAGGTTTTCAATAATGAGATGGTCTACACAGCACCAGGCTTGCTGGTATCAGATGGGATTCACCTTTCTGAAAGGGGGAAGAGGGTCTTTGCTCCTGAGCTAGCGGGGCTCATTGACAGAACTTTAAACTAGGCTTGAAGGAAGAGGGGGATGATATCAGGCTTACCCGTGACAAGCTGTGGGATGACACACCAAGGTTAGAGGGATGGGGTGCTAGCGAGGGTCCGCAGCCTGTTGCTCTGAGATGCACACTTGGAAGTCTTACGGAGATGAGGCAGGGGCTCCTGAGGTAATAAGAGTCAAGAGGGAAACACCAGAGAAATACCTCAAAGGAGTTCAGGGGTATTAATTTAAGAAGATGACATGGCTGACAGCCCAGCTGAAGTGCCGCTGCACCAGTGTAGGTGGCATGGGCAACAAACAGGAGAAGGTGGAAGCCACTGTGCTGCTAGAAAGCTACGACCTGGTTGCCATTACTGAAACTTGGTGGGACAAATCCCATGACTGGAGCACGGCTATTGATGGCTCCAGGCTGTTCAGAAGGGACAGACAAGGAAGAAGTGGGGGAGGCTTTGCCCTCTGCCTCAAGAAATGGATAGAGTGTGAAGAGCTGTCTCTGGAGAATAGCCAAGAGCGGGTTGAAAGCTTATGGGTAAGAATTAGAGACCGAGGCAACAAAGGGAACCTTGTGGTTGGTGTCTACTACAGGCCGCCCGATCAAGGGGAGCCTATTGATGAAGCCTTCTTACTCCAGATCCAGGAGGCATCACGCTCGCAGGTTCTCGCCCTGCTGGGGGACTTCAACCACCCTGACATCTGCTGGAAAAGTAGCATGGTGAGCTGTAGGCAATCCAGGAGACTCGTGGAGTGTATCAAAGATAAATTCTTAAGCCAGGCAATAGACAGCCCTGCCAGAGGGAATGCAATACTGGACATGACGGTGATCAACACAAGTGAGCTCAATGGTGATGTCAAGATCCGAGGCAGCCTGGGCTGCAGTGATCATGCACTGGTGATGTTCACAGTCCTGAGGGATATGGGTCAGGCAAAGAGTAAAGTCAGGACCCTGAATTTTAGGAAAGCAAATTTACAGCTCTTTGAGGAGTTAGTGAATAGGACCCCCTGGGAAATTGCCCTCAGGGACAAGGGAGCAGAACTGAGCTGGCAGATCTTTAAGAACATTTCCTTAGAGTGCAAGAGCTCTTGATCACCAGGTATAAGGAATCAGGAAAGGAAGGCAAGAGACCAGCATGGCTGAGTCGAGACCTGCTGGTTAAACTAAAGGGGAAGAAGGAAATGCACAGGCAGTGGAAGCAGGGACAGGTATCCTGGGAAGAGTATAGGGACGTACAGGTCCCTATAGAGTATAGGTGTAGGGATGGGGTCAGGAAGGACAAGGTGCAGCTGGAGCTGAACTTGGCAAGGGATGCAAAGAATAATAATAAGGGCTTCTACAGCCAGAAAAAGAAGGTCTAAGCAAGCGTACCCCACCGAGGAGCAAGTCTGACAAACCGATAACAACGGACGAGGAGAAGGCTGAGGTACTCAACAAGTATTTTGCCTCAGTCTTCACTTCTCTCTCCCTACACCTCGCGTGGATGGACAGCGAGGCAGGGACTGGGAGAGCAAAGTCCCTCCCACTGCAAGAGAAGATCAGATTTGTGACCACCTGAGGAACCTGAACATACAGAAGTCTATGGGACCTGATGAGATGCATCCGAGTCCTGACAGAATTCGCTGATTTAGTTGCCAAGCCACTCTCCATGATACTTGAAAAGTCATGGCAGTCAGGTGAAGTCTCTGCTGACTGGAAAAAGGGAAACATTGCACCCATTTTTAAATAGGGTAGAAAGGAGGACCCTAGGAACTACCGACCTGTCAGCCTCACCTCTGTGCCTGGGAAGACCATGGAACAGATCCTCCTAGAAGCTATGCTAAAGCACAGGGAGGACAGGGAGGTGATTTGAGACAATCAGCATGGCTTCACCAAGGGCAAGTCCTGCCTGACAAACCTACTGGCCTTCTGTGGTGGAGTGACTACATCAGTGGACAAGGGAAGAGCTACGGATGTTGTCTATCTGGACTTCTGTAAGGCCTTTGACACAGTCCCCGACACGATCCTTCTCTCTAAATCGGAGAGGTATGGATTTGATGGGTGGACTGTTCGATGGATGAGGAATTGGTTGGATGGTCACATCCAGAAGGTACTGGTCAATGGCTCAATGTCCAGATGGAGACTGGTGACAAGCGGCGTCCCTCAGGGGTCTGTATTGGCATGAGTACTGTTCAATATCTTCATCAATGACATAGTGGGGTTGAGTGTGCCCTCAGCAAGTTTACAGATGACATCAAGCTGAGTGGTGTGGTTGACATGCCTGAGAGATTGGATGCCATCCAGAGGGACATTGACAGACTTGAGAGGTGGGCCCATGCGAACCTCATGAGGTTCAACAAGTCCAAGTGCAGGGTCCTGCACCTGTGTTGGTGCAACATCCAGTATCAATACAGGCTGGGGGATGAGGGGATTGAGAGCAGCCCTGACAAGAAGGACTTGGGGGTACTGGTGCATGAAAAGCTGGACATGAGCCGACAATGTGCGCTGGCAGCCCAGAAGGCCAACCGCATCCTGGGCTGCATCAAAAGAAGCGTGGCCTGCAGGTCAAGGGAGGTGATTCTGCCCCTCTACTCCACTCTGGTGAGACCCCACCTGGAGTACTGCGTCCAGCTCTGGAGCCCTCAGCACAGGAAAGACATGGACCTGTTGGAGCAGGTCCAGAGGAGGGCCACAAAAATGATCCGAGGAATGGAAGACCTCTCCTATGAAGAAAGGCTGAGAGAGTTCAAGTTGTTCAGCCTGGAGAAGAAAAGGCTCTGGGGAGACCTTATAGTGGCCTTTCAATACTTAAAGAGGGCTTATAAGAGAGATGGGGACAAACTTTTCAGCAGGACAAGGGGTAATGGTTTTAAACTAAAAGAGGGTAGGTTTAGACTAGATAGAAGGAAGAAATTTTTTACAATGAGGGTGGTGAAACACTGGCACAGGTTTCCCAGAGAGGTCATAGATGCCCCATCCTGGAAACATTCAAGACCAGGTTGGATGGGGCTCTGAGCAACCTGATCTAGTTGAAGATGTCCCTGCTGCTTGCTGGGGGGGTTGTACCAGATGACCTTTACAGGTCCTTTCCAACCCAAACTATTCTATGATTGAGCAAAATGAGGTCCTCTTACTTGAGATGTATGTTTTACTTCTCTAGATAAAAGCACTAATCCTATGAATGTGTTCATTAACAAAACAAAGACAGAGGAAGGAAGAAGGGATTGTTCTCTACTAGACTAGACCAGACATATGGATTGTTCCTGCCTACAGAGGAAAAAGGGCGGCTTGCTAACATCACTGAAGAAAGCATTTGAGGGAAAGGAGACACCTGCCAATTGCCCAGGTGCCAATATACCGTCTTCCTTATCCATTGAGACAAGACTTGCAGGCTTTCATATCAAGTGAAAGCAGATAGTATATCATTTCCTTGAAAACTAAGACACCCGTGTCAACAATGATATCCCTCCCTTCTGCCTTTCTTTGTGGAAACAGAAAGGAGTCACTCTCTGTTTGTCCTATTTCTACCATGAAACAAAGCATACTATCACTGTGCCTCTGATAGACACCGTCACCATATGGTGGACACGATTTCGCAGGGGAACAAGGTGAAGAATCTCAAGCATCCTGCCAGACAGATCTGAATTCAAGAAAACCATGGCCACACTCTTCAGAACTGAGACTCTCAAGGCAGGACTTCAAAGCTATGTTTTAGCACTTTAACACTTCCACCTACAGACTTCCAGAAGAGCCGTTTGCATCCTGTAGTTTGTTTTTTACATGCTGGAGGACTTGGCTGTAGTTCAGAGCAATTGCAGAGTCATTCTGGCAGTCAATGTACACAAAGGCAGTCCTTGGCAGGGCAGCCCCTCTCATCAGCTCGACCCTTTTATCTGCAGAGCTTCAGTGTTACCACTCTCCAGCTGAGCTTCATCATAGATCAGACCCAGAGTTCACATCCTTCAGCATATCTCCACCTCAGCAGTCCTCAGTCATTAACATCTCCTAGCCAAAACATCCCCTCCTTGAGAAGGAGGGGACAGGAGAACATAACTTTTCCAACTATGACATTAAGTAAAGAAAGATTTGGGGGTTTCACCCCATTCCCAACTCAGCTCTGAGCTGCTTTGAATTTCTTTCACTTCCCAGTCTTACTCCTGGTTGACACTGGAGACATTTTAGCCCAGAGTTCCTGGCCCATGGACCTGGAGAGCAGCTGCCGACAGCCAGGTGCTGAGCAGTAGCTGGGCTTACATTGCCCTACAGCGCTGGGCTACAGTCACCGAGACTCCTCACAGAAGTATTTCAATTAACCTGGCTGCAATTCAGAAACAACCACATGCCTCTGTTCCTGCTCAAAGCTTTCATGGACGTCTATATGGCCCTCTATAAAAGCAGCCATTTGTGTTTGCCCTCTTGATTCCTCTGATCTTCTAATTAAAGGCTGGGCCGCTCACACGCAGGAATTACTGCTGTGCTCCAGACAATTTGCCAGAAGAGAAGGGGGATGTTACTGCCTCACACAGATCCCTGACGCCCGCTGTCCCTGCAGTAGCCTCGGGTATGTTTGTCGTGTTTTATGTTTGGCACCTTGTGACACCGTGTACTGGTTCTGGCTGGGATGAAGTTAATTTTCTCCACAGCAGCTGGCATGGGGCTGTGTTTTGGATCTGTGACCAAAACAGTGCTGATAACACACCGATGTTTAGCTATGACTGAGCAGTGCTTGCACGGCATCAAGGCCGTCTCTGTTTCTCATGCTGTCCCCCCAACCAGTAGGCTTAGGGGTGCACAAGGAGTTGGGAAAGATATAGCCAGGACAGCTGACCCCAACTGACCCAAGGGATATCCCAGACCATATGGCACCATGCTCAGCAATAAAAGCTCAGGGGGGGAGTTTTCCAGGGATCCATAGCCCAGGGTCTGCTGGGCATCAGCTGGCTGGTGATGAATTATTCCTTTTTGCATCACTTGTTTGGGTTTTTGGTTGGGTTTTTTTTTTTTTACTTCTCTCTTTGCTTATTAAACTGTCTTTATCTCAACCCACAGGTTTTCTCACTCTTGCCCTTCGAATTCTCTCCCCCATCCTGCTGGGGAGGAGTGAACAAGCAGCTGTGTGGAGCTCATCTGCCTACTTTGGTTAACCCACAACAGATAAGACTTTCTCCAGCATCAAATCTGTGAGAAAGGCTTTCTTCAGCAAATCCCAGTTTTTCATTTTGGAAAAGCTATATACATTTGGTGGTATAGCTGGATAGCAGTGATAGTAGTATAGCAGTGATAGAATACAAAATATATATCTCTCTCTCCACTTGGTGGAACCTATATGCAAATGCGGCTGGGGGCAATTCCCTTACGTCTGTCCTTTACAATGATGCAGACATAGATGTGCAGATACATTAACATGGAAAATGTTAGTGGTGGAAAACAGGGATGGTGTTTTACCGGCTTTCCAGTTACCAGCTGCACACTAGTTGCCAAATGATTGTCTTATTTCACAGCCATGTATGTACCAGGCTAGAAGCCTGTCATGCAGAAATAAAGTCTGTCCTTGCTATATGCCATAATGCATACTCTGTCATACATTATCATAACATTATGGTGAGCTGCAAGGTAAAAATACTTATCCTTCCCTCATCACCAGGTAGTTAAGGTTGGATTCATCCTTCAGAAAGCCGGTGTCACCACTGTAGACCTCTACACCTGAACTGGGTCCCATAGGCTCCCTTTATAGTTGAGGGAGAGAAGCTGGTGTTTCTAGAGCACAGTTTGTCTCGGCCCAAAGCTAACACCTCTATTTGGCCCACTGACTCATGCTTTTAAATTTCTTCTTCTTGCTGCTGATTATGAAGGCATCCTAAATGTCCCTATAATAGATATATGGATACCACCTTAGTTACACTTTGACTTACAGAATCATAGAATGGTTAGAGTTGATCATCTAGTCCCAACCCCCCTGCCACAGGCAGGGACACCTTCCACTAGACCAGGTTACTCAGTGTGCCATCCAACCTGGCCTCGAAAACTCTGAACGCTTATGTCAGAACTGGCCTCAGGCAAAAGTAGTCCTAGCAACTCTTTAAGGATGCTGCAGTTCTGCTTAACCTCTCTCAAGCACACTACTATGGTATAACTGAGTGTCGTAACTGCCCTCAGGCAGGATTTACCCCCAGCCCAGCAGATGTATTTACATTAAGCAATCACAGTAATCTCAAATACCTTCAACTCGCTGTAGGGTAAGTGCAAACGGGCAGTAATCAGGAGAATGGTGACATGCAGTAAAGGGTTCCTGTGGCTCCAGTGCCTGCACCACCACCTACCTGCATCCCACTGCCCTGGGCACCACCAGCCAGCTCTGAACACTGGTGGATTGTCTGGGAGGTAGGGAGTAGGGAATGGGTTCGGGGTCCTTCTTTTAGGAAGCGAGTCATAAGAAAATTAAGAATGGCGCAGGTCTGAGGTGTTTGCTAGGCAGGTACGGATAGTGCAGCTGAAGATGGGGACTTGGACTGCCACAGGGCTTAGATTTTGGCAGGAGAATAGCAACATTATTTTCTAAAGAATAGTTTACAACCTCAGCTTCCATTTCAGGAGCTGTGCATTGTCTAAGGTCAGCTTTGACTCCTGCTTGTCATAGCTACCTTTGTTAGATCTTCTGAACTCAGAAACAGCCCGTAACTGTAGGTCTAGTTCTTCCTTATGTTAACCTCCAACTGAAATGTGGAAAGAAAGTAAAAAATGAGCTCTACACTTACCTGAAAGAAATCTGCCAAAAGGTTGTATATGTAGCAAAGATTTTTCTGTATGCTCTTTCTAGCTTTAGACATCTGAGCAAAAGCTTTATTTGCACACAGTGTTGAACGCCACAAGTACTGCTACACTTGGACAATGCAGAAAGTTCACAAGTATTTCCAGGCACTTTTCCAGGTGAGTTGATTTTATTGCAGTAATGGGAATGTATTGGGTTAAATGTGCCAGGTGAAAGACGGTCCAGAGACTTCCTCTTTGCAAGGAGATAGATGAGGACTGGATATGAGACAGCACTCACTTTTTACGTGACTGCCCAGAGGCAGGCATCTTTATGCAACTATAGCAGGGTTTTAGCAGTTTTGTCTTGTTGTGCTTAACTGTTTATTTAAAATTAATGTACTGATAGATGTGGCAGGTTTTCTCCCTTAGAAATGATGACTCCTGCTGTGGTCGCTGTGTGCTGCTCGTGGCACGCAGAGACTGAAACACCACTTACACGGCTGTTTGCAGTCTCTCCCGACAGCCCAGACACAGGAGCCATCCCAGGGCTGACTGTAACCTAGGGATCTGTGCACTGCCAGTGCTCCGAGGCAGGCTGAAGTTATAACCACCATTTGCCACTAAGCAATTCAGAAACAGGATTTTCCTTGCCATTTTTAGCCTTCTCTTTTGTAGGCTGCAAGACGTCAGCTTTGCCATCCTCTCAGAGGAGCTGCGTGCAGTCTCTCCTACATATGTATCAGGGACCATTAGCATCATCCGTGTTCATTCAAGTTGCTTTGCTATACTTGCATCTTACACTGCATGAGGAGTTGATTACAAAAGGAAAGATAGTCAAAGACACTATACATCGAATCAATATTTTGGGCCATTTTTAGCTTTCTTATAGATATCAATGACTGTTTTCAGCTAAAAGGTAAGGGGAAAAAACAGAAATTAATGATACTGTCATTTACCATGAACCTTCGTCCCCCTCCTCCCCGAAAATCTTTGGTTTTGAACAGTGTGTACTGCTCTTCCCTTTACTGTGATAGACTGAATCACAGGATACTTCAGGTCGGAAGGGCTCTCAGGATGTCTCTAGACCAACCCCCTGCTCAAAGCATCATCAGCTACGGGATCAGCCCAGGTTGCTCAAGGCTTTATCCTGTCTGGAAACATCCCAGCTTTGCACATAAAATACAACCCCCTCCTTGCTATCCTGTCTTTTCTTCACTAAGTCTTGTTACAGGTAGCACCAATGTGACACCGTAACTTGAACCTTTTATGGCCATATTTCAAAGATTAAACTGTAAGCTTCTCTTCCTAGTTCATTGTAAACTGAGTAAGGTTGATAAATAGGTCTCAATTCAAAAACACGTGTGCGCAAGCACCTGCTGTGAATGATTCCCTACTAACTTACAGTGCAACAGATCTAAAGTTAGTTTAAATGTGCTTGAAATAAGGCAGGTACTTAGAAATTTTGCTGCCCTGGGGTCCAAATCATTCTGAAACGGGGTGGAAAACTGAAGGAAGAAAGTTATCAAAACCAAACAGACTGCAGACATTCAGCTGACTATTTTGGTCAGTGTTTGCATTGTTTGAAAGATAACTGTGAAGCATCTCTCGGTTATCCACAAGGCTCCCATCTGGCTGTTTACCAGTGAAATCTGAAAAGCTGTTTGGACTCCACATGATTTCTAGTAGTTCAAGTAGGTTTGTCACCTGAAAAAGAGGTCTAAGTCCCAATTCTCCCAAAACACAGAGACTATGTTTAGAGAGGAGACATAGCTTTACCCTGGCCAGGGTGCACGGTGGAATATTTCCACAAATCACGCACACCCCATGCTGGTTTCCTCATCATATTTATACACAAAAGTTCCAACACACTCCCAGTTACAATGACTGGTTAGTGATTTACATATAATACTTGCTGTGTCATTCTCTTCAATCACTGTGCCTGCGCAAGGGAAGGGTCTCCACCTGGGCAAGGGTCGTCTTGACCTATGGGCATGATTTTTAGTATTATAATAAAGATAGTTCAGCATAGGACACTCAGAATTTTAACTTTTCTGTGAAGTTGGCTAGACTTTTCAAAACATGGTAGATTAGTAGCATCTTCAAGGTTCATACGCTCGTCTGCTTCAGGATGCTTCACTTCAAAGAAAGACAACAATACTTGCTTTCCATGACGAGGAGTTCTTTCTCATATGGCTCAAGGATAGAACCCTCATTATCCATGAGAACGTCTCAAAAACATTCCTCTACTAATTAGCCCGGATAACACTCCCAAGGCCGACCATCTGGCCAAGTGCATAACAGAATGGTCGTACGCAAGACCCGGTATCAGAAGTTCAGCTAATGCCAAGAGTTAACAGGCCTAACTGACTTTAATGCTAACGAAAATGGCTAAGATTCCAACTATACGGCAACAGGTTGGTTTTGTTTCCGTGCACGGTGATATTCTAGTCCAAAGACATTGCATGGAGAAACTGTCAGGTCATGAATAAAAGATAAAAAACCCGTTATTTCATAACCAACTCCATCGGACTGGTTCAGGAATAGCTTCAAACTGCCGAGACGCAACCAGCAGCCCGGTGACGTGCGCGACGGCTTTCTAATCCCACTGAAATATAAAGAAAATAAGCGTCCAACGCTGATGTTGAGCATCACAAGCGGCCTGTACTTCAGGCAGCACGCGCACAGCAGGGCCCAGCGCTTCGGGAGCGCTCGGGCACGTAAACGCAGACTCAGGCTTTCAGGACAGACAGAGAGCCGTGGGGCTGGGCTGATGGCGGTGGGGAAGCGTGTCGCCCCCGGTGATGGCTGTGGGGGTGGGGGGTAGGGGGCCGGGCCGGGCAGAAGGCCGCCGCCATCACCTCAGCCCCGCCGTTTCTCGCACTTTCTCCACACCGACGTGAGGGGGGCCGGGGTCCCCCGCGCCGCCGGCCGCGCCCCGCTCCCCTCCCAAGGATGCGGGACTGGGGGTCGGGCAGTGTCCCCGGCCCCCTGCGGCCCCGGCCGGGCGCCCCCCGGACCCCCGACACCGATACCCCCCACCCCCCGGGGGCCCTTCGCGCCTGGCACCGCCGCGCCCCCCAACCTCCCCCCCCCACACACACCCCGCGCGCTTTGGTCGTGCCCTGCTCCTCCCTCTCCCCCCGCCGCCGCGCGGAGTGGGCCCGCCCGCCCCTATATAAGAGCCGGGGTGGGCGGCTCCGCTCCGCAGCGTCGACGGCCGCAGGGGGTAGTGCGTGTGCGAGGTGTCGCTTGGGGGAACATCGTCGTGCCTGCGGCGCAGCCTGCCTTCTTCCCGGCTCCCCGCCGCCCTGCAGCCATGGCCTGGCAGCCTATGGAGATCAACCCCGAGGTGCGCGGTGGGGCCGTGGGCAGGGGATGGGGATGGCTGTCGGTGGGGGGGGGGTGAAGGCGGGATGGGGCCGAGGGCGGGCGGTGGGGCGCCGTCTCTCCCCGGCACTCACCCCTCTCCCCCAAACCTCATTGTCTTCCAGATGCTGAACAAAGTGAGTCCCCGCCGCAGGACCGCCGCCGCGGACGGGCGGGGCGCTGCCCCTCCATCCCTCGGCATGCCGCCCTGCCGGCGCAGCGCCGGCCGACGGCGGAGCGGCGCGGTACCGCTGCGCGGGGCGCGGCCGCACCTGCGGAGCGGCGCTGAGGCCGCGCCCTCCTCCCCGGGGGGTGTGGGGGTGGTGGTGGGGGGGCGCCCCCTCGGGCGGGTGGCGCCGTTGGCCGCGCGCGGCCGGCAGGGGGCGCCGCGGTGCCGCGCGTTGTGCTGTGTCACTGGGGCGCGGCGGGAGGGGAGGCGGGGGGGCGGTCGGGCCCCGCTGTGAGGGGCGGGAAGGGGGATGTGGGGGTGTGTGAGGGGAATGTGGCGGCCGGGCCACCCGCTCGCTGTGCCCCCTGTAGGTGCTGTCCCGCCTGGGGGTGGGTCCCGGCTGGCGCTTCGTGGACGTGCTGGGCTTCGAGGAGGAGTCGCTGGGCGCCGTGCCGGCCCCCGCCTGCGCGCTGCTCCTGCTGTTCCCCCTCACCGAGCAGGTAGGCGGCGGGTGGTGGCGCTCCCGGGGCGGGGGGTGGCTGTTGTGTCCCTCCTGGACCGTCCTCCTTGGCAGGTCCTCTGGGATGCAGCCCTGGGCGCAGTGGCTGGATGGGCTGTGGGTTCAGGCACCGAGCCTGTGGCTGCCCCGGTGCTGGTGGCAGCTGGTGCCCTGTGGGGTTTCTGCTGTCACCCCTGGTAGGCCACCTCTGGCCCAAATACCCCTGGAGGAGAAGGCAGGTGATGTGTGTACCTGCTGGCTGCTGTCAGGCGTGTGCCTGTGGCGTCTCTCCAAGCATCAGGTGGCTGGGGGTGGGTTTGGCTTGCACTGGGGCTGCAGGTGGCTGATGCTTGGCCCCAGCCTCCAAATAGCCTGAACTAAAATGAGCTGAGTGACAAAATAAGGTCTCTTACTTCATTACTCCTCTTAACGCTTTGCTTTGTGCACCAGACTGAGGAAAAAACCGTAAGCAGCCCTGAATGCAAGGAAGAGCAGATCTGTTACCATGCTGAATCATTGCGTCTGGAGAGGCCTAAATTACTTCTGTATGATCAATGCATTTAGTCCACTTAATGCTAAGGAAGTAGATGGGGAGATGGGCTCTGAAATACAGTATATTTGACAGGTTCTTTAAAGGGAGAATTTTAGCCTTTCAGTAGTGATGGATTTTACATTTGTCTGTACATTGAATGTGTCTAATGGGGAGGGGTTCATGAAGGGAAGCAACCTAAAGGTACAAAGGCCAACTATTGTGGAAATGTGCTGAGTAGTTTCATTAAATGGACCAAAACAATTGAGAGAGGATTATAAAAGAGCCTATCCATTATATGATTTCCCACCCCGGAGCTATTTCCAGTGTACAGAACAGATGGGGAGGCTAAGAACAGTGCCTTTGGATATGTCTGAGTCATGCAGGTAGTCCATTAAGATTTGGCCTGTATCCAGTATAGAGATAACGATGCTTTACTGGACCTATGCCACAAGGATGACTTTATGGGTAAATCTTTGTCCAGTCCTGGTATTGATTGTCCTGCACAACTCGTTTGTCTAGTAGTTTGCACAATAAAAAGATATTGCTCTAATGAAATGCTTAAAATGGTTACATGTTTACAGCATGAGAACTTCAGGAAACAACAAACTGAGAATATACAGGACCAAGAAATTAGTTCCAAGGTGTATTTCCTGAAGCAGTCAGTCAGTAACTCCTGCGGGACAATTGGTCTGATACATGCAGTTGCTAATAATAGAGACAAACTGAAGCTTGGTGAGTATAAATGTTCTGAAGTGCTTGAATGTCTGTGTTTTTTAATGACAGAGGAACATTGAGTGGGTATGGGCTGTAGGAGACACCTGGGGCTTTCGTGCAAGCCAAGTTAAAGCATGCTATGCAGCTTCAGTTGGTATGGGGGTCCTAGTGCAAGAGGGAAAGGGCGCATAGTAGGACTGGCCAAAGAAAAAGATAAAACTGGCTTAGGCAACTGGTGGCTGGAAACTCCTAGGAAATAGGATTGCAAATTATTGTCAAAAAAGGGCTGTCAAGAGTCCAGGAAATATTTTGTTAGTCAAAGCTAGAGATCTGCAAAATATAAATTGCTTTCATTATTCCAAGAGAACTTGAACCCTTTGGGTGGTGTGGAATTCCTTCTTGTGCAAAGGAAAACACATATGGAAAGCTAAATGAGTAGCTTTGCTTTACTCTTGAAAGGATTCTCTGAAATAACACTCCTGAGGAGTGAAACAAATCATGCAGCACATCATGTAAAACTAGAACTCAGCATATCTTAAATACTGCTCTACTAATTTATGTTCTGAAAAACCAAAGTAAGCCTGTCATGAGCAAGCGCTGTGTTCCTTTGAAGGCAGCGAGGCAACTTCATCTACCCATATTCTGTTAGTTGATACTTAAGTGTCCTTACAGCTGGCACCTTTCTTGAATGTCTTCAAAACAGGACCGAACACCTCTGCCAAACCTGCAAGGTGAGAATCAGAAAAGCTAAATCCCATTTGAAAGTGAGTTCCAAGGCAAGCACCCAGAGTACCCTGAAAAGCACCTGAACTCTGGCTGTTTGTGTAGATTGTTAATAGCTTCTGGATAAATAGCTTACTTCAAGTGGTAGTTATAATATGCTTATGCTGGAGGTGGTTCCAGGCTGAATGCAGTGACTCCTAGTTAATGTAACAAGCATTGATTACTGTGGGCTGCATCTGAACTGTAACTGATGCTTTGCCTGTGCTGAATAAAATCTTTGATCATGTTGTGCAGATGAGGGGTCTGCCCTGAAGAAGTTTCTTGAAGAAACAGCTGATATGACTCCTGAAGAGAGAGCTAAGCATTTTGCCAATAATAAGGTATATGAACTACACAAACTGCTGACAGCTGTCAGCCCTTAAAGATGTAGTAACCTTTATCTGCTTTCTCTTAAGGCTATACAAGAAGTCCACAATTCGGTTGCACAAGAAGGACAATGTCGGGTAAGAACTGAATGTGTGAAATCTTGGGAGAAGGGGTTAATGAAGGTGGTAGAGTTTTTTTTTGTCTGGCAGATAGCTGTTACAGCTCATGGGGAAAGAGAAATGAGTGAATGCTTGTGCAGGGTTTCTTCCTCAAACGTGGGTTTGGGTTCAGACCCCATATGAAAATGTGAACATACATTAAGATTTGTGGTGGTTGACCTTGAAGAGGTCTTGCAGAGACCTCTTCAGCTGAACTGAAGTTTTTAGTCCTTTGCAGGACTAAAATCTTACAGGACATCATCTCTGTCCTGTAGTCAAAAGCAGGGTTTTTTTTTTTAATCTAACAAATGTGTGTGATGGTCTCTCCTAAGGTTGAGGACAACAGTATGAACTTCCACTTCATCCTGTTTGTCAATGTGGACGGACATCTGTACGAATTGGGTAAGGTCCTGAGAACACTGTGGTTGCACTGGGCCTGTGTTACGCTGTACAGCGGTGTTGGGGGCTCAGGCTAGATGCTTGGTGCCAGTTAAGCTGTTCGCTGAGGCTGTCAGAGCCAATACATAATTTGTATCTTCACTTGAAGGCTTTAACTGAAGGTGGGTTGCGCTGAAGGCCTAGGCCCTCTTGTAAAGCATGTCAGCTCCTGCAGAGCTGGGCATACTTCGTCCCCTTCTCGCTCAAGCTGTGGATTGACAATTTATTCTGACCTTCCCAATATCTTTGTGTGTACTTGTTTCTTGGGCTCCCTATGCTCAGTTCTGCTAATTCAGAAGTAATATTAAGTCCACTGACTGATAGGACTTTCTTTCACAGATGGGCTTATGCCATTTCCTGTGAACCACGGCAAAAGCTCAGATGACGTGCTATTGAAGGTAAGACTTCTCCCTTGCTGCTTCTTTCCCTGAAAACAAGGCTTGTAAGAGTGAAGCATGCATTTAGTGTATAGTGGCTGTACCTACTTGCTGTACAAGTTGGTGCCTCTTACACCATGGTAACAAGGTAGTATTGTGCTGTGAACCTAAATACCTGTTTAAGGATATTTATTAGCTGGTGCTACAAGACCTTGTAACTTAGTTGGTGGGGCCCAGAGAGGAGCTGCAAAGACTTGGTCTCTACAGCAAGTGTATTCTGATAGTCTAAACAGCTTTTTTTTTTCTTTCAAGGCTTCTGCTAAGATCTGCAGACAATTTACAGAACGTGAAAAGGGGGAAGTTCGTTTTTCTGCTGTGGCTTTCTGCAAGTCGGCCTGAGGCTCTGAAGAGATGCAAGGAAAGCAGTCTAATAGCACACCAGTAATTGCAGTCTAAACTCCAGTGCTTCAGTACTTGTTAAACACAGCTGTTCTGGTAACTTAAATTGTTTCCACCTTTTGCTATACACAGGAGCAACATCAGCTGAGCTTATGCTAAAGGATGAGCTCAAGTTTTAATGTGAACAGTTTGGACACATCAGATGTCTTTAGACTCTTTTTTCACATGTTAAGTAGAAAATGCTTAACAGGGCTTGTTTAATCTGTATCATGTTAATTGAGCTGTTGGTTGATATTTCCTTGTCTTTAATGAGAATAAAATGTTCTGCTGGAAGACTAAATAGACTAAAGTGATCACTGTAACTTTCTCCAAAAGGTGTGTGGCATCCTCTATAAACCTTGTTTTCAAACGACCCTCAAAGCTCTCCTCTGAGCAGCAGCTGATGTCAGCCTTGGGTTGGCAGGACAATTGCTTTTTCTAGTGTCCTGAAGGCCTCCAAGGATGGAGAGATGCACAGCTGTCTGTATAACATGTCCCAGTGCTTCACTACCCTTGTGGCAGAGCTTTTCCTCATATTCAGTCTGAAACTTAAGCTGCAGTTTGCTACCCTGAATACATTTTAGTTAGGGGGTAAGGTGTGATAAATGAACACTCAAATGTCAACTTGAAGCTGTCTGCTCTCACACAGAGGCTATTTGCATCAATGCTACAAGCAACAGAATACCCTCTGAATTAGTTGTTGTGTTTCCTTGTAGGAGAGAGTATTAGAGCAGCCTTTTTCCCTACCCCTGGTTAAGAGAAATGTGCTGGCTAATGCTGAACACAACGCTCAGCCAGTGAGAGCGTGCTTACTAACTTGTGATTGCGTTAGGCCCTGAAAGAGGCTGTACTACCAACATTACCTAAAAAAGGAGAAACCCACACTACATGAATTAATAGTTTTGTGTTTTATTCCTGCTCTGAGAGATGAAATTTGGGGTTCAAAGGGAAGAAAGATATTAAATATGTTCTGTGTTCCTTGGCCTCAACTCTGTGACGTTCTGTGGAAACTTATCTGAGTGTGGCTGCTGTTTCTCTGCAGCTCCTTGCTAATATCCCTTCTTACAGCTACCTGAGGTAAAACACCCTTCAACTCTGGCCTGTTTTCTGATGCATAATGTCCCAGTCTGCCTGCTGGCCGTGTTGTATGGTGCTGGGTAGCTGATGTTCTTGCGTGGTTGCTGGGGCTCTGTGTATGCTGCAAACTGTTCCTGGCTTCCGGGCTTTTCTGAAGGGTAATTCAAAAGACAAGCTTTGGTTAAAGCCATGTGTGGTGTGAAGGTGTTGGGTATTGGGCCTTGCTACTGCTCATATAATTACCTGAGAGCTAAAGCTAGCAGGGGGTTGCAACGCATTTTAATTCAAATTCTGAGGATTAGCTAAAGCTCAGAGTACTTAATTCAATTTTGAAGTCAGTCTCTTTCAGGTTCTGTTAGTGGGGAGGTGGAAGCTATCTGCTGAGAAAAGGTCTGTTACGTGTCACTCGCTGTTCTCCACGACAGCGTCTCATGCTGCCTGTTAGTGCTTGTCGCAGGGTGGACAGAGGCCTCCTGGGGCATCTCTGCTGCAGCCTGCCGCTCCAGCGCAGGCTCGGAGCCATGCCTGCGGCTCAGGCTGCTTAGCAACGAAGCCTGCAGGAGGGGAAACGCATGTGGCATGGGCACAGGAGGATGGAAGGAGCGATAAAAATCAGATACGGCAGGAGCTGGGGGGCAGGACAGAGAGCAGAGCCCAGTCAGCTGTGTGCCATACCTGGGGGAGCGTGCTTTCGTTCTGCGGGGGACACTTTTCACGCCGTTAAGGCCATTGCGGAGGGTACCTGCAGTGGCTCTGCCCGTGTGCAGTTACACAGGCAGGCAGCCAATGCTGAAGCAACGTGAATGTGCCTTTGAGATACCACTGTATTTTTTTTATAGTGATCGCAGCAGGCAAATGTTTCTGGTTTTGTTTTTGTTACCTTTCCTTGATTTCCTGTGCGTCCCCCTTAATTTAGTTAGCTCTTTTGACCCTCTCCATTTCTCATTTAAAACCCTACATGTTGTTCCTGAATTTACCCCTGAATTTTCACTGTGACAATTACTGAGAAGGGCAGGAGCTTGTGAAGCCTTTGTGTTTTGTGCCCGCTCTGAGAGAAATCTGTGACTGGCTGTTTGCCACTGCTGCTCTTCCAGGTATGTGAGGAGTCTATTGAGCACATTATTTAATTGGAATTAACAGGTTCCTGCTATTTGGAGTGGGTCCGGAGGAGGGCCACGAAGGTGATCCGAGAGCTGGAGCACCTCTCCTGTGAGGACAGGCTGAGAGTTGGGGTTGCTCAGCCTGGAGAAGGCGCCGGGGAGACCTTATAGCGGCCTTCTGGTACCTAAAGGGGCCTACAGAAAAGATTGGGACAAACATTTTAGCAGGGCCTGTTGCGATAGAACAAGGGGTAATGGCTTTAAACTAAAAGACTGAAGATTTATACTAGATATTAGGAAGAATTTTTTTACGATGAGGATGGTGAAACACTGGTGTAGGTTGCCCAGAGAGGTGGTAGATGCCCCATCCCTGGAGACATTCAAGGTCAGGATGGATGGGGCTCTGAGCAACCTGATCTAGCTGAAGATGTCCCTGCTCATTGGAGAGGAGGTAGGACTGGATGACCTTTAAAGGTCCCTTCCAAACTATTCTATGATTTTTGTGCAGCCTTCCAGAGCCAGACTTTTAATAGTTAATATACAGAACTTTCCTTAGAAACATTTAAGGATCCCAGGTAGGATTTCAGGCTTTTCTGTTTAGACCTGCACATTGCTAATTTAGAACCGTATCCAGGGCTGACAGTGCACAATCTATCATTTTCTTAGCAGTTTGCTCTGCGCTGTTGAAAGCTGTAGTTAAACGGTTCTGTAGGTGGCAGCATTGGGAAACTTTCAGCAACAAGTCTGATTTAGGAGCCACCAATGGCAAAACGGATCCAGGGGCAATATTACTTAACCACGTATGTAATGTTAAGTCCACAGGTTGTCCTGCCGCTTTCAGTGGGACCGCTCACGTGCTTCAGCACAGTTCTGATTTCAGAGCCAAATACCCAATCCTTAATTTAGTCAAAAGTTAACTTAGGCGTGATGTAATGTCCAAAGCCTCTTACGCATTTCAATAGCTTTGGCTTAGGTCCGTAGCTTATTTGCAGCTGATACAGCACTACACCGCCTCTTTGTCCGGTATATGCTGCTGTGCAATATACTACTACATGTGCAATGCACTACTATTTCTATGCTAAATAGGATTCTTTTTTTGGAGGGGTAAGGAAAGAAAGAGCGGGAATAACTCCAGCAGCATCCCACTTTTGATGCACAGACCAGTTTATCAATCTATAACTATCTAAGATGGAGAACTAGTTACCTGAAAAAGGGAACTAGGCGTACTAGTATCGTCCACCTTTGATGCCCAGGCAGCGGGGAGCCCTAGGGGCATCCATGAGAGGATGGGGTGAGAAGAAACCTCACAGAGTTGAACCGAGTGAGGTGCAGAGCTTGGCACCCGGCTGGAGCCACTGCGTGTCTCTGCCCAGGCTGGGAGACGACAGGCCCTGGGGGTTACGGCAGGTGCCAAATTGAATATAAGCCCGTGTGTTGTGCGCTCTCCTCACAAGTAAGGCAAACTGCGTGCTATGCTGGGAGTTGTATTGGGAGGAGCGAGGCCAGCAGGTGGAGGGAAGTTATTATCCGTCTCTACTTGGCACTGGTGAGGCTGCACCTGGAATAGCGTGTTCAGTTCTGGGTCCCGTTTCCCACCCCCAGTCCAAGAAGGACATGGAGGAGTCTGGGGAGGGTCCAGCAGAAGGCTGCAGAGGCAGCCAGAGGCATGGAGCATATGTCCTACAAGGGGAGGCTGGTGGAGCTGGGCGTGTATAGTCTGGCACGGAGTAGACGAAGGGAGGATCTAATTGTAGCCTACAACTGCTTCAAGGGCAGTTGCAAAGATGACAAAGCCAATTTTTTTTCCTGGTAGTAGGAGATGGTATATCAAAGGGCAGTAACCACAAATTGCAGGTTGGAAGGTTCAGTTCAGGACATTCGGAAACTGGAAGAGTAGTTCTTCACTGGGAAGGTAGTAAGTCATCAGAGAAACAGGGGCACCTCCATCTTTGGAAGTTTGCACGGGACCAGGATTTAACAACCAGCTTTTGTTAAACTGCCCCAGGTTACCCGTTACAGTATGAAAAATTGCAAGTGATCAGTGTTGCTCCAGCCTTGGGAACGGAGTGCTGTGCTCCTCGAGGAGGAGCTCATCGTGAATCTCCTCCCTGTACCATGCGTGGGGGAGCCGTTCCCCGCAGGAAGAGCTGGAGGCTGATGTGCTGACTGCTGCTTTTCTGCTCTGGCTGGGGTGGAAGGACAACAGGAATGGCTGCAGGAATGGCAGTTGATGTGTCTAGGAGGAGGCGTGGGTTTTGCCGCTGATGGGAGGGTTGTCTCTTCACAAAGAGTCGGGGAAAGCAGAGGCCGGGGCAGATCTGAGGCAGCTCTTCCACAGTCAATTAATCAGAAACAGAAGCGTGGGGAGTCCTCCCTGAGGATGTGTGTAACATCCCTAAGGGTGACAGGGAACTCTTCTGGGAATGGGGTGCAGGAAAAAGAGCAGAGCATGCTTGAAAATGCGAAAACAAGAGAATTCCTGCTTGTTTGTTAACAGTACTTTCCAGCAGTACCATAAACAACGTGAGACGGTTTAATAAAGTTTCCCAACCCCTTAAAGAATTGCCGTGCATCAGAAATGTCGTTCTAGGTGGAAGCCCAATGCACAAGTAACAAGCAACATAGAACTGATTTAAAAATTTCTTATGCGCTTTTTGCTCAGATGAGTTTCAGATGTGGTTAGCCGATATTGCAAGGCCTGCAGCAAGATATAAAAAGTGAGGAGATCTGCATGACGTTGGAGGAACAAGACTGGGCAAAGGTGTTTCAGCGGGTTTAGCATTTCAAGCAGAGTACCATAAAAAAACAAGACAGTCAGTTCCATTGCTTACGAACACTCGATACCATACTGAGAGTTATTATTACTTAGAGCACCGTAGCCAGACGTTTTCTTTTCGAGTCTTTATACGTGTGCATGTTAACATCTTACCAGAGCAGCTTCGACTCTTAATGTATGGAGAGTGGCAGAAATGCAGTTTTACTGTCCCCACTTTGCAAGTAAGGAACTGAGACTGAGTGATTTGCCTAAGGTGATGCTTGAAACTGATGGCAGAGTTGGAATTAAAACTAACTTTATAACTACATGTGGAGCTTTTCGCAGGCAGAGTTTTATATTTACGCTAGTTTGGCTTTGGGCCTGAGTTAATATACCCCACCTCTTAGCACGGCTTATTAGCTAAAGCTCAGTGTTAGGCTAACCACAACTTGATTGACTTGGAGAACAGTCGGGTGAACTCATGTCTGTCTGCAAAAGAGGGTCTGTATTGACGTATAGTCCCTTGAGCCCCCTTCTAATGCCTCAAGATATTTCTCCAGTAGACTTCTATTGCATCACGATTCAACAAATACAACTTTCTCCCTCCTTTTCCCCCTCCCGTCCCACAACAATGTTTAGCAATACTGGGAAGTTGAGGAGTATGCATAAATCTGAACCGCAGATGCCTACAGAATAGAAGCTGGTTGCAGTACTCGGGCTTTCTGACGTACGGGAGAGCCAGGTGGCAAAGTTGTGGCCATGTTCCTGGTGGTTTTATGGAATGGCTTGAAGAAGTATTGATGAAGGGACAAGACCGTTCAGAAAATAGTATCATTATTTGGCTGCCTTGATAGTTTCTCTGACTTAACCAACCATTCTTTCTCCTTTCACTGAACAAAGGGCCTGAAGGTCAAGTCCTGCCAATACGCAACATATTTGTCAGGATCAATTTTTACTGAACGAAGCGAGACAGGGGGTTAGAAACTGGGTGGTTAAGTTCTCCCTACTTCAGGAAGCAGCTATTAGAGGTTTCTGACGCAGCCCGGTGTTACATACGGAGGCAGACATGATCTCCCTTAAGTATGACACACAGTTTGGTTTTCAATTTTCTGTATCCATCCCAACAAAACCCTCTGGCAACAAGTCAGAAAGTAACACCCGCTGCATTTTGAGAAATGATGGGCGCAGGCAGCAGTGACGACAAACTTGCCTGTAAAATGTCACGCAAATCTTTTAGAGAAGGTGGCAAAATCCTCTGCTTGGTTTGAATCAGTCTGATGCGTGTTCGTGGCCCTGGACCGGGCTGTGAAGGTTCAGGAAAGTTTTTTTCTGCAGGCACACGGTTGCTCTTTGGGAAAGTGCAGTGTTTCAGGGCAACGGGAAACTGCTGGTTAAGCAGCCGGGGATCTTGCACAACGTGTTCTACAAAAGTTGTTTCATTTCCACCGCCCTGTATGCCACGGCTGCTGCGGGGACGCGTGTCACTGAGATGAGTGACTTTAATCCTTTGCTTAGCTGCAGTCTGGATGTGGGTAGCTCATGGCTGCCTCTCCTGAGGCTCGTAACAGGGCAGAGAGCCCCAGCAGAACCTGCGACCGCTGCCCGTGTTTCCTGCAGGGAACACGCTTGCTATGTTGCAAGCCGAGAACCACACGCTCATCGACAGACTGAAAGAACATGGGAAGAAATTAGCTTCAAATCTCTTTGACCGTCAAAACTTGAGATCTTTCTCCCACCAGCAGCTAACAGTATGCAGGTCCTGGGTGGTTTTTTTTTATCCTATAGGCTTGGCAGGGACATTTGACAGGAGAATCCACAAGTGCGCTCGGGCCCCTGTGAGATGCAAGCAGAAGGAGACAAATAATGCTTCGCAAAAAGCTGAAACATTAGCTCCACAACAACACTATTTTTGCTGCTGGTGTTCATTTGATATATGCATGTCAGGAAATGTCATTTTATCACTCTGGCAGTAGACTCCATTACATTCGGTGGGGCACGGAAAAGTTCCCTGCTCGAATACGTTAGCTAAAATCAGTTCCTAGGCTGCAACAGGAGAACTTATTTTTAATTACTATGTGCCACTTGGGCTCTGATTTTGCAAAGCACCTCAGCTCATGGTTAGTCCACAATTTCAACCAAAATCAAGCCTTCAGCTGGGCTCTAGCACACGGTTGAAGTTATGTATAGCCTGAAGTGGTTTCCTTAGTCAGAGACTTGATGATATTTCCACATCTGCTTAGATTCAGAGCCTGATCCCATCATATTAGGAGGGCAAAAATCCATTTGCTTTCAAGCGGAAGCCCCTCATTTGGTATTTTTCACTCTGGATTGGACAGGGAATTAGCAAACTGCCTATCCTTCTTACAAAATTATACCAGTTCTACTACATCAAGCGGGACAGCTTTCCTTCGAATGATTAAACTTTTCCAAGATTTCATATCCTCACTCATCAGACTCCATTTACCACAGGAAATTACAGTTAAGCTGTATGAAGACTTTCCCTGACTAAATCCAATGTTTATAAATTATAACCAGGCAGAAAATGTGAATCTCAACAATGTAACTATAGTCTGAAGTGTAAGCGTTCACAAGTTCAACTGCTTTCCAAAATATTTTTTACCGCAGCAGTAACATGAGTTTGTATAAATAAAGTATACATTTTTAGCATATTTGCGCACTGCAATATTATAGATAACGTTTGTGGGTATTAGAAAAGCGCAGACCTGTGTGGGCTGTCTCTGCCTTCGTTCTCAGACAGGAGATTTTTGGACTTTTCACCAGCGGTGACCACCAACAGAGCAACTTCCCTCTGTTCAGGGTTTTTTTTTTTTTTTCCTAAGAATGCTCCTGGAAAGCTTCTTAAGAAATAAGCTCTATAAAGCTTCTTAAGAAATAAAACAATAACAACTTGGATATGGTTTATCCTGTCCCCCGTTATGCTTCATGTTTATGGTGAGATGTCAATATCCTTCCTTCCAGTACTTCAGCAGTTGTGCCAAGGTATACTTCTTCTTACATCCGTATAGCAACTTCACACATACAATGTGTGCCAACAGGTGAAGAAAAGACTCTCTCCAGAGAAAAGAGCAGAACTAGCGGCAATGAGGGACAGAACCGGTCACACAGTTTATCTTTAGGTTTTCTTGCACTGTCCTGAGCAAATTACTGACTGGACCCTGATTCGTTATTTTCTCTTATGTGTGTAACAGATTTAATACCTTATCCACACTGTGTAAAATATGCAGCATACAACATGGATCATCATAATATTTGATCTCCAGAGGTCCCTTCCAACCCTGACGATACTGTGATACTGTGTAATATAGAGAATAATTTAAAAACTTTAGGTCTACTTCAGAAATCATAAAACTTAAATGCAGTCAATACATCCTGTGTGGTACTTCTTCAAAATGCTCGAGCTAGAGCTACTGCTCACAAGCATATTCATGTGTATAAGGAGAAGAATTTGTTAGGAACAAAAAGAAGATCGGTTACTGCATTGAATTTAGGGAAAGTTTTTCATACACTGACTACTGGAATCGTCTAGGGTTTGAATTCTAGGTTTTAAATTTCTAGGTTTTAAATTTCTAGGTTTTAAATTAGGCTCTTAGTACCTAAACGCAGGTGCAGAGAGACGGGGCTCAACTATATTTTGTGGAGCTCCTCTTCTTTATGGATGATTGCAAGCGACCCCTCCAGGTATCCCTCTAAAACTCTTCTAAAGCCAACAACAAAATCAACAGGGGTTGAATGTCCGGGGTGGGGAGCGTAAATTAGGGAACTTCAACACCAGGTTAGTGCTTGGCCAAGGGCAGAGTGAGCGGCCAGCCCCTCGGGGAGAGGACTTCACCCCTTGACTCCACACGGAACCAACAACAGTTAAGCCAGGCATGACACTCAGCATTCCCATTTAGGACCAGCTTTAAAAAGGAAAATAGCTCCACTGTGCACCGACAAATTCAGCTTAATTGAAAATGTTAGCACCCAGGAGAATTCTGGCCCGTGACCTGGATAATGCAGAGGCAAACCATTGTGTGACTGCATCTCTTTAGTAAATGTAGTACCACAGTCAGCAGTCTGCAAAAATACTCATTTTCAAAGCAAGCTTTCAGTGAAGCTTTCAGAATGACTTCTGTTTCAGGAGAAAAGCACAGACGCAGGAACTAGAAAGGGCTTTCAACGCCTGCTTGTTTATTTATTTATATTCATTCTTATCTGGGGCAAAATAAACATTCGTGCATGTTTTATTTGCAAATAAAGCACGGACAGTGAAATCCATGATAAACCAAAAGGGTATGCAGTGGTACCATTAAAAAATCTGTCCAGTGTATATAAGATAACTGGCTGGAGCAAACCTTTGCAAATACTAACAGGCATATCCTTTGTAAGCTGCGAAAAGAGAGAAATCACCCATAATGCAGCAAAGTGCACTGAAACTCATGTCACTTCTTGCAGGGAACTGTAGTTGAATTTTCTGCCTCAAAAAAGGATAGGACACCTGGAATTATTGGAACGGACTCCTGGAAAAGGCTTCCCGAACTACAGCCAGTGCATGCTTATGTATGTCATTCAGATCTACAGCTGCTGCCCACAGTACTGATGGACAGGCCTCTCGTTTCATGGTTCATTTAAAACTATAGCTGATCTGAAAAATATTCACGGTCTGGAATGGTCTTCTTGTATAGAAATGTAGTCTATTCTAACATACAGATTTTGTAGTTGAACCAGTAATGAGTTTCCCCGGTGTCTTGTGGCCCAGATGTGCTGGTTTTAGTACATCTCTAAGTCTGCGAGTCTGGGGAGCCTTCGGGGTGAGACACAACAGACGGACAGCAGCAACGCAGGTCTGCATTCCTTCACAGCAGCCACACGGCATGAGCTATGCTGGAGTTTAACTGGCATGCAGCGATGTGGGGATTGTTTTCCAGAACGGTCTTTGTCTTAAGATATCCCCTCTATTCCCACCATATCTCAAAGGGTGACAGCTTCCATCGAGAGCGTGTGGAATACCTCTGCCCAAGAGACTCCATGGAGCTCTCATCTCAACGAGAAGCTAATGACTCTCATTGTCACGCCCTTACTTTTGGGGAGTGTCACCTCACTCCATGCTACTTTCTACAGGCTGGTGGGCATTTAGCAAAAATAGAAGTGCTCACTTAGATGACAGGCAAAGGAAGGTGTCAGTGGTGAAAGAACTACAGGTCTTTATTTCTGGAATGGCAGCATCTAGATTCTCATCTCCGCTAGTCAGACTTCTGTGATTTAACAACTATTTTGTTACCTCTCTGGAACTAAGATCCTAAGCATTAGTCCTGCTGGAAGGCAAATTTTAATTCTCTCTGCTCATTCAAAATATTTTCCCCAAATGTAAGATGTCAAAGGCTTTTGAGAAGATAACACAGCATTCTCTGTGAATACCAAATACATTTTAAAAGTAGTTTTCAGTAGTGAAAGCTTTTAAACTGTTTGTTTTAAAAATGTCTGTGAATTTTTGCCTTGTTTCTTTTGTTTTCATACTCTCAGAGTTGTTTTGCAAGTAGGTTTTTGCCAGTGTTGAAAATGGAAGCACACTGCTGTAAGTAGGCACAGGAAATTCAGATGCACAGTGAAGCTGGTTTTTTTTGATCTTATGTCCTCCAGAATCAGGGCCTGAATGAAGTAAGTTCAGGCAAGAACACATTATAAAAGTGGCTGGAGTGAATTATTCCTCTCATTTAGCTTAAGAACAGTTCATCCAGTTTCTTCAGGGTCATAAAACTAACTCCTAAGCCAGCTGAAGCTGGTGGCAAAATGCCCGGTGATGGCAAATGGTACTACATCAGATCCTGCGTCTTCTTTTACTCACCCAACCAAAATCTACAGACTTACAAGAGGCAGAGAGAAAGTTTCCAAACCAAAGCCATTGTTGCCCAAAGCAGGGAGGATGTTTAGTGACAATCCACAGCGCCGTGGCCAACTGGTAGGAAAAAGCAGGAGGGCTGGGCGGTCAGGCTAGGTCACCGGAGCCTTGCAATAAACTCCCCGCTCTGCCACCAGCTTTCTCCAGCAAACTACACACGGCTAATTCCTCAGTGAATGGTGAGTGTGGCAAATCCCCACTCCTGCACCCTCTGTCACTCAGGGAAAGCTCAGCTGTCAGTTAGGCGGCGTGACCCCCCTGCAAAACCAACGGGAGGAACAAGGGGCTTATGGCTGGGGAGCACAGAAACCAACAAGCTGAGTGGGGCGTTGCTTAAACTAGCTGGTGGAAAATACCGAGTCTAGGCGCTGGTTTTACTCCAAAAGGAGTCAAACACGTTGTGATGGCAAGAGGGAGGTGTTTATCCCTGCTTAATACTCTTACCATGAATACTCTCCTCATGTTAGGTGCCCTTTTGAATGAGAGAAAAAGAGACATGAGAGACAGCCCTAGGTTATGTCCCTTCTCTGGCTAGGCTTTTTCTTCTACTCTGCAGCCAAAATGCACGCTGAAGCCCTCTATGTTTAACCACTAAGCTGTTTGGCACTTCATGGTGAATGGTTTTCTCTCTTTCTTGCTGCGGTGGTCCTCCACTTGGTAAGCAACAAAATAGTCACTGGAGGAGGGCCTTGAATCTGACTCCTATACACCACATTCTAACTCCTCATCATGAAGTCAACATCTCAACATCTCTCCTTGGCTTAATGTATATCCAGTTTCTTTACGCAAACCATAACTCAGAGAGCTGTACAAGTCACTGCACACTGCAACAGTCCGCTGGTGGTCGCCAGCTCTGAAAATACGGAAGCACCAGGTGCAGGTACAATAGGGAGCTCAAGGTAGACCCCTGACGTCCCAGTCACAGCCTTTCCCACTGGGTGATAACTGGACGTGCACACCGAGAATTATAAGATTTTGCTCTAGTCTGGCTTGTGCGAAGCCTCACCTATGTACCTTTAGTAGCCCACCCCCTTGGCAAGGGGAAGGCCAAGCTTAAAAGTTCCCTGGCCCTTAAATGAGACCACCAAGCAGCTCTGTGTTACCAGGAGATGGAGGCCCACTAGAAAAAAACAAATGCGAGCCTGGGGCAACGCTGGCAGAAAAATGTGGTCAGAAGGAATTAGGGAGGGGGAAGCTGAACAGGTATTCTGAGGATTTCAGTAATGCCTAAAGATTCAGTATAGTAATCAGAGTTTTCTGTTGGATTTAATGTTTCGTTCCAGCTGATGGTTAAAACAGTGACCTGGTTGCTGAAGGTACAAAATAATGTTTTTGGAGGCAATGAGACCTCCGTTTGCAGGCTGGTGCTGCATTCCTTCTATAGGTGGCACTGTAACTTACCAAATGCTTTACTTCCCTGCCCATTATTTTTTATGATGCTATCAGCATTATGCCACCTCAAAGAAGCACATTGAAGGTAAAAAAACCCTCAAAACCATCAGTAACATCGCGATGCACCTCAAATCACAAGTGTGATTCCTGGTCTCAAGAACATTATAGCATTGTGCAGGATTTGATCAAAAAGCACTCTAGTTCAGTATCCAGCCTCTGTGAATGGCCAATAGCATGACCTTGGGGTAGAATATACGAGGAGACTAAATATATAGTGGTGTGCCCTTACATGCTGCACCAGCTTACAAGGAGCTGGAGGGACACCATACAGGCAGGTGTGGTATCTTTACATTTAATATCCCTTGACGGATTTTTCTTCAGTGGATTTCTTCAATTGCTTTCGCATCCATATGAAGTTTAAACATCCACAGAAAACCAGATGGTCCTGGTTGAAACATAACTTCTGACTTTGTTCCAGAGTGAACGTAAATCCAAATGCATTGTAAGACATTTGAAGCAATTAATGTGCAAATGATTATCATTACGAGCAGGAGCTAACTAAAAACAACTGCTAACACATGACAAGTCATACATGGTTTCCTCCATTATCTTTCTCTTTGCACATAACTTCTTCATGATAAGGACTCTTCTGTCTTAACAACGCTGTGTATAAATGGCACAGTCAGCATCCCTCGTGCTCAGCGGGCGTTTAACAAACAGCATTCTCAGTAACACCAGGGCCAATACACCCCTTCGCTTAGCTCTGTTTATAACCACAAAACATCTCTAAATACATCATTGAACGAAAACACCCCCCCCCCCCCCCCCCCCCCTAAAAAGACTTGTTCATTCACCAAATTGGCGGGAGTATCAGCAAATTACCCTGATTCACAGAGTCAAAACTCCACATGCACAACCCGACAGCCTGGCTTCTCCTCCAGAGGCAGAGCCCACGTTACAGCAAAGTGGGCTTTGTAAGTATTACAGACAGAAAGCTACCACAGCGCCAACAAACGCCACATCCCTGAAAGCAAAGTAACAAGTAGTTACACGCGTCCTAGTTCCTACACATCCGACACACTGAGAAAAACACGGCATTCCTTTTTAAGCTGTAACGAAAGGTGTATTTCTACGTAACACAAATATTTCAATCGTGCCCCAAAATATTCTATGTTATTTCTTCAATAGCCTCAAAATATGTATATTAAAATTTTTTAAAAGCAATATCAATATTCTGTTTCCAATCCTAGGTGCAACTTTAGTTGCATATATAATGTTAAGATAAATTGTCATTATATACCTTCTTTTCTGACAGTACTCCTGCTATTATCACCCAGAACTAGTAACTTGTAAATATCTATGAAAAAAATTAATCCCTTTATCTTTCGGAAATTTACAGCAGTATTCTTCAAAAGTAAATACACAGATAGTGGAATGTATACAGTAACTGAGCCAGATTTATGATTACGATTATGAAGAAATAGGCCATGGTTTATACCTGATAAGCACAGTGTATTTATTCTGTGGAGAGCCAAAGATTTATTACGTGTTTAAGCATTCATTTCCTTATTTTTGTGCATGTTTTCTGTAAAGGATGTGTTAACTGTATTATGATCACTTGAGAACTTAAACGGGTTTGGAAAGTCAGTCCTACATTTCGCAATCACTCGTACTGTTCCAAACTAAGGCTATCTGTTGATGTAAACACCTCCCTCCGTAGTTCTGAATGGTGTTTCAGTGAGAAGAAATCAGTCAGAGGATGGCTTTTGTACTATAATGTTCCAATGAAGTCGTTTCAATTCAGGCATTGAGGGCCAGAAGTTTAAGAGGGAGATAAGGAGTGGATCCTGGAAGTTAGGATGTGCTCTCCCCACTGTACAGCCTCCTCTCTGGGACGGGCCGCAGAAACCCCATCCCTCCCTCTCCTCTTTGGGCTTCACAGCCTTGAGCACTGAAAAATACAAATGTATTCAGGAAAGTCTATGTGCTCTTGCTGAGTTCATGGATGGGATGAAGCGGAATTAGTAAAAAAAAACAACAAAGATCCATATCCGATGTATGGAAAAGCGGGCTCTCCTTTTCCCTCCCTCCCAGCTCCTCCCCACCCACCCGAGGGCTGAAGAGTTTTCCCCTGCATCGCTCCTGGAGGCCCCAGCACTTTCAAGCCCTTGAAAACAAGAGCCATACAGTCTTTGCAGTGAAGCAGCCCTAAGAACTGGCAGGTTTAATGGAGCATATGTACGGCGCTCACACTTCTCCACAGCACCTCCAGCGTGTGCATATGCACACCAGGATGGTTTCCAGCTGGGTGCTCCTACGCTGTGAGTGCCTTCTGCCACTTTCAGCGCTCTGTACTCAACTCTTCCACCGTGTTTCAGCAGCTCAAGAAACCGACTGCTGTAGAAAAGGAAGACAGTAGGAACCTGGTGATGCTGGGATGTGCCCACAGATTGCCATAGCACATCCCTTGAAGAACCACTGTTTCTCCAGAAGGAGATGTTGTGCTCTCCACACATAAACCTCCATTTTTCTTGCTGAAGTGTCCCCCTCCTCTAGCTTTAGATCATGAACACTGGAGTGCTGCAGCTTCTCCAAAGCATCATCTCCTAGCAAGACAGCAAAAGGATAGAGTTTCATGTTACGAGAGCTCCCACAGCCGACAGCGCAGTCACTCTGCACTGCTGGAAAATCTTCCACTCTGTAGAACCCCTGGCATGCCTTTCCTTACTCACTGGGGTGAAGATCCCACAGGTCTTGATTGCCAACAAGGTTTGAGAGTCTTTATTCCTCCTGAGGGGCTCATGATTTCCCAGTTTCACTGAGGTATGTAAAATGCTCGCCAATCTCACAAGGTGCTCCAGAGGATGATCATCCCTTCCTGCACAACATTCTTTGCTGCATTCTGGTTGCAAAGTGGTCTATAAAGAGACAGATTTGCAGTGAAGCTTGATTGAAAAGTCTGGAAGTTGTGCACAGACACAGATTTGGCATATAGACTGGTCTAATTCAGCACTGAAAACTGATTAAAATACTCATTTTCAGAGAAACGTCATTCTGCAAACTGTCCAAAGCTAACTGGAGGTTCCCTTGTCCCTTAGAAAAGGTTGATGCTGAACTGAAGTTTGCCAACTGATGAATTATTCCAGCGTTCCCTGTGCTGTCTGACCTGAACTTAGCGCTATCAATTCTACAAGATTTTCTTAATGCTAGCACTCCAATCTCTTAGAGATACACCATCATTTTGGTATTTTGCTGACCTACTAGAATGCTAAGCAAACACGGCATCTTAGGACTGGAATTTTTTAAGGCACGGATGAGACTTAGGTGCTTGATCCCATTAATTTTGATGAGATTCGAGCATCTAACTCCTTTAACGTCTTACGAAAATCCCTATCCAGTTTCCTGGGCATGGGTCATCAATACAGTGAGGACACATCCCACGAATTCTGTATTTCAAGAAGAAAAAACACTCAGTAAATATGGTCCTTATGAAAAACAATGATTAATGAAAAGATGTAGATATACTCCAAAGTGCTGGCTTGGATTAGCTACAGGTATGACAGTTCTGCAACCTGCGGACTGCCTGTCCTTTCCTCTGACGATCAGGAGCTCTTGTGATAGGCAGCCCCACCAGTGCCCCAAAAGTGCCAGAGAGTAAGAGTCAGCAGGTATTGGCAATCATTTCAGTAACATGGATTATCAACTCCCAGAAAGTATTTTCTGTTCTCTTGAGTGATCAGTTGAGGTTTTCTTGACCTTTGGGCTTCTTGCAGAGGCCCACAGAGGAGCACTAGGGCCTCTAACCTGGGAAAAACTCCAGACGCTTTTGCTGGCCAGACAAAGACATAATTAAAAAAGTAATAATAAGAGAAAGTTATGAAAATAACTTTAAAGGGATTTTTCCCCCCAGTTTTGCTATTTTAAGGGCAGCCCTCATGAACTTTTTTGGCTGTACACTCAATAGTAGTGATTTCTTGGCAATCTCATTAGCTCCGCTTTCGTATGGGTGGGCAGCTCTCATATAATAAATCATTTAGCAGTTCAGACAGTGATTCAACAAAGTGTAATATCCTTCTCTTCCCTGACAGTTTGTCAACATGGACTACGGTCCAACAGGCAAGACCTATGTCACCACAACCATTCCTAAAGCAGGCTGGAAAAGAGCCAACTCTGCTCCAAAACGGGCTCCACGGTACTTGGGCTTGAGCAAATAAGCCCAGCTTCTTAAGCCAGAGCCACTGGAACAGTAATGGCTTTACTGGTTTGAAGTTGGCTCACGTCTGACCAGCTGGGAGCAGAATGAACTTGTGTCTGGGTTCGAAAGAGCAATGTGAAAAGCTTACGTGAACCCTTCCAGCCCTGAGAGGTGCGGAAGCCCCTGTGGGACCCACACTCTGGCAGGATAGGGCCTTCTACCTTCAGAAAAGTTCCCAGGGTTTTCTGCAAAGTCACGTTTGATCCCCAAGAGGTCCCGAAGACAGCAGAGGAATTAATTCTCTAGGAGCACTGGAAGGTTATAAGAAGGTCCAACAAATATTCATAGTACTGCTTGTTTCTTTAATACCTAAATGTCGCGCATATGTATTAAGAAGTATTCTGTATCTGTGGTCCCTCTTAGATTTATGTTTTCCGCCATCAGTAGTTCCAGTGAATGAGTTTTCAGCTGGTGTGCACAAGTGGTAAAACAATATTGCTAAGATATATCAACCTATCGGTACTTGCAGTTTAGGGAATTATACGAACGGTCGCTATGTGGAGAGATGATCACAGCTCCTCCTAGCTCGCAGTAGTAATTTAGGTGGGGTTGCAAATAACACTCCATCCTTTGAAATGGTGGGTGGAACAAAATAAAGAAAACATAATAGCCTTCATTTTGAGTTTGGACTGATGGCTGATTTTGACACCCTGACTCTTACGAATATGTGACCATCCATGTCTGTGATGCCATGAGGGATGTCGTCTGTCCCAGAAATGGTACCTGTTGCACCAAAGCACCTCCACAGGCTTTGATGAGTGTCCTGTTCTGCAAGGGCTGCCAGGCCACAGGAGATCACTGAGCAAGACAGCCTGCCCTCGGGGAATAAACTCACCTATATCTTACACTGCTTTCTCTTGCTTCCAGTTGAACACAATCCACTGCTAAATATTGTCCTTTAGAAATTCAATACATAGGCGAAAAAAACCAAACCCTAATATTTCTGTGTCATGGAACTAAATTATAATGTTGCTAAATAAGATATACTGTTGTCCTACTGCATGAAGTCAGTCTTCTTTCTTTTTTTTTTTTTTTTTTTTCTTGTTTTCTGCCCCTGCTTCTCTTCTTCCTTTCCATTTTCCACTTTTGGCTGTCTATTTCCTGTTGAATAAATGAATATTCCAGCTCACTGTGAACCAGCTAATACCCCAAACAAATTTGGATGAAGCCTGGTGTTAATTCCAGACACAGGTTTTCCCTTCTGATCTGCTCCACAGGGAAAGTTGCTAAGAGCAGAAAAGGGAAGATATCTTTCCTATTTTCTGGATGATGCAAGTCACTGCGAAAATGAAAGGCTGGATGTGATGTGGCTTTTCCCAGATTTCTCAAACTTTCACAAGCAGCTGCCTAGCAAATAGCTGTTCTAACATCAGTGAGAGGGGTTTTTGCTATTCCTTTTGCACATTTGACAAAAACTATATGGTTTGGTGAACTACATGGTTATGCCACCACTACATAAAATTTGTTATACGCCAAGAAAATGACTATCGGAACCCAGGAACTTACTTTGGAAGCTAGGACTTAGTTTCCAAATCGCCTTTTTTTCCACGTATAGGTTTTTTTTGTTGTTGTTTTCATCCCATTTGACACCAGTTTGGCAAAAGTCTCTAACTGCCTTCCTTGCGTGCTGTCTTATACATGACAGCCCCTGCCTTCCCCCAAATACCGCAGCTTTGTAGCGCTCATTTGAAGCTACAGCTTGCTGCAGAGGTTTGCAGGCTGCTGAACAACCTGCTCTGGCTACTTATCATTTCAGGTACGGAGCCTAGACAGACTCAGCCGCGCTTACTGAACTTGCAGATGGCTCTCTGAGCATGTTACCTGACTTAAAAAAACCTCTTCCTAGGCGACGGCACTATGAAAGAGGTGTTTAGAAATATCGTCCTGAGCGTACTGACCCCCCCACCACCACCATGTAAGGCCACTCCTCCCCAAGAAAGATTTGAGAAAATCCATATGTTAGAAAATTTACTCAGGATGGGGTAAGTCGCAATGGGGTAAGATGGGGAAGATGCCGCATTTAAATGAGCGGAGTGCAAAATCAGCTGGAAGATATATTGCAGATACACACTGGAAGCGGAGATTCCTGCTCCGGATCGAACTGTGTTTGGAAGAGCACCCCGCTTCCAATTCCAGTCTTTAATGAAGGAGGTTGTAAGAAAGCAGCTGAAAAGCAGTCAAACTCCGAAAAAAAAGCAGAAGGGAAATACCGCTTCACCCTTCTGTACCGCTGCCAGCTCAGCATAGAAGCAAAGTCTGTTGTTTTTGCATTAAACAAACCGGGTGTCACACTGGCAGGTACACAAACCTACAAGCATCGGCTCCCCACCAATGCGCTTTTGTTCTAACGAGCTAAAAAGATCCTTGATAGCAGCTGGTGAAAGGCCCATTGTCTGCCACATCCTTTCCCCGACTTGACCGGTCAAGAGAGCACAACTGTGCAGCTCCAGGAGCAGAGCGCAGGGTGGGAGAGCCACGCGTTCCTTCGCAGCCCTCTCTCAGTTGCTGGTTTGCGCGTGTGGTCATTTTCCTGTCATAACACGGCACGTATTTTATGGGAGGCCCTAGAAAGGACACGTACAGACCTGGACCTTGCTGCACTTGGTAGCTACGGACACAGAATGAAAGGATGCTCCGTGGCCTGACAAGTTCACTGGTTTTGTGCTCAGGTTTATTCTTTCCTTTACCTTGGTACCTCATTCCTCTTCACTTTGGGTTGCTTCACTTCCCTTTCACCACTCCTCTTTCTGTGGATACCACCTCCACTTCTTTTTTTTACCTAATTGCTCTTCAGTCAACCCCAATCTATGTCTTTTAACCTCGGTTAACTTAGTATCACTTACTTGTGATATTTCTGCTTTCCTTAGCCTTCTTTCTGCTCTTCTTTCCCGGGGGTTTTCATGGTTTATAGGTGTTGTGGTGTCCCTCCACCTACGATGTGTCAACAAGAGGAAGGGAGAAGTACCTGAGACTGGAGAGGGACAGGGAACGGGGTTGAATACAGTCACAGAACTGAGAGACAGGAGGCTATGGCAGGTTGGGACGAAGAAAAGCAGGCTGGTGGAGAAAAAAAAAGGATGCTCGTTAAAGAGGAGGCTGGATATAGGAACTTGCTACACCAGAGGAAAGGCACGTCTTGATGAGAACAATATAAAGAAGGAAGGAAGCGGTTGTTTGGGTGAGTGGGAGAATGGACCGTGGCTGCGGATGAGAGGAGAAGCTGAGCCAGGCTTGGTGCAATCAGCAGAGCTCTCAGCCTGGAGGCCTCCAGGAGAGGCAGAACCAGGCATCAAAGCTGCAAAGGAGGGCCAGGCAGGGAAAAACCCACACCTAAAAGCATAGCAGCACTCGAAACACAGAGATACTGATCAGGGATTTGTTACACAGGGAACAGACAGGATGGTGAAGACCCCAAAAATTATGCTTTGTAAATGATGCTGGATATTTACAGGCATTTATGCATGTGATCTCTCATTTTGAATCACCTGCACTCTGATTCATTAGTTAATTCAGCTAGTTAAATAGCAACATGTGATATCAGATCCTGAACAGTCAACAGCTTTTAAAATCTAAATATTTAATTAAATGCAAAGACAGGCAAATAGGAAAACGTCGAATGGTGCTCAGCTACCAGGTGGCAATTGGATGTATTAGCTTTCAAAAATCAATATAAAGTTCCAAAACAGAGAAAAACTGCTTCACAAAAGGGCTTCACGCTCTCCCAGGACAGGGTGAGAAGGGATAATACTGCTTTTCTGCAAGGAAAGAGCAAACTCGGATGATCCATCCACTCCTGTAGCTCCCAGAACGACACAGAACGTTGATGCCAAGCCTGACAATATGTTGCTGAGTGAGGGGTAGCAGAGAGAAAGTGACTGTGATAGAAGACAGCATGGCTGGGATAAACAAACAGGTGCTGTCAGCCAAATGCTGAACACTGCAAATGCACCACAGCAGATGCCCTCATTAAATAAAATGTGAAGCCACAACATTTGTTTGAGTGATTGGAAAAAATCAACATGCTCTCACGATCACAGATTCACTGATTCTTCATGAGAATTAAAAACAACTAAAGCTCTGGTGTTACTTTTCTTTGAGCTTGTAAGTTTTTAAAAAAATAAATTAAAAAAACAAACATCTTTTGAATGGGAACAGGTTTCCTTTGAGTCATTTTTCAAAATTAAGTTTTTTCTATCTCTTGCTTCTGAGTGGATATCTTTACGAGCCGGCTCTAAAGACAGACTGTATGGCATGGTGAGTTGAACCATCTTTGAATCTAGTTTTATCATGGAAGAAAATGCTAAACTTCTGGCGAAACTCTCTTCCACCACCCTCCTCTGCCTTGATAGATGCTGCTGTAAGGGCTCTTCTCATCTGCTCACTCAGCTCACCCCTTTCACGGATGACAAGCTGTGAAAGTGCACAACCTGCCTTCGGTAGTCAGTAAAAAAATCTCCAAATAATACCAAAGATGCCGTATACCAGGGCTGTCCAACTCCCGCACCATCACCAGGCAGCCACGTTGCTCTTTGCAACGGCGTGAGTCCCGTGACGGCTCAGAGGCTGCGTCGCTGAGCAGCTCTGAAATCATCTGGAGGTTACACACAGCTGGATGTGCCTACCCTATGCTCTAGAGAACGAAGGAATTCCGAGCAGAATTTTCACAATAAATACCATACGGCCTCTGTGTGACAGTCAGTGGTTTGTTAAACGGACGAAAAGGACAAGCAAACCAACGCAACGTATAAAAGTCCTTGAGCAAACAAACGGAGAAGATATTTAGCCAGAGAGGCCCGCTTATGGCCCAGCTCAGGTTTCTCCGAAATCTGGCCTAGGATTGTGCAACATCCCCAACTATGACCAGTATGGTCTGGGGGAAAAAGAAGCTCTGCTCAGAGAACACCAGGCAGGACTGACAGATTGCGGAGGAGATAAGGAGGCAGAAAAGCCCCGGAGCCAGCAGGATAACTTCCCTGCTTAACCCGCCCAGGGGCCTCGCTGCTTTAAGGTGCGTTTATAAAAGCTCACAAAGGAAAGATTAATAAGGCAGGTAAAACGGAATAGAAATAGAGGATCTTTTGATGCTTCGCCCCTTTGCTCTTTGCGCAGTGTTTTTTGGGTAAAAGTAGTTTTTTTCCACATGGAGTTGTGCCCGTGTCACTGGTAGCGTGTTGTGTCAGGTCTGCTTTGAAGAAAAAGGTTTATTGTCAGGTTAATACAACCAGGAAAAGGAGCGAGAGCACAAAGATGCCACCTAGGAGTAGTTTTGCACAGAGCATGGTGTCGAACACCAGACCCGTTCCTTCAGGGAGACCCATTACAGCGGCAGAAGCTGTCCGGGGCGCAGCTCCCTCCGTGCAAGCTGTTCATTGCTGCCGCGGGATGAGATCAGGCCCGCCACGACACCAATCAGGCCTTATTAAATCCCTGCTCCAGCTACTCAAGCAGCTTAAAGATCTTTAGATGTTATGTTGAAGGCAAAAAAGAACAGGAGAGTTCCCCTTCCCAGCAAACTAAATTGGGTAGAAGACCAAACTGGTTACCACAGTACCAGTTGAACCCTCACTCTGCTTGAAACTGCACCTTCCTAACAGCCTCTATTTCTCCTCCTGTGCGCAGCAGCAGAGACATCCCCGATAATCAGAGAAGACCCTCTTCTTCTGCTTCTGTCTTCTCCTATAACTGCCATAATACACATTTTTCTGCAATTACTTGCACATAGGCGCAGTCTCCTTTTGGGAAGGGTGAATGCATCTGGACAAAGATACGCAGCTCAACACTGATGTCGGCTCCGCCACAGGTTTTCCCCGGTCTAATAAGCACGGATTGTTGCAGGTGATAAGGACTACTGAGGCACTAGCTTGAGTTTTACTGGAAGGAAAAAAATAAAAAGCTAAACCGAAGATTTTGTTTTAAAAGGAGAGAGTTTTGCAAACAGCTACAAGAAAAAAAAAATCTATTTTGTTGCTGTTACATCGCTATGGTTCTGACAATGTTTCTGGTGAGGAGCAGCAGAGTGACCTCAGGAAAACCTTGCTGGAGTTCCTAAGGTGCTTGTTTTCATATTTTGCCTCCTGTACCAGTTGTCAGGGTGGCTGTAATAGGGAAAGGAAAACTGTTGAAAGACCTGTGACTGGTATTCGAGGGGCTTAGAGCAAGAGCAAGCCCTGCAGCTCCTCAGGCAGATGGTGGTTTTAAAAAAAAAAAAAAAAAAAAAAAGGCAAGCTGGGCTGATGCTAGAAGTGTGTTTCCATAGGAACAGGGAGGTAGGGATGCTGCCTCGTACTTGACCAAATGGGAAGCAGGTTCAGGATTAGGATTAGGACAGAAATGGCCAGATTCCTGCTGCCATTCAGGGTGACTTTTACACTCCTAAATACACAACAGAGGTCTTTAAAGGACTGCGCTAGCTCTACAGCCACATGTTTTTGTGTGGATTTAATAAATTTTAAAAGATGTGTATGCTTGAATGTAAGCGTGTGTATAAGAGTATGTATAAAAGCACATCATCTTTCATGATCCATGAAAACCGCGTGTATAAATGAGAAATGAATGTCCACCTCTCAGTTTAAGACAAGGTATGTGGTGGTGGTGGTCTCTGTACCAAACAGTTGCCGTGTGTGGTATGATGCTTACCTCAGGCCCTTCTAGCTGTTCCAGTTCTCTGAGAGGTGATGTTGAGATCACCAGACAGCAAAATCATACATTTGATATCGCACAGTAATAAAAAAAAAAAAGAGGTAGGATAATTATTTTAAATAGCTAATCTTCCACTGCCCCCGGAGAATAAATCTAATTGATGTCTGATATACATCGCTGTTATTTAAATATTACAAGAATCAGAAAATAATTTGTGTTAGCATAAGTGTTTCAAAATACACTTATTATTTCTCTCTAAATGTTCGAGATGAGATTACCATTCATTTAGTTTTCATCTAGTTGTAGTTCTCAGAAAAATCCCTATAAACTCATCTCCTGTTTTTAGGCTCTTCGTTATTCCAGCAAACTTCAAACAATAAACAAAGACCAAAACAAAAGGTAGAGAACAATAAAGACAAAATCCCTGAATGGAAGTAGAGTTAAATATACGCATTTATGTGATATATTTATATTTGAAGGGTTAGTGGGGTTTTTCTTTGACTAATTTATAACAATAAACAAGATTCAAAACCCCGAGTTTTGAAATGAGGCCAATTCATGCCTAAAATAAAGGCATGTTGAATAGTGGACCCTACAGTTTGCTTCTTGTCAAAATTTGTTGACAACTACCACAAGCTGAAAATGTGACCGGTTATGACCCCTCTTAAAAAAAAACCTTAGTAGCAGGGGTTAATGTTGGCATACCTATGTTTCCAGCACGCAGGTATTTTTCTATGCTTGAATATAAATATAAACAAGTAACTTGCTTACCTTTCAAAAACTTGTGAGGGGAGAACTTTACAACTTGGCTTTAAAAAGGCCTTGAGAAAAATTTTTCTTCCCTGTTTCTAGCAACTTCTATGCTTAACCTTAGGCTCAAGAGCATCTGTTTGAGCTAGGACTGCTCACCCAACGCAAGTCAGGTGTGCAAGTCTCTGCAGGACAGTGCTTTCTTCCTTGGCATGCAGAGAAAAAAAAGGAATGTCCACGTGTGGTGTTTTTAAGCACACTTTGATTCCTGCTTTGCTTTTGGAGGAAGAGAAGCAAGAAGCCCGGTACAGTGCTGACCCTCACGTGTTTTTGCTAGGCCCTGCTCGCCCCTCAGCAGCAGGAGGAGATGCCTGCAGGGGTGTCCGAGGCACCTGCTGGTGCCCTGCTCCTGGGGCAGGAGCCCTGTGCGTCCCAAACCCTGGGTGAGGCTCTGGGGGAGGGAGGGAAGTCTTTTCCCAGCGCAGAGGGGGCTGGAGGCTCTCAGGTGCTTCATGCAATCCTAGAATTGTTTGGGTTGGAAGGGACCTCAAAGATCACCTACTTCCAACCTCCCTGCCATGGACAGGGACACCTCCCACCAGCCCAGGTTGCCCAAGGCCCCATCCAGCCCGGCCTTGGACACCTCCAGGGATGGGGCAGCCACAACTTCTCTGGGCAACCTGCTCCAGTGTCTCGCCACCCTCACAGTGAAAAATTTCTTCCTGAGATCTAATCTAAATCTGCCCTCTTCAAGTTTGAAGCCATTACCACTCATCCTATCACTACACGCCCTTGGAAAAAGTCCCGCTCCATCTTTCCTGTAGGCCCCCTGGAAGGGGCTATAAGGTGTCCCCAGGGCCTTCTCTTCTCCAGGCTGAACAGCCCCAACTCTCTCAGCCTGTCCCCATAACAGAGGTGCTCCAGCCCTCGGATCACCTTCGTGGCCCTCCTCCGGACCCGCTTCAACAGGTCCATCTCCTTCTTGCGCCGAGGACTCCAAAGCCGGACGCAGTACCCCCTAATAACGTTAATTAACGTTAAGGTTTTTAATGTAACAGCCGCAACCAGCAGCTCGCTGCCCGCACCGGCGGCTCCGTGCCCTGCGGGAGCTGCGGGGGGTGGTGGTGGTGGGGGGCTCTGTGTCGTGTCCCCCCCACCCCCCAAAAAAAAAAACACCACCAAACCCAAAACCAAACCACGGGGGGCTCCCTTGCCACCCTCCCCATGCCGAGGGGTACCCCCCCCACACACCGGTGGCACCGTCGCCCGCGCTGCGCCGCTCACGGCGGGGGGGAGGCGGCGGCGGCGAAGGGTGGGGGGGGGGGGGGAGCATTTACATGGGCTGAAGGCAAAGCGGCTTCGCCCCGTCTGTTTTATTTTTAGCCGGCAGCTCAGCTCAGCTCATCCCCGCTCCGCTCCGCTCAGCGCGGCGCAGGCAGCTCCGCTCCGCTCCGCTCCGCCGGCGGGGCGGGCGGGGCGGGCAGGCGAGGGAGGACCGAGCCGGCGGGGCGGGCGAGCGGGCGGACGGACCGACCGACCGACCGACCGGGCACCGGCGGAGGGAGAGGCAGAGGTTACCGCAGGCGAAGCCGCAGCCCGGGCGGGCTGCAGAGCGCCGCCGCCCCCGCCCCGGCGGCTGCCAGGCAGGGAGAGGCAGGCAGCGGCCTCCGGCGTCCCCCCGTTCCCCCCCGTCCCCCGCTGCGGCCGCGGCGGCTCACCCCGGGCTGGCGGCTCGGTGCCTGGCCGCTCCCCCGCCGCAGCCGCGGCGCGCCGGGGCCCTGCAGATGGCCAGTCCCGGGCTGGAGCTGGCAGAGGTTCAGCCTCCCCCCGAACCCCCGCAACCGGAGCTGGCCTTCACCGAGGCGCAGAAGTGGATCGAGGTAAGACCGCGGGTGCGGGTGCCTGACACAAACACCCCCCCCCCCGCCCCCTTTTTCCCCCCCACCGGGGGCGACGCGGTGTCCTTCCCCTCTTCATCGCGGGGACTGTAGGGCGTTTTAGTCCACCCCGACCTTCTCCTCCTCTCCCCCACCCCATCCCATCGCATCCCATCCCCGCTTTGCTCGCCGCAGGAAGGCGGCCGGGGCCCGGCGAGCGGCTGCTCAGCGCCCCGCGCAGCGTGCGCGCCTTTGGATGGACACCCCCAGAAGGGAGGAAGGGGGTGGTGGTGGTGGGGAGCTTCTCTCCGCGCATCTCTTCCAAACTTAAATCCCTTAATCGCATTTCCCCTCCCCGCCCGCGGGGCTGGGATGAAGGGGGGGGGGGGGGGGGGGGCGGCTGTAAACAGGAGCCGCGCAGGTGCGCGGAGCGGGCGCGGACGCGTCTCCGCAGCCGCGGTGTCCCGAAGGAGGGGGGACACCACGAACACCACGAACACCACGAACACCTCCGGCCCTGCGGTCGGGCAGCTCCACCACCGCGGCCGCGCAGGCAGCAGCGCCGCAGTGCGCGGAGGGGGGGGCCGGGCCGGGCCGGGCCGGGGGCGGCGGTGTCCCGCGGGAGAGGTGTCCCCGCAGCCCCCTTCGCCCGTGGGTCCGTCAGCCGGGCCGAGGGAGGGACGTTCAGTGCCGCTTTTCAGGCAAGGCAGGGGAAAAAAAAAAAAAAAAAAAAAGCAGAGCCGAGCCGTTTGCTCGTGCCATAAAATAAATGCGAAGACAGGCAGGTGGCGGGTGAAATTTAATAGTTAAATATTTTGGCGTGTAACAATGGAGACACTTTAAATAGCTCTCCGTCTGATTGCCGGTACAGAACACGCGTGAAGGTGGTATGAACCCAGATACCAGCTCCCTTCGGCCGCGGGCTTTGCGTTTCAGCTGCGGGCTTTTCGTAAGCCTCGGTGGGTTCTGTTTTCTGACAGCGGTTAGGCAAATCGTTGTTGAAATCGGTGTGACTTTTAAGATCCCCTGAAGCCCTGGGAATTTCAGAGCGTAATGGTTCACTCCAATATCAGCCGGAAAGGTAATGCTGTGTCAGACTTCAGGGAATTGGCACTGACACAGTAAGCTGGCTGGTGTAGGACCAGAGGCAGAAGAACAATGAGGAATGTGAAAAGAAGGGCTTTTGTGCCAGGGAAAGGTGAGTATGCAGCCTGGAAGAGGAAAAGTGAGGTGCGTATAAGCACTGGTTGTCTTGGGAAGATGAGTACGGTGGTTTCTATATAGCCTTCTTTATAGTACAAGACCAAGAAGAAAGGCACATGACTCTGTCATACATATGGTACATAAAATACCTTGTGACTGACTGCTAACGAACCAAGAACTTAATGGCGAAGCAATTCTCTGTAGGTAACGAAGCTGCCAGCGACCTCTCCAGGCGTGATAATAATTAAGGGACTATAAGTCTTCCTGTATAAGACCAGAAACTTGTGGGGCAGGCGGAAACTTCCCTTTTGGGCAGTTTATTCCGCAGTTCACAGTGACGGGGGAGGTCTCGTGCCTGTTCTTGTGTGACCCAGGGCCTGGTGAGCAGAGCAGAAGGGCTCTGAACTCCTGGTGCCCTCCGTGCAGGCCCGAGAGGTCCACGCGTACAAAGGAAGCTGTCTATAACTTCTTGTGCTTCCTCCTTCGCTTTTTTAATCTGCTTGATGCATGAATGACAAAGCTGTAACTGTGCTGTTACTATTGCCGCCGTCCTCTTGCCTGCGGGAGTGTGTCAGGAGCCTGGAGCATCGCCATGGCTGTGGTGCGAGAGGGAAGCATCTGCCTTTCCAGCAATGCCCAGGCTGGAGGAAGAAGCTTCCAGTGAAGCAAATGTGGCTTAATTTGCCTAACATGTTATATTTCCTTTCAATCCCAGTTTGGCTTAAGCTCTGGAGCAGGAGGGTCAGCATTCACTGTTCTAAATCTAGATGATTTGGACTGAGCGAAGTATGCAGAACTTGACACGTTAGTCCAAAGTTACTGAAAAAGCAATGTCAATCTTAAAAAGAAATAAAAAAGTGAGGAATGTTATAGGTATCAACATTTGGTGTGCCAAGCCCTATTGATTTAGGTGAAAACCAGAAACAGGGGTCATGCTGTGGCTGGCTGCTAGACCCATCTGCTTCATCTGGCTCTGTGTTTGTCTCTCACCAATTTATTCTTTGGCCTAGAGACCTTAGCAAATGTCCAGTGTGTTGTGTCTTCCAGCTTGCTTCTGACCATTTAAAATGACATGTCTCTCGAACGACAAGAAAAGAAACCCTTATGGCTGCAAGCAGGGCTGGTGGACCTCCCTAGTATGGAGAAAACAGGCTAGTGAGGATGTTAGCGGTGTGAGGCAGCTTAAAACCTGTCTTAGGCTGTAAAATAGTGCCATGCAAGGAAATTAAAGCAGAAATGGACAGATTGAAAACTCTGAGCTTGCTGTGCATTTTTATTTCTAATGATTAAGTTGTGTGAGTTGCTCGTTGGATTCTCATCTGGTTTAAATCCTCGTGTGAGCACTGTCACCATTGTGTAGCGCTGACAGGAATCCACCCTGCGGTCTGCAGCGCATTTCTCCTCTGGTGGGGCTGGGAAAGGAGGCTGTCCTCTTTTTACAGACGGGGAGCCAAGACGTGAAGTGATGAATGTCTAGATCTGCAAGGATTGAGGTACTTCCTTTCCTCTGGTCCGGAGGTCTTAAGGGGCCTTGATTTTACTCCTTGGGTCTGTGACCTTTCACCAGAGCGGGTCTTCTGGGTGGCAGAAGTCTTCTTTTTCCTCTGCCAGCGTTACTTTCACCTGGATGTTGCGGGATAGGGGAGTCTTAAGTTGCACTGTTGGGTGGATCCTCATAATAATCCTCTTGTCTCTCCCTGGAGCTCTGAACCTGTAGCACAAAGGTGTTCCCCTCAGTGGGGAAAAGGGCCAGAGCTCTGACTCTTACTGCCACGGCTGCTTATATACTCAACAGTTTGTGTTTTGTAAGAGAGTATTTCGAGCGGGGATAGATTTGGTGTCACCTGTATGTTGTAGAAGGTGGTGGGATTTTGGAATTCTGTGGACTTTCCGCTTTGATCGCATGTCACTTCGGGTAGGAAACCGGAGCTCAGCCTTAACAGCGTATTTAATTTTACATAAATATCAACTGTGCTTCCCTCTGTGTAACAGTAAACCGGTCCTATTATTTTAGTTTAGCTTGGCATGTGCTACTTAAGTGAAGAATGCCCTCTTAATGATAAAATGAACCATATTAGTAGCACTCGGAGGAATTAAAATAAAGGCACCAAGTGAAAAACCCTGTGAGCGAGCTACATCAGTCTGCATTATTAAAGGTGCAGTATCTCATTTCAATTAATGCATCTCGGTTTCACTGAAAGAATATATCAGCCTTGTAAAGCCTAGTGGGTTACTACAGCAAAATAACAAGTCTAATTTAATCTAATGGCCTGTAATTTTAAAATGTCAAGGTTCCCTGTATGTGTGGTTAAACTAGAATAACTGATGGTTGAAAGAACATCTGTATAAACAGAGTTATTCTTGCTGCAAAGATTCATAAGAGTGATACAGTAATAAAGTCGCATTTAATACCGGTGTAACTCCTGAGGGTATTGTTATCTCCTCATCGCACCTCCTAGCCTTGCCTCATTAATATGCTCTCTCCTCATTGTTGGGACTTGGTTCAATTAGGGATGGCTTTTCCATAGACTTATATTCCTTAGAAACTTTGCCAGCTGATAAGAACGCTTCCTTTATAGTTGTATGGTAGTAATAAACAAGTCGTGTTTTTCTGTCCCCTATGGTCAGCGCTTGACTCTGCCGTTCCCTCTGGATGTGTATAGGCTAAAACCCATCCACTTTCACCAAGTCCGCTACTTTTCTCCTGTATACATTCCCCTTGAGGATTGATTCTCTTGTTAAGGAGAAATTTGCCAACCAGAGGGGTCTGTTGGGTGTGGGGGGTTTATTTTCTTTTTTCCTTCTAGCAGAACACTTACCTCTGTCAGATTTCCGTACTGAAGGTGGCAGGTTTGAGTTGGTAGCAGTGGCATTGCTTCTTGGAGACGTGGTGGAGCCAGGGGTATTTTGAAGTGCTTCTGGATGCGTCATGTCATGCGGCAGAGTAGGCATGCCGCTTCCACACCACCATCTCTGGGAAGGAGTTTGAGGGGTACCAAACCAGGAAAGTGACTCAGGCAAATAAACTTCACGTGACTGTCTTGTGCCAGGAGTCTGGAAACAAGGTTTCTTTAGGGTGTCTCTCCTTGGTGTGGATGAAGTGTGAGAGGACTGAGGCTTATGGCTCCCATTCCAAAAACAGAACTTCAAAGGAGATGAAGGTAGTTAATTGGCAAAATCTTGTCTACTTGGTGAAGGGACCTGATTGGAAAATCTGCTGTGGGGGTCTGGAACTTGAGGAATACACAACTTTGTTTATATGACCTTCAAAATGTGGAATGACACTCAGTGGGGTGCCCTGACTTTGAGGAACATCAGAGATAAAGCGCTTTTGATGAAAAGGATTGATTAAGCTAACTGATTCACTGATTATACGAGTAACCTGTGTCCCACAGGAGTGTTTCTATTTCCAAATATGTGTAGACATCTACTTTTCTTTTGCTTTGAAGCTGATTTCAAGATCCTTGAACGTGGACTCTAGTTATGCTGGACATTGATACAGTTCTTAGAATGGTGGCACCTCTAGCCAGACTGGGACCTTCGGGTGCCACCACAGTCTTGCCGTTACCTGGTTAGGAATGGATCAAATCCAACAAACATTTTCTCCAGTGAGCAGTTCTGGAGAAGTCGTGTCTGACTGCCTTATGAGAGTATATGAATACAACCCTTTAAGTGTAGAATAATGCACTAAGCTTTAAGACTGCATGGTTTTATTCATAAAATACTGTAGGAAAGTTGTTGAAAGAGCCTCCAAGCAGTGCCTACAGTTCAAATTTCTCAGTGTTTAGCCTTTCTTTCTTTTTTTCTCTTCTGCTGGAAGAGTCTCTTACCTACACACTTTACATAATGTATTGGGAATGAATTTATTAAAGTGAGCAAGTGTATTCTCAGACTAGAAGGAACCTATGCAAATGGATTAGACAAGTTGCCTGATTTGTGGACAGCTAAATTTAGGCCAGATGAATCCTTCCCACAGTGTCTATAAGGCAACCATGAAGAGCCAAAAGGTGTGTGGCTGGCTTCTGGTCCTAGGTGGATGTAAATGCAGAATAACTTTATTGTGGTTGTAGTGACTGGACTCGGAGAGGAATTCTTCCCTGCTATCTCCACATCTCCTCCTGGGCAGCGTTTAGGGCCTGCAGACAGGGCAGATGGCATGCTCTTCGTTCTGGCTAAGTTAGTCATTCAGTGGAATGAAAACTAAATTGATTTAAAGGGGGTGGAGGAACCCACCCAAACTCTCTGACCCTATCAGACTACCACTTTCTAGAAATTCTTTCCTCTCCCAGTTGCCTGGCAGCTGACCTTCTGTCCTGTATACATGGACCCAATTCCCTTGTCATGAGATCCGTTTAAGCCATGTTACAAGTAGCGCTTGGCACAGGGGTGAGGATAATCAGAACAACAATACTATTGATAAAGGGATAATGTCAGGAAATGCAGGACTGAGCTGTTAATTGTCTTAAAACTGAATTAATTTCTCCTTTCAGTACTAAAATTTTAAAATAGGTAAAAGATCTCCCCTTAACACCAGAGTCTGGAATGCCATTATGCAATTGGCGGTGAAGATCAGTTAATGCAGCTATGTAACCTCATTGCACTTGTTCTGCTAGTGTTAACTACATTTTTTAATACTTTTTTTTTTAATTTTAGGGGAAGTATTGATCCTCTAGAAAGGAAGGTGCAATCTTTCCCAAGTATGGAGGACAAATAGCAGGTTGATAGAACAGAATTGTTGTCTAGCTGATCTGGGAAGTGTTGTTCCATGACAGGCTATAAAAATGTATTATCTTTTGTTTGGAAAAGCTACCAGTCTAGAAGCTTTTCGTCCATGGATGAATACTTCTGTGCGTTGGTTCTCTGCAGCCATCCCAACAAGAACAGTTTTGGAACAGTGTTACAGAAAAAGCAAGATTTATAGAGGTGAAAGGGTCATTTAAAAGGGCAGCTGCATAGGGGGAAGGTATGAATGTTTTGGCATGCAGACCCTGAAGATCTAAGCTTTCCCTCCTTCTCCTTCCAATATATCATTTAAAAAAGAAAGTACTGACTACAACAGCTACTATGGCACCAATAACAGAACATCAAAATTGATGGCTGAAACTTCTCCCAGCTATGTTAATCGCTGTCTGAGGTGAGCGGGCTGCAGCACGTGTCCTCGAGACAGCCTCGTAAGAATGTGAAGAACTGTAACACACCCCAGCTTAAAATGAAAAACCCCTGTCTATTACCACCTTTTATTTTATAAACAGAATAAATGTGCTCCCTGTACCTGGGACAGGGTGGGGAGTGACTGCTGGGGCAGCAGCTCTGCTGGAGAGGGCCTGGGGGGACCTGCAGGACAACAGGCTTGGCACGAGTCTGCAGCGTCCTGGCAGCCGCAGAGGTTAGCCCTTCCTGGTTATTCTGGAGCCGGTAGACTGATGGAGGTGGTTTGCTTCTGCTTGGCACTTGCCAGGTCACACCTGAAATACTGTTGGAGCCGGTCCAGAGGAGGGCCACGAAGCTGATCAGAGGACTGGAGCACCTCTCCTGTGAGGAGAGGCTGAGAGAGTTGGGGTTGTTCAGCCTGGAGAAGAGAAGGCTCTGGGAAGACCTTATAGTGGCCTTCCAGGATCTGAAGGGGGCCTACAAGAAGGATGGTGAGGGACTTTTTCCAAGGGCGTGTAGTGATAGGTTGAGTGGTAATGGCTTCAAACTTGAAGAGGGCAGATTTAGATTAGATCTCAGGAATAAATTTTTCACTGTGAGGGTGGTGAGGCACTGGCACAGGTTGCCCAGAGAAGCTGTGGCTGCCCCATCCCTGGAGGTGTTCAAGGCCGGGCTGGATGGGGCTCTGAGCAACCTGGTCTTTTGGGAGGTGTCCCTGCCCATGGCAGGGGGGTTGGACTAGATGATCTTTAAGGTCCATTCCAACCTAAACCATTCTATGATTCTATACTGCATCCAGTTTTGAGGCCCAGAGCACAGGAGGGACATTGGCAGGCTGGAGGGAGCTGAGCAGAGAGCCCCCGGGCTGGCTGGGGCTGGAGGACTTGCCCTGAGAGAGAGAGAGGCTGCCGGAGCTGGGCTTCTTTAGGGGAGATGTCTTTGTGGGGACATGGCAGCAGCCTCCCAGCACCTGTGGGCAGGTTTTTGAGAAGGCAGAGCCAGGTACTTCACAGAGGTGTGTGGCGCAAGGGTGGGATACTTGTCATAAACTAAAATAGGGGTCGTTATGACGTGGCATAAGGAAAAGTTTCTTCACCACAAGGCCGGTTGAGCATTGATGCAGGTTACCCAGAGAGGCTGGGAGATGACCATTCCTGGAAGGTTTGATGCCAGACTGAGCAAAGTTGGAAACAGGCTGGTCAGACCTGAGAGCTGCCCTTGCATGGAGCAGGAGGTTGGACTAGAAGCCATCTAAGGTCCCTACCAACCTGTGCATCTTTGACTTCTTGACAGTGGGCGAGTAAAGATTACTTAATTTTATTTTTAATGCTACTTTATTTGTTGCTTATATTATCGTAGTGCTTAAGAGCACAAAATCCTTCTCTATACAAAAGCAAAACTCCTATGGCTTATGGCAGGCGTTTTCAGGGTACGCTACTGAGTTTCCTTTGTAGAAACTCCTCAAGGCAGTGCAAAATGTGTTTGGCTTCCAATCTAACTATTTTGCTAAACCTGTTTTGTTTCAGAAAACTGTAAAATAGGACTGATTTCCTTGGGATGGTGAGATTTTTTTTTTTTGGTTATTTAATTCATTGTGCACTGCTATAATTGACCAATAAGGAATTAAAATTGTTTCCCTTGCTTTTCAGATCTTGAGAAGATGATGTGCAGGCTTAATTCTTGAGAATTCAGATGCTAAATCCTTAAGAAGTTTTTGTTTGTGGTATTAGTTGGTTATAAGAATCCTCTACCTTGATAATCACTCTGCTCAGTTCTAGTGTAACTTGCTATGGTTAACTAATTTTTTTTAATTGTATGTTTGTGTGTGTATAATGATTGTTGCTAGTAATCCTTACCTCAGCAGAATGGCTAGCTTAGCAATAGAGTTAATAAGATAACTTACATCTGATATTAAAATTGACTTAAAATAGTCTAGTGACTTCTTGGTTGGTGAGGAAAGGAGAAAATCCGCTTTGTTTGCCCATTTGAAGAGAAACCCTATTTTGCTGGCTTCTGCTGTTTTGAGGTCTCATGCCTGATATCAAAGACAGCATGATTTTGAAATCAACTTTGACAAGCTAAGATAATTGAAAAATAATACTGCTATGGCTTCTTGGCTCTGGTGTCATCGTCAGTGATTCACAGAGCACTTCACAAGCTAAGGAGCAGCGTAGTGGAGGCAGGGGAAGCAATTCTTTAATTCTGCTTTGTACGGCTGAATGGGTAAGGTAAGAGGGAAATGCTCTTCATTAATCTCTCCTTCACAGAGTTTTCTCCATAACCCTGGTTCGTGCTGGAAGTAAGACAAGGATTTTTGCACTATGTGATCCCACGGTGAGTTTCAGGAACAACATGAAAGGAAAAACTTCTCAGTGATGTCTTTTCCCTATACTATTCCAACCTCCAAAATCTCCCTGCCTCCATCTGACCTTTCTATGGGCTTCAGAAGAATCCCAGTCCTCTGGTTTTCTACAAGCTATAGGGAAAGTGGCTGCACATACTCTATGTAGTGCAAAAGACCAGGAGTCCTCATCCTGAGACTGTAAATACATTCCCTATTGGTTCCTTTCCTGTAGTTGTTGGTAGATTTCAGTACAGCATTGCAGTCGTGAGCAATCAAGTCTCTGGCTGGATTACAGTATCATTTAAAAGATAAATTTAAAAGCTGAAATCTGTAAGAAGATTAACACACAAGAGTTCCCAAAATTTATTTTAGATCTGATACATTCAGCAAAAGTGCAGGTCAAGGGCTTTGTCGTAGGGTATTGATAATGTCTGATAGCACTGCATCATGTGAAGTTCCTTATGCAGGATAGGACTCTTGGGAGGAGAAGTTGTGAACTGAAGATGAAGAAAAGTGTATCTTCTGCTATTGGAACTTTGCATTTCCAGACTGGCAGAAGGAAGCTCCAAATGACCTTTCCACTAAAACCAGAAGGCCAAGAAACTCAGATGAATTTATACTTCAGGAGCAGGCCACAGACTGGCACAGATAGTTGTAACCTTTGCTCTGACTTGAGAAGCACAGTCTTGCTTTTGCGTAAGCAGAGGCTGATGCCCATAAATAACTGATTTTGAGTGGGAGCAGAATGGTTGCATGGCTGCAGAGGACAGGGGGCTGACATTAAAATCTCCTTGTGGTGCTTCTCTTTGAAAGCAGTGTTTTCCACAAAATGCGTGGGGCTACGGTTATGCTGTTGTAGCACAGCAGAAGTTTGTGGCTCTGGTGGAATTTGGAGGTCTTCCTACAATGTCTTAAAACAAATGTAACCCCCAAATCCAAACCTATCACTTCAGTCTTCAATAGTGTGTAAATATTAGAGGAAATTGTGGAACTCATAAGGATTTAATTTCTTCAGTATCAGTGATGCATGTTTTATACCTGGCATGGGTGTATTGGTACTCCCCTCCATCTCCCACTAAACAAACTCTGAAAACCCTTCATCCAAATGCCTGCTTTACTAATCTAGAAAATTCTTAACTAAGACATTTCCTTTTAGTCTGCTGTCAGGGAAAGGAGGCCTCAGTGTCTGCGGAAAAACCCTGAAGTCTCCCCCGCCTCATTTTTTTGCATAATTCTTTATTTTAAGTATTATTAACTGCTTGCCTTTGTTAACAATTTTTCTTGTATTCTCCATTTTTTTTTTTTTTTCCCAATTTAAAAAGGAGCCATGGTGTGTTAGCTATTTGGCAGTGAGCATTTTCTGACTGGGTTTGAGGAAAGGGAGGGAGGAATGAGGAGAGGCAGAAGTGACCGCCTGGTCTCTGTCAGACCGGCGTGGGCAGGGATGCCCAGTGTGCCAGGGCGTTCAGCGCTGAATCCCTTGGCTCTCTTTCCGTGCGATTGTTGTGATTCATTTCAGTGGGCTAACTCACATGTACTGTTGCTACAAAAATGTCTGGAAATTCTCTTTCAGTCCAGAAGCATAACTGTAAATATGTAATCTAAACAGAAAAAAAAAAAATGACAGCAACTCTAAAAGTGTTTTTTTTCTGTTTATCGTTTTCCTGATTCTGATGAATTTGTTTTCTAAAGTTGTGGTTTGGAAAAAGGAAGGACCTGATTTGGGAGCATGCATGTGTGGTGTCTGTCTTCTGCCAGTGTTTGGATCAGTTAAGGATAGCCAAGAAAATAAACTGTTTTACAGAAAAAAATTATGCTGGCAAGAAAAAGGAGGTGTCAGAATCGGTGAGTCATAGAGGTGATTCTCTCCTGAGTTGAAAGAAATGATATAAAAGCTTAGCCTAACATCCTACCCCTCCCAAAACCAATTTTTATTTCGACAAGGGGGCCTTCAGTTTTGGAATAACATGAAAAAACTCATAAATCAACAAAGTTCAAGCGACTCAAATGATCCTTTATTAGAAACAGCTTGCCTTTTCTAAAGAGAAGCAAAAATACCCTCCAAACATTTTAATTGTGAACATGCAGATCTTCAGTCTTGCTGGGGCCTTATTTTCTCCTTCCCTCAGATGGGTGCTGCTCTGCCCGTGCCCTTCCTCTGCCGAGGGTGGTGGCCTGATGGGTGCTTTCTGTCGAGGTGGGTACTTCTGCCCGCTGGAGGTATGGGCTGTAGGCACTGTCACGTTTTTCTCTCCAGACTACCCAGGCACGTGGCCACTTCTGAAAGTGGAGGTGGTGGCTGTTGTGTGGTGGCTCCCGGCATCCAGAGCCTCTTAGATTGGCACAGCACAGCTGAGGGTTAAGATATTCCCTGTGAGGAGACGAGCGTAAAGGGAGCAGGGTGTTAAAAGTAAAGCTGGTGAAGCTGCAAAGTAACTTCACCTCCCTCGTTTATCTTTCGATGATTATTTTCTCCCGGGAAGCAGTCCCCAGTTACGGGTGCTCTTCAAAGACGAGCATCAAACTGGATTTATTCCAGCCTCACGTATGAAGGATGAGCTGCAGTCAGTGCTGGAGCCTTCTCAGAGTATCCTAAACAAGAAGATCTCTATTTCCATTTAAAAATGCATCTCTGTAATAAGTGCTTTGCTACTTCATTCCTTTCCCTCATTTTGCTTCTCATGAGTAGCTTCAGGGGAGAAGTAGGCAAAACTGTTGTAGATAGCTGTGGGATAACTGAATGAAAATTCACAGGGGTAGCTCTGAGGTGACATTCCAGTAAGATTTAATAGAAAACTTGTCTACCAGTGTTTGTGGGATTTTATCCATTAATTTCTATTCATTGTAGTTTGCTAGTGTCTCTGATGTAGCACTGCTGAATAATAGTTGTAATTCTTTACTTTTTATTTTTGGATTTCAACCAAGACTCTTGAGTGCACATTCTGGTTATAGGCAGATCTAGTATTTGTGGTTTTTCCGCCCCCCTCAATATTTGTTAGTTTTTCAGTGCAGCGCTTAATTCTCCAGCGCCATACTGGGTTTTCTTTTTCATTTTAGAATTGTGTGGAGAGAACTTGCATTTCAGCTTCCCACATTAAGGGCCTTGAAATCAATAGATCAAAGCCAGAGCAGACTTCTTGGAAGTGGTGCAATCTCAAACTGTGTTGAAAGCTTTTGTTTTCTGTCTTTTTCCTGTCTCTTGGTATCTCCCAAGAGAAGGAAGAGCCTAAGGGGGAATCTCTGTGTTGGGAAAGAGGACTATCCCGTCACTGTATGCTTGGGGTACAGAGCTACTTGGCTAGGAGGAGCTGACTTCCAGAAGTAGCAGTGGTGGCAGCCTTTGTACAGGATGGGGAGCTCCAGTATGAAGCCTCAAAGTGACAGTTCCCCAGAGCTCGAAGTGGGCTCCAGTAGTCCCAGGAAACAGGTTCTGGTGGAAATGTGCTGGTGGAGAAGGGGCTGTCAGTGTTAGCTGTGAGCAGTGAACATTTTCTGGTGTGCGCAACCTCAACCAGGTTGAGGTTTTCTTTTAGGATTGAGAGGGAGAAGGTAGGCATCTTGTACACCAAAAGGTATGGAGAGAGCAAAAGATAAACTCCTATTTTTGTATGTGGTGGGGAGGGAGGGGGCTTTAGGCTTAGAACTGCAATGGCATGAGAGGCATAAGCGGTTGGTGAAGCAAATGTGAGAGAGTCAAGAAAGTTGAGATGCCTATGCATGTTACAAACTCTTACTGATGCTCTGTGTTTAATTTGAGTATGAGGAAAAGCTTTCATTTCTTCAACTAAAAGCAGGTTAAAAAAAATAAATCTCTCTTCTACAATGTAGAAATCATCTGGCAAGGGGAGAAGGTCGCTCCAACAGTGTACACTCATGTCCTGTGTTGTCCGGAGGTGTATCATAGCAGTTTTCCGTAGGACAATGGCATGAGACGGAAGGAGCTGCTGCCTGATAATTCCTCTACAACCAATTGCATTTATGCATTCCCATGAAAGTGTCTTATAAATGACTGAAGCAGTATTTGTTGGCCTGTGCACTTGTTCTGCTCCTCGGAGCCGTGATTTCTTCCTGCCAGAAGTCTAATGAGGCTGTTGGAGGGAAAGAGCACACTTGGGAATTTCTGAAGTGTAGTAACTGTAGCTCTTTCCCTCCCAGTGCAGTCACAGATTATTTGGACTAATACAACTAGGAGAATTATGACTTTGTTCTTGCTAATAAATCAGAGTGCCTCTTTCTTGCTCATCAACAGCCCATCTGATTTCAGATCTGACTTTTGATTGACTAGAGGGCTCTGGGCAATTTTGCTTGCTGTTTGCGTGGGCAACATTGGGGGATTTTGTTGTCTGTAAATGACAGCCCAGGAACCCATCTGTCAATGCAGAGCAGTATAAGTAGCAAAAGGCACTCACTTGATGCATCTGTCACATGGATACTGCCAGCTGTCTGCATCCTATGTGCCCTACGTGCTTTAAATATCTTTATCTAGGAGAATGGCTATTGCAAGCTCGCATGAATGATCTGTGTGTAGTTGGTCATCCATCCTCCTTGTATATCTTCTGGAGCATATAGCTTCAAGGGTTTTTTTCCAAACTTGTTCCTGGATTTCTGAATAGGCCCTTCTTTTTAGTGCTATTTTGAAGGACTGATAAAGCTGCATTGCCACTTCAAGCACCATCACAGGAACAAGAGTATATTTCATAGGTAGAAAGTGCAGTATTTCTTATTTCCTGTGCTGTATGTTGGAGCTTAAACAAGTAGGTAAGGTCTTGGCTCAGAGCAACTGCTATGCCTTGAGCTTCTGATGAACGATCTTATCCTGGCTCACCACTTGGACAAGCCAGTCCAAACATGATTCATTGAAAAAAAGTTTAAGAAATTCAGTTGAGAGAAGGAAGGAGATGGGGAGGAGCAGAGTCTGGACAAAGAGCATCAAGAGAACGCAACCTGTAACAGATAGATACTTCAGACGATATAAGCTAGATCAGGCATTTCTAATCCACGGTAAAATCCTTTTATTTTTCTGGGGAGTCCTGCTTGGCGTCAGGATCATGATGCAGGGGAGATGCAGCTCTTTCTACTGGAAATATAGGATAGCAATTCTGCCTTCATTAAGCTGCTCAGCAGAGCCTGGTAGAGCTCCTCTGGTACATAGTTTCTGTAAAGTTGTTTATGTGAAGTTGTTTCTTTTCTTAACAGTTACTCTGTGCCAGCATTTAGTATCCCTTTCCACCTTAGTGGAAAGTGAGAAGCGTTGAATACAGATAGGTACTGACTTGCATCATCTTCTCTTTGGAAGAGGCTTGGATAACTCAAATTCATTCCGGAGTTACACTGCTGTGTTTCTGAAGAGAACAGCTGCTTCTTTCCTTTGCTGCTTCTGTCTTCCTTCTTCATACTCCCATTTTTTAGGTAGAAGGTGGTGGTGGTGGTGGTGGTGGCGGTGGCAGATGTTAGTTAAACTGTGGTGTCAGCTCCTGCTCTTTGCTTTGAGGTTGGACTGAACATACTGCTTTCCAAATCTAGACAGTTGTTCCTCTAGTCAACTTGAACGGCATTTCATCCTGACAGCTGTTTTGCTGACATTATTCCCAGTTAGTTATTCATTGGGATTAAGAGCTTTCTGCAGCCAGAACACTTTGCCGGGAGTGTGCCGTCATTTGGCAGACCCATTAAACCAGTAATTCTATAGTGCTTAAAATTTTTAATTTGCCCTGCATCCTTCATATTTAGAGTTCCAGCTTTATTGCCCCATGGGCAAAGAGTAAAGACTTACCATAAATACTCTCCTTTTTCTATCTTTTCTCATTTCCTGCAATATTTTTCAAGCCAAAACCTTAAAAGCCAGACTTTGTTCAGCTTTGCATGTTCTTGGGGCACCACGCATACCATGTGTGTGCTTGGGGCTCTGTATACCGCTGTTCCCTGAATACTTAGTGAAGTCTGTAAGCACAGGAAGGTCTCTCTCAGCATGTGTCTGTATTGTTCACTCCCTGAAGGTGAGTTTTGCCATTTCCAAATTTGGTCACACGGGTAGCACAGTCGTGGGAAGAGAGTTCTTGTAATGGTGGTGATGGTGGCACTGCTGCCAGTGCCTTCTGTGAGTGCTGAAGGTGCAGGTGGTGACCCTCCAGTCTGGCGTCCTCTCTTGTGGAGGTGGCAACAGTGGTTCTTGTCAGCATAGGTGGGCTGGGTGTAGTTGGAGGAGAGTACTTTCTGTTTTGGGACACTTGGTGTTTGAATGGCCATTCTTCTTGCTTCTCTGCTGCTCAGCAGTCACCTGGAAGTAACTTGGGTCTTACGGTTTGGTAGCTCCAGTTTTAAGCTAATGCGCGAGCGTTCCTCCTCTAATTAAAATCAAGAATCAGTTCTAGTTTGAATCTGTAGCTTAGTTTGTCCTGGCAGCGGTCCATGCTGGGTGGAGGGGCTTTGCTTCCTCATGCAGGTTGTTTTGCTGGTGATAAGCAGGTAATGGAAGAACTCTGGGGTGCGTGCTCTTGCCACATCTGTTTCTTTTCTAATACGTTTCTCGCTGGCCTTGAGTCTCATGCATGATGAAGAGAATGTTAAGCATATGTATTGGTCTCTCATGGTCTGTGTCTGACTTCAGCTCTAGTGACACCTATTCACACATTGTGTCTATAACGTTTGGTGCAATTCTAGAAAGAATTGTGATAACCTCTTAATTTTTATCATACCCATACCCTTTCCCTAGGCTCATCAACTTGTTCTAATTTATCCTGCTGTCAGAGTGCACTGAATGAATTTGATATGCTTCTGGTGAGCAGTTCTCTCGTGGGCTAACCATGAGTGTGAAAGGAGAAAAACAAAGGTGGTTTTCATTATTAGAAAGAACAAAGCCATGAATAGAAGGGCAAAAGAACTGACGTCCCTTTCAACAGGAGATAAATTTCCAATACTCTATTCTGATGTGTGTTGTATTTTTAGACTTTACTGACTTAGGTTTAAGACATTACCAATTTCAAATACTAGCCCGTTTTATATTTGGAAATGCAGGTATGTGTTTGTGAGTGTGATCTGACACAACAGAATTCTGTCTCTAGAACGAGAGAATAATATTAAATTCTCTTTAAAAAAAAAATAAATTCCTGCTACCATGTCTGTAATCAAAAGGTTCATCTTCTTGAAGTTGAAGACTATAAAAACTGTCTTGCTTACTTAAATTTCATCAGCAGAAAGATTTACTAGGGAAGTACTGAGAAATTGATACATATTTTCTTTGTCTTAACTGGCAGACTCAATTTACATGTCCAGCTTTCTCTCAAAGGTGAAAGAATTAAAATTCCATGCCTTCTGTTTGTACTGTCTTGTACTTGGCTATTCCAGGGATAGTTTTAGGGCCACATTGCAGACCAAGCAGACGATCCAGCTAAGCTTGGTAAAAGTGGGAGTGGAACATGGCTTTCTAGGGCTTTGGGTTTCATAATTAAAGTAAAAACTGCCAGCCCTGCCCTACAAAGTCAAAGCCCATTGGTGCCTAAAAGCCCAGCGGCTTGCTGTTATTTTCATTTTTATAAAGTAGCCTACAGAGATTCCTATGTAATATGTCTATTACCAATATTGCCTGGAGTTTGATAGCCCTTGACAGTGGTCCAGGCCGGAGTCAAGACTCTAGCTGGAGATGAACTCTTTAGTTAGTTAGTCCCTGACTGGGAGGCTTCATGAGTGTGTGTTTTGAAAGGCCACATTTTTTACATTTCCATCATTGGTGATGGCTTCTTCTTTCCTTAGTAAGTCCAGACGTTTGCTAGCTTTGTTCTCCAGCACTCTGATATTAGGGTAAGTGTTGTAACTTGATACAGTGACTCCTGGTTTCTTGGTTATTGTTGCTGTTACCATAAGATTATATACTTCAATTTTTACAGGAGACTTATAATTTTGCCTGAGAAATTTAGCATGCTAAGAGTAACTTGGCCTTAGTCAGTTTGCGCTCTTTTGTTGTGGCTTTAAGTTAGGGTAACAGAAGGCAATTCCGTAACTCAAATGGGAAAAGAAATTATTTGCATTTTTTAAGTACATTGATGATTTTTTTTTTTTTTAATCTATGATGATGGCTTCTTATGTCATATGGATCAGTTGGTATAATATTGCAGAGAGCTGAGGAAGGCTCAGTGTATTCCTCTGAGAATACCTGACTTTCTACACCAATACAGCTTTCATGTATACGGCAGCAGAAAATCCAGCTTCGTGCCCTCATGAGCAGCAGAGCTTGTGAGAAGACAAGTGAATACTAATGCAAATGTTAATTTCCTGTATACGTAGAATATCTCTGCTATGCATGGGCTACTGCTGGAGTTTTAGCCTCTGCTAAAGCCCAGCCAAGCTATTTGACTTCAAGACAGCACAGGAAAGCTTCTTCCATTTGACTTCTTAATTTTTTTTCTTCCTGTTTTTCATTTGAGCATATACTTTGTCTGACTGTTTGCTTTTTTGGCACTTCATCTCCTGTCCTGTGCTTGCAGCCTTTGCTAGACTTACACGTATAAACTTAAAAACACTGAATTACCAAGAGGTGTGCTGTATTCTCTCTGGTGAAATAGATAGGTTTTTACTTTACTCATCCAGTAACCAGCACCTTAGAACCTGATCTCTCTGAAGACTGCTAAATAAAAGTGAAATAAGAATTATTTCTGAATAATTACACGTGTTAGTTTCTGTCTTCAGTCTTGGAGAACGTGATGAAATTCGCAAGGTCAGGCCTGCTAAAATAATACAATAGTGTTGTCTCTGCAAGCTCAATTCTCCTTCATGGGCATGCATATTAAATACGTGGTCACTGCTGTGTTTCTTCTGAGTATCTCTTTAGTGCGCAGAATGAATAGCGCAGCTCTTAATGAACAGCTATTCAGTGTTTCACTTTCTCCTTACTGTTCAACATGCAGTCCTATGCCGTGTTTATTATGTGCCATTCAAACCAAATCCCAAGGACAGAATTACTTTCTCAGACTTTTGTGGGGCTCATCATGACAGTATCTTTGCAAAAAAGTTCTTTGCAAACATGGATCTTATTTCATACCATCGCGGTAAGTACCGGGACTGTGGTATGGAGCAAAATTATTCAAGACTATGCTAATTTGAGACTCTTAAGACCTTGTATTCTTTGCCATGTACTTAGCATTCTGTAGCATTATAGAGGCACAGCTATGGCGCTCTTCCATGCGCTGGGATGTCAGGCAGTCATAGCAAATGAGCAACGTGTGACTAGTAATCAGCTATCAAAAGCTTGGTTTAAATGACTTGACTAGTAACACAACCGAGTACAGTGGCACAAGCCAGGAAAGCATTCAAATCTCAGTAGCTGGCTGAAATAGAAGATCATCTCTTCAACTCCCTGCAATTCTTTCCCACTTTTGCTGCCTACGTACAAATTATGCAGGCAAGGAAATATCATTGTCCTTGCCTGAACTGTCTCTCTCTGAGGCTTTCAATCTCAGTCTCCTGTGATATGAGTGACCTAATGAATTCTTCTTGTTTTAATACCAGTTCTTTGTTCTTTATCATTCTCAGGCAGTTTCCTTTTCTCCTGTCTTCTCATTTCCATCGCTCTCATACTTCAGTGGACTGTGTGCTTTAAAGTTGGCACCAGCCTAAATGAGAGAGCAGTGTGGGTGCTGTTGAGCCACAAGATTTGGGACTGTGTGCCACCCTTACCTGTTCTAACAGGAAAGAAACAGGGCTGAAATGCCCTCAGCTAGGAAACTTTTTTTTTTTTTTATCCTACCAGGGTACAGTCCTAGTGATTTATTTTCCTTGCTAACAAACTGCTGTAATTATTAGTACTCTTCCGACTAGCATTGCAGACCTTCTGTCTTCACCTCCCTGGATAAAGCTGATCAAAGACTTATCCAGCACAAATTTTCTGGCTTACTATACACATTTCAAATGGAATAAACCATTTTTCATGCTTATGATCACTTTTTGGAAATAAGAAGTCATGATGAATTAGGAGTCCATACATTAGGAGTTTTGAAGTAGCCTGTGGTAGAAGAGAGGGCTGGGCAGGCTAGGCAGTAACATCTGTCCTGTTGTGTGGAGTCGTCTGTTCCTTGGTATTCAGGTTGTCTGAATTCTTTGGCTGAAATTCAGCATGTGAAGGTTAATAGATCAAAATTTGTCTGTCATAAAGGCTGTGGAAGCTTACTCTGTCAGTTTGTCTTAGTAGTGGATCTGCTTGCTATCACTATGCTATTCTAAATCTGCTTTATCTCAATAACATCTTCACTAACTTCTGTAATTAGAATGAAAGTCAAACTGAAGCGATTAATTTAATACCCACTATGCCCATTATTTTTTTTATATACTGTACGATAGTATTCATTTGGAACTCTTTAAATCTGCAATGTCTTGTGGCAGATTTGAAGTAGGGGTCTATTTTTTTAGTTTAAAAATATACAGATTTCACTTTCCTTTTTGACCAAACTACAAGGTATGAACACTCCCCAGGGCTGTTAGGTACATTTAACAAGAATAGATGTCTGTCATTTTTTGTAATGGTCGAAGGAGAAATTAACGAATTTCTCCGTAATAAAGGATCCATAATAAATTTGACTAGGAAACATAATAAATGGAACTATAATAAATTTGACTTCATCTTGGTAATCAATAAATCAATTCAGTGTTATGGAAGTAGGATGACTTAGAGTCCATGTTGTATTGTGGGTCACACCAGACATACCATGTTTTGAACTTAAAGTGTGCTAAAAGTTTACAGGTAGTGGGCATGAAACAAAATAAAGGTTTCTTAAGGGAATATTGTGTGGGACCTGGGCTCAAGCTAAACCAGTATGGTTGGCTTTTTTTACTTTTTTGTCCCCATAGTACTTCTTTGGGCGTGTACAAGTCAGTGCAGTTGTAGGGACAGCACTGTCTCAGCATATAACCCTTCAGTTGTAAAATATGCCAAGTATTTTTGAGGCAAATTGTTGATAAACTCAGGTCCTACTAGCTGGTGATAGGTGGGAGGTCTAAAGAGAAGGTGCGTGTCAAGTGTGCACACAGGCAAACGAACCATGAGTTTAAAGTGATGTCCCATTTCTCTGCAGCTAATTCTTGGAAGGCTGTGGGAACAACAAAGTGATACTATCACATTCAGGTAGGACGTAAATTTCTGGCTCATCTCAGAGAATTACTCTTGCCTTGGAGACCCTTCAGGTTTTAAAAAAATTTTGGCTATTTCCAAAGTATATGGTGACCCTTTAAATGTTACGATAGAAGCTTGGGTTTTGTATCTGCTGTTGCGCTGCGCCTGTAAGATGAGCTGCCTTATCTCAAATAAAAGCTTCAGGGAATCAGAAAACTATATATTTAAGTTGAGCTAAGTTTTAGGATGCCATTGTAAGACTTCTATTACCGTTTTGGTAAGATAAGTGTTGATCAGAAAAGAAACCTTATCTGTCTGGCTTTGAAGCACAGGGTCTGCATCATACGAGTCTCTCTTGGTGTGCTGGCATGAAATCGTCTCTCGGAACAATAGTTGCACTATGACAGTGGGCAGAAGGAGAGGATAGGCTCCCAAACGGGGACACAGGTAAGCAGAATAAAAGTTTTGGCTGGAACCCTGGGAAAATGCTTGTAGCTAGTGTCTCTTGTGGAAATGAGGAGAAACTTGAGATTTTAGCACAAGGTAGCTTTGTGCAGGTTTCTGCTGATGGCGAAGAGAATGTGGAAAGTTGCATGGCAGACACTTGATAACCAGGCACCAAGAAAAATACCTTTTGATGTTAAATCCTGTGGGTCCAGGTGGTTTCTGAAAAACTGAGAATGCACCTTTTTTTCCCAAAGTAGCTGACCTTGAAGTAAGGGGAGGAGCTGGCAGAATGAAGCTACCTGAAAGAGGATTTTTGAAGGTGGAGTGTGCCTGTTGCACTAATTTGATCCAGACACTATCTCACACGGGCTCTAGAAAAAGCCCCCAAAACAGTAAAGAAGGTAGTTGTGTCCTGCTGGCAAGAGTGTGGTCATCATATCTGGGGCTTGTTTATTTTTCCCATTCCTTCATACGTGTGAGCACCATCAGTTTCCCATCTCTGAAAATCAGATTTTCTATTCTGTAAAGGGTGGAAGAAGGTGGCTGGCTAGCTCCCTCTGTGCTTTCTTGGGTGCTCTTGCAGAAAGCCTTACAGAAGACAGGAACAATTTATCAGTCTGTATCTAGTTACCCTAAAAATTTGAGGGTTGAGGTTCTGGGCAGTAGGGTATGTTTTTGTAGGCTCATTAGTAGCTTTTTTGCCTGTGATTTCTTTAACCAGGGTATCACAGCATTTGCCTGAAAGTGTTGCAACTTTTGTAAGTCCTGTTGTGGTTTTATTTAATGTGGTACTAGAAAAACATCAAGCATTTTGAGTAAAAGACTGTGCTTTATTGATATCTTCTAGTGTATGGCCATTCAGTTCACCCATTAAAGGTTACTGAGGACACAATTTCTGAATACAAATATAAATTTGGGGAGGAAATAAACAAGCAGACAAATACACATGAAGAAAAGATTTGCATAGTAACTCTTAGTCAGAAATTTGAATAAACAAAGTTAATTCAAGACTTAGTCATGTCTTACCACCTCTTAAAGAGCTTGATGGGTTTTTCTTCAAGTACTTAAGCAAATGTGGTGAATGGAAGTTCTAAAGCTAGAATTTTCCTTAATTGTTTTTGTCAAAAAGTGGATTATTAGCCCACATAAACTAAATATCTGAGCTTTACGTACACTGTTTGCTTGGCATATTAATTTTTGACTGGGGAAAGATGGTGTTGAAGCTTAAATTTATTCTGCAAATTCAGTTCCTGTGGAGATTTTTGTGACTGCCAGCATGAGGAGCATCACCATCTTTATTTCAGGGGAAAATGAGTTTCAACATAACAATGTTATGACATATTCAGTTGAAGTTCCTTTTACAAATGTTCACATGCGTTTATGAGTCAAAGCAGGATGACACATAGAGACTGAAGTAGGATTTTGATTGTCAGTCTTCAGCTGGCTTTTATTGCATCTAGCCGTACATACAATGTTGAATGTATGTAGGTACAAGACACCTGACCTTTTCATCCCTCCCTCTTAGATTCAGTTAAGGGATCGAGGTTAGAGGAATGAAGACAGTGACCAGCTTCATGCAGCCGGAGGCAGCTCATGCCACCTGCTCTAGGCTGGCCCTTGGCTCTACCCAAAAGACCACCCATCTCCAAGGGCTCACCTCAGGGATGGACTTTGCTGTGAGGTGACGTTGTCTGAGCACAGCATCCTTTTCTATCATGCTTGGCTGGCATGCTGGGAAATAACTTGTATGTGGGTTTTCTTTCTTAATTGTGAGGGTTTAGCTCACTACAGCACAGATCTCATCATTGCTGAAGCTGGGAACAGGCTTAGCTATTGATGTGGGCATCTGCCAGATTTCTGACCTAACTCTTGGCTTTCAGAAGACCCCCAGGTGCTGTTGTTGCATGGCATGTTTAAGAGCCTCGATGCCTCAGTAAGATTAAAGGTCTGCTGTTTGCGGCTCTTCCACCCAAGCCACTGATCTCCTGTGGCAGTATTTCCCCCTTAATTTTCTCCTGCTGTTATTTTCATGCTGTGGGTTTCTTGGCCTTGCAGCTGTGACACCCGAGAGCGTTACTAGGCAGGTTCCCCTGGGAGGGAATTCTCCCCAGTGTCAGTCACCCTCTTTCCCTCCTTTTCCTTATCTCTTGCTTTGTAGATTTTAGCTCATATTAGAGGAGGAAAAAGACCTAGTGCACAGCAAAGTAGATGAGTCATTTGAATACTTGATAACTATTATCCCATGGTATATATACACAGAATCTTAACAGCTAATCAGTACGAAACACTTATACCTAATTTGACATTCTCCAATCAGCGCTAATAGCATCATATATGTGAACAACTATATTCCTCCAACATTCAGGTGCAAATTCTGCCCCTAGTTGGGCAGCTGTGCAGGTAAATGGCCATTGTCTCCAACTGGACCTAGGAATGGGCCTTCTAAACTTGGAGGTCTGAAATGAGGCAGAGTATCGTTAGCCAGCTCTGCTGCCCAGAAGATGTTCTGTAATGAATGGCCTTCACTGAAGCGCCTTGCCTGTCAGTTTGGCGTACTGTAGCCTGTTCCTCATGTAAGACGCTGTGCCAGCCTGTTAGTGGACTCATCCAGCTGTGTCACTGATGCAACTCAAGGGAGAATACTCCGGAAGACGAAGGCAGTATCAAGAGCACGGCTTGACTGATGCCTGTGGCCATCTTTAAGCATGCCATTCCTTTTCTAAAATATACACTGAAACCAAATATCCCTGACATGTCCAACTGCTCCCGGAATTCCCTCCTCCTCCCTCTCCCCCCCAGATCCTGGTGCCGTCCCTCCTCTTCTGTCTCACGCAAATGGTTTGCTGGCCTCAAAAAAGACAACTCCTAACCTGGTGTCAACCACTCTTCCCAGCCGTGAGACTTGCAGTGTTTCCCTTCTGTTTTTAAATGCTGTCCCCACTCTGCCAGCAGAAGGGATGCCATGGAGATGGCTTGCTGTCTTAGGTACCTTTTTAGCCCATCTGAGAGACCCGTTCTAGCAATGGGCTGACCCACTCAAATGCTCAGCAGGCCCTGCAACAACCTTTAGGTAGGGCTTTATCAGGGAAAAAGCATCAACTGGAAATGTAACAGATCAAAATACACCAGGATGTGGATTTAATGTCCATTTAATTTAATTCCATTGCAGCTGATATATGGGTAGGTTGTTACCACTGCCATAACTCCATCTATCAAGGAGGGAATGTGGGAATGACATGATTATTGACCAAGTCTCTAGTTTTCTCAGGGCCGGTGGGCTCAAAGAAAGGGTGTATAAATTTGTATTTTTAAAAGTGGTGTTGTTTTTAAGATAAGCCAGAAAAATGGCATGTCCTTGCTGTTCTTGGAGCTACGAGGCGAAGGCCGTGTCACGGTGGCTGTCTGGTTAAAAGCAGGGTGGTTGCTCTTAAACGAGCCACCAGGTGATGCTTCACCCCAGCCTCCTGGTGTGCCTGAGGTTAGCCTCGGACCACAGCCATGGTGCTCGACTCTGCTGCAGGGCTTCGCAGCTGCTCCTGGGGCCAGAATTGGGCTCTCATGGTTTTTCTGTTTAGTTCAAAGATGAGAAAAAATTAGCTGGCTAGGGAAAAAAAAACCAAGCCCAGAACTAAATGGAATGCAGAATGATGATTGATATACACAGATCTTAAGGAAAACGTAGTTTGTAAACTACAGCTTTGTCTTCACAAATACGTTTTTTTCGGAGAAGCTAAAGACAGCTTCATCCTTTTCTTCTGTACATCAGTCATTTAGAGGTGATATATGTTCAGGGAATCAAATTTTGCAACAAAGTGGGCTCCTGTAATGGGCTTGGCAGACACTGCACAGGGTCAGAGCATTTTGAATTCTCAGGTTTGGGGTTGGGTTTTTTTTTCCCACTTTCTTAATTTTGTTTTTCCCCCTTTCTAGAAGCTGTGTTTGTGTGTGGCTTTTTCAAGTTGTGTTTGCATGTGGCTTTTTCTTTTTTTCTTTTCGTTTCTTTCTTTCATTTATCCCCCTTTAAGGGGCAGTTATGAAACTCAGCATTTCTGGGTTATTTGCAGTTGATGTGTGTGGTTCATTTTCATCACCAAATGAGAAAGAAGAGGGATAGGTTAAGGCTCCGTCAGCAGTCTGCCTAAACTTACTGCAGAGAAATAACTCTTAGTTTTGATTGTCTTCAAATTTATATGGGTAGAATAGAAGTATCTCACATTTCTTTTGATTGCCCGTTGCTTGCTGGCATGCATATATATTCATTAAACTATCTCAGCGGTCCCGGGGAGGGCAGCTGAGGTAGTCCTGCCTTGTGCCAAGTCCAGCGGCCGTGCTCTTGTTGTGACATTGCTTACAGCTGCTGGGCTGAACTGTCTCAATTAGTTGTGGAATTAATCTGGTAGCAAAGGGCATTGTTTGCCTTTGCCAGGGAGGTCTTCACAATAGTTCAGGTCTGGGGCTTCTTACTCTATGGGTTTTCTTCCATCCTCTCTCCTTAAGCTTTTGCAACAAGTCCAAATGGCTTCTTCCTTTTGGACAAATTTAGGAACTGCTATCATGTTGCTTGTAGCTTGTGGCATGCAGTAGAACTGGGAACAAGTGTCTGCACAATGATATATTTGATACCGTTTCATCTATGGAATGCCACACTCCACCCCCATCACCCAATTATTTTTTTCTCCATTTCCCAACCCCCTCACTCCTGTGGAGCTGCCTAGTGGTTTAAAATTCTGCCAGCTCTTATGAACTACAAAATCGTCCACATGTTGTACCGGAAGACTGATATAAGGAAAATTTTCTATTTGCAGAGTATGACGCTGAAGCCTTTATTACAGAAAAATCAACTCCTTCAAAAATTCAAAACGAGTGGTTATAAATCAGGCTTTTGCAGCAAAGTGGCGTTCTTAGGGGGCATGTGTCTTGAGTCTGTGATGCGAAAAACCGCTATGAAACTGCAGTTACTGAAACCTTCCTGCACTGTGCTGGCTTGCTTTCTTGTGGCATGTTGAAAGCTTTCACTGCTACGCAGTTTCTCCCTCCATGGCTGATGCTGTGATCCTTCTGCTTTCTAACTCTTGTTCCTTAAGCAAGGGGGACATGAAAGCTCTTGTTCACAGATTGACTGTCCCAAAGAATTAATTTTAGCAAGGGGTCTCTCTGGTTTTTAGTGTTTTTTTTCTTCCCCTTTTTTCCCAGTTGTTCAGTATTAGCAACGTATTGGAAGAGTCTTTCTAACTTATGGCTGTAGGAAAGAAAGGTGTCAGCTGTCTCACACAAGAGCCGTCACTGATTAATTTAGAAATTAGTAGCAGACTGATTTCAAAAGTACCATTTTCCCACTCAGCTTTACATGGCTTATCAATATAGGGGTATTCCGAGCAACCAAATTGTACTGTATTTTTTTAAACCGTGATGTTAACGCATTTGCATTATAAATGAAGGTTGGATGGGCTTTGGGACAGCCCTGTTACTGCTGAATTTTCTCCTTTTTTAAAGCTGAAAGTTGCTAGATCTATTAAACAGATGCTACCTGGCAACCTTCCTCTTGGCACTGACTCCTGTTGTACAGGTCAACGTTGCAGCCTTTGCAGCAGTGACGAGGTGATCCAGCTCACGCGTGGCACCCGTGGGCAGTGCCGAGTCCCCAGCATTGCCGGTTGCCTCACGCTGATCATGGTGACTTCTGTTCTGTATTACGGTGACCACTACGGTGACGTAGCACTAAGCTGGAAAGTAGGTGTGTGATAACTCAAAGGAAGGTTTGACTCAGAGCAAAGACTGCTCTCCAGTCTCCAAGGCAAGGAGACCCTGGGAACTCAATGGACAGTAACCATTCTTCTTCAGAGACATCTGCTCTGTGAAGTGTGGAGGGAGGACATGGTTTGAGAATGGATGTTCTGCAAGCTGTTACTAAGAATCCTTCTGGATTGGGTTTGGTTTGTTTTTTTTTTTTTCTTTAATGCTTAGCTGCTCTTCATGTTTCAACCTCGTCCTACCACGAATGGTCTCTTGCGGTGCACTGTGCAATCTCTTACTGGGGAAAGGGCAGCCAAACAATAAACAGTAGATTTATGTTTGGTCTCTGGCTGTAAATTAAAACTATTCTTTTAAGTTGGAGTAGTGCTGAGGTTTGACTTTCCATAAGTCATATCTCATCAGTATTTTGCCAGCATTTCTGGCCAGATGTAACACAATGGTTTAAATTCTCTGGAACAGAATTTTGGAGGCCTTATGTAGTTGGACACTTCACTTATTAGTGGCTGCTATGAAATGCCATCATCAAATTTATGCTGGTGTATTAGTTTTGCTCAGCCCTACAGGTCAGAGCACACATTGGCAGGAAGGGTCCCAGGTTTAGGGGACAGGAAATTACACGGGACAGGAAAAACGGCACTGCTGATAAAGGCGTGCTTTCAGCGTAGGTCGTGGTTGTCAAGCGTCAGGACTGGAAAGGCAGCTTTTGGGTTGTATGCAATGATGTTATGATAAAGGACCTGGACAAGAATAACCCATTTAGACTAATCAAGTGAAATGGCTTCTGTGCAGCGTTGATCTGAATATTTTGTGTGAGAGCTTTTCAAGTGCTAAGTTAAAATTGCCCACTTCTTTTTCCTTACTATAAAATCACCCTTATTTACACACTTGTAAAATATCTGTAGTACAGTAAGTACGTACAAATGTATAGATTCTTTGTTCCTGTTCCCTGTTTGTAATATCAATTAGCATCTTCAAACAATAAATGGAAATAAAGGTCAAAGAAACGATTTTTATTGTGCTAAAGGAAACACCATTATATGGCAAAAAAGTAACAGCCGCTTATAAGCAAGATAACATTTCTGTCTTAGATGATGTTATCATCTCTGTCTGAAGATAAACTACTGACAGTGTGTAAAGAGGTCAATATTAGGAATTATTGAGCTTTCAGCAGCTTTAGAATGTTTCTCCTTCATATTTCAAGTGTTCTGGATGAAATTATACATGTGCATGATATTGCAAAATTTTTGGGAAAATGCAAAAGAAAACAGTGGCAAATAACTAGAATAATTATTTGACTCTCAGAATTTCATATACACTGATGATTTGTGGTTGTTGTAGCTATTGTCCTAAAAGACTTATATGAGGCATGAAAAGATCTAGAGGGGGAGTGTTGTTCTGCCAGGAAAATTTTAATAATTAAAGCTATTTCACAAGAGCAAATGACTGAGGAAATGTTTGCGTGAAGATTTTTTGTGCCTGTAGAATTCTAGTAGCTTTGAAAATGTCTACTATTCCTTACTTGGTTTCATTTATAAATTCCCTCCCAAGTAGTTTATGGTGTTCATTAAAATTAATTTTGGGTTTGACCTGGCATAGAAACGCTCCATGAAGAACTGCAAATGTGGAAAGATTTGGCTGCGCTAAATACACTGTTAATATAAGCAACAACTAGCTAAGATACACATAGATACCCATATATACGAGGTACTGGTTTTGTAGAATCCCTTTATTTGTATTTTAAAACTTTTTCTTCCAACAAAATTATTTAAACTACAAATTTTATACATTGTTTAAACCTCCCTTCAGACCCGTGGGTGCTGCTTCAAAACTGGAACTGGGGCAGAAATGCAAAAGTCTGTTAAGTGTAGCTATGGGAGCTCTCTGACCCTTACTCACTACAGAATTATATTGTGTAGAGACTGATAGTTAAGGAGGAGTCCTCCCTTTTATATGACTCACAAAGAAATGAAACTGGCTGCATCTCTCAGTTAATCTATCCAAACTCTTTTGTAAGAATTGTAGATAGGATGCTCTCACCACCAAGGTTCTTACGGGACTCAGGTTATCTGTAACAAGCCTCCAGCTTGCACGTTGCTTGTGATCAAAATAGTTGTTTCTTTTGCAGTCTGGTGTTAAAGGCAGCATTTATAGGCACTGTTTTGGCCTTATTTGATTTAACAACTCCTTGAACCAGCAAGGCTTAGTGCCTCTGGTGGAACTTTGTGTAGAGCACAGAGTCCTGCCAGGTGGATTGGAGCTGGGAACGAGTCTTCATTAGGTCCTTGGGGTATCTACCACTTGAACTTGATTTGGCCCATTACAATGCATAGGGTTCGGCGAATGGAGAACGCTTTGGAACTTTTTCCAGGCCTTAACATTTCAAGGTATATAGCTGGCCTCCCTCACTCCCCGCAACTTCTGTTTGCTTATTATAGTCACAGCTGTGTATGGAAAATCAAATCTTCTTGCTTATTGCAGCTCTACACCTAGTTAATCAAATCAACCATAGCGTCACACTTGTCTTCACTGGAGACTTAGATAATAGACCTGAGCTTCCTTCGAGTTGTTTCTCAAGAAGCTGGTATGATACCAGTCAGTAGTTCTTACTAAAAACACCTGTCTTTTGTGTACTTCATATTAACTTACTGGTTCCAGTCCCTAAAACAAACTTTTACTGACACTTTAGTTGAAGTGCGAAACAGTCTTGGTATGTAGTGACTCATTTTTGCAGCTCGGTCCTCCTTTTGGCAGGAAAAAATTCTCCCTCTCCTAAATTCTTTCTGTCTCTTTCACACTTTGGTACAGGTTGTAGTTAAAAGACATTTCATGTGTCTACTGTGTAGGATTTCCTCAGTGTAACGATTGAAAGCAGATGTGCGAATACGCACACGCACACTCTCCCATACTTGCATACAGGCGTACGGAGCTAATGAATTTTGACTGAGCCACAGATGATGCAATAAATTTATATGGCAGGTTTGGGAGTGTTGCCACTTGTAGATGTATGCATATGGTACGTCCACTTTCCTTTCTGTTCTCTCCTTCTCCAATATTACTTGTATCTAAACAAAAGGCATATCAGAATGACCTTTGGGAGTGCTAGTATGAACACATTTTTTTAATTTTGTGACTTTTAAAAAAGTTTAGAGCAATTCTTGCTGGATTTTTTTTTTCCTCCAAAATTATGAAAGATGCTGGCTGATTTTCCTCCCATTAACACTGCCTTGCCGTTGTATTTTGTTATAGTACAGAATGAGACCAGTGCATAAGTTTTGGTGGGTGTCATTGTTTTGTTTCTGACATGGAGCATTTCAGGAGAGAAATGCTTGGAGTTAATGCTCTGAAAGAACGGAGTGATTAGAATTCTGTATGAAAGCAAAATCAGCCTCCCTAGCAATACAGCTTAAAAATTACATAATCTTCTGTATTATTCATTTCCATCAGGTTCGTCCTTTATCTAATGCTTTTGAGATGGACAAAATAATTGGTGGCTGCGTTGGGGTACCAAATTAGGCTCTCCTGTTGAGCAAGGAGAGGAAAACCAAGCCTCTTTCTTTACTTTTCAGGCATTTGCTTTCTAACTTGTCTCTGCAGTTCTTCCTGAGTTCTTAAGTCCATGTCAGTGTTATAGTGAAGGCTTCGTTACAAATGCACATCCACACCTCCTAAGGAACCTTTATCCTGTAGAAAGCAAGTTGGTTTTACCCTGCGTTCCCATCCCAGGACCATTGCCATGTTTAAGGAGGACGGTACCTGCGCTACTTCCACGCTGTGCGGGTTGCGCTCTTCTTCACCGTGAGCACTGCCTCTGTGAAGCAGAGGAAGGAAATGCAAGCCAAGAAAATCCTGATTGAAAATTGACTTGGGACTTTGTTGTGGGTGATGACCATGATGAATGGTTTGGCTATTTGGATGTCTTTTAAATTAATTAGTCATACCATGTAGGGTCCCCTCTCTGACTCCCACCCACAAGCTGGCAGGAGAAACCCACTGCAATTATGTATGACAAATCCGGCAATGTTCCTTGCAAAGCTGCTGTCCATTGCCAGTCAGCGCTGACTGGGGGAGATACCAGGGGATAATGCATCAGTAAATTAATTTACTGATGCTGCTGCTGTAGCCATCCACAAACCCTGAACTGTTGTTTTAACCCATTAGCTCCAGAGAGTTTAGGACTTGGCTTCTCTTGACTTTTAATTATTTGGAGTACAGTTTGGTGTGCAGTTCACGTTGCACCTTAAGGCAGATGAAGTGTTATTAAGAGCATGAAAAGCTGTAATAGGTTTTACTCCAGTTTTTGTTGATTCTTACCAAAGTTGTCTCCTTAGAGTTTACTGAAGTACTGTACCAGGCAAAGAACAGGTGAGGAATATAAAGTGGGTGTTTGAGCATCGGAGACCACTTTAAGTTCCGCACCTGCATCTTATAAGCTGCAGAATTCTATGAATTGCTTTTCTTACTGTGAAGATAGCCCCGATGTCATACTGGAGTTTCGTGCTACCTGGAAGTTCAAAATGGTTTGCATATAGGAGTGAATGATCTGTAGCTGTCGGAATATGAGTTAGAGGGTATTTTTAATGTATTTTTCTGATCAGTTGGAGTTTTTTTCCTCCCGCACCCCAAATCCAATAGTCTATGTCAAGTTTTGAATGAACAGGTTTTCAGAGTTGATTTTTTTAATAGTTATTTCAAACTAAGACTGTGTTATTTACAGCTTGTTGGACTTGCATCATATTGCATGAAAGAGACTGTCTTTTTAGCCTCTAATAAAACACAATTGATGATGTTTGGTGCAATGAACATGGTTGAGAGGCTTTATCAATATAATAAGCAAATTTAGTCTTGAGCTGACTGAGCAAAAACCTGTTAAATGAGTGATTTAGCCACAAAGCAAATAATTTCATAACATAAACTTTAGTATCTAAAACTGTTTCACCTTTCTCACTTACTAGATCATGACCGTTGACATATTTGTGATGACTTCTGGAAAAGGTGTTTGTGGCACAAGATTCAAGTAATCAGCTAAATACATGGTTTCAAGTCTCCTGATACATCAGGAGGGTAATACGAACAAATTAATATGCTTTCTGTAAAATTAATGAGCAAATTAAGAAAGATGTCCAGAACTCCATCTAGATTTGCTCTCAGTGGTAAATGGCAGAAAAAAATGTCTGGCTCGTTGAAAGGTTGACTGACAGCAAACTTTCTGTTGGAGAAGACAGGAGACAGGTATGCTGGAAAATGGTACAGGAATTGCTATGGCTGTAGGTGAGAGCATCTCTCTTTTTTTTTTTTTTTTTAAGCCAAGTTTTTTAACTGAGAAAACTGAGTAGGTCTTACGAATTTTCTTAATGTCAGTCAGTGCAGTGCCTGCTTCACATCTAACGTGAACTGGTAAAGCTTACAAAGAACAAAAACTTCAGTAGGAATTACTCTCGGGGCTGTTACAGCCAGTGTTTGCTGATTACAGCACGTGTAATTCTGTAATCACGCTTTGAACAAATGCCTTTTTCTAGTGATACAGCAAGGTAGCCCTCTGTCCCCTGAGAACCCTGCCCACACACTGCATGGTCTAGTTTTTCTGGTTTCCCTACTGACCTGCAATGCTAAAACAAAGACACTCTAAGCTTAATACAACAGGGCTAGTCAGTAGTGGGAACAGTGCAAAAAGTCTTGCTGAACTGTCTCAACCTTAAATCTCATTAATAGTGTTGGCTGCAATGTGAGCAGCAAATACATGTGCGTTGCCGAAGCTTCATTATTGATCACTGTGCCTTCTGTGGTGGTTTTGTAGTTAGAGAAAGGAGAAAACCCGAATCCCATTGAATTTCAGGAAGACGTACATATGCATCCCTGGCTTGGAGCCTGCACCTGTGGTTTTGGAGCCTGTCTGGACATTCAGATATGGCCAAGTTTTCTCTAGAACAGCTGTTCTTATAAGATTTAGAACAAGAAGAGGAAATCTCCCAAGAACTGCTGATTGTTGTGAAACTCCTTGCCATTTTGGCAGAAAACTGGCTTTAAAAATTAAGGACAGATCCTAAAGTGCTTAAGCGCATAAGTAACTTTACACACCCGAGTAGTTCTACTGCACTCAGAGGACTTCCATCTCTATGCGGAAAACTGCTGCACCACTTGAGTGCTTGCAGGTTCAGGCTTGAGTAGTGTTTTGTTGATGAGCCTCATGTTCTTGAAACTTGAATCCACAGATGGAAGACATGTAGGCCTGAGTTTTGAAGTCATGGGAAAGGCAGAGGCTGAAATACAAACAACATAAAACTAAATCTTGAGCATACTTATGCATATAGAAATGTGGGCATCAGTAGTGTTCAGGTCTTAAAATTGGGGAGGGAAGAATGAAAACTAAGTAACGTTAGATGCCTCAAGTTATATGGGGCATCAAGAAAGGGTAGGAATTAGTTTTCTTAGGTGCCTGTGAGCCAATGGAGATGGGCCCCTTAAGTTGAGCTCCTGGTGGAAAAACCTTTAAACTTAGGTGGCGAGGTTGGTTGGTAGGCATCACCTTCTTTGCCAAGTGTCGAAACACAGCCAGTGTAGTCAACACTAAGAAGATGCAACTCCTAGGGATGGCAAAACCCAGGTTCAGTCATTATTTTAAATGGCCATACTACTAAGTAAGCAGTAATTGTCCATAAAAATGAGCAAAAATGGGGAAGTGAGTTCTTATGCCAGATGATCGTACTTAAATAAGTGTAAAAGTGAAAGTTTTTGATGGGAACTGAAATGCAATGGGAAAGGCAGTTAGGATGAGGTATCTATGGTGGTGCTGAGAAAGGGGCTTGCTTCTGTTTCTTTTGAAACTGGAAAAGCTAGCTTTCTTCTTTGTGATGTATGCATAACTGCATGCAGGGAGAGCTGTCCATACTTGTGTCGGGCTAAATACAGATGCCAAAGAAAAGCAAACCAAGTCAATGATATGCTGAAGGCGTATAATACTTACTCTTTGTTCAGGAGATAGAACGCATGTGATCAAGTTGTAATTGCACTACTTGTTACTCTGATGATTGAGATCATCTGTTTTGTGTAAAAGATCATAAAGGGAAGTTCTATGATAATTTTTACTGGTGCTGAGATGCTAGGATAGACCAGCTTGGGGCAATTTTTGTCTTTTTTTTTTTTTTTTTTTTTCCAAATGAAAGATCCTTCCTCCTCCCCACACAATGTATAGGCACATTTCCAAAACACTGTACTAATGAATGCACTAATTTAACAGCATGCAGTCTGTAGTGCCGGATTTGGGAATTTTCTATGCACAGATGGAATTCCCCCCCCCCCCCCCCCCCCCCTACAATGAACAGATGAAGTGAGAGACAAGACAGGCTTCTTGGATTTCCCAAGGGTTTTCATTGGTAAGATGTTGAAGCCCTTCTTTTGTAGGGGTAGACTATGCTTTCCTGTCAAACTTCCATGATTCAGTTCAGAGTGGTCTGTGGTCAAGTCTGTGACTTGCTTTCAGAGTTCACTTTCTGAATATGTGTGGCTTCCTATTGCAGGCTCGCGTTAAAAAAAACCAAACCAACACTTCTTTAAATGTGGAATGCTTGCAGCTAAAGCCAACTTGTGGAATTGCTTTGAAATGAGACAGCTTAACTGCTCAGAGCTGGGAGATGGAGTCAGTACTTTCGTGCAACTCCTTGAAGTCATTGCAGGACTACTTTAGTCCAAGATACTTAACTTTCCAAGCCAGTGAAATTTACTGCAAGAGTTACAGGTTATTGCTTCGTTTGGCTGCCCCAGTCACATCTGAGTTACTAAATTTTGTAGAGGTGTCAGCGGAGAATCTCATGGGATGAGGACACTAGATTGATAGATGGAGTGGGAATGCTTAACCAGTTTTAATAGGGTGGGGACTAACCTAATTAGATGGTAGCCAAGGCAGGAAGAGATTTTTTCAGAGACAGGGCTGTGTTAAAACAAAGGGATAAAATTTTATATTAGTACACAGGAACTAGTGGGGATCACTTTATATCATTGCTGCAGTTACTCTGCAGATGCGGTTCATTGGGATTTTGCAAGCTTCTTTCCAAAATGAATCTGACTGCTTTGGCTTTTAAAGAATTTTTTTCTTTTGTCTGTGAAAACATGTGGTATCAACTCATTAAAAAAAAAAAAAAAAAAAAAAAGAAAAGAAAAACCCAACAAAACCCCCTTTACTGCTTATTGCCTTTAGCAGTAAATGGTTACCAACTGTATAAACAATGAAAAACTTTATGAAAGTCTCAGTTTGCGTATGTCTCGGTGTGTAGGATGTCTTCAAGTCTCTGAGCTTTGAGTTGGCATGAACTGAGACTGTTACATGGTTATCACGAAGTCTTGGTCAAATTGAAACGTTTTCATTTTGTTACACAAGTTAATTTTTTAAATGTTACAGCGTAACTGATGCAAACCTATTTTCTCTGAAACTTGTTCGTGCTCTTGCATTGTGATAGGGGCAAAACTCTGTTTGCACTTGAATCCTGTGTTTTGGTCTGAGATGTTGTTTGAAAGGCATGGTTTGTTACTCCTAAATAAATTTTTAAGGTTGACATAGCAGATGTGCTGTATACTGATTTTGAATTCAGTAGGACATCCCATTGGGGGTCTTGGAAGTTCATTAGAACCCTTCTCTTGCGTTTTTGTTTTTGGTTTGTTTGTTTGTTTTTTTTTATCTGCAATGCACACTTGCTGGTTCTTGGGTGTATTTCACCTGCAATGAAGTGGAAGAAAAGCAGGGACCAGCCGTCTTCTCATCTGCGTGCAGCTTGGGTTGCTGGGCCGGTGAGACTGATTGCAGTGTTGGATCTGCTGGATGGAGCAAAAAGAGCAGGTGTTCTCCAGAGTTGTGGGCCAAACGAGTTTTTGTTGGGTAGGGAGAGCTCATCAAGAAAAGGTACGTATTGCTAGCATGCCAAATCCCTTTCCTGGAAAAACTTCACAAAGAGGTTAGTTTTTTGAGATCCATCAGGTTGCGTGCATGTTGTTGGGAAAGATTTGTGCCTTGGCCATAGTGGAACCCCAGAGGACACAGGAGCAAAAACCTCATTGACAGCACTCTTGGTTCTGGGTGTTTTTTTGAGTCACCTTACATTTTCACAGGGGGTGAAAATAAGGAACTGTGTTTTACTGTAAAGTGGATATTTTAGTCTTGTCCTATTAAATCCAAATTAATATGTTATACTTTGACTTCCCATTGATTTGAACTTAGGCTGTTTGAAGTTGTGCAGATGTTGGCCTAGCTTGTTTCTGCCGTTTTATAGAAGCCATTGTGGCTACGAGACAGATATGTTGTTTGCATTGGTAGCTAGCCATCAAAATATTCTTAACAACGTTTTCTCTAAATAATGTACATAAACCCATGAGTGTAGCTCAGATGGTTCTGAAATGCTTTATTCAGTGGCTTACCGTATTTGAGCTTCAGTGTTTTATTTTTGTCCCTTAAACTGATGGCTTAGTGGCTAGGAGATTATTAACCTTGTTTACTTCTGAGACTGATTTAGATTTGTCATTTCTGAATGGTATTATACAAATTTCTTAACTATTAATTATTTTAATTTTCATGCAGTCTTAATGCGTGTACATGAAGCCTTCTCTTGTGCCATATGTGCATTTTGGTAATGTAACAAACTCAAGACTTTTTCTTTTTGGTTGGTTTTAACTAAATGAAAATAAACAGGCAGCTGGCTATGTAATAACATCAGAAAGCCCATATAAGCCAGGAAAATGTTACAGTCATAGCTAAATTGAAAAGATGCTCTCAGAAAATTCTGTTCTGATGGAAGAAGCAATCCTTCCACCTAGGCAAGGAAACTGCAACATATCTTTTTTTTTTAATCTTAAGTCCTAGTAGGCTTAAACAATAGTGGAAAGAGTTTTCAGTATCATGCAGCTTAAATAGAACAGGTTCTCTTTCTCTGCGTACTTTGGTCCAAAGGTACAACTGGTTTAATACTACAGAGTGAGTGCAGATGAAGTTGAGTAGATAAAACATAACTCGTAAGATGAAATATCATTAAATATGTTATTTATTTGTCTGTCAGTAATTAGTGGTAACAGCTGTTGATTACCTCTTGCAAAAATCCTCCCTGTGTTTGGACAAGGGGAAACTTTGTTCTTGAGTTCCTTTCTTTTTGGTAGCCTTTCCACTCCTTTTGATGCCTTTGCATCAGTCCCTCCATACTATATTCTCTGGGAGTTTTATGACTGCACATTTATGACTATTTATTATGGCTATTTGTGCTTGTAAATGGGTCTGGAAAGTTTCACAAACTATTTGCTAATACTGCATGATAGGGGTAGTTGTGTGAGATAAGGGATGAAGAACGGTCACTGGGGAAAAGTAAGCCCATGTCTTTCCATCCCTCCTTGTGCAGAGATGCTATTGAGGAAAAATGCGTGTGAAGGGTGTTACACACATATATTTTGAATAGAATCATGTCCTCATGAATATAGGTGGACCTTCATAGATGTACAGAGCTTTATCCCTTGTAATCTGTGACCTTAATGACCAGCTGTTCCCACAGTTGCAGTGTTGGAAGGGGGAATTGCAAACTTACTCTGTCCTTAAGGAAAGTATTATTTGTTTCACAAAACAAAGAGCAAGAGCACATAGAACTGTTATCACATCCTGAGGGGCGTGTAAGGTGTCTGTACTAAAAATATTGCCAGCTCCGCACAATAATTACGTCAATGCAGGGCTCTGCTGGAATCCAGCTGAATTACTGGGCATCTTACTGATGAGGAGCTTTCCAATCCTTCCTTCTGTTCTTTCAGTGCTGTTTTTTTTCTCTGTCACCCTTCTTTTCCTGAGCTGCACCCAAACTGTAGTGATAATGTGGGCCTGATACAACTCTTACAATGCTATAGTATGCACTGTGGGGGTAGAAAGCAGGGACAATCGTTATTCCCACAGCAATTTTGCAAATGCACATCAGATGACTAAAGTTCCTTATTTATTTATTTTTAAGCCTCTTTGGCAAGGATTTATAGGTTTTAGCACTAACAACTATTTTGCCAGGTGTCAGTAAAGATTATGCATTCTTGAAATTCTCAGTATTTTTCACTGCTATCTGTGCAGTCTGCTTTGAACTTCCAGTTGACCCATAAGTGTGGAGTGACTTTTAGTAGCAGGAAGGTAGCTTGGGAAGTAGTGAAACATTGCTTACTACTAAAAACTGTTCCTATGTGTAGCTGCTCCAGAAGTCCTCTTGGAGGGGTGCATGTGTGTGTTGGACCTACTTCTCCAAGCCGGAGGATCCAGTGTTTTCATACTGTGTTTCATACTGAGTATGGTATGAAGTTTTGTTTCTCTCCTTTGACTCTCATACAGCTCTCTTGCTTGGAGAGTAAGCTCAAAGTATGGCTGAGTTGCCAGCATGTAGCTGGAAAAGGTATTGATTGAAAAATAATATTGGCAAACATCTCTTTTCAGCGGAATGGTTTGTACTGTAGACTAGCAGAAGCGCAGATGTGGAGCCACTTTGGAAAAGGATGTAGTGTGCATGTCTTCTGACAGTCTGCTGTCAGAATAAGATGGCTTTACAGAGAGCAGACAGCTAAGAAGTTGGGACTTGCTGTCCACAAAGGCCAAAACTGAAACAAATCTACAACTAACCATCTAAAATGCTGCAGCCTTCTGTAGGCTCTTTGAATCATGACCGTGTGAGCCATGGCAGTATAGTGTCAAAGCAGAGGAGATGACCTACTAGACAATTTGAAAACTCTGCCACTTGAAAAGCCTGAGAAAAGGATTCCTGATAAAAATCTTCTCACGGAAGATGACCTCCATATTCTACCCTTCCTTGATCCATGCTTGACGTTAAAAATAAAAAAAAATAATACTTGAACATTAGTCTAGACGTAGTGCAGTTTATTAGCAGCCTCCAGTTTTTCAGTTCTTTCTGTTGTCAAAATCCAAACATTCATTCAGCTTTCTCATTAGACAATCATATTTTAATACTCAAACAGAACATAAATATACCAGACTACTTTCACTCTGGCTCCCCAACAACTGTACACAGGCTCTGTTATTTGAGTATTGGACATCTGGACTCTGTTTCCCTTAGTGACAGTCAAATCCTTCTGAAAATTCCATGTATGCCAGAGATCAAGATCCTCAAAATGATAAACAAAGACTATGTTGTCAAATTCCATGACTGCCTCTTTCATTTCTTCCTTTTCCATTTTCTTAAGAATACTGAAAAGCTAGGCTGACATCAGTGCATATTCCTGATGCACTTAAATTAAGCTCTTCAGCCTCTAAAGAATTCAGATGGTCACTAAAGGTATGTTGGACCTCTGTGGAAGTCATGCCCGAAGTTGCGCCTGGGAAATGCCCTGTGTTGGATTCTCCGTATTCTAAACATCTGGTTCTTCTGTGCATTGTGAGAGAAGAGCAAAGCCAGAGCACTGATTTTTGTCTGTGCTTTTTGACTGTTAGCTTACCAAATATTATGTAAAACGAATGTAATCATGTGGTTTCCCATATGATGAAACTGTGCATGGCCTGAAAGCTGCAGTCCACACCCCAAGTAGTTGTTTCTGAGTCTTCTGACACAGGTGCTGGATGAGCTGACTAGCAGAGCAGTTCTTTCAGATCTACTACTCGTGAATAAGGAAGAATGGATTTGGGGTTGATAACAGCTTTGAAATGTAACGTTTAAAATTGTCAGGGAAGAGAAAGCTGATAATAGAGCCACCACCTTGGACTTCAGAAGAGCAGACTTCATCTTGCTCAGGGAACTGGCAGGAGGGATCCTATAGGAGGCTGGTCTGAAGGAGAGGGAACCGGGGGAGCTGGCTGGTCTTCAAGGACAATCCCCTCAACTCCATTCTTCAGCCTCTTCCACTCTGATGTGCAGGAAGTCAGGCAGATGCCAGTGAGTAGAGAATGCAAACAGATTGCCTGCAAGGTGAAAACAAGAATGAACTGACTGTCTGGGAGGAATACAGAAACTTTACCTGGGCATGCAGGGAGCGAACTGGGAAGGCCAAAATTCAGCTGGAGTTGAGATGTATAAGGGATGTAAATAGCAACAAAAGGGTCTTCCACAGTATGTTAGCAGTGAAAGGAAGACTGAGGAAAATGTGGGCCTTCTGCTGAATGGAGCAGCAGATGTAGTGATCAAGGACATGGGAAACGCTGAGGTGTTCATTGCCGCCTTTGCTTCAGAGGAGGTCTTCTTTCAAGCCTCGCAGTCCCCTGTGCCTAGTGACAGTGTTGGAGGGAGTGACATACTATCCATGATGGGAAAAGATCATGTAAGGGTCTTGTTAAATAAAACTGTACATGCATAAGTCCAGGGAATATCATGGGGTAGACTGAGGTCTGAGAGAAATGGCTGATGTCACTGCAGTGCCGCTGTCTGTCACTGAAAGGTGAAGGCGATTGGGAGAGTTGCACCGTAGCTGGAATTGGGCAAGCATCAGGCCCATCTTCACAAGGGGCCGTGGGGGATCAGCCTCACCTTAGTCCGCAAGAGGATTGTGGCAGAAATAGGTTCTCCTGGAAGCCATTTGCAGGTATACAAAGAACAAGGAGGTGATTTGGAATAGCTTGGATTTTCTAAGTGCAAATTATGGCTGACCAACTTGATTGCCTTCTGTGGTGAGATAACTGGCTCAGTGACTGAGAGGAGTGCAGCAGATGTCCTTTGTCTTGACTTTTGACAGTCTCCCATAGCGTTCTTCAAGACAAATTGGAAAGCAATTGACTGAGATCTGCCAGACAGGTGGAAAACAGGCTGGACACAAGGACCAGTGATTAGTAATTGTTGAGTCCAGCTGGTGGCCATTTAGTACTGGTGTTCCTCTGAAGATCCATATTGTGACCAAGGCTGGTCCTTCCATTCTTTCTATCTTTCTGTCAGCATCCGCCTAAGAAAATTCTGGCTATGTAGCTTTCTGTCAGTAAGCTTGCGGCCGTTCAAGCTGATTCATCATTATCCACCTAGCCACGTATAAGGACACTTACACCATTTCTTCTGAGATCCCACGCTTGTTTTTCTTTGGTTACTGCTGTTGGCAGTCATCCAGCTTCCTCTACATGAGCCATGCTAGTGCTTTGGATTTTGATTTCTGCTCCACTGACTCGCTTAGGTCATTGGCTTTATGCTCTGAGTATCGTTATCATTAGCTGGGCTTGTATGGCTTCACAGCTACTTTGCACATCTTGGTTCTGTTAGGGACACCTGTTTTGTGAGGCAGAAGGGGAAGATAAGAAAGACCATAGAGACCAGAACATGATTTCTCTGGCTTCTGTCCACAAGCAGCCTTTAGGAGGAATTGAGAGTGAGCTGGCTGAAGATGTCGAGCACCCATAATTGTCAGTTAGGTATTTAATAGAACCCCAGAAGAAGGAAATGGGAAGAGAACACTTTCATTTTAAGGAGGGTTATTGCTTCCTCGTGGAAAAAAACCCTCTCCATTTAGGGATAATATTATTTTTGGATCATGTTTTAGTCAAGTCTGCAACACAGGTATGAGAAGTCTTACATGTGGAAAAGTGGGAAGTATTTCTGTGTTCAATATGTGTCTTAAGAGGCATAAATGCCAGAGCTCAGGCTGGACTCCATGCTTGGACTCCTTTGATGCCTGGCATTTAAAAGCATTATTGATTCCATGACAGGTGAGCTGTGATGGCCAGTGATGGTTTTCATTACAAATCAAAAGAAATCTTTATGTTCAGTGCAAACCTCTGCTTATCCAGCTGCTGCACGTGTTGGATGATGACTAGTGCACGAGCGTGAGCTAGAGAGAGATGCAAGATTTTCTTAGCAGTCTTCAAACACCAGAGCAAGGCATTTGGTCTGTCAGCTCCAGCATCTGAGAGATGAGGCCAAGAGTCCTTGTGTGAGCTAGATTGTGGAACTTTTCCACAAGATGTTGAACAAGATGTTGTCCAACTACATTGGCCTTTTTGGTCAGCGGCTTTTGGTCCATCAGTCAGCAGCTTTTGGTCTATGTAATTTTTATCTGCATGTAGAAAATTTCTGGAGGCTGTTGTACTTCACTTCCTCATCTGTCTCCTGAAGCTTCGTCCCTGGAGGTGTTCAAGGCCGGGATGGATGGGGCTTTGAGCAACCTGGTCTAGTGGGAGGTGTCCCTACCTATGGCAGGGGAGTTGGAACTTGATGATATTGAAGGTCCCTTCCAACCTAAACCATTCTATGATCCTATGATTCTATGAATAAGGATCAAAGCATTTAAAAGCAGAGGGACTGTGGTGCCTACTGTAATCTGATTCTATAAACCATAAAAGTGATTTAATATGCTAAGTTATCCCCAAATTGGTTTATTTGTTACAAAATGGGACATAAACTGCATTGAAGGTACGTACTTCCTCAGCTGTTCTTTCTACTGCCACTTGCCCGAAGCACAGCTTTGTTTTTTCCCCAACTTGTAAAGCTGTGTCTTGAGGTTCATTCTTCATGCACACCATTTCTGGTCCTTTTACATAAAGCCTAAAATCAAGTCTTTAGAGTTGCCTGGAGCAGGATTTTTTTTGAACAACCTGTTCTATAAAAGTTATCTAAGATGTGGCAATCTAGACTGTGTTTTCACATTCCCTTCCAAGTAACACTTTTGTCCTTCATGAAGCAAGACAGACATAGAATTGATGACTTCTCTGATAACTCATATATACTTGTCTAAATATCTAAACTATCTGTTCTAGCCAAGGGCTGTCCACTTGGCATTTCAGAGCACCCTTGGACATGTGTGCTTATCACTGAAGGTTTTCGTTAGAATTAGAATTAGGAGCACTTCATACTGAAATAATTTGGGTGTCTATGTGTTTAGGAGCTGCTCTCAAGGGCAGTACAAAGAATTAATCATTTTCCTAATTGAGCTTGCAGTTTTTAGGGCTTATTGAATTTCTTGCAGTTATTCGGGCTTATTGAATACTTTAGATTTCTGTGTGCAAATTCTGCCGTGGTTCAAACAAGATCTAGCAATATTCACTTGTAGACATTCTAATAAGATGTCATAGCTATTACATTCTTCAGGAGGTTTTAAATTTGTATTCAATATTTGTACATGAATTACATTACAGTAGTAAAAAAAGTAGAGTGAATTTGAAGGTAAGCACTGAAAAGTTGGTGTTAGTATTTAAGTTGCCTCTCTAGTGTTACTTCTAAGATGCAGCATAAGTTGTGATCTTTACTTACATGATCATAGGCTCTCTTTGTCCAGCAGTCTTTGTTTCTTTCAATGTATAAGATGCACAGAGCCAGGACGGCTGTCCAGTATTGATATTCTTTATTTGGTGTGTGGCATCACTGCGGGCTTACTGCACAGTATCTAAACATGGTACTGAAAACAGCTTTGTTAATTCATTGTTTTGAGTTTTCGTCCTTTTCTTCTTAATTATATTTCAGTGCTCCTGGGCAGTTATATGAGTTCACAGATAGGAGAAGAAATATAACGACTTGCCTGTCCTATCGGTCCTGTTCTTAGCTTATCTAACCTGTTAGGTCATCCTCTACAGTGGGGTTGACTGTGCTCCACAACCTAATTCTAGCACAAGTGTATCTTCATTCACTTATGGAGAACCTAATCCTAGCACAAGTGTATTTCAGCCTTGAAATACCACCAACAAAAATCAGCATATTGCAATTCAGAGACTGTATGTGTGTTTGTAGCAGAAAGAAGATATTAAAAAAACTGAATTCAGCTGAAATAGATAGACAGAAGAGTGCTGTACGAAGTTATGGGTCTATAGTAGTTGTGAGAGGAAACTTGGTATGTATAAATGTGGCCAAAATCTTGGCTGCTGTCAGCACTTAGGCTAGTTTTGGAAAGAGACCTCAGAATGCAGGACTAGAGAGGATGGCGCTGGGTGGAAATCCTCACTACTGCAGGCAACTGGGGCATGTGATTCCATAAAGCCATGAGATGGTCAACTTCATCTTAAAAGTAGTAAGAAACAGCAAAGCGGTGCCCCTGTGTAATTCTGGCTGACTAGCCCTTGAGTCTTTCCATGGCTAGAAACACTCCAATTTTCACCTAGATGCAGTTGTGACTGATATATACCTATTTATTCCTGTGCCAGTGTTGTCCTTTGACTTAAAATAACTCTCCTGATTCCAAATGTACCTCACCCTTTAACGTTATCATATAGCTCAGCAGTCTCAACAACAGTAGGTTGAATGAGTTAAGAGTGGAAATATTTTCTCTGGGTGAGGTGGTAATTTGAAAGCTAGCATTGCCTTGGGAATCTTTTGATTAGGAATACAAAAAAAAACCCTTGAGTGCAAAACAGAACGCATGAGCGTATGTATTACCATGCAATGTATTCCACGTAGGAAGAGGTGATGTCTCAGCCCAAGGCTCATTGGAGCATTATTAAACACAGGTTGTAATGGGAAACCAGAAATAGGCCATCTCTGAAATATAATTGAAAATAGACTGCTGTGAAAGATTTTGTGTATATGTGAAAAATTGATTACATTCCAAATCAGGTTATAATTTCTTTTCTTGTGAAACTGTATTTCAAAGGGGTTTGCTTTTCAATTTCTTTTGCTTGTGGATAACAGCATCGCAACCCCTTTATTTCCTGACTCTTCCTACAGCAAGACTTTCCAACAGCTGGTGAATTGGCTTTGAATGGGTGAGGGGTGAAGTTATCTGCCTTTATGTTTACTTTCAACCAATGTAAATTGTAAAAAAACAAAGCAAAACAAAACAAAACCCCAAGCAAACAAACCCCCCCAACAAAAACCCAACAGTATTTATTGCTTTGCAACTGTGCTTTTGTCTCTTAAGAGAGTGATGCTCCTGTGTGTGGTAGGCAACAGAGAACTTACTTTCCCTTCTGTTTCCCTGGTGGGCAGGCAGCTTCGTCAGATGATGAGCCAATTTGCTCTTAGTGTGGATCAGAAGGACCTTTCTGAAGCTACGTTTGGGGAAGCTGTGTGGAAGACTTGCTTCTTAAGGGGTTAATGATCTGGAATTTCACACATAATGCAAAATGATTATGCTGTATGCATTCTCTGAGAATTTCCTCACTGATCACAAAAGACTTTTGTTTGGTGTGCTAGAATGGTCCATAGACTAAACATACCCTGTTATTTTAATTGGATGGAAAATAACTCTGCTAATTGGAGAAAACTGAATAAAGCAGTTGGTGCTACATGGCAAATGACAAATCTTTTACAAGAAATATACCTTGTCCTTTATATGCATCAACAGAGTTCTGGTATAAACGTGTAATATAAAATCAAGCTGACTTACTCAGAATCAATTCTATCATTTTAGGGAGACTTAAATGTTTTAGAAGGCATCCTTACCTGAGATGTCTCTGTTTTGCAAGCTAAGGCAGATGTAGAAAATTGACTTTGCCTGAGAGAAGGATGTGACTGAGTGTGTGATGAGAAGGATGGTGTTTCTTTAGCGTTGCTCTGGCAGAACAGCCTCTAATGCAGAAGAAGAGAGCAACACATTCCCCTCCACCCCCAGCGTGTGTGGCACGGGGAAAAGTTGGGTGCCCTATTAATAATGACTGAGTACTTGGTGTGGAGGATCACACATCTTTAAGATCAAGACCCCAGCTTGTCCCATGTTGACAAGAGAGGCTTGCGTTCACTAGTAACTTACTATTAGGGATTATTAATTTCAGTAATAAAGGAGGCTCAGAAGGGTGAAAATGCCCCTCTAGCATAGCTTTATTCCTTTTATACTTCTGGTGAGGAAATAAATATCTCTGGTGATGGTTCCTAGGTAAACACCCCACCATCCTGGTAAAAATCCCCTAATCCTTTTAGCGTTGCTCCGAAGTGTGAAAAGCGGGTTGATGGTGGCAGTGCATTTTGCAATGCTGCCTTCTGAATAAAACGTTTTGGAGAAGACAGAGCGTGCCTAGCCAGGCTGAGACCCTGTAGGAGGTTTGAAATGTCAAAATCTTTTATACTGTGTCCATCAAGTAACAGAACAAAAGGGTGGTGGTCACATACAAATCATGTCAAATTGTTTGCAAAACCTGCAATCTACTAACTTGATAATTTGAGAAGAGGGTGCAAAGATATTTCTTTGTTGTTTGGCATTGTAAATTATCCTATGGCTTCCGTGTTCTGTAGCTGAATGCTTGGTGTGTCTCTGTTAAGGAGCAGTGTCTGTCAGGCAGCCACCTTCATGAATTTGGGAGAGATAGTCTTAAATGCATGTGAGTGGAGTAAATGCTGGTTAGTCTTCCAGCAATATTAATGGTAATGTAACTAACTGAAATGAGATTGGTGAGAAAAACTAAAATAAAAATGAAGGACACATTTTAAGATACGGAGGAGAGGACTGAGAATACTTGAATGCATATAAATTGCTCTGTGTTAAGGTGGTGGAATTAGTTCTTTTTTCAGGATGAACAAAATGAGATTTCATCAATGTATGCAATAAAATTGTAGATCTTTGTCTTTATGTGGTTGGGTTTTGTCTGATACAGAATAAACAGAATGCATTGGTAGGCGTTTTGTGAAGGGTAAGTAAAAGGGAAAGGTGCATAGCCTTGTTTGTTTGGGGTTTTTTATAAACTACTTTGGACCAAGGTTGTCATGTGAAAAACATGGATCTCTGATTAATTTGACTGTTGAACAGATGTGCTTTCATTCTCATTTGTACTGCATGGAGCAATTCCTGATATACTGCTATTTTCCCCGGGACAAATAGTAAGCCATTCAAATATAGATGGTAAACACTTCATGTTTCCCAAAATTATAATTTCTTTAGTAAATAGCAAGTTACAGCCTTGAATAGAGTGGTAAAGTAGCCACCAGAATTTTTTGTAGAGTTCATTAGTCATTGGAGGAATTGAGGGAGAAAAAAGTATTGCATGAGATATACAATACAGGGTAAAAAAAAAAGAAAAAAAGTCAAGTTGCTCTTTTCTTTTTTTTTTTTTTTACAAATAAACAGGGACAGTACATTTGGCCATAAGGACTGTTCTCCCTTATCATGGAGTTTGCAGCTGTAAGATTTTTATGACTCCAGCTGGAAGCACAGAGTAGCTGAATTCAACTTCTAAAGGCGTATCAAGGGGTAGGCAAAAAGGGACAGCAGCTTATGTATATCTCAGTTTTTAAAAATCTACCTTCAGAAAGACCTTTTTAGATGCTACTCCTGAAAAAGTAAGTCTCAAAGTTAAATGGTTTGGGGGGAAACCACCCATGCACACTCCTCCGTCACACTTTGTGGTCCTGGATGGTTGGTGAGCCGGTCACAGGTCCTTGGGGATTCAGGGCAGGTGGAGGAGAAGGAGTACCTGAGCTTCTCCAAGCGTGCAGGTGGAGAGGCAGGTCCTTGGAGCCGGTGCGGAGAGTGAGGGCCGGTGTACAGCCCCAGCAGCCCCATGGTCACTCCTTTGTGGCAGTTCACTGCTGGCACTGGAAATCCTGTCCTTTCATAAGATGTGGGAGCCTGGAGATGGGTCTCATCCTTTGGCCTGCACGCCTGGGGCTGTGTACCGCGTGATGCGGGCCATGTTTCTTTCCCAGGCTGGATCAAGTGCCTTTTCCTACTGCTTTTCTTTATCTGTCAAGCTTAAAGTAGTTTTTTCCTGGCTCTCAAGGTTGCTTTCCTCCATTGACCAACAACTGACCATCAGTGGGGTGCATACAGTCCTGGGGTCTCTGCTGTCAGCCAGCACCCACATTTCAGGGCCGTTGCAGTTATTCCATGCGTATACTCCACACTGTGACGAGCAGCACCAGGAGCTGGGCACCAGCTCATGCAGCAAGTTCTCCTGATGTGTTGGTAACGAGCCAGGACTGGGGCACTGCAAAGTTAGCATGAGGCATGCTGAGCATAAGGCATGTGGCCTCCTACTAGTGATGGCAACACTGGATTTTTATGGAGCCACTGGGTAATTGAAGGGTATGCTAATCTTCTGGACATTTAAAATGCTATTTGTGTGTGTCTTTGTGTTTCCCTGCTAAGTTTTCATCATATGGTGTCTTATTTTGAAAGCTGTGAAGTCCTGTGAGAAGACAGCTGTAGGTGATGGGTTATGTTATGTGATCTATTAATTTGTAGAGTTTCAAAGCTCAAGGAATTTCTCTTTTCTTAACGCTGTAGTTGAAATGCATGGGTTTTGATGCTGTGGCTTAGTGGCCTTAGTGTTTTGCCGATAGCTGTCTTTGCATGTACTGTATTGTTTTGGAAAGGTTTTGGTGAAATGTGAATTGCAGAATGGAGGCTTGCTACTGGTTTTTCATTCACGCATGTAGTAGACTTAATTCTTCATTGCATTACAGCACATTCTTATAGAAGAAACTCAGTTCAGTTTGAGATTTGCAAAATTTTTTTGTTGTATCAGAAAGAGGCTCTTTATTGACTTCAATGTCATTGGACATGTAAGGAATCGTAGTCTTCAATGGTCTGTGCTTGCTATGTGTCCTTCCTGTGATTGCCTTCAGAGATAGGGTAAAAAGCAATTTCAGGCTATTCTGCATCAGTTTAATAGCTTATGTGGGGTTATTTTTAGATTAATAAGACAATACATCAATATATGTCAGAGCTAGTTCCCTGAGAATACTGGAGCTTAAAGCAGAATTACCGAAAGATTTGCATAACTAAAATCAATAATTTTGAAAACAAAGAAATAAAAGCACTTTCCTTTGGATTTACTAAGGGAGGAGTAGCTGCTGCTGTAGAGGGGTTTTCTTGGTAATGTCAAATTATTGTTAATGTCAAAATATTTATTCTTTATTGAGTTTGATTTAAACTAAACTTCAAATATTTTGAGTTTGAAATATTTGATTCAACTTTGAGACAGAGATGATTTGGCCTCTGAGGGCCTTTCTGAATGTCAGGTTTTTTTTTCCAGCAGAGCCTCTAAATGAAGCAAGTGGCCACCTGGGAATAATGCAAGCTAAAGCAATATTGCCATCATAGTAGAGGAGGAAATGCTTATATTTACGTTCTTACTTACTCCTTGGGAGGGCTGCTTTACTTCAAAAGGTAACGTGCAGACTGCCATTACATCTCTTGGTTCCAGCTTACTGCATTTTGAATGAGAGGTTAACCAGAATATTCTCTGTGTTCAGACACACTAGGAGAAGTAAGATGCTGTAGTCAACTCTGACTTGGCCTAAGTATCTGCTGAATTGAAATCTATATAGCTTCACGAGGGACTGAAAAATGCTATTGCAGAAGGTGGGAAGTGATCTGAGAAGGGGGAGGAAGAAAAATGTGAGAACGTGAACTGGTCATTGGTATCTCTCCAGTTTGAGAAGCGGAGAAAAGCTCATCTCCAGAGAGAGTAATTGAGATGGCAAATGCAAATTGGTATATGAAATGTATTTCATGATGTTTACATGCCTTGTTTTTAGCTGCATGACTAGTGAGAGCCTCAGGAACTGAGAGTAGTTTGTTTTGAATCGTAGATGGTTTTCTTACAACAAAATGATCATTGTATTCTATATAGGGAAAGAAATTTTAGCTCTTAACTGTGGAGAAAGCTTTCTGTTTGTTTCTGTAGTTCCAGGGAACTTACAGATAAATACTCCATTTTCAGAAGTTACTTATTTTTAATGAAGAGCGCATTTGAGGAGGTTTAGCATCTGTTTTTACAGAACTATTAGTCCAAGATTCATGCATTCTTTTCTCTAGGTCCTACTTAATCTGACAGTTGTGAATAGGGTTTTTTTTTGTTGTAGAGAGTGCCTCCATCTCTAATACGTAACTGCTTACACCTGCAAATTGGGTGGTCTGATTTGCGCAAAGTAACTGTGAGAGACTGGCCCAGAAAAATAATTAGATTTTAAAAGCTGGTGAGAGGTGCATTGTCTTACAAAACAATATACTGATTAAATAGCTAACCTCAAAGATAATATTTTTTAAAAAAAAAGTCCCCATGCAAAGAGAGATAGGAAATCCTGGCTAAGTGGCTGGGTTTGTGTAATGCAATTGATATGCTGAGATTTCTGTCTAAGCCAAGCAGCTCATGGCGGAGCTGCAAACTGGACTCAGATACCTGTGTCTGAGGCATCATAACTTCAGGAGAACTTGTTTTGGCAGTAATGGTTGTCCTTCTCCTCGTGCTCAGTTCCAGGTTTCTCTAGGATTCATTGGTGACCCTCGCAGTCAGCCTGGGAGTGGCTGAGAAGGTTTTTCCAGCAGCTGGAGGTGGTGTTGGGAGGGGGAGCACCAGCAGGAGTTGGTGGTGGGAGGTGGTGTGGCAGGGGACGCAGGAGGTCTCCGGCAGGGCTCAGGGCGGTGCTGGGCTGGTCCAGCGGTGGCCAAGGGAGCTGCTGGGATGCAGGTGCAGACATCTGGTTTGGGCTTAGAGTGTAACAGGGAATTCCCTGTTTCCTGACTTTTGGATCAGATAGCTGCTTTTATCTCATACCTTGGTCATGTGAGTCACTAGGGTATGGGAGGGGGGATAACCTCTCCGAAGCACGCATATATTTGGTGTGGCTCTATGTAGTTCAGAAGTTGCACAGCTGGATGTTTCTAAACTTTTACTTTTAGAAGAGAGTTCGTTTTTGCCCTATGTCCCAATAGCAGAAAGACTGAATTTTGAGCCCAGCAGGAAATGTAGAAAATGTTTTAATTGCGGGAAGCACAGTTTTAATCTGAATTTCATAGATATATATGTGTTTAACAAGTCTGACCTTTGGCTGGGTTTTGTTTCTGGACCTCTTCCTGAAGAAGAGTCAGATATTTAAAACCTATTAGCTCCTTTTCAAAAAGAAATTAAACTCTTAAACAGAATTTTGAGATGAAGCTTTGGCATCTGTTCATTCAATCAAATGAATATTAAAAAATTCCTAGCTAAACCACAAATAGTTACATGTGAAATACTAAAAAGAAATGCAGCTGAAATGTTTCCAAACACATTTTTAAAACTTAAATTTGTTTTTATTTTGCAGCTTCCTTTAAAAGTTTTGAGGTTATGCTCAATGTTCAAAACCAAATAAGTTCTTCAGATTTTTTTTATTTGCTACTTGATTTTTAAAGATTTACTGAATATGAAAGTAGTATCGAATGTTTGTAATACTATTATTTAACACAGCTTAGATGTAGCAACCACTGATAGTGATGAGCCTGAAGCTTCTGATTCGAGTCAGCTGCCTGCCATCGTGCATCGGGACCCGTTTAGTCACACACATGTCACAGACATGAGCGCAGGCTGTTAGCAGCGTAACCTCATGGTTTCGCTAATGCGTATAGATACTTTGCAGACGGAAATCTTGGAAGGGGCTGGGGAACCGTCGCCCTCTCGCTCTCCGCTTCCTCTCCTCTCTCACACCCTCAGCCTTTACACTGGGAGGCTCTGCCAATATTTCCCAGCTCCCTCCTACTCTCTGGGGTTGCAGTCAGCCTAAGAGCTGGCAGGTTTATTGCTGATGTTTCTTTTTCCCGAGCTAATTACAAACAGCCTCATTAGTATCTTGTTCTGTGACTGTGTCAAATTGTTTTGGTTTTTTTCGTTTTTTTTTTTTTTAATTTTTTTATTTGGAAAGGTACTGTCTCAGAGTCCTTTTTTAAGGCACTGATCTCCCAGCATTAAAGTGACTTTGAGCAGAGATTCAGGTTGTGCTGTATTCCTGAGAATTTGGAATTAGTTCTGACTTCTAAAGTATGGGAAAAAAAAAATTTAGTGGTATTTGTTTATGCTAATACTGCAGTCAGTACACACCTTGTTTTGTTTACTAAATATCTTCTGAGGACTGCAGATTTTGTTTGTTTTGATTGTGAGACATGCAAGTGTTGGTCCCTGAGAGGTTGCTCTTTGAATTTGCAAACTGATAAAACCTGTAAAATGTGTTAGCTGGAGAGTTCATCTCATCTGTTAAATTGTTGGGTTGTATTTAGCTGTTGAATGAATACAAATCAACAGTATGAAGACTTAAAAGACTTTTATGAAGATAGATACAAAAATGATAGGTTGTAGATAGATTAAAAAATGATTTTTGTGCATAAGGCCATCAAGAAGTTGTGTAAGATCTAGGAATGACATGGAGAAAACCAGCTGTTCATAATAAAAAGAATATAATCAGGAAAACCTTTGTTTGATTTTTCCCATCTGGTCACTCCTGTTACTACAAGGGGAAGGAACAAAGGGGTTTGTTTATTTTAGGGCACTTGAAAGAAGCAGCAAATCACAACCTTCTTGCCCTGCGTGGGAGTTACTAGCTGCAGACGGTAGCACCTTCTTTAATTCTCATACGGAAACAGTCTGCAAATAGCTGTACTGGTTAAGACGCAGTTGAGACCCTGGTGAGAACAGAATGGCTTAGTTTTCACTAATCTTAATAGAAGTTGGGATGGTTGTTACTACCTTGGGATCAGATACCACACGCCTAACTGAAAATGAATGAGAGACCAAACTGGAAGCTCAAGGGATACTTACCTAGGCATTAGTTCCCACTCCTGAGTGGAAATACTTCTTTTCTATTCTTGGTGTAGAAAACCGGATAAACCAGAGGAAATGTGCTGCAGTGACTACAGCAGCAAGAGTGAGACGATAAAAAATGAGAAGATAGATGGTATGTGGCTGGCAATGGCAAACCAGAGGAGTTTGAAGAGGGTCACAGCAATGTCAGTGAAGATAAAGGGATCACGAGCTAGCCTTAGGGATAGACTGAAACAGACTTTGCATTTTCACTTTTAGTTTTACCTCCTCCATGCAGTATTGTGACAGCTCATCTAAATGCATCAGCTTGGATTTCTGTTGTTTCTTGGGTTTGTTGGGTTCTTTCCTCATTATCCACATGTGGTTTATCTCATAAGAATAAATCACAAGAGTTATGGGTGCTGTGTGATCATGTGGGTCACTGACTTTCCCTGGACAAGCCTTTATAAAGACCATGCCTTTCATCTTAGCGAGCTGGGCAGAGGTGCTTACTCAGCTTTGCAGGGGTTATCTTGCAAGTTGTTATAGAAGAAACAAAGGGTGGATTTGGGCATCTAGATGTAGTGGTCCGCAAAAGACATCACCGTCTGTTGGTGATGTAGCAAGGGACAGCGTATTTGTTATTTAATTTGCCTGTTCAATATCACTTTTTAATTTTGGCTTTAGACAGGGTCATTCCATCTTCCCGTGCTATCCAAAGCCAAAAAGAATGCCACTAAAATGCAAAAATACGAGGTCATTTAATCTGAAGCTTGTCTCTACAGAATCCCGCTCCGGTTCCTTTAACAAGTGGCCAAAATTGGTCCTATTGTACAGGGTTAAGCCAGAGAGGAGAAGGGACAAAATGGCACGACTGAATCCTGGAGCGGATGTGGTTTTGTGGAGCAGCTCAAGAGGCAGGTCGGACCTAGGCGGAGGGGCGCTAAACAGTATTCAAAACCTGGCTTCAGTTGTCTAAATGTTAATTTGCATTTTCTGTCTGGTTTAAATTATAAACCCTGCTACGTAAAAACAAAGTTTTAAAGCAATGTATCTGGTTTTAACCCAGTAACCAAAGACCACAAAGTAACTTAACTTTTATTAGTCTTGGAGAAAATTCTAGTGCTTGCTGGCTTGTGGTTTGGATGCGAAACATAGAAAAATAGTATGATTTTTTCTGATGTTGAATCTGGTTTTTTCATATTAATAGACATCCAATTTTGTTCCATTATATAATGATTCCTCAGACAGGCAGTAAGAAGATACAATTAACTCTTGAGACATAGTTTATTTAACTTGATAATTTTGTACTATTGCAAATGCCTTTGCATTACGCTGTGGCAGCTCATCAAGATAAAAACGAAATAACTACAGTGAGTGTTGTGAGGCCTCTTCTTGTGTTCCTGGAGTTTGGATGAACATGAGTTTTGTAATTTTTGGAGACAGCAGCTGTGCTTTTCTGTAGGAGTTAACCTGCATCAAAAACACTTGCATGTAGATCCTAATGGATAAAGTACTTTCTGTCTGCAACTTCACTTTTATCCTCATGTGTCTTCCCTTATTTCTACCCAAGTCAAACTCTGAGAAAGCAGAGAAAATGCATGCACAGACTTCATCTGAAAGTGATATGCACAAAATTTATGGGATGCAATGCTATGTAATCAAGGCACCTCACACTGCTTGCCCTTCTCTTCCTCTTGCCTCCACCATCCACCATGTGTTGAGGCAGCGGGAAAGTTAACTTTCTGCTTTTTAACATCACTTTATTAAATTCCTTTGTTCCCACATAAATGTTTGCCCTACTAAACATTTGTACCTGCTGGTGGTGTGTGGTTGAGGAAAAAGATCTCTTTTTACTGATTAGGGGTAAAAATCACTGGCGTTTTCAAAGGTCGAGAGTGATGAGTATAAGCAAGTATCCCTTCAAGCTAATTGGGAGAAAATTTCTAGCAGTTTTTTTAAAATGTGGAGTCAGAGTGCAGAGTATGCAAAACACTACAAAAGCACTGGACCTAAAATTATTTGGCCAAGCTTTGCAGTTTATGGTAAAAACAGATGGTTGGAGAGTGCGCTGGTATTCCTGTTTTGGCTAAAACGAGCCAGCTCGTACTCAGATACCTGGTGCCTCTCGTCATGTACAAAACCAGCAATGATAGGACTGATAGCAGAAGAAAAAATAGCTTTAAGACAGATTAACTGGTGTAGCTAAATCAGGTGGTGGTTGCAAATGTATCAGTAGATCAGTCTTGGCAAAATAACATTGGTTTTCCAGTAGCCTCTCCAACTCCGTATAAACCTTTTCGTATTCTGCTGAGCAGTCTGCCCCTAGTCACGGAGTGAAAAATTAGGAAGCGTATTCAGACACTGGATTGCCTGTTAAGATGAAACTGTCCAAATTTCAGTGAGGTGTCAACTGATGCTTTCGTAGCAAATACACCTGTGTCGGTTGCTTTTTTGTGTTTTTCTTTTTCCCCCTCTCAAGGGAAGTCTCAAACACTTGCCCTTAATTCCAGACGACAGGTTGTTATCAGCCAGCTGTTCTGGTACTTGCCGTAGGTGACTGCTTCTTCCAGCCTAAGCTGGGCAATATTTAGCATGAGAGGTTTAGAATTTGCACCTATTAGAGTTAGCTGATTGCAAGAGACACTTTTAATTTTAGCCAGGGAGAAAGAAGCTTTGGGTTCTTCCTGAGCTTTCCCTTTTAAAACATCACGGGGGTTATCATCTTAGGTTCTAATGTGGCTTTGGTGCTCTTGCAGACTGCTGCGATTGAAAAAGTATATGAGCACGTGAACTCAGCAATAAAGCTTCTGCTGTTGTGCAGATACCTTTTCACATTAAAAAGCAAGGGGAGAGAAATACAAGTTCCTTTAAGCGAATGCCTTCTCAAAAGAATGTTGTGGTGTTGTCCAAAAAAGTGTTGGCTGATATATAGAATATCTGTATTATTTAAATACGTTGTAGTGGTTTTTTGTTGGGGGTGGGGTTTTGTTGTGGGTGCTTTTTTTTGTTTGTTTTCTTTTAGGTTTTTTTTCTGTCCATGTTGTGTATAATTTTGCTTGTAGATTAGGCAGGTATTCCTGTTCTGACAGTTCTGGTTCATTTTCCTGTTTGTAAGACAGCAGTGCTCTTCCATGGTTGGAAATACAATATCACTGATGAGTGCCACATAACGTTGTCAATACCCATGTGCTTTTTAATAGGTATGGAGAAAGTTGTTAATGATATTTACTTGCCTTTAATTTCATCTACTATTTGAATAATATGTGAAATTTGAAAACAACTTAGTTAGGAAAGCAACTTAATTTCCCTTTTTATGTAGTCTTGTGAATAATTAACCAGTATTTTCAAGATCTCTGGGGTTTTTTTTATTTATTTCAGATTTGAAGAAGGTTGCTCGGTGTACATGACTGTCAGGAGGTACATGGAAAACCAATGTGCCAATAAAGAACTTCAATCAGTCATGCTTTCCCCTCTCATTTGACAGCTGCAAGTTGTGAATTAATCAACTAATTCTGAAAAGTGCATTGCAATCCAACGCTGATAATATTTAAATATGCTTTTCAATGTTGAGTCCTGTCGATGCTTCATGTTTAAAGTAACATTTGTGTTGCCCTGTTGGCATGAGTGAGATACTCCAGATCGGTAGTGAGAGGGAAGCATGAAAATGTTCATGGGACGGGTCTGATTCTGCTGTGGAAGTGGCCAACTCGAAATATTTCTTGGAATTGTAGAAATGTAGCAAATGTTTTGAAACTTGCAGTTCTTATTGTTTAGATTGGAAATGTTAAGCATGCTTTTAATAGGCTCCTTTTCCACTATTAAAGCATTACGGTGAAATAATTACATTCCTTTCAATCCATTTTAGACCTTACATGGTTTCCACTAACAGTAAAAATAAAAGTAAGAGCAATTAAAATAGTTGTTGGGTTTTCTTCTCTCTTTAGGAATTTATCTACTACAAGGCTAAACCGACAGATTTTATTGAAGGCAAATTTCTTTTCTTCCTCTGTCTGTATTTGAACCAGATGCTTAATCTAATTGTTCCTACTATTTGTTTCACCCAGCAATAAACAGGGACGAGAATGAGCGCTAGTGCAACTCATTGATTTGATAACGAGAGGTTGCTCGTTCTGTGCCTTGCTCCTTGGTCAGGTCTGCCATGGCTTCAGAGCTGGTGTTTCGGGAGCCCTCGCTGCTGGCGTGCTGCATAATGGATGAGCCCGAACTGATGGAGGCAGCAGGTGCTCCAGCAATAGAAAAGAGCAGTGTTTGTTATTGTTGTAAGAATCATCAATCCTCCTCCCTTTCTCCCCCTGTTCTCAGTGTCCTCCAAACAAAGGCTCCCTGTATCTGCAGCAGCAGGGGAGGAAATAGCAACAACTTACCCTGTGTAACGTTGCTGTTTTCTGTCTCAGGGGCGACCTTGTAAATAGGTCTTGATTTGATGCTCTGGATCTGTAAGTGGCGTGTTTATCATTGCAATACTAATTTATGAATTCCATTTAGCAGAAAACTCTGTGGGTACCTATGTGTGACTGCCCTACTCCAGCTAAATCGGATGAATGAAAAACGGCTTTCAATTCTAATTGCACTGCGAATGGCTAGCTCCTATGGCAGCAATCTGCTGAAAGATAGGTCTACACATTCTTTAGTTGGGGGAAGAACGTGATTTGGGGAGGAGGAGGGGAGAGAAATAAATAGAGCAGAAGGTGGAAAAAAGAACAGGAGACTTCGTTTTCTTAGTTTTGTTTAAGCTGGTGGCTGCTCTTGGAAGTGCCTTTTCAACAGTAGGCTGTGACTGGAAATCTAAAAGTACTTTCTGTTCTGTTTAACGGCAGTCAAATCTACCACCATATCATATCCACTTGCTCTAAAACATCGGTTGATTCTAGCTATTCTTAAGTGTTTCTCTTGTCTGGAGCGTTAATGGCAGCCACTATTTCCTTCTGCAGGGCTATTGCCTCTCCTTCAGGATTTGGAACATGGGGGGCATGGAGCAGAGTACAGGAGAACAGAAAACCAGTTTCCTCCAGTAGAGGCTGCAGTAGGCTTTCTGTCTGCTTGTAATGTCATCATAATTTGGAGATAAATAGTTGTTCTCTTTCACCATACCTTCCTATTTCTTTTCTGGTTTTGTTTCTTCCCATACGGCAGCATTCTCTTTGTGGACGTGTTACTCTCTCCAGTTGTAATGCAAGATGTGAGGGGAGAAGAAAGGGTTTTTTCCATTGCCATAAGATGGGTAAAGTGAATCAGTGTCACTGGGAACCAGTGATTATTGTGGATTGCAGCGGTATTACCATTCCTGTTGGTATCTGGAGGTCTGGAGTATCTGGCAGCAGAAATGGCATTTGCAGAGCGAGCCTTCTGGTTGCTCGTTCTGTTTCTTGCTCCATGGTCAGGTTTGTCATGGCTTCAGAGCTGGTGCTTCTGGAGCCGTTGCTGTTGGCGTGCAGCGTAATGCTGTAGGTAGCTTGTCTCCTGGATGGACACCTTGTACCGTATGTTGTAGGTTGTGTCCGTTCCTTGTCTTTGGTCCTGGCTCCTGAATGAGCCTTGGACCCACATAGTAGCCTTGTTTCCAGTCCTGTCTCTGGCCTCGTCTCCTTTTGCTCCTGACTGGACTCCCTGGACAGACCCCAGACCCAGTTCATCACTTTGCCATGTCTGATGCCATGGATGGACCTTGTTACCAACACGTGGCTTTACCTGTCCGTTCGTGCCCTGTGTGACTGTCCCCCAGCAGTGAGGACACAGCCTGTGCTGGGGCTACCCTCTTCTCCTGGCTCACCTGCCCTTAGGGAGCAGATGGCCCTTGCTCTCCCTGACAGCACTGTGAATATGGCTCCACCCTTGCTTCGTGGCCAAATGGTGTTTAAAAAACTGGCTTAGCTGGAAAAGCATTCAGAGTGTGAGTGATTTTCCTTAACTCTGTCTCTACAGAGGCGGGAACAAAATAGATCTACTTCCAAGGAGTTATTAATGAAGGTCTCAAAAGTGTGTGACTGAATTAAGGTTAGCCGCCTTTCTGCAGGAAAGTGGATCATTTTTCTTCATTCCATGATTTTTGAAATGCACATTTTTTCCTGTTTAGAAGCTGGTAGTTCTGCGGTTTGTTTGCAAGTGACTGCAAAGCTGTGGCACGCAGCTCTGTTGCTGCTGGAGAATGTGCCAAGTGATGATCCAGAGTTCAGAGGGAACATCCAAGGAGCTCAGATATTGCTCTCAGAAGTGTTGGTATTTTTCCTCTTTCCCTTTTATTTGAAAGGAACAAAGTTTTGCAGAGTTATATTGACGGTAGATAGAAGTATGCTTTTCAGTGGTGTCTGTATGAAGTGACTTACTCTGCACAGATGGTTTCCTGCTTTGCTTGCTCTGGGCTTCCAGGCTTGTTGCCTGGAGAACCAGGTCTTAAAATGCCTCGCTGAGCGATACTTTTTAATATATATATTTAAATTGTACAGACTGTAAATGGGACACTTTACATACGGACTTGTCTTGATATGGCTTGATGACATTAAATTTAAAAGCTTCAAGGTAGACTGGTGCCTAGCGATGCTCATCGTCGGCATTTCAGAGGCTCCACTGAGACTTTAAGACATTAAGTGTCATCTTCAAATGGCTGGTTAAACTCTAATGGTTTGCTCAAGGGAACACCTAATTTCTTCAAAAAGAGAAGCTGGTGTCCTCTAGCAGACATTTTTCACAGCAAAGCTCAGTAACAGTACTGCGCTTCGGTAGTCTCTCTGTTGACAGTGGTTAATGACAAGCTGAAGTGCTTCTAGTGTTGGGCCTCTCTAACTTGCAGCTTCTTGTAGGATTGTATTCCTGTCTCTGTCCAGCTTTAAATGTGTGTAGTTTCAAAGTTGTCTGCCAAGATGCACATTCCTGGCAAAAAGCAACGCGCTGGTGTCAAAAACTTGCTCGTCCAAGAAATAGTAGCGCAATGGTCTTGTAAAACACAAATGCAGCGATAATGTAAAATAGGTTAGAGCAGTATGAAGTGGGGATTAACAAATCTAGATACTGCAGTGATCCCATCATCTCCTACAGAGCTGTTGATCTCTTCATTGCTTTAAGGGTGAGACGAGACGTTGGGCTCGATGAGCAGTCTGCTGCCTGTATTTTGCTCTGCAGCTGTAATTAGTTGACGGAGCTTTAAACACCTCTCATTCAGGACTGTCTAAACTTTCTAAAGCCAGAGGAGAGAAAATAGAGGGTTTTATTAGCAGATGCTTCAGATCCAACATGTAGATGATGCAATGTAGCATGTATTTTGGAGGAGCAGTTTTTCAAGACCGTGGGATACTGCAACTAGAAAAAGAAGTTAAAGGATAAAACAATGTCTATTCTAATTCTTTGCTCTCTTAGAGATGGCCAGAAACCCAATTTCCTGTTTTGCTGGATAGTTGCTAGTGTAATCAACCTGAGGCAAAGGAAAAAATGTCTCCTGGCCTTTGCTAAAAAAGCTTTGGCTTGGTGATAAAGTGTGAGGCTGACATGTTTCGGTCTGACAGCTGCTTTGAGTTCAGTAGCCAGAGCTTGAGTTATCTCTCTCCATCAGCACTGATTCCAGCTTCAAGACGCATCATGTTAGGGAAATAATAAGGGCTAAATCAATAGTTACTGCTTTTGAGAGTAGTTCCCTGTATTTTTTCTGCGTGCAGCTAAAGAGGGACAATAGAAGGCAATGCGTGTGCTTGTCTGCCCATGGCAAGCCCCAGGGGATCACAGTGAAGAGGTTGGAAAATTCATAATAACTTTAATCAGCCTTTCATTTTTCAGTGAGCAGACTGCTTGTTTAGCCTGGTTGGGTAAGAAAATAAGACCTTGGGAACAAGGTGTTCATGATAGCTAGTAATTATTAGTCATCTGTTCCTCTTCCCTTCAAAGGTGCAGGAACTGCCATTAAGTACCGGTTCACCCTGAACTGGGGGTAGGTTGTGCAGCAGTAAAAGGGGGAGCCGAACTGGGAGCTTTCTCCCAATGGTGTAGAGGAGCGAGGCCAGGCTCTCCAGATGGCCAGGACTAGATTAAACGAGGGCCTCGGGTTGAGGGGGTGCATTCTGTGCTCTTGCCTTCTGGTTTGTTGTACTTGTTGGCTCCACATTGTACGTGCTAACCATGGTCTCTGCTCCTCTGACCATCTCCATGGGGTCTTGTGTTTACAGAAAAGGGTACAGAGCTAAAGAACATTTCATTATGGTGAGATGTAGCTTCCATCAAATTACAAGTTCTTTTCCTGAAATAATGCTTCATTCCTCCTTCTCCCCAGTCAAGGAGGGTGAACATGCGACTGATAAATCAGTCCTACAAGCCTATAAGCCCCCCTTCTTTGATTCACATTAAAACTAACAAAGACATGATGGATCCCACAGTACAGGAAATAAGTTTTTCTCATATGGACCTTATTTTTTTTTTCTTGTTTTTAGCAATAAAAAGAACCCTAAATTGAACCACTGATTAAAACCAGGTATCTTAGGGCGTTCTGTTATGTCTGTCATCTGGTATCTAATTTTGATAATACCGCTTGAAGTACAGATAAGAAGCTGGTTACCCATAAAACAACGATGCAATACCAATTTACTGCCTGTCAAATACAAATTTGATGTAACAGATGACCTGCTGCTAGGTGATGCTTTCAGGGCTTGCGCTGCAGCCAGGAGAAGGCTGACAGAAGACGCTTTTAAGATCTCTCTTGTTGCTCTTTGTTCTTTCTCCACAAAATGTTCAACCTTGAATGAAATGTTTTCCGCCCCACCCCACCCCACCCCAAAGGGAAGGCTGCAACGTTTGGCAATGCACCTGGGAATGTATACAAACAGCATTAGGGAGGGGAGATGAAAAAGGAGGCTGATTTTACTCTATCATGAAATTTTAACACTCCTTAGCAGCTTGCCAGCCAAGCGGGATTATACTACCAGATGTCCTGGCAGAAATGTGCGCGGCTCTGCGAGATCATAAATCCAAACAACGTATGGCAACCCTTGCATGTATAATAACTGCTGTTAGCAATGCAGAATTTCAGTGTGGAAAGCTCTGGTGACGGGCAGGATTAGCAAGGACAAAACCTTCCCAGACCTAGCTTTAAAGCCTTGGGTAGGTAATAGCTGCTGATGGCGGTGGTATGTTAATGGAGAAAGGAGGAATATAGTGATGCCTGTGCTTTATCAGCAGCAATAAGCCTCGTTGGCTTGCCCTTGTCTTCTCCCATCATGTCTTGACCTTTCAGCAGGCAGAATTGTCATGCAGATGCTCAGAGGCTGTTATCTTCTCTCTGTTGGTGAATATGAAAGCACTGAGGGGATGCTGTCAAAGACCTGAGGCCTGAGTCAACAGAGCAGTGCTGCTCCGGAAGAGTTCAGAGTTGGCTTGTGGTTTGTCTTGAGTGTCAATGGATCCCTGTTGTCTTCATCTTGATAAATTCTTGTTTACGAGGAACAACAGGGATGGTGGAGGCCTGCGGTGGAAGTTTGTGTCTTTCAGTGTTTCTTTTGTCATGTTTCCTGAATGGAGTACTGATTGAACCTGTTCTTTTAGTCTATACATTAAATATAAATGCATGTGTCCATTCATAAGATCATTTCCTCACTAAAATATGCAAAGAATTGGCAAAAAATCAGCTGTTGTGCCTTTTTTTTTTTTTTTTTTTTAGTTGCCTCTCCCTTAATGCAAAAGAAAAAGCACTCACTGGCATCCCGTAGCAAAGAAATCGTTCCTTTGGTGAGGACTTCATTGGCTCCACCAAAGGTGCTGGGAGTATGTTTGTGTCAGTGGGTATGGTTCTCCTATGCTATATGTTGACACTAAACTGTCAGCTAACCCAGCTGACAGCCTGACAGACGAAAGTTTAAAGCAAATGGAAGAGAAGATGCTATCCCCTATTCTGTTCTGTTGTTGCTGGAAAAAAATCTGAGATCCTATGAAGTGTGAAAAAGAGCATATCTACTTCCTGGCTCTTTAAAGAACAGTAGGAGGGTGAAGAGCCAGAGGAAAAGAGCAAAGGGGACATCAGCATGGCTAGTTAACTTTGCAAATTGCAGTTAAACTTAAGTGACCAGACAATGGAAGATCTAAAAATAAATAATATTAAGTGCTTTCTTTGCAGATTAATCTTGTTACCCACGTGTGAAATGTCCCTCCTTCCTCCCATGCATTCTTTAAATTTTCAAGTTCCATACCACGGAATTTCAGGTGGTTCATTGCTGGCTACATTAGTCATTCTGAGCTCATGCTGGGTTTGTCCTTGAGAGTAGAAATACACACTGAAGATACCTAAGTTGTTTGCCCTTTTATTGATTTTAGTAGTAAATTACCTCAATACTGTAATGCCTTGGAAAGCTTTGTGCGGAGTGCTGGTCATCATTTAGCTTTCCTAGAAGATAGGTGTGCCTCAACCAGTGTTTGTTGCTCTTGGGAAGCTCCATTCATGCAGTCTTCAAGTTTGTCTGTGCTAAATCAGCTAGCTTCCTAATATTTGTAATAAAGCTGTTTAGGACTGGCTTATATTGCTATAATATTAGCTATTTAAATCCCTCTGCTGTGGAGTAAGAGGGAGGGAGTTCATGCCTAGGTGATGGGTTCTGTACCCTTTCACAGACGGAGTGAAGCATCGCCCGTGCAGGACGTGGCAGAACCAGGAGCTGGTGAAGGGTGTCCAAGTCCCGTTGTGCTGCCATAGCAATGTGGTACAGTTCTGGTCTGCAAATGTGAAGCTGGCTTTAAATTTGTCAGTGTTGTTTAGTTCAGAAATCTCTTGTCTATGCTACGCTTTTTCTAGTTAAGTAGCAGGGTGGGCTTTTTCCATATAAGTAAAAAATTATATAGGGTGAAACAGTGGTTGTACAAAATTGAAATGCAGTGTACCCATGTACAAAGAAATGAACAGCCTACAAAACTTTTTGAAAATCTTTCTTTCATTGCTGTCATGCTTCACAAGCCCTCCAAAATGCGTAATGAGTAACAAAGACCTCTCCCTGCTGTGTCTATATTTTTGTTCCCTGCTTTACATGCTATTTTCAGATGTGCACACAGAAAATGACACTAACTATTTCCAAAGTGTTGTCCCTGATGACTTAGTGTTTATTCAACTACTTACATCTTGTTGGCCGAGATAAATTTCACCTGAGGCCAGCATCTGCTCCCTAATTTGTCACCTTTTCTTTTTCATGCCCTTAAGCTGTTTTGACACCAGAGGCTTTGCAAGCTCCATCTCAGGAAGCACCAGCAGCAATACAAAACGCAAGGAAAACAATGTGGACTGAAGCCTAGTGAAAATAGAGTTGTGTAATATGGCACTGGTTAGTGGCTGGATGACAGCCATCCTCGATGACATAAATTTAGTGGCATGCGTAACTGCAAAGAACAAAGGAGTTTATCAGCAACAATACTGTATATAAGAAGTGTTACTGTGTGTAAATATATATTAAAGTTGTTGCCATAAGGTTGTGATAGAGAGCCATTGTGCTGTGGTTTAGTCTCCTAATATTCCTTTTGGAAAAACTTTTATTATAAATTTTACGTTCATTTTCTGGGTTGTTAAGTGGCAGTGAAACTGAGAAACGCGTCCGGCAGTCAAATAATTGCCCTGGTTGAAGACGCTTGCAGCTTTTTACAGAGAAGAAAATATCATCCAGATGATGAATAAAAACAACTCCTCCTCACATAAATGAAGCACAATAGTAAATTATATTGTTTCACTTCTGTTCTCTATTTTTAATTTACATTATGATATGGAAAGGCAGCTCTTTTCCTCCAGCTTTATAGAACTTATTAAAGAAGTGGCAGGCTTTTTTAGTAACTGTTAGCAGGATACAGCTTGTGCTTTGCTTTTAAGGTGCTTCGTTCTAACTTTGGTACCCCTGCACTGTAGAGAATTACAGTGTACTGGCATTGCAGAAGTGAATAGGGAACTCTTCCGTGCATTCCGCTTCCTCCTGTACTGCCTCAGTGCACCGGTCTGTACCGGCGACGTGGGGGCGATGCTAGGTAGCAGATGGAGTTGTGTCGTGAAAGCATGTAAGATGTGGTGGTCTAGAGAGGGCCTTGCGAAGAAAGGCCGGGTCTCAATGTTCTCTCAGTGAACATCTTCATTGGGTTTTGGTGTTGCTCCCCCCCCCGCCTTTCCCCCCTTTCCTGAAGGCAACAGTCCAGGATACAGACTACCTTGCATTTGTCCATGGCTGGTTTTGTGCATGCTCAGTTTTGAACACCAATTCTCTGTAGTACGAAAGCTGATGGGATGAAGATCTGTTCCCCCATTTTCCAGTTTTCTGTACCTGGCTGCAGATGTACTATTTTCTTTTGTCCAGTAAAGCTCAGTAGAACCACTGCAAATGCTACCCTCTCATCCTTGTATGTCAGTGTGTTCAGAGTTTCATCCAGCAGTCAGACTGGAGGTTTTTCCCAGAGATGGAAGAAGATAAGCTAGTAGGAACAGAGCAGTGCTTAGATTAACAACAGGAACACGGTCCTGTGATGCATGCAAGTTTTGTGATACCATGGCTAATGCACCTTCTTTCCTTTTTGCGCGGGTTTGGGCAAACTTTCGTATGCACTTAGCTTGCAGGACTCTGTTTACAAATATGAGAGTGCCAATCCTTTTGCTTGAAGTCACTTTAAATCCTCGTTCCTCCCAGTCTGAGTGCGTTAAGCAAAGGTTCTCTCAGACAGGCGCAGGAGGCTGGCCTGGGGGCCTGCTGCAGTTGTCCTTGAGGGTGACTTGGCAGCGTTAGGTTGGACTGGATAATCTTAAATGTCCCTTCCAACCAGAATGATTCTATGATTCTGTGGCCCAAAGTGGCCTCTGCAGAGAGCGGGGGGGTGTATGTGTGTGCACTCACATGTGTATGTGTGTGCATATGCCAAGAAACTGAGCTCTAATTTCCTCTGGAAAAGGTGGACCCAGCTCCTTCCTCCTCTCAGTTGACTTCTGGGTTTATCTTTGTCATTTATAATGTCATCTTCATGCGTATTTATAGTTTCTAGCCTTTCTCTGTTGAACTGTTCTTACATTTTAATTGGCTAAATCGGGAGACTTGTAGCTGATTAATGTTTCCCCTCTGCAGCTGGATCATCTAGAATAGGCATAAACCTTCCCGTGCCTCATTTACTTCCAGTTCCTTTTCAAACAGACATGCAGTGTTCCTGCACCTTCCCGTCTTTCCTCACCTGCTGTCAGTTTTTGTTGTACCTCTCGCTGGTTGAACTGTTGTTCCAGCTGTGCATTTGCATTTCATGATTTTATTCGTGCAGCCAGAAATTATGTATGAAACCTTCCTACATCGGCAGTAATGACAGCAATATTCAGGTGACAGCTTTTGGCAGGTAGATTCTTACCTGGATTGTGTTAACAGTTTCAGTGCCTACTCCCTGCTGAATGAGGGTGTTCAACAAACACGTAAAAAGATTGACTTCCATAGCTGGAACGTTTGATGTTGAGGAGGGAAATAAGATGAACTTTTTTTTTCCTCTCTGCAGAGATGAAAAAACCACTATGAGTCAGGCTGTTATGAAATAGCTCTTCCTATTCCTTTCTGTACTGTACTTTATTCTATGGATGAAATAAAAGTCAGTTCTGATGTGCTTCATCTGTCCTTCATTCCAAATGCTAATGGTTTTATTGTCATGATTTCCCTCTGTCCCAGCAGATCAAGATTAAAGATGATTTGCTATGATTAGAGATAGTGTAAATGACCTCTAATCATTTAAACTTACTGGCAAATTGCATCTGGTTTCTTCTGAGGTATGAGGGCCACAGAGTGCCTTGTTCTACTTTATGCATTTGCAGAAAATATGACTGTCAATAGTTGTCTTTATGGTACGCTTTTCAGAGTGTGAGGGGTTAAAGTTTGCACACTGTCATACCAGTTTGCTGGGAGAAGTTCCTTCACATTGAAAAAACCAATATGTTTATAATTTAGTGGGGGATTAGGTTTTAGGCTTTGCATTTGCACATCAATTCAAAAAAAGTGTTGTTCCCTGTCTAAGACTGCGCAGCTATAACCAGCATTTGTGAAGCCGGTGCATTCGCTAATCCCGTGGGAAAGTGCCAAACTTGTCAGTTTTTATAAATTGCTGTCTTTATGACAGGAAACTGGGAGGGGAAGGGTCTTGTATCTGAATGGAACAGCAAGGAGAAAATGGGGATGTAAGGACAGATGTGTCCCCAAGTCACTATTCTCTATGGTGGAAGCAACGCCCAGACTAAGGGTCTTGCTGAAAGACTGGATGAGAGCCATGAGAACTCTATAAGCATCCGGTAAATGTTTTGGCTGGGTGAGGAGAAGACCTCCTGGAGGACAATTCAAAACTAGGCAGGCTTTTTTTTTTTTGCTTTGTTTTGTTTCTGTTCAGCGTTCTCTAAACACAGCGACTATTTTTATATATTTGTTGATGGTAATAATAACTATTCTTTACTTTTAACTGAACACATAATCTGTTGAGAATGATTTGAGGATGAATGGCAAGCCATTGTCAACATGGTAATGAGTCATAAACGGGGGTTCAGTCATGCTTGTAGCATCCGGCACCCTCAGGCGAGATTGGGATTCCTAGATGGTTCCTAGATGGTCCATCCCTAAGCAGCACAGACTGGCTTAAGAGCTCGTAATGCAGAATGTACCTCCTGGTCCAAGCATCTCTGACAGGCTGTGGACTGTGAGTAGGTGCCTAAAGCTTAGCTTTCACCGAGTTTGTATTCATGCTCACAGTTGACTTCATGATGTGAAATACCATTTAATATGACCAGTAGTATCGTGGCCTCTGTCTTTACGGCTGTTACTCATGTGAGTGCTTCCAGTTGCTTTTGCTTATTCTATAAAGGTGATGGGTTAAAAGCCAAAAGTTCAAGGCCTGTACAGGATTTTTAACATGATCCAAAAAAAAAAGCAGTAAAAATACACAGTTTATCTAAATACAATAGTTTTAAAATTCAAAACGCTATAGAATAAAATTTTTTAAATATTCTGAAAATTACATTGTAGTTTTTGGTTGGTAGTTTTTGGTTTTTACTTCTAGAAAACAGCTCAGTTATAATCTGTGATTGCACTGGCCAGAGCAAATACTTCATTCTGTGTTAAATAGCTTCATGAAATGGGAAGGAGGAAACTGGTTGATGGACACAACTTAGTCCTTTGGCAAGACTGGTAAAGCTCAGATGTTTCCTATGCTTTAACTGAATGTTATGAATTGCTCTTGTAAAGTATGCCTTCTAATAGATGTCACTCTTCTGTTTCCCCCTACTCTTTTGCAGCAAGTGACGGGCAGAAGTTTTGGTGAGAAAGATTTTCGTTCTGGATTAGAAAACGGCATTCTTCTGTGTGAGTAAGTAACACTTATAATTTTGAGTCTTGAATACAATCTTGACTAGAGCTGAAATGAACTTTATCTAGTACGTCCAATTGTTGGTTTCCTTTTGCGAGTTTTGACATTGTGCACGCTGGTATTTCACTGCAGCATCGTTTCAGTGCCAAAGCTATTGTTGTGGTGAGGATTGAAATGTGGCTTAAAGAAAACAGGTTTTGCAAAGTGCTTCCCTCACTCCACCCCAGCTCCTTAGTTGAATTATGTAAAGTAAAAATGATGTTTGCTTTTTGGTTTCCTTTTTATTTAAAGATGTTAACCACAGATTGGCAAATGGTGTTCCACACCTGCCTGCGGACGTCTCTGCTACAGTGAGGCGTTTTGGACCAACTCCAGGTCTGAGCACTGTCAAGAGTTAGACATCTGAATGCCATCAATACTCAGCTGCTTTTATAGTTTCTGGAAAGGTTAGGCATCCTCTAAATTTTACCTAAAGGTGTATTTGAATGATGTGTTTTGTAATTTTTGGACAAGAGACGAAAGTTAGCTTTTGCACGTTTCTCTCTGTTTTTAATAGCTAGTTTTTATTTAGAGTCTTCCAAAACCATGTTGTGGGCTTAGATGCCAAAGCTGGTGACTCTTAAGAGCAATTTGGAAGTGTGCCCTCATGCCTGTAGTTCTTTGAAAATCACATGCAGGCTGTCAGGAGTTTGGGATCTGAATCACCTGTATGGAGCGATTTCTTTCCCTGGGCGTGCAGGGATGTCACTGAGGTTGGTACAAGCTGTCTTTGCACACCAGAAGGATGAAGCTTGTGCAGAACTGAATGCATATTGAAATTTATAAATGAGATCTCCTGAGATGTTTAGCTGGACCACTGCAGCTGTTGGTCAAGTTTTATACTATGAAAGGTACTGGAACTTGGAAACTGTTTTCAGGAGTAGAGTTGAGCTGATATCCTGTAACTCAGCTCTAGGTAGCTTATGATAGCTTTTAAACTTGCCTGTGTAAATACTGCTGTATATCTCACTGGTGTCATTAATCAGACGGCTTGAACTTTAGCTGTTAAAGGGGAAAAAAACATAAAGGAAATGATATGATCTGGTTTGATTGTAGTTGCATGTCTTTGCTGAGGAGTGGCTTCAGGAGGAGGGAAGTAGTTGTTATTGTTGATCAAAAGTTGTGTAACTCGGAAGGAGCGTGCAGCTTACCTCTTTGTATTTAAGGGTTGCCTCTTGCACAAGATCTCTCCCCTCTGTGTGTTCAAGGGAAGTACTGTGTGCTGAATCATTTCACAGTGCTCTTTAAATGTTAAGGTTGAATTGTGTTGCCTGAAAAATAAGGGATGTGTGTTTCAAGATTAGATTGTAATCTTATCAGCAAGTAAGCAGAGGTAGTCTGATTTAAATGCTGTAAATCTTTAAGATGTTAGGCTTAACTAACTAATGTTTTGCTAATGAAATGCATAAATATGTATTTGTTAAGAGGCTGTGAGCTCCAGTAATAAGCAAGTCAAGGGGCACCACTTGGTTATACTACTAAATTGCTCTGTGATGTAGGGCAAATTGCTTGTCTTTGATTACCACCTGTGGATCAGTGCAAAACAATTTGGAGGGTTCTGTCTCCTCAACCTCAAATCTGAGAGGCTGTGATGTTTGTATTGCATCCCGCTTCTGGCAGCTGTGGCTGGTGGATAAAACTCTACAGGCTACAGAGCATTAACCAGAGAGCTACCAATTTGACCTTCAAGTTTGGCTTTCTGATGGTGAACAAATTATAAGGCCAACAATAAAAGCGTGTTCCTCACTGGTTCCGAGTCCACTGTGAAATAAACAACTCAACAGAAATTTGGGGTGTAACACTGAGAGCTCTTAATATATCTTTAAAAAGTGCAGGTTTTGGTAGGTGAAGCACTGATAGTTAACTTTTTATCTCTTGCTCAGTGAAGAAGTGCTAGTGAAACTGCCACAGGCAGTAGGAGTAGGCAGGAGTTTTCTGGTTTATCAGAGACCTACCTGGGTACCTCATGAACAAAATCTAGCAGTATTTAAGCTTCTCTCAATCTCTTTCTAATCTGTTGTGCTTTCATCACAGCTGACCTCAACAAGTAGATGACAATCTGATTTCAAAGTCTCTGATGAGCTACCAAAGGCAAGAAAGAAATTATAGCTTAGTTTTCTGAAGGTGGAAGAATTCACTGCCTTTGGTCGGGTTTTCTGATTTGTTGAAATTTTAGGGAGAAGCTAAACTTGCCTCAGTTTATCTCCACAGGGCAGTAGTCACTGCTAGTGTCATTAAGTGGCAACTTATAGCCAGACACTTGTGTGGGTGATGATGTCCACATGAGCATGGGGTGGTGCTCACTTCCGTGTGGCTGTTGCAGTGTTTTCCTTGCCTGTTGTATTTCGTGATGAGGCCTGAAAGCAAACTCAGGTCCTGAAGGATCCCAGCAGCTAGAGGGCTGGAAACTGATGTCAGGAACGGGGACACAGCCAGTACGCCCTGAGTCTCCCAAACGTGTTTTCAAGCTGCCCTCTGACTTCGCAGGGCATTTTGCAGAAGGGAGAGGATGGGGGCAGCCACCATGCCAGTGTCCATTCCCCAAACAGTCAGACAAGCCATGTGCAAAGCGGCACAGGGGAAATCTTTGTCTGTGTCTAGAGCAGGATTGTTGGAGCTTTACGCACAGTAATGCTAGGCCTCCCTCCAGTTGATCCTGACGTCTATGGCCTACGCATCCTGCAAACTCAGGCAGGCATCACTACACCCGTTATAAACGATTCATTCATGTCGTAATAAAGGAAAACTAATACAGCTGTGCAATGGCAAAAGCTTGGACTCTTGGGAGGGACGTGTTGTGGGCCACCAGCCTGACTAGCGGAGCAGCCCTACACATGTGTGCTAGCCATAGGCACCCACTCGCGTCATGCCTGCCTCTCTGGTAGTGTCTACGCTGCGGCTGGCATCTCCATCTGGCCTCATGACAACACTTTTACAGCTTGCCGTGCTCAACTCAGGAGCCGAGGAGCATATTTAAACAATGCAGGATGCCATAAAGGGGCAAGCTGACGGATGAGAGTAACACAGGCCCTTCCTTCTTTCTGGATATGTGAAAGCCCACTTGTGCAGTTGCCCCGACAGCGCCGGCTCCAATTGTGCACCCAGCTGTGCTGGGAAGCCGGTGACTGTGACTTCTGTTCATCTGCAATGAGTTCATGGCTTTTTAGCACAGCTGTCTGACATCAGTGCAGATGGCAATTTCGGCAGAGGGACATCATAGCTAGGCTGAGGCAATTCCTGCTCTGTTCTTTTTTTGTGTATTAAAGTCTCATACGCAAAGAGTGAGGAGTTTCCTGGCGACGCTTCTGCATGGGTGGGCAAACGTGCCCTCCTGGGGACATGGTGGGAAGCTATATGAGGCAGGAATACAGCACCACTAGCAGGAAATATCACTAGAAAGCCCCAATTTCTGCTGCAGCATGTTTGGGGTTTTTTTTAGGTTTGACCCAGATATCATAAGAAGCTAGAGGATTAATCAGGAATAAATTAGATATGGTTGTTGCAATGCTTAGGTGTTCTTATTCTATGGATTCAGACATTTGAATGTTGATTACAAACGAAAAAGTGTGTGTTGTCTCCATCCACCTGTCCCCCATGGATTTGGATAGTTCTGTTGCTTTTCTGAAACAGCAGATAAGGAAGTTGAAGTAACTTTTATTTCTGTCTGTGCAAAAAAAGTGCTATTAATAAATTTAATAATTGCTACATGAAGACAAAAATGCATACAACTTCCTGCAACATTGCCTGGTTATTACTACTCTAATATTCTTGCAAGCGTGCTTTTAAGGTGAGCGGTTCCTTTCCGTTCTCCTTGCCGTCTGCCTCCCCTTGCCCAGCTCCACTACTGCAGGATTACTTCTTTCACAATGGGCATTCCGCAGTTAGAGGTCTCTGTGGGGATGTGAGACTTGGAAAATCCAAGTTAATTACTTGCTTTGATGTGACTATCCGAGGGTGATAAATATCCAACATATCGGTAAGCGTTTCTGACATGCAATTGGGATCCTATATTCTCTCAATTTCTCTGGAATTAAGCAGTCCAGGCACCCTGAAAGTTTGTATTAGTGGTAATGAGTGTCTAGTGCCAGGAATAGGACCAAACCATAAAGAAGAGTAACAACAACAGCTGGGATCCTGGGCAAAGGACTGACCTTAAACAACGAACTCAAACCGAATCCAGATTTAGATACCAGCAGAAATGATTTGGCTTTGCAGTGGAGTTCAACAGCGTCATGATTGTGTGTAATACCTTGGGTTCTGTATGTAGAACAGCTTAGCTGCGTGTCTGGTTTATGTATGCATGTAAATCAATTTATAGCAGTAAATGCAGGCATAATAAATCTTTGATTTTTCTCAAGCATGAGAGTTCTAACGAATATTTAACTGCATACCTCGAGAAGCTGTGGCATAAACATAAAAATGAAAGAGGAATAACTGTGTGTGGTTAAAGATGCATGCCACTCACATATAGGATTCTGGATATAAACTTATGAGCATTTTCCCAAACTTTTATTTGTTTCTTAGAGACACTTATTTTGTATATTAGCACATGGTGTTATGTAGTGTAGCTTAGTAAGATATGCAGAAACTATGCTTATTGTTTGAAACCAGGATTCTTTGACTCTGTAACTTTTTCTTTATTTTTCAAAAGAGCAACTATGAAGGTATTTTATTGTTTTTAAGTAATCTTGGTAAAACTGGGTATGTACAGTGAATTAAGGAAAAGTTTTTACGCTTTTTCTCATGTAGGACAATGTCTAGGAAAGGCAGTTCCCTTCAGATGTGCATGTTAGGAATATATGCTTTTAAAAAGTACAAGAAAGTTTTACGTTTAAATAAAAAAAGTGAGAAGTTAGTCATGCACATAGATTATTTTAATAGTATTTAAAGAAAAAGTGAAGTGTGTCTATAAAGCTGAGCGAGCTGAAAGTGATTGTGATCAAGAATTACTTAATGGAATTTATAATTTACTCTGTCATGAGAATAATTTTCATCCATAAATAAGAAATCTCCTTGACTTGTGTTCTTGATGTCACTGGTGATGAATGAGCTGCTTTTTCCTCAGACTGCAGAGTTTCTTTGGACTTGCATCATGGTTATAGTGCATCTGACCAAGCCTTGGGCTGACATGAATGCTGTTTTCAGCAAGGGCTGGGTACGTGCCAGATCAGTGCAAGTGTAATGCTATGGAATAGTATAACTTTGTCTTCTGAGTCAGTGGTACCGTTAGGTATGGAGAACAGCCTTCATTGTATGTATGATGTTTCAGTGGCTTGGCTGTTGAAAAACCAAGTTCTTCTTGCAAGTTGATGTCACTTACGTAAAATTGTCATGCCACTTACGGAGACCTAGTAGGGGAAAACAAATGCTCAGTCACCTTTGTAGATTGTAGGATTTTGCAGATAGGTTATTTTACTTGTCTGTCAGTGGTATAGGGCCTGGCATCTGTTCAACACTTGGCTGTGTTGTGTACAGTGCAGAGACTCTTGTCTTGCCAGATAGCTCACTGCAGAAGTTAATGGGTGCCCAGCCCCTTCTGCTTAATTAGGCTTTTGCTTGAATTTCCTATTCCTGGAAACTAAAAAGGTATTTGAGTTTCATAGGCATACTTGAAGTTTTGAATGTGACCCATGCCTTGAGGTGAGAAGGGATTGGTGTTCTCCTGCGGTTTTCAGGCTCTGCGTTGTAAAACCAAAACATTATCAGCATCGTGGATTTGGCGTGTCTCCAGTTTGGAGAGACGGGCCCCAAGGCTCATTAAGCATTAAAATTTAGGTTCATGTGAGGACATTTGAAACAGTTTTATGTGAATCCAGAGTTTTTAATCTTTACATTTTATTGCCATGCTATAATGAAGAGCTATTTATTAGTACAGTTTAGGTGAGAGTCAAAGGTAACGTAAACCGTAATGCTCAGCTGTGTGCATGAGGAGAGGAGAACAGCCATTGAGGGGCATGCTTGAGTACACCCAGAATGGCCTGTCTTTGTATTTATGTTAAAAAAAAAATAAATACATCTCAGCAGACCAAATAGTAGAGTTTTTTTCCAGTGGAGCTTGGTAATTGACAGGGCAAGAGACTGCAGAACACTGACCCATTCAAACAGAGCTTTGCTGAAGTGCGAAGCAAGGTAATCCTGGGAGAGGTTTCAGCTTTCCAAGAGTGTATGTTTAAGAAATTATATTGGATATGTACTTTGGGCAATTATCCATGGCCGTTGCTACTCAGTGTAAAACTATGTGTGAATTGTAAATGTATAGGTGCACGGGACAGTCTTTGTCACTGTGGTGGTAGGTGCTGTGTAAATAGCTTGTGAAGGCATTTACACGATCTTCCCTGTTGCTTTTATTAAGCTGTTTTGCAAGGCCTCTATCTTGTTCATATTTTTAGTCTTTGGCAGAGCAAGGCCCATGCTATCCTGAGTTTGGCATACTTGTTTTCTCAATCCTTCGCGTTTGCGTAGTTCTTTATTCACCTTTTACTTATCAGACTGGACTGCGAGGCCTTTATAGGACCAAGTCAGTTCTGTCTTGCTTGTTAAAAAAACACCTTGTTCGTCTGATCCTAGATAAATAAAGTCAGGGGCATCATTAGCAATCACTGAGGAATGTTTTCCCAAAAATATTTTTGTGACCTCAGGAACATCTCTATATTTTGAAACTTCTTTACAGCTTCCTTTGCAACAAAATATTTTGACTTTTCATTGTCTGTTGTTTCACTATGAAAACTTTAAGACTAATAGTGGATTTTTGTCTCCTTGTCAACTGTTTTGGGGCATTTTGGAGCTGTCACTAGAGCATGAGTTTAAAATACGTGGATGCTGAAGCTGTCTCGGCTAATAATTATCAAGTGCTGAAAGGCTGCTTGTTAGAATGTAAATCTGTAAAACTTAATTTAAAAAGAGAAATGTCTCCGTGAAGGTCTACTGTGGATAGAATTTCCTGAACTCTCAAATATGAAATGCCCTTTTACTTTCAGATCAGGTCATTAGTCAGCTTTTCTTTTTAGGAATATGATCTGTTATTTGAGTAAAGAACTCTGTTGGATACCTATCCCTCCAGCCTGGATTGATCTGTGAACACACATCACTTCAACCTTTCTGTTTTTCCGTTTCTGAAGCTTATTCTCTGAAAGTGCTTCTCTTCCATTTCCTCTTAAAAACAAGGTCTTCTTGGAGGCTGGATTTTGGCAGCCATCCTCTGAATATTTTCTTAACTGACGCTTTCTTGCAAGAATTTCATGGGCAGTTGTCTTGGTGCTTTTCATTAGATCTTTTATCAGCTGTTGCCTGAAACGCCTTCTTTTCCTGGCAGAAGTTTTTTCAAATTCTTAACTGGTGATAAACAGCCCCAGGAAGGTCTTGTAGGTTAGTCACACAGTGGCTAGTACTGATTTCAGCTTGTCTGTCTTGCTGTGGAGATACCTTATCTCCTGGAATGGCAAGCCTTGGGGACAGCACCAAACAGAGCAATTGATTCTTCCCATACCTAGCAGAGCTGGTTTTTATTGGGGGAAGGAAATGACCTAGCTTCTCCCTATAAGAGCAGGGATGGAGCAGCTTTCCACTTCCATCGTGCCCTGTCCTTTCCATAAGGTAAGGCAGCTCTAAGGTTTTAGCTTCTCTGCAGTGTCTTACTGTGCTTCATCTAACAGCTAGCTACGGAAGAATCCAAGCCAGCACCTGACGCAGGGGAAAGGGAGGAGATGGGTGTGTGGATGTTGGACTGAAAGTGGCAGGAGGACTTTGAGAAGTGAAGAACAGAGGATTGTCCTGACTCAGGACAGGTGCATAAATGCCAGGGGAGGTGGGCAGAAATCCCAGCTGAGAGCCTGAAGGGTCTGGAGAATAGGTCAGGCGTGTGTTTAGAGACTCGGATTTTGTGGTTGGGGTCTGAAGAGGCTTGGTTTTTATCTTGTTTTGGGTTATTGTCTTTTGGGTGTTTGGTGGGATTGTTGGGGTTTTTGCCTTCATCGTATTTTGCCTGAAGTCTTTTAAAAACTGTTTTATCTGTATTTCTTTCTGTCATGTCTTTGCTCCTTTTACTCTTAAAAAGTTCCTTGAAATTTCATTATCATGTCTTCCTTCTGGTCACGTCAGAGAAACCGTATCAAGTACCAGAAAGCCTCAATATGAGAAGTATTACAGTCTTTATATTTCTGTTCTTTCTTTTTTCCTGCCTGTGTCATTTAACTTCTTGCATAAGTAGCTGTTAATACTCCAGAATTATTTCTGTGAGAAACAAGTTGGCTGAAAGCTAGTTTTAAAAAGTCCTCCCTAAACTTGTTTTCCCAGTCTTCTCCAAAATGTATGCTGGTCACCAAACCCCAGCTACCAAAAAGGTCAAGCTTGGGGAGTGTATCTACATTCCCCTTTTGAAAACAGTGCTGAAGGACATTGTGGGTTCTTTTGACCACTATTGCCTCACTGTGTGGTGTCAGACCTTAAATTAGCAGTATCTTACTGGAGGGGAAGGAAAAAGCAGAAAATAATGGAAGATTTAAAATCATCCTGTTTTGTTATCTCTCAGGACTGTTTAGTTGGACTAGTCCCCTGGACATCTGTTTTCCTAGATGCAAGAGTATGAAAAATAGTACTAATACCTTAAAAAACAAAACCCAAAAAAACCCCACAAAAATTCCAAACAAACAAGAAAACCCTAACAAAAACAACACTTCTATTCCAACTTGGACAGTTCCACTGACCATTTATACAGTGGCTCACCAACCTTGGCGTAGCAGAATGTGGTACCCAGTTGTATAAAGGTTTTGATTGGTCCTTTAGAAGATGCATATCCTGTTGAGGGTCTTCTTTGTTTGAAGAACACAGCTGTACAAAAACCTGAACTAAATTTGTGCTTAGGAAAACCTGGGCTTGCAAGTGGTCGTAGCTGGGGGCAAGACTGGGGTCTGACATTTACATTGGGAGCAAGCAGTCTGTCTGCCCTCACGAGGATGAGTATTCTTGAGCCTTGAGGATTTTTATTGCACAAGAAAAAGGACTGCTTCCTTGGAGGAGAGTTGGTATCAGGCAGGGTCAGCAGGAGCTGGGAGGTACTCAGAGAAGCGAGTGATCATTCAAAGTCTCAGTACAACTCAGGACTTGTTAGGCTTCAACCCTTTGTCTGAACCTGCCTGTTGGGACGTTAGTGCCTTCCTTAGACTGAACAGTGCTGCTAAATTGGCCAGATAGGTCGGTTGTCTGAAGCAGAGGATCTTAATGTGCCATCAGCTGGGTGTGTTTTTTGAGCAAATGCCTTCAAGTGTCTTCCTGCTTTGAGAATGGGTGATGGAAGTAACCTGTCTAACACCATCTGGGGACAGGGCCTTAAATGTATGTTGTAGCAAGGTGTACGTTGATTGCCTGCCCTTGGTGACTTGGTATGAAGGTGATATGGTTAACTTTTGTAATGGAAGTAAATGTTGTGAAAATAAAGCACTGAACAATGTGTGTGTGTTTCAGCTGATGTAGAAGCTGATGGGTTCTATGTTGCTCTGATAACACTTGTCTTGCCATCATGTTTTCCTTACTTTTCTCAGGGATTGCTGCAGTACAAATGTATTTTAAAAGATTTAGTTTAATGTCCTAGAACCATCCATTTAGCAGGATTTCTGATGCTTTTTTAAGTTATCAAACTTGTGATTCCAGGAGAGTGTGAAGTTGTTTTTTCTTTTTTGGGGGGCAAAGGGGATGTAATATAATGCCATACAAAATTGTCAGAGATAACCCTGAGGCTGGACGACAGATGCTGGAATTGTTCCATTGTCCATAGATGCCTACGGTACAGGTATCTAGACCTTCTGTACACCTAAGTGCAGGAAAAAAAGCTGCTTCTGGCTATGGTCATGTTGACGACTGCCTGATGTCTGACTTTTCTGCTGTCTGCAGTGCGGCAGGCCAGACAGAACTCTGCCGTGTACTGGTTGCTAAGGTTTCTTCTGAATGGGAACCGGTGGGGCTTTTTTACAAAATCTTTTTTGTGGGTGGTACAGAAAAGTAACAACAAATGTTTATTAAGATGTCAACACACCCTGTTATGGTCAGGTTTAGGGCTGGGAGAGTGACAAAGCCCAGATCTACAACTGTAGTGGGGCTGGAAAGGGGGCCAGAAGATTTAGGCTCCTCTGTGAATTTGGTCACTGGGGTCATGTCTGAGTGTCTTCAGCTCAGAATGAACCCAGGTTTAGGATTAGGATTAGGATGAGGATAGGGACAAAGGCTAGAGCTGGAGATGCAGTGGGGTTGCCAAAGGAAGGTGTGCGCTGCAAGTTTTCTTCCTTGCAAACCTTGAACCTGAGACATGGCTGGGGATGTGAGGCCAAGGGCAGCCAAGTCCTTTGGTTAGGTGCGGCAGGGCAAGAAAGCGCAGGAGTGCAGTTGTAGGGGGCTGCGAGGGGAAGGCATGGGTTAGGAAGTGTTTTCTCCCCTGCAGACTGTTGTCCGTGGGCCGTGGGGAAAGGTGTTTTGTTTGTCCCGAGTACCTACAGAAACCTGCTGGAGCTGGTAGAACTTTACATATCAAGAGAGATGCACTATATGAGTCTAAATCAGCACAGAAAATGTAGTTTGTGTGTATTGGCCTATATAGGAAGGGGTGTATTCAGTGACTTTTTTGAGAAGCAGGGACAGGTAGTGACTGTGTGACTGAAGGCGACCATTGAGACACTCTGCATGAACAGTACGGCTTTTCAGCCAGGTTGGTGGCCGAGCAAGCTTAAGCCACTCGATATTTTGGCATCTGGACTGTTGCTGTAGATGAGGCAATAATTTAGAAGCAGCCAGTCTGCTCTGGAAGAAATCTCCCTTTGGCACGTTCTGCAGTGAGCAAGTCCTGGGGGTTTTGGTGCCAGACTGTTTAAAGATGTTTCCAACAGGAGGTAAACATTTTAATAATAGAGACCTTTCTTCCTCAGGCTTTTCCATCTTGCCCCATCCCATTTCCTCCCTCTTCAGGCTCCAAGCAGTGATCTAAAATGTTGTTTATTCCCTGCTCCTTTCCTTCCTCTCATTTTATCCTTCTCCCATATTTCACAGGGAAGCCTGTACAAGCCATTTTGAAGATTTATTTAGAATGGGCTTTGGCATTTGAGGTTTCCATTAAGATTTCTTTATTTTACTTTCTATTATTGTCTATGGCTAGTGATCTGCACCTGCAGTATTGGTTATGGTGCCTGATGTATTCACGTTTGAGTAATATAGAAAATGGGATGCTTTAACTGACACATCCTTTTTTTTCCCCCAAGACAGTATAGGCAGATTGAAGATTGAAATCACAGCAGAGCTACAGTATTTGGAAAGAAGCACTCTGTAAAAAAAAAAAAAAAAAAAAAAAAAAAAAATTAAATTGCCTGTTGCAGCAGTTAAATGGAAAATAATAGTTTTATAAGGTTGCTGCTATGCAAGGCTGAAAGATAGGCTAGTGCCTTTTTGGGGAAAAAAGAAGTAATGTTTGTTTTCCGTCTGTGAAATAAAATTATAGGAAGTGAGATGTGCTGTTCTTTTGTTGCCATTCTGTACATCTAAGGAGAAGTGCATTGTTTGTATGTAAAAGTGTATTCTTTCATCATTTGTTTTTAGGACATAGTAGTGTTCTATTCTACCTTAAGCAGAAGGCAGGACTAGCACAGCAATCTGTATCAGCTTGGCTTACAGAGTTTTTAACTGCAGGTTAAAGAAAATACCCCCAACTCCCAAAAATGTCATTCACACTGGGTTCATTGCCACTCCTAATTATGGTGATGTCGGAGATCTGGGGACTCCCAAGTGCATCATAACACAAGTACAATTTGGGACAGGTCAGGCAGAAGCTTTATTAGAGAATGTTCAGAGCAGCATCTCCCTCTCTCCTCCCCGCTTCTCTCCAAGTGATTGCAGACACCCAACCTATATATTGTTTCAGGGGAAAAAAGAAAGAGGTGACGGAAAACAATCATTTCAATGTTAACAAAGCCCAGGTATCCACCCCTGGGAGGGATGGACTCCTTAATGAGCTTGCTAACTGCCACAGTCCTAAGAAGGAATCAAACAGTAAATGAGGTGACACTATGGAGAGATGGCTCTTGGTGGAGCCTATAGAAGTGGCCCACCCAGTGTTATCTTAGCTCAGAAGTGGGGAGTTTGAAACAATCACAGACTTAGCTTTTAATTGAAAGGAATGTTTTTTTTTTTTTTAGTTAGGATAAACTTCTTAGCCAGACCTCTCAAATTTTAAACATTAATAGTTTTACCACACTTGTAGACTGACAAAAGAGTCTGTTCTTGAATGAAGAGAGTGTCAGCACAAAGTGAGATTCCTGTCTTCCATAGTGGACATTCTAATTTTGAGAGTTTTACGTTATCATAGACATCTTTGTTTCTCTTCAAAGATCTTGAATTTGAAGTGAGTGTCTTGATCTGATGATTTTCTGCCCAATGGATGGAACTGGTTGAATTCTATTCCTTTGGATAAAAGGCATAAGGTTTTCCTCATGGGGGAAGGGTAGTAAAGAAACAGTGTTTGTTGCGACAGGATTTTATAATTAAAATTCCCCACTTTTAGAGGCTCGGCCGTTTTTGAAATATTCTAACAATAAGCCATGTCAGCACTTCTCATAGTGTGTTCATGGGTGGTGGGGAACTTTGTTTGGGAGGGTTGGTAATCTTCGGGCACTGAACAGCGTTCAACTGTGATATCGCTGGCCTAATGATGTTTTCATGATGAGGTGGGTTTTTTTGGACTCCCTTTTTATTTGTCTTCTCACGTTTATGTTTTACGGGGAGCTCCCTTCTGCACAACATGTGCAAGGATGGCATTTAATTTCAAGTACAGATGCAGAAAAATAGACAGGCCACCCATAAAGTGTATGTCCTTTCCTACTTTCCTGCGGCGCAGAAACTGCCAGACTGGTGTTCCCAAGCTATGGAGATACCCGGGTGCCCTCTGGGTGTCTGCTCTCAGGCCTGTCTAGGCATGACCTGCCTCCAGGCAGCAAAGACAGACTGACGTGACAAAATTCACCCGCAGCCTGTGAAGACTGGTGTGATTGAGATACATTTAGGGTATAAAAGAAATATTGTTGTGGTACTGTGCTGTGGATATTTTTCCTCCTAGTTTTTCTTCATTTCAGTGATGGGTCTTTGGGTACACACATGTGTTTGCAGGAGGGGAGAAAGGGGAACATCTTCCTTTCCAGCTGCACTGAAATCCTTATGTGCTGGGGACAAGTGTTTGATAATTTTGATTTTGTGACTTACCACTCATAAATACTCCTTTCTTGTAACAGGTTGCTGAATGCAATAAAGCCGGGATTGGTAAAAAAGATCAATAGACTACCGACCCCCATTGCAGGTTTGGTGAGTATGTCAAATGGAGAAAGAATCTTTCAGTGCTGCTTTTTGCACCTTGATTTTATGACTGTGTGATTTAGATAGCAATTATTTTTGTAATTTGAACTCTTCTTACCTACTGAACTTACCTGTTGACCTACAATCCCTCTGAAATCTGAACTCTCAGTGTATAGTCACCTTAAGACCTTCCAGTCATTTTTTCGGAAGTGGGCAGTATTCAAGAGGCAAAGTGTGGTTTTAGAGGAAGAATATCTTCTTGGTTATACGTCATCTTCCAGTTGTGGTGCTAGCTTTAGAAAGACTGGAATGTATGTGTTAGAAGCTGTCACCACAAAAAGATAGCTTTTTGGAAAGAAGGAGAAATGTACTTGTATATTTTGTCTCATTTTCTCTTTCCCCAAAATACCACAGTCTGCAGATAACATTCATTGCCAGACTATCTAGGGAACCCTTTCATGTTGACTTTAAGGGCAGAGTAAAAGTTGGCCATAATCTGTTATAAGCGAGGAAGACCACAGAGGACGTGCTGACAGCCCGTGGGTTCTCAGGAGCGCCGGGTGCTCAGGAGGTCACCTCAAGGGGTGGCACAGTCCTGTGTCTGCTGATGGGGAAGAAGGTGGGTTTATGAACAGGTGTTGGGTCTAACAGGATTAGCCACATAGAAATATGGCTGTATTGATTTTTACCTGGAGATGTGGCGGGGCATAAAAGGGCCCCTGAGCATGTGGAAGGTGGCCATCCTTGGTTTAGACTATTGATATACTTATTTATGTATGTGGTTCCTTTCTGTTCTGGCACTACTCACGTTGTAATTTAGTTGTGCAAGATTCAGAACGTATTACTTGTTGATAGCTGAGGTTAATGTTCCTGTATATAAACTGCATTAAAAAGTTTCAGTGTATTAGAAACCACGTTACATTCATTTTTAAATTAGTTCTATAATGTAATTACATAGGCTTTGATGCTGGATCCTTCAGCCTGTAGATTGACAGGCGTATTTCTTCATGAATACTGCCTAGTTTTAGGATTTAATTTGTGATCCCCACCACCCTTTCCCTAAAGTTTCCTTGTGTGCCTTTCTTTTGCCTCTAAAACCCAGTTAGTTTTATTCCTATGCAGTCCTATTTGAAAGGAATATTTGATATAAACAGCTGTGAAAGATACCAGTAGTGCAGTTTTCTTTTCCTTGGCTCCCTTTCAGGAAAGACTCAATTTTTGTTATGACTGTTTTAAGAGGATGATATTGAATTACATTGGGCTTTTTCTTATTCATATGTAAAATCCCTAAGGTAAGGTGGTTGTAGTAGGAGGGACATAGAAAAAGTTATTATGTGTGTGTATTTTTCTCATTCCTTGAGATAAATCTCTCTTGCAAGATGTGTATCTTCAAAGCGTTACCAAAAAAGAGGTTTTCAGGCTACTGATGATACAGCAGATCTTTTTTGTGTTAGAAAGTGACTTTTTTACTTCTGTACCTGTGTCCTCTACATACCTTTAGTAATTACTTTTCTAAGTATTATTCCTAATAAATAATTTATTATTTATTTTATATGTATATATATAATATATATGTAAAAATTATTTAAAAAATAGGCTATTAAAGATCACTGGTGCTTTTGGCTTCTTGAACATTACCAATGGGTGTTTTCATCTACTGTTCTGTGAGTAAATTGCTGCAAAAAAAGAAAGCCATCCAAGTGTCTAGTTCCATACCTGCTGACTTTCATTGCCATTTTTACTTACAGTGGTGAGTAAGTGGCTGTTTTAAGAATTGCATGTGAATTTAAATGGTCAAGTGTTCTAGTCTGTTACGTGTGTTTATGGTGTATTATTTTAAAGTACAGACATCGGGAGTATGTTTGAGCGCAGAATGTATCTTTTTCTTTTCCCTTACCTGTACCATGTCAGTGTAACTGAAAAAAACCTAAAATACTGACACTGTAGTCCAGGAGCAGTTATACCTCCTAGCTAGTTGACCGTATATGAGGGACATTCCTTTATTTATTGCCAATTTTTCTTTATTATCTTAGCTTTGGGTGGTTTGACATAGTATATAGTTACTTCTTTCCAGTTATTTCACCCCAGTGAGTGTGATTTCCTCCAGTAGATATAGAAATGCTGTGAAAGCTTCAGTACCTTTTCTGCCTTGTGTGAGACGTGCTTTTAAACTCTTACATACTGCTTCTGCCTAAAAAGTGTAACTTAATCATTCTAACAGAATTAATTAATTAATTAATACTTTTCTGAGAGCTGATAGAATAAATATTTAGTTCACTAGTAGAGACAATAGGTAGGTTTTCTTTCTTACAGAGTTGGAGCTAAAACTTATGAGTAATTGTGAAGTACTCAAAGTGCCTTTTGTTTCATCTTTAACCTCCAGAGACACAAACAGTCATATATTATGTAGCACTACAAAATGTCTACTTGAGTCGAATTCTCCAGATGATATTCTATTTTTCTCCTTTGTTATTGTAAGGACAAATGAAGAAGTACGCTTTGTTGAAGGAAAGTAACAGTAAACTTGAAGCCTGTATTGGAGACATGCTGAGATGTTCATTTGGGAGTAGTACGAGGTGTAAAAACTTTCCCTGTATTTCATGTTTGAGTGATTTCTCATAACACTGCAGTGAAGTATTATGTATAACTGGTCTACCGTTGACAGATTGAATTCTTCAAACTTTTTCTGGTGTTTAAAGCTAGATGAATCTGCAATTACTCTGAAATTCTTACCAGTGACTTCCTCATGTGGTATACGAGGGAAGGGATTATTTGCAGACCTTTGGTATACGAGGACACCAATTATGTAAGCAAAATTTATTGGTCACAGTGTTGCAGTATTAAAGAAAGGCCTTGCGGATCTGCACACCACCGAACTAAGCACAGCCATATAAATACACAAAGATGATCTTTGTCTCATTGCACATCTAAGTCAGGCTGTGGATTGTATGCAGCGTTACATATAGAATTACATATGTTCAGCTTGGCAGGCTTGTTTGTCATTTGCTTTGATCTCCAGAAGTGCCGACTGCTGCTGTTATCACAGCAGAAATGATACATTGCTTTAATGAAATAAAACGTAGGACCAACGGTTTGTTATTCGGACTTACAAGAGAGTGTTAAATTTGATGAAATGCTTTCTCATTCCTGTTCAGTGTCCATTAATCCTGAAAGCTAATGCTCCCACCAAAAATCAAATTCACAGAACATCCAAAGGAAGTATTAAACCTAGGTAGGAATAACAGGCTTTGCTGCAAGAGCCGTGTTGCCAGGAGAAATTTTCTAATGTGAGAAATTGATACTGAACATCTTTGTTTTTAAGACTGTCAGCTTTCCAGAAGCATCTTTTCATGTATTTAATTGTGCAAGGCTCAAAAAGTATTTTGGCTGAGTTATTAATTAAAGGACCATCTGAAGCTGCAGAAGTTGTAAAAAGATGAATTATTAGAGTGCAATGAATATAATTAACGTATAAGTGATTTTTACAAAACCAGCAATTTTTTTCAGTGAGTTACTGTTAGTTTCTTTGATTTTGTATGATGTTCATAGTGGGAACAACTAATTTTTAAGGTTTCTACTAATGGCAATTTTGTACAACTGTGCCTTATTATATATTTAATTCCATAGAAATAAAAAATTTACAGCATCATTGTAGACAAGCTTTGCTCTATAATGCTAGCCACTGTATGTTGACTATCTTTGTCCCTTAAAAAAATGTCTAGTTTTTGCTTCCTGTCCCTGAATAATGTCACTCTGGAAAAATAAAAGGTTTCTGCCTTATCTTTTGTTTGACAGGGTTTAGGAGAGTTTATAGCATTACTTCAGTTCCTTGAACAATCCCCACAGGAGCTCAGACACTTACTTCAGAGGCTGTGTGAAAGAGTCTCACATATAATAGTAGGAAGTAGTCAAGACAAAGTTGGAGGGCTGAACTTTAGCTTGGATCTTGGCTCACGTTTCAGCACTACTGAATAAAAATCTGTTTACTGTGGCATCCAGTTTTCAGCTTGTGTACGGTCCTCAACTTTGTGACATTTGTAGGATTTAGCGATGGAAAATATAGCTCTGCAAAAGTCACCTGGTTGCATGGCTATTGCACCAAGATGAACAGAACTGTAACGTGCTGTTTAAAAAAGCTTCTTCCTTTGAAAACAAGGTTGGCTTTTTCTTTTTCTGTGATTATTTTCATAGGAAGTTTCTCTTGGCAAAGTGTTCTCTGGGAACTTGCTTATTAAGAATAGCTACCTGTCTGCCGGTACTGGTAATTTGCTCTTATGCTGTACTGTTGCATAAATTCCACAGGGTTTTTTGATGTGATATGATGTCCCAAAGAAATTTCAACAATGTATTAGCTTTCAGGAGTTTGTGCTTCTAATTAAGTTCAGCAAATGAGGTCTTTTATCTTCATGCAGATAGGAACCTGAAAATAAAATTACAAGACCTTAATATAGTGTAGTGTGTTTCACAGAATTAAAAATAATCGGAGAAGATAGAGAAATACATGGGACTTTAACTGATGTGCATTATTTTTATCACTCTTTCCACTCATACGTCAATGTTAGTATGTTGTTGTTTTTTTCTTAAAAGATTACCTTCTTATTCTTCCTTTTAATTTCTCACTCTCCCTTTAATTTTTTGTAGTCCTTTCTGGAAAGACCCTGCTCCTATTGTAATATCTAAATTCATAATGCATGATAATTTCTGTTTCCTTATTTTGTTGTTCTTGCTGCTGGACAAATTCATTTGCTAGCACAATTGTATCCATAAAAAAAGTCTTGCTGTGTAAGTTGTGGTATGTGTGAAGTAAACAGAAGCAAAATTTCCTAACTGTCTAAAAACAGTAAGTTCTTGGCACTCACATCCCAAAAGCATTTTTGTGAATGTTGATGGGAAGCAAAGTGTCAACAGTATAGCAAAATGCTGTGCAAACCATTCTGCCATGGTTTCTGTGGATCTTCATTGCTAAACGGTAATTGGCTTCTCTGCACCTCCTGTGCCTGCCTTCGGTTCTGATATCTGAATATTTGACTAAAACAATACTTAGGTTCTGGCCAGTGGTTCAGAGCAGCACTGTGAGCTTTGACTAATCACGTACTGTAATATATATTGAATCCCTTCACTAAAACAATAGTATCCTTAGATAATAATAATAAAAAAAGAGTTGTCCTTGTATGCTTATGTTGTTTGGTTTTTTACCCCCCAAGCTTTCTAGGCTCTGCCTTCAAATTCATTTTTCATTTAGATTTTCCTGCCTATTTGTTTTGCTGTCATCTGAGCAGGGCAGAGCTACCTTATAAAATTCCTGTTTAATGAATGTAGCTGTATGCTGTACTCGCAAACATTTCTAAGTTTCATGAAGAATACAAAAGTAAACTAACAGGTGTTTCTTAACCAGGCTATTTGTAAACAGAGTCTGTGTGGAACAATCTACAGTGAGCTGTAGTTAATTCATTGCAGAAGAGGAAAACAGGCATCAGTTCAAATTTGGCAGGAAGCACAGAGGAAGCAGCATTGATGGAGGAAAAAATGAGATGCAAACCAATAAAAACTAAAACTTTACACTGAAATACAGCTGTTTTTTGAAGGTTATTATTGCTCCCAATTAACCATGCAAATGCTGTCCAGAAAGCCTTGCTCTCCTCCCATTTAGAGAAAAACTAGTGTGTCAAATGCAAAACACAATGCTGGCATCTCATTGAGTATTTTATTGGTTGAAATGGGTGTGCTTGCTCTGGTGTTGGGTTTGGCTCCAAAACTCACATACTTTTGATGCTGGAAACTAATCATCGATCTGACAGTAGCATATGTGCTGGAGATGTATTCCACTGCAGCACTTAGGTTCAGCCTGTGCTGCCCAGGCTTCCAAGCTTGAACTTTAACCTGGTGTGGGGATGTAAGAGAGGCTGAAATAGTAGGAAATTAATAAAATACATGAACCATCAAGAAAAAAAAAAACAAGGGAGGTAAATGACTCCACCTTGTTTATTCGCTTTTGATGGTCTGAGCTGCATTTAGTTAGCCCAGCGAAGTGAGTTCAGCCAGCTCCCAGTAGTCTTCACGTTCAACGTCCCGCTGTGGCTCATGAGCTGTCCTTAGCATCCATGAGCGGTCCCTTCTGTCCTCAGCTACCAGCTGGAGTGTTGCCTTTATGATGGCTGGAGGTGAAACTCGAAGGGAGCACGCCTTGTTTGCTTCTGAATTGGCCCCTATTGATCCCTCCCAGGTTCTTGTGTGCTCCTTGCACCACTGGCCCCAACCAGCACTTCTGCAGACCAACCTCAATGCTGGCCTTAAAGTCCCTTCTTCTTCTGGGTGCTTCCTTGGCTGCAGTGCTTACAGTGCACTCAAGAAGCTAAGCTGTTTGTTGGCTGGGACCACTACTTGTCATACTAAGGGTATCATCCTTTTCTGCTAGCGTCTAGGAATTTGTCCCTTGTTAAAAGCTGAAGTCTCTCATTTAGCACCCTGAGCGCCCTGAACAGTTTCCTTCTTGGGTCAGGATGGCACCAGCCAAGATGGGTAAAGGTTTGCAGGGCACGCGCGAAGGACAGCTGTGAACCACAGCCGCTGTGGGCAGATGCAAACTTTGTTTGTTGAGGCCCGTTCCCAAACTAGACTGGTTGGGATTCAAAGGTGCAGCAGTTTCACAGTCAGCTTAAGCTGTGCCCTGAGCCTGCTGAGCTCTGCTGCTGAGAATGTCATGACTTGATTTGGCCGAACGCTAATAATATGTGTAAGCTCTTTGTGGCAAGGATCATCTGCTAGTCTGTTTTTGTCTAACACCTCACCCCATGAGTCCTGCTCCGTGGCCAGGACTCCTAGACAGTATGTTAATACAAATAATAAATAACACTTACAAAAATATCACAGGCATTCCCGTGTCATTCACAGTCTGTTTTTAGACTGCTCTCCCAACTTGAGTCTTCAACCGTGGCTTTAATCAATAGGTTTATAATTAGCATTATTCACATTGAATAATTTAAAATGTTAATATGCAAAATCAGGAGTAAGAACCTTTTCTATGTTAAAACCAAGAGAGGATGGTCACTGCAGAGGACTTCCTTTTTGAATTACTTTTTTTTTGTTTTAAACAGAGACAGTTTTATTTCCCAGCCTTAAGAAGGCAAAGCCAACTACCACGCTTGAGAAGAAAGCGCTTGATTAAAAGCAAGGAGTGTTCCTGTTTTGGGGCTGCCATCACAAAGATGTTATTTCTAAAACTATATAAATACAGGCCTAGTGTAATGGTCGTTTGCTTTTTTTGGGGGGGGGGGGGACATAGGAGGTTTAACAAAGTGAAGAATTCCAGGGATAACATTTGAAAATGCCAAAAAGAAAAACATTGCTGCTGCTGAATCCCTAATGCTAGGCAGCTGAAATGTGAACTTGCCCTTATCGTGGCATTAACCTTTACTATAAATGACAGAGTCTTTCCTCGGGTTGGGGAGGGCAGCTGGCTTCCAGGAGGAGCTCATTTTGTACCCGTGGAAAATGCAGGTTGCCCACGGGATTAATTTTTAGATTTGCTTTCAGATCCTAAAGTCTCCTTCTGTAAGTTCAGCCATGACTTGCATTACGTTGATTTACTGACTCTGGACGAGTGAGTATTTCAGAAACAGCAAACTTTTGAAGAACAATCTCTAAGTATCTGTAAGTAACAGAAGAAACAACTTAGCTTAACAAACAAAATGCCATTCCCTATGTAGCTTAGGGCTGCACTAAATGAAGTGAAGAATCAAGTGCCTTCCTTGAGCTGTTGTCTTAGAAACGAAAGGCCTCCTGAGCAGAATGACTTAAACTCTTCAGGACAAATCCCACTGTTGAAGCTTATGACTTCTCTTAATAGTTGGGCAAATGCCACGTGCTCTGGAGGTGTGTAACGTTTTCAGGAGTTTTCACTGGAGGAGCTGGATGCCCCGAGTCTGTGAAATGTGTCGCCTGTGCCCTGTGATGAATGAGGCACTGTTGGAGTTATATCCAGGCATTTGCAATCTTTGGGTGACTTCTGTTGCAGAACTGATTAGTTTGCTGAAGAGGATCTAAAAGAAAGCACTGAGCTGGTGTGCTGCACATGAGCATGCATGGTGAGCTACAAATAACCATGTCTTGAGGCTGAAAGAAGTATCAGCTGTATTTTCTGCCTTTGTCCTTAACAAGAAAAACTAGACCCGAGGCTATGGTTGCTTCCAGCTTTTCTAAGTTTGACTTTCCTACACCTTTTACCACGCCAGCGCTAGCCCACCACCTGGAGCAGGCAGCTGAAAAATACCCTTCTCCTTCATCTCACAGCATGTAACTGCATGAGGAGGAGCGCGGGCAGGAGGGAAGGAACAGGCTCACCATGTTGAGGGAAGGACGTATCGTTCAATCAGTTTAAAGTAGTTGCGAAGCTGCAGCTAGGGAGATTAAACTTAGATGCAACCCTTAAGTTATTGGCCAAAATCGAAGGACACGGGGACCTGGGAAAGTCTCATCCTGAAATCCCTGGTTTAAAGGTTGTCTGTGTTTAAAACTATACTTAGTAGTACTCTCACTCCCTAATTCTGGAAAGCCTCTCACAGGTTGGAGACTGTAGGTCTGCGCTATAAATACCGTCTCTGATCCTCAACTGTCTTTTCCAGTGACATGTAGCCTCTGCTGCAGGGAACAGCTAGATGCCGGTATTTATTAGACAGCGAGAGCTAATGTGAGTGTAAATAGGGTTGACCGGAGTAAGAATATTTGCTGTATTTGCTGCTACCCTGCATTCTCACAGCGTCTGAGAGGTGGGTGCTGCTGCCCATAAAATGCATGTGGTACCATCTGGAGAATGTTGATAACCGGATAACGGTGGCACGGGGGATGTGAAAGGGGAGGGTGCCTTCCAAAGAGCTCGTAACCTGGCCAGTCCCCCAGAGGCGAGCGGGAACAAAAGTTTCCACAGTGTGGTCAGCCTGACAGATCTGCCACCTCGAAATGGGCCAGGGAGGCTCCAGGTTCCTATTACCTCCTCCTCTCGTGAAAAGGGGGCAAGCGTGAGTTGGCAGCGCTCTGTTGTGACCCCAGTCCTTACGCTGAAGATGGTGGCAGAAGAATGCTGCCTCTAATCCCCTTCCTGGCTGTGAATCAACTTGGTGAAGTCTGTTGCAGTTTACGTCTGCTAGCAACTGTTCGTACTGTTTCTATGCCGAAAACCTTTCCGGGCGCTGTAAGTGGATTTCTGTCAGATGATGTGCATGTCGCTAGCAGGGGCGTACGTGCTGAATGCAGATGATGGAACGTGTCTCGCTCCAAAGATCACATTGCACTTGTTTCCCTGGCTTAAAGCAAACAAGCAAAAAGGCAAACTAGTGGAAAAACTAGTGCCTTAAAGATCTGTGTGCAGTGATTTCTTCGGTTTAAGAGCCCAGTAAAATTCTGCAGTCTGGTGCTGTGGTCAAGAGTTCATAGAGGCTGAAATACCTGACACTGAAGTCTCCTTGCCTTCTGCATTCCTCAGTGCTCCTGGATTAAAGCCACTTGCTTCCTGCTTGGCAGGGTACTTTCCAATTGTAACGTGCTTCCTCTTAAATGTCCAGAGGTCTAATGATACTATTGTAAACCTGTTAAAATTAATGCTGCGGAGGAAGCAGCTTAGTTAATTGCTTGTGCAAAAATACGGTGGTAGGCTGAACTATCTGACTGAGAGACATAAAACCATTAACTATTAACCTTTTGAAAGCTGGATAGCCCTGTGATACTATGTGAAAAGCTGTCCCACAGCTTAGTAGGAGAATTACACATTCATTTCTGGACAAGCAATATAACTAACGGTCTAGAAAATTAATATTGCAGTGCAGAGGCAATCCTCAGCTATCTGGAGTGGTGTCCTTCTGTTAAAGTCCTCGCTATTGCCACGTCTTTGCTTCTGCCTCCTCATCTTCATGCGGGAAGCACTGTTACTTAGGTGGCAAATGTCTGTTTCTGTTTGGGGCAATAGTGTGCACTGATTTATTACTGTGCCATGTGTGAAAGGGAGTTTTCTTTTCAGGCTTTTCAATAAGGGGAGGGTATTGAACTTGCTAAATGCGTGCACGCATCCAAGTGTGTACTGAGTTCAACTCAGCTTTTTTCAGTCCATTCTGTACGCTCCTTCATCACCTCAGCTTTTCTCTTTGAATTGTACTGGTTCTCATGCACAATTTAGAATCTAGCTTGGATTTCCCCATAAGGCCGATGGTAAACATTATGCCTTTCCCCCCTTCCCCTTTCTTTTCCTTATGTTGGTATTATTTGGTCTCCGTCTACTGCAACAACTAGAGAGATGTTACTTGACTTGGCGTGTTGCAAAGTCGTATGGGTGTGTTGGACTGAGGGCCCGATGTGATTCTCACCCCTGCACCTGTTGTGGGGCAACAAACTTCAGGCGTTAAACTGATAGCCCGGGCTGCCGGTGCTCTGCTAGCTTCTTGCCTTTTATAACTGTTGGGTTGGTTGGATGCTGTGTAGCTTGGCTGCACAGCTAACAAATCCCATGGGTGTTTCCAAGCATTCCTGGATGTTTCTAATACCTTCTCTTAATGAAAGCTGCCTCGTCACTGTTGTCCTTTGAATACCGTTTCTAGTTTGGTTGGAAGGAGGCTTGCTGATTTTTCCAAAACCAATCCTAACTTTACCACTCCTGCCTAGCAACAGCAGTAGGGATCTTCCAGCTAATGCCTGGCGTTGGCTGAATGCGTGAGTTTCCAGCAGGTCTTTGCATCCTTGTCTTTGCATTCAAGCTCCAATCATGCAGTCGTAGAGGTTCCTGTGAAGTTGCTTGGTGAGCGCCTTCAGGAAGAAGCTGCAGGCCTGATTGCCCAGTGATGGGCACGAGGAGATGGAGCCCAGTAGCCACAACTATAAAAGCTTGAGCCTCTGTCAGTGGGATGTATACTTAACCGTGCAGGCAGCCGTGAGTCCTTGGCTGACTATGGGAGGCATCCAAGGTCATTTTGTCAACTGGGGAGGGCTGAACTGTGAAGCAGCTCTGTTTCCTTGGCCAGCAGTGCGTGGATCAGGAATGCTGGTCAATGGTTTTTGGTTTTAACCTTCCTGTCCTTCCTCCCTCCTATCTCCTCCTGCCCCACGGCCCGCGGCAGTGAGTAGGACCATGCTATAAACACTCTCCACCTCTCGAGCCCAGTGTTGAGTCCAAAGCTGACAAGCCTGCTAGATAAGAAGTGTGACGTTTATGTATTAATTTCTGGAGTTACAGAAATCAGCCACAAAGTATTAGCACCACTATACAGTGTGTCCTCTGTTATTTAAAAGGGAGGACGGTGAATAGGTTCAGTTATGTGAGGTTTCAAGTAATCCAGGGCAATTTTCGGTGTAATTAATACATGTCAGGAATTTGACCCTTGTTGGGATAACAAGAAGTTCTGGATAACTGAGGTGATACTGTAAACAAGTCATGAAAATCATGCCAGAAATCTGTCTGCACAGGTCAGTAGCACAAGCTAATAAAATCTCTCAACTTCTGATCTAGAAAAATAATTTATAGAGCTTTTACTTGACATGTGCAGAAGTAGAAAAAAACATTTCTTTTTGTACAATTCTCGGATGTTTTCTTTCACTAAATTTCTCCTGTTACCTCTAAAGAGGTCAGACAGTAGTTGCTTCTTAAACCATATCAACTGCTTGAAAAGCACAACTTGAAATGTCCTGAGAGTGCCACATCCATCAGACACAGACACCCTGTTTTGCTGTGCTGTTTATTTTCAAAGAAAATACAAGCAAATTTAAAAAAAAAAACCCTACTACTACAGGCTTGATACTGTGTATTGGAAACAATGTATATTTGGACATCTCATGAAACAATTTATGAACAAATGCAGGAATTGCATCAATCATTGGCAAAATTAGTTGCAAACTGGTAAATCAAATGCAGTGGTCCCAGAGAGCACTGTGAGAGGTTTTATAAAAGCCTATAAAGAGGCAAGTAAACAAATAAATAAATGAATGTTCTGCACCAAAAGAACACATAAAGTTCATTACTAAAGTCAGTACTTAGTACCAGGCTTAAGTAAAAAAGAAACGTGACATGAAGTTTGCCATAGGAGGCTGGGTTTTGGGTTGTTCTGGGTTTTTTTCAGAAACAGAACCAGGCTAGCTTGATCTGCCTTCTTAGTGTGCACACCTGTATTTTATTTTTACAGTGCTGAATAGTGGCTGGGTGGAATCTGGTATGACAGTGGACTATAATTTTAGACAAGAGAGCAGCAAGGTAATTACATCCTCTTGGAAAAGTGTTGCGGTCAAACAAAAATTTCAGTAAGCAAGGTATAAGCAGAATTATATTAGAATGGGCGATACTTTGTCTTCAGCAATATCACACCAGTTGTTACTTCTTCTTTCATTCTGTCTAAAACAAAAGAGCAAAAGTCGATCCAATGTTATGATTAGTTTGAAGGGAGTTTAGGAGCTGTATCTTCAGGTACGCCTGGCCTCAATTTCTGAGCATCTCAGATCTTTTAATGATACAGTCAGCAATGATCAAAATCTGTTTTTGAACATTGATCAAGTTACTTGTCAGCACAGTATTATCAGCAAACCTGGGATCTAACTGCCTTTGGCTCTTCAAAGGCATAACTGTAATGCAGAATTTTGGGGAGGATAACGGAGTAGTTCTAGTGAAATTTAGAGGAGGCTACCCAGAAGCATGAGGACTGTGCGTGAGAAAATCCAAAATCTGCCTAGAGTCAGCACCCACAGTATTAGACTAAGTTGGCTAGTTCCCAGGGGGGTTTGAGACCTTAAATGCTCTTTAGTCCTTACCCTCTGGTTGATCAGAGATTAATCACTTGCTTTTTTAAATACTATTACCCAATCTCTTGAGCCACCCAATCCTGATTAAAATTTACTTTCTAAAATATGATCTCAGAGAACTGAAACTCCTTGGATTCCAGACTTTTACATATTTTTTTGAAGAACTGTGTGTTCCTGGTATTCTTGTAGTACTTGCATCAAAAGTTCTCGCAGATAGTTTATCTTCCCCAGAGTAGTTCACCTTGCTTATTCTATTTTATTTGGCTGAAATTTGATGAGCGCTATTAGAAACCCAGCACTTAAGCCTGCGTGCAAAGTATTATGTAAGCAAATCTCAGACCAGGAACTTCAAAGGCTGTGGTCAGTATTCTCCATCACAGCTTCCAGTATGATTTATTCTCTTTGTATAACAGTGTACAAATATTCTTGTCCTTTATAACTTTACAATACAAGTTGGAGGAGTAAAAGTGCCAGACTGAGGTTAGGAAGCGGATGGGAAGTAAATAAGAGGAAAAATAGCCAACTGCTCTGTTCAGGATAATGGAAGGTGGGGTTTGGGATATGCCAGAGAATGGAAAACCCTGGATAACCTCTGTGTTGTGGGTGTGGGCAACTGACCTAACAGCCCACTTGAGTTCAGCAGCAGCGTCTGTCACCCTGGCTCAGCACAGCCACAGGACGGCTCTTGCAGGAGAGCTGCTCGACACCAGCGCCTTTCCCGTTTGGGGACAAGTGGCCCAGAGGCATGAGATCGGCTGAGCAGTGCAGCATAGCACATTTAGAGAGGTGATTCTTCCCTTCTACTCTACTCTGGTGAGATCCCACCTGGAGTACTGTGTCCAGCTCTGGAGCCCCCAACATAAGAAAGACATGGACCTGTTGGAGCAGGTCCAGAGGAGGGCTACGAAGCTGATCAGAGGGCTGGAGTGCCTCTTCTGTGAAAACATGCCGAGAGAGTTGGGGCTGTTCAGCCTGGAGAAGAGAAGGCTCTGGGGAGACCTTATAGCAGCCTTCCAGTACCTAAAGGGGGCCTCTATAGGAGAGCTGGAGAAGGACTTTTCACAAGGGCATGTAGTGATAGGACAAGAGTGAATGGCTTCAAACTGGAAGAAGGTAGATTTAGATTAGATATTAGTAAGAAATTTTTCACTGTGAGGGTGGTGAGACACTGGCCCAGGTTGCCCAGAGAAGCTGTGGCTGCCCCATCCCTGGAGGTGTCCAAGGCCGGGCTGGACGGGGCTCTGAGCAACCTGGGCTGGTGGGAGGTGTCCCTGCCCCTGGCAGGGGGGTTGGAACTCGATGGTCTTCAAGGTCCCTTCCAACCTAAAGCATTCTATGATTCTATTTAGGGATTTCCAGGTAGCCAAAAAGCCCCCAAAAGTGGGTGCTGTTCATGTGCTAGCTGACTCTCCAGGCTCTCTGCAGTCATACACAGAGCATGGGGCACACTGTCACCCTGTGCGGCTCTGGGCTGGCTGGCGTGTACGGGCACAGTTACAAAGAGCACATGTGCCCAGGGTCTGGTACCTCCTGGGTGGTTGGGCTCCCTGCACTGTAGTTTGGGCAGTGTTCCTGCATCACCTCAGGGTGGTTGCATAGCTCTGTAGCCCATGTATTTGGATTGGGCTACATCTGTTGACCTTGTAAACCCCAGGTAGCTCTTAGTAGGGTCTCCACAATTAAGGGCTGATTAGCTTCAGCACAGTGCTGAGCCTCAGCTGGGTCCATGTGTTGTCCCTGAATGAGTGTTCTTCACCCGGTGTGTGAGAGCCAATCAACACACTGAGTCGAGATACTTGTTTTTATTTCAATTCTGCAGAATCGGGTGCCGGGTGTTTAACAACAGCCAGCACACCTCATGTTTCAAACCGCCCAATATTTATAATGATAAAATACAGCTGATTGATTAATAATGATTCATTCACCAGTCCTAACTATACATATGCATCTAAGCTTATGTTTAAAACATTTGGGGAGGTTACCTGATTAGCATGCTCATCATTCACAAAGGGATGTGTATTTTAGCATTATAATTACCCAAGGTTAGTTTAGGATACAGTCTTGGCTCAGCTTTGGTCCAGAAGTTGTGTTTTTGCTATCTTAAGTCTAAGTCAGCAACTGCAAAAGAACACATAAGACACACAGTTTTGTTTCACATCCTATTCAAGGTTTGGTACCTTCTGTGACGTCTCAACCATGAACCAGCCGAAACTTCTTGATAAACTTTTAACTTTGTTCTTTAGGCATCGCATGCATTTAAGGGAGGCAGTACTGTGTCTGATGAGTATTCCCCAGTCGCTAGGAAGGGCAGTGTAGAGGTGCTTGCCAAAGCCAATAAGTCCCGCTGAGCTGATTTTGGGTAGCCATGTGTAACATTTGCGTTGTCCAGAAATCTGCGTCTGCGGGAGTGGTTTGGAGACATGTGAGCTGGCTGGGGACTGGGGCTCTGCAGTGCTTTAAATCAGCTAAATTGCTGGTGGCTTCTTGTTGGCTCTGGAGCCAGTACAGCTGCTTTCATGGCCCATGAAGCCTGGCCTAATAATCTTGCTGGACTCTACTGGTTCTGCTGTCTAGATACACCTCTCACTGATCAGCCAACTGAACTCTGAGTCCCTCTGTTGAGGAAAGGAAAAAAATCCTATTTGCTTTAAATTTACCCTTTTTCTTTATACGCTCTCATCAGCTAAGTTTCACTGCAATCGATATAATGTGGCTTCAAATTGCAAAGGTTTTCGGAAGTAGCAGGTGAGGAGTTGGAAGCCTGTTGTTTGAGGGTGCATGAACACCTCTGCTAGCCTTATTTGTGACTGTTCTGAGCAGGAGCCACTGGTTATACCCAGGTAAGCTGAATTATAAGCATAGTTCAGCTGTTTTCCTGTACAAATAAAAGGTGGTCTCGAGCCTGGTTAGGACAGAAAGTAGGGTATAAACTGAAATTTTAGGAATAAATTAGCAGTGATAGCTGATTTGTTTTCCCTTTCTTTTCCTTCCGCCAATAACTGTGACAATCTATTTCTGTCGTCTCCACCCTTTAGTTCTAGTTCTTAAGACTTGGTGTGATGCATGTGTTCATCTTCCTAGCCTTCTTGCTTTGTGCATTCCTAGGGGAGAGAGGATGTCGCAGAAGTATGCCTCAAGTACACCTCTAGTGTGTTGACAGTAAACGGAAGGACAGGAATATCTGTCCTGTAGGAGGAGAGATCCTTTTCTGTCCTCTGTTCTGCTGCCGGGAGGAACCAGAAACAAGACATTGTGAAAGAGCTGGGAGAAAGCCTTGCAATAGGAATATGTTGTTTTAAAGAAGAATTCCTTTATTTCCCCCATGTTTTAATCATTGATTTTATGCCTATTAATTTGAGGAATTTCTGCTTCTTAAATACAGTATATTAGTGTACTACTTTTTATTCTTCCCTAAAGCTTAGTCTTCACAACTGCAAATTGCTCTGGCATCCAGATGTAATCCATGAATCCTGCTTTCCAAATGGCCCTTCAAGGGCATATCTGCATGACTTCTATAGACTTAATGAACAGTAGTAATTTAAGTTGGCTATTCTGCATAGTCCATCTCGGTTTGCAGCTACCATAGCTTTATGAATTCAGTGTCTGAATTATATCTAGTGAATGCTTTACTGATGGTTGAAAAGGGATGGAAAAGAAATCACTGCCAGACTATTGGGTAACTCATCTTGCCTTGAATATTTGCCATAAAAAAACCCACCCCAAAACTGGAGATGTTCAAGCTGACTAACAGTTATGGCCATGCTACCTAGACACCAAATGTATATTTTCAAATCTGAGAAACAAACAACAGATACATGGATTGGGTGTTGTGGTATTTAGTAATTTAGGCAGTTACACTATATATAGTCAAAGTTAAGAATGGGCATTGATTTACTTAGCATCTTTTTGCACAGATATTTTGCTTGTCTGTAAAACGCACTTGCAGCAAATTGAAAATTATTGATTTTCTTCCCTTCCTTTTCCTCACTGAAATCATTCTAGACATCTCAATGTGAAAGCTCTCTATTTATTTTTTTTTACTGGAAGTGAAAACAATAATGTAGGTTTCCTAAGTGGAATGTACTGGAACTTCATTCAGTACAAAAAGCCAATTAAAAAAAAAAAAAAAAGTGTTTTTTGGACCTGAACAGCTTCTTTGAGAAGTATTTGCAAGGAAACCCCAACCTGTGCATTAAAGAAGTCCAGTATGCTTTATGTAATGTTGGCATGAAAATGCAAAGCTATGAGTGGGGGGAAAATGTATGCCAGGTATCATGTAACAGCAGCAAAGAGATTTCTGATGTTTATCAAACCTTGAACACCACAGATTATTAAAACATATTCCTTGGCAGTAAAGAGTAGATGTTTAATTTGAAAGGAGAAATGGAATTTGTTGCTTTTTTTGCAGAGGTCACGAACTGAGCAGGAATGAGTCCTCCTTGGTGGTTTCACTATTTTGCTGTTTGCCTTGGGGAATAGATATTTGGTCTGATTTTAACAGCTACTGCCAGGCCCCCGGCCCCCACAGGCAGCTTTCTTCTATCTTTTGAGGCCCACCTACAGCAGTTATACTTGGATATTGGGATGCAGAGGCCCTCCAACAGCTCCAGCTGTGTAGTATCCTGATCCTTGCATAGCGGATTGCCGTCTTTGCTGAGAGAAGTCCAAGTATTGGCCAACTGTTACTATTTTTTGGCTTTAAAGAATATACCAAGCAAAAGAGAACATACCACGTTAAAAAAAAACAAAAACCAGGGGACAAGGGGACAAGAGAGTAAAGTTGTGTTTGTCATGAGTAGTTGCAGCAATTAGAAGAAGCGTTAGGAGGCGGCCGGGCAGGGGTCATACATTCACTTTCAGAGGTTTCATGTCAAATTGATTTTAATTTTAGGTACCTTTTTTTTTTGTGTGTCTTTACAGTTTGAAACCTTAAAAATACATTATACAGTATTTCAGCTGTTTTCTTGCCTTGGATGTTCAAAGTTTTGTGCTCAGCTCATTCAATACAGCTGGATGCAGCAAAACTTTTCAAATGAGATTCATCACGTACATATTTTCATAAAAATCCTGTATTTTCTGAGATTGTACACCTTGAATGAAATCAAGTGCCTGAGTAGGAAGACAGCTGATAAATGATATGGGGAGAGTCAGAATTGAGGCTGTAACTCCAATACAGCTTTGTGTCTGTGATTAATTAGGTTCTTGTGTATCAGAAGAGCATCGGATGTAAATCTCACTATTGCTCGTTTCCAGTTACTTTTCTTGTCCTTGCCATCTGCTTTGGAGAGAGGAAAACTAGAAATAGTCCATAGTGATGACTACAGTATTTTTTCAGATAGTCATTTCAGATTGTGCACTCAGGTGCACTGATGATGCTTTCAGTTACCTGTATTGGTTCATAATAGATTATGCTGGTCGGGTAATTAATGGCCCTGACACACACCTTTTCAGGTGGAGAGGCTCATGACGCACAGGTTTTTTTCCTCATTTTCTTCTCTGCTAGCCCCACTCCTTCCCAAAGGTCCTGTGGCAAGTTGCATCTGACAGTTGCCTGGAGCTGGATCCCTTGAATAGTCAGCACTGCTCTTCCTGGAAAACAAGGTTATTTTCTCTACAGTCAAGTCAAAATATAGAAGGCAGGCATTGGGTAACAGTGCCCTGAGATATCAAATGTGATCAAAGGGATCCCATGAAGCTTAGAATCTGTAGGCAGAGAAAGGAAGGCAGGGTACGTGAAAAAAGGTAGTATCTTTTAGTAGACCTGCTAATATAATTAAGGAAAGCATGCAATAAATTTTAGCACATAGATTTGCTTTGCATAGGTCATCTTTACCACCGTAGTACAATATCTTAGCAGGAGCACATATATAAATAGCTTTTGAGAAGCATCTGTTGCGCCATGGCTTAGCACATGATTCCCCTGACAGCAGTCAGGAAAGGCAAAGGTTTGTTCAGCCAGTTTGGTTGTAGCTGATGGCTGTACGTAACAGGTAAAGGGCTTGTTTGTGTTGAAGCTTAAGCTATTTGCAGTGTTCCTTTGGATTACCCCAGGGCTGTGCTTTTCGGGTATATCACTCAGGAGGTAATTCAACTTTATTCATCTATAAATTTCCTTTTTTTTTTTTTTCCTATATGCAAGTTGATAACCTTTAACAGTACACCTAGTGAAAACTGTACTGTCACATATTTAATGCTCAGGTTAGTTTCTTTGGTGGTCTCATTGCTTGGACCCCCCTGACTTATAGACTGGTTTTGTTTTCACAATACAAATTTTAAGGTTTTATGACTTATAACTCTAGATTTAAAGTTTATGTATTTTTTCGTTTACTTTAAGCAGTTTGTTTGGGATGGCTGCCTCTGAGATCTTCTAAATCCGTAGCCAGACCATGTACTTTCCGTAACGCTTTATCGTGTCCTGATAATTACACACAAATAAACCAAACTGAGGAAACAGCATGTTCTCCTTAGTTGTGAATTCCTTGCCCATTTTTATATTTTGCTGTAGAGCTCAGTTGTGGGGGCAGCAGCCACAGGGATGTGCTGGAAGTGGAGAGTGTCCGGTTTATAGAATCCTAGAATGGTTTAGGTTGGAAGGGACCTTGAAGATCATCGAGTTCCACCCCCCTGCCATGGGCAGGGACACCTCTCACTAGACCAGGTTGCCCAAAGCCCCATCCAGCCTGGCCTTGAACACCTCCAGGGATGGGGCTTCAACCACCTCTCTGGGCAACCTGTGCCAGTGCCTTACCACCCTTAAAGTGAAAAACTTCTTCCTAATGTTTAATCTAAACCTGCCCTCTTCCAGTTTGAAGCCATTCCCTCTCGTCCTATCACTACATGCCCGTGTAAAAAGTCCTTCCTCAGCTCTCCTGTAGGCCCCCTTTAGGTACTGGAAGACCACAATAAGGTCTCCCCGGAGAGGGGGCAAAGGTTTACACAGAGGTTTATGCAAACCTTCCTGGTTTCCGCAAGAAGATGTCCTGAGGGAAGTGTTGTAGCACTAACCATGGTTTCAGGGCTCCTTGAAATCTGTGTTCAGGTCAGTCATACTCCCAGCACTCATTATGTGAGTGCGAGTAAAGGCCAAATTTGTCTTCACGACCTTTTTTTTTTGCCTCCTTCAGATAGAGACAGCACATCTATTGCCGGGAGGTTGGGTAAGAAGGGCTAGATGCCACAGATGCTGAGCTCTGGTTGCACTGCCAACATTGCTGTTGTGATGGTTCTTTCATTCTCATCTTTTTTGTAGCTCTTTCCCCAACCCACTCTGCACTAGTTTTGTACTGAGGCACGTTATAGCATAGCCTACCAACAAGGCAGAGCGAGGTAAATAACAGTTCTTTCCATTGCAGCAGAAGGAGCCAGGCTTTGCTTTTTGAGTGGTGTCTCCTCTCTCCTTTTGTTCTTACCCATCTGACTGTGGATTTGCAAGGTGAATTCCCAGCAGCTTCTAGGAGTGCTTGGCTACACTTCACTGCATGTGAGCTTGATTTTAATCCTGTCCTTGGAAAGCTTTATTCATCAAAAATGTGAAAAGTGGGTAACAGAAGAAGTGATGAAACTGAGGCCCAAATCCTTACAAGCCAAGCGCGATCTATCTGGTACTAAAAAGCTATGGAGAGGGAATGGAAAAGAAATGCTGTCCTCTTCCTTGGCCATATCACGGCTGTTACCATGGAATATGGCATCCGATAGGCACCCCCTCTCCCAGATTGGGTGACATCTGACATCTGGCTGACATCTGGCTGTGATTTCATCAGTATCAGAGCCAATGAATAGCCTGGAACTGCTTTGGGCTTTTTTTCCCTGCCTGCCTATGTTCTGTCTTCATTGCTGTAAACAAAGCCATCTTACTCTGGGTGTATCTTGGGTTTGGCGCATCTGAGGGAATGCACATCATCTGATTGCGCTCTCCCCCAAAGACAAGGATGTTGACTGAGCCCCCATTTGTTTAAATGTTTTACTTGTGCCTTCAGGGATAATGACCTGATGCAGCAAGGAGAAGTATCAGGACCTACTTAACTAGTGAAGTCATAGGCTCAGTCTTGTGCTCAGGCTGCGCGCACCCCTCCCACCCCCCCGTGGTTTGCTTTTGCCTGTTGAGTTGAAGCCTGCTCTTGCTCATGTTCTCTCGCATGCTCCCCTCCCATTATTTTCTTCTCTCTTTCCCTGTTGTCCTTCTCCTTTCCTGTCCTCAGTGTCGCTTCCCTCCTCTTACATCATACCATGCTGTAGGGATTTTAAGCTCATTTTTAAAATTTGCAGCAATAATCTACTTCATCCGTTCTGTACCCAGCATGAAATTTTCACTACCTGCCCAGGACCTGCAGTGCCATTTTATATTCTGAGCTCCTTGCATTTGCCTTTTGTTATACACAATATGGCCATTCCCGTTTGGGGATTTTAGTTATAACCATCATACAAATTATAGTAATACACTGCATTGCGTAAGAAGCTTATAAACGTGGTTAAAATTTGTTACAGGACATGATCTTAAAAAGCAAATAATCTGATGGTGAAGGACAGATTTAGGAAAATGTCAAAGACAATTTCTTGCGTAATGCTGCTATACTTCTGATTCTCTCAAAGAATTGCAAGCTTTTGATTTTAAACATTGTGCTTTTTGATATCTGGAGGACACGTTTACTCCCAATTTGTTTAGCTTAATACATTTCATTTATTTTGGGCTTGTATTTTAGAGCCCGCCCCCCATCAATTCTCATGGCATGGTTTTGAGGTTTGTTGTTGTTGCTTATTTTCAGTTCATTAATGTAGATTGAATGTGTTTGTGTTTTATATGAGACTAATGATTGGAACTATTAGCAAAAGATTTTGCTGGATGGCAAAAATTTTAAGGGCAGCTCTCTGAAAAGATAAATGTTCTTTCCTTTGCCCAGCTTTCCCTTCACACAGGATAAGTTTTATACTACCGAAGTAGTGTAAAGTAGTGGTATCAAAGTATCTTCTTGCTCCAGGCACTTGCAATTTTCCAACCTAGTAAGCCTGGCTGGAAGCAGCAGGATCTAAGCACCTTGGTAGGAATTTGGCACTTCCAGCTAGATCTTGGGGGGTCTGGTACTGAACATCTTCTGGCAGTCTTAGATATTATCTGGAGATTGCTTAGAGCCATGTTTTGGGTTTCTGGTATGTTTTGTGAAGTTGCAGTATGCTCCCAACAGACCCATTTTTTTCACAGAGTTTTTAATGATTTTTTTGCCTTTTTGTTAAGGCAGCGGGGCTGTTGTTTGAGGAGACACATCTCCTCCTTGTTGGTTGCCCAAAAAGAAGCAGAAAAAGGCTTGGCTTTCTTTGCAAAGGCAGTCTTCATTGTCTTCTCTGCTGAGCTCTTAAAGGTGCTGCTTGTCAGACTTTCTGGCCTGCTGGCGCTCCCGGCAAGCCTGGCCCTTCTCCCTGCGATTCCTGTAGCCAGCCCTGCCTTTGGAGTAGTACAGTTTCATCTCCTGCCGGTGTGTGTTATTCCTGCTGTTTCAATCTAGTCATCTGTCTATTTATTCTCTGGACCTATTTTTTGCCTTTGGGGCTCACGCAATTCCATGCACGGTGATAATTTTTAGAATTATAGAATGGTTTGGGTTGGAAGGGACCTTAAAGATCACCTACTTCCAACCCCCCCTGCCATGGGCAGGGACACTTTCAACTAGACCAGGTTGCTCAAAGCCCCATCCAGCCCGGCCTTGAACACCTCCAGGGATGGGGCAGCCACAGCTTCCCTGGGCAGCCTGTGCCAGTGTCTCACCACCCTCAGAGTGAAAAATTTCTTCCTAATATCTAATCTAAATCTACCGTCTTCTAGCTTGAAGCCATTACCACTCATCCTATCACTACATGTCCTTGCAAAAAGTCCCTCTCCAGTTCTCTTGTAGGCCCCCTTCAGATACTGGAAGGGGCTATAAGGTCTCCCTGGACCATTCTCTTCTCCAGGCTGAACAGCCCCAACTCTCTCAGCCTCTCCTCATGGGAGAGGTGCTCCATCCCTCTGATCATTTTTGTGGCCCTCCTCTGGACCTGCTCCAACAGGTCCATGTCTTTCCTGTGCTGAGGGCTCCAGAGCTGGCCACAGTACTCCAGGTGGGGTCTCACCAGAGCAGAGTAGAGGGGCAGAATCACCTCCCTTGACCTGCTGGCCATGCTGCTTTTGATGCAGCCCAGGGTACGGTTGGCTTTCTGGGCTGTGAGCACATGTTGCCGGCTCACGCTGAGCTTCTCATCCACCAGCACCCTGAGGTCCCTCTCCTCAGGGCTGCTCTCAGTCCATTCTCCACCCAGCCTGTACTTGTGCTTGGCATCGCAGCGACCCAGGTGCAGGACCTTGCACTTGGCCTTGCTGAACTTCATGAGGTCCACAGGCCCACCTCTCCAGCCTGCCCAGGTCCCTCGGGATGCCATCCCTTCTCCTTTGCCCTTCCGCTCTCTGCCGGGCAGCGCTGCCGGGCGGGGGGAGCGGCGCCCGCCGCCGTGGGCAGCCCCGCCGCCCCTCAGGCTTTTTTTGGGGGGTGCCGGGGCCGGGCTGCAGCCCCGGGAGGGGGTGGGGGTGGGGGGGCGGTGGGAGGAGTTGGGGGGGTGCAGCCCCCGCCGGCGGCCGTTCGTGCCGCCCCGCGGGCTGCCGGCGCTTCGGGCGGCGCGGACGGGCTCGGGCTGACGGGCTGGTAAGTGCCGCTTCCCCTCCCCGCTCCCGGCGTCGCTCTCTGGTTTCCCCCCCCTCCTCTAGCGTTTAATTTTGATTAGGTGAGGCTGCTGTGTGCCAGAATCCCTTTGGGGTGCGGGTAACTTGTCCCCGTCCCCCCCCCCACCCCCGTACCGCTCGAGGGGGGTGAGTGGGGGGGAAGGGGGATCGCCTTCAGCTCTGGTGTGCTGTCATCCCGCATCTTCCGAAGCATCCTCAGTTTCTAAGAGGATGTGTCCTGGCTGCGGTCGAGCTCCTTCCAAATCTCCTGATTTGGAATCTGTCACGGAAAACAGCGTTTTGTGAAAGTCTAGTTTTTACAGTAAAACATGCCGTATAAACAGTAAAACTTTATCTATATATATACATATATATTAGTAAAAGATATATATAGCGAAGCGTATTGGAGAAATAGTAAAACATATATACATATATATGTGTGTGCATATATATATATATAAGAAAAGTTCCCAGCCTCTCTCATAAAAGTTCTTTCCTGGTGGACTTGAACTGAATATTTCGGTGTTTCCTTTCTGTCTGCTTGGGAATCAGTCAAGATCTGTTGCTTTTATATAAATAAATAATCACTGCTAATTATTTATGTAAAATGGAAAAATGAGGGAATTAGGAAGAAATGTTGAGAGTAAACAAAAGGCTTTTAAGAGTCTGTATTGAAAATTGCTCAGAAAAGCAGTTTGGAAAAAAAAAAATAAAAATATGTATTTAGAAATCTCCCAATTTATTCTGGAACAGGGAAAATTTCAGCATTCCAGAAATGAAAAAGGCCACCTGTTTGTCTGCAGCTGTCCTGCAAAACAGCGCGGTCCTACTGGCGACTAATAATATCTCCAACTTGCAGAAGTGGCATGCACTTGGCATTTTGTTCAGCGTTCTGTGCAGACATACAGCTTGGCTTGCTTTTGTTTTCCCCGAGTTTATCTGTATATCTCATCCAGGCCATGCAGTAGCACATCTGACAAATGATGGTTCCACAGTGATAAGCTGCAGGTCTGATTTGCGGCGTGGATACAGTGAGAAAATTTTGTATACTATTGTGGCAGATGAAAGGAATGGAAGTGGGCCAAATTCAAGCTGTTTGCCATTGCATCTGATCAGCAGATCCTATGGAGGGAATTTGCCTGCTGTGAATATTTGATTCTCGCTAGCTTGAACTATCTTGTGTGTTGGCAGTGCTACTGTGTGAATTTGCGGTGGCTTTCCAGGGTGTCTGTCCTGCACAACTGCCAATTTCTGTGCGGTTTTTTACAGGGTTCAGGATTTTGTGCTCCGCTTCGTGTGTGAGGAAAATTACTTAATGCTATATAGTGAACATTTTTTCATATTTATAGAACACGGGTTATCAGTCTTTAAAAAAAGCAAAAGTGTTTACAAGTGAGCAGCCTATTATTTCTCCTTCCTTCCCTCCACCTTCATGTAACCCCTTTGCCTCCCACTCTCTCTGCGTTACCTGCTGGTGGGTGTCCTGGCAAAGTGATTTCGTAGAGGTGAGTCGTGCAGGCTACACACCAGAAAGGATGAAAAGGTGACGGTGTTGAAATGCAGTTGTGAGAGCAGGAGCAGCTTTGCAGCCCTTTCCTTGCCATGCATCCTTCTGACTCTGGACTCAGGGAGTCAGTGCCCCGCTCCCCTGCGTGTCCGTCCCTGCTCCTCCCTGGCTCTTCTTGCTTCGCCCGAGAGTTTGTAATGTTTTGTGTCTTGGTTAATTTTTCTGTTGTGAAATTCAGCATAACAAAACTTTTACATTAATAACTTTTGCATTTCTAATACTCACGAGTAAATGACATTGATTATAGTGCTGATCTAATAGTAACTGTCCCGGCTCTGCTTAGGCAAGCAGAAAAGGGTTGGGGTTTGACCTACCAGTGTAACCTGCGCTTGTGTCCTCTGTCTGTCACCACGCTGAAGCGTTTGTCTTCTGTAAGCAGCCTGTTTAGAGTTTATGTCATTTTATAGATAAAGCGTAGGTAAAATTTTATAGATATCTATAGATTATCGATTTATAGATAATAGATTTATAGATATCTATAAATGTCTATATTTATAGATACAAAATTTTATAGATTAAAAAATAGATAAAATTTGCAAAAGAAATCTAGACTGTAACCTGGAAGCTCAGTCTTCCCCTGGGTGTATGAAGGACAAAAGCCAGAAGAAGATTTTTGATTGTATAGTGGTGCGGGCTAAAACCAAGAGGAGCCAGCAGGAGACAGTTGCAGGTCCTCTGGGGCTGTAGGAAATGATGTGCTGACCGAGAGACCCATCCTCTGTCTACTCCAGCTCTGTGACTGCAGCAAGTAACTGCTCAGAGAAAGGCGATACCATCTCCATTTAATGTATTGAGGTAACAGTGTGTTAGTGCCCTGCAGGGGCTGCAGGAGGGACTGAATTCTGGTCGTGTGTCTTCTGAGACCACTGTAAAAGATACTGCCCTGTTAGCTGAGGCACGGCAGCTGGCCACGCTACGATCCTTGCCATTGCAGTGTGACCCATTTGCGTGACCTATTTAACTCTGCCAAGTTTTAAGGAGCTGGACATGCACATTAGGTATGTTTTTTTGGTCCCTTATTTAAGGTAAGAATGTTCTACATATGTAGCTGCTTGTAAACTTTTTTTTTCTTTTTTAGTTTCTTCAACAGCAACAAACAAGTGGTACTTTAGATAGATAGGCGACTAAAAAAAATGAGTAGTTACAGCTAACAAATATGGAACTATAATTTCAAAAAATTTGAGCAAAATTTTCTGAGAACTGAAGAAACCAGGACTTGGCCAATGCAAGGTGTAGTAATCCAGAGGGAAAGCTTTCCTAGGAGCTGGGTCTTCATGATAAGACTCCTTTCTCCTTTTAGTGGCTGAGGAGTGTTGGTTCTCCAGTGTCTCAATAGAGCTAGCAAATACAAATTTCAGCTGTAATGAAGCAAAGCAGGAAAAGTTTAGTTTTGCGGTGGTGTGAGATACATTTGGGCTTGGGGATATGCAGTCAAGGCAGGTTTACCTGAATATCTGTCATGTGAAAACAATATATTTGCTGGCCTTTTTTTTTTTTTTTTTTAAATCCTTTTAAACAAATTGCCATTTTTATGACCATTGGGAAATAAAACTATGAGATTGTTAACAGAAGCAAAAACTTTCAGTGCTGACCGATTGCATCTTGTTGACATGCATGGTTATTTATGGCCATATAAGATACCAACTTTCTGAGGAATTGTTTGGGTGATGGTGTTAGTGACTGTTGGCAAACGTTATTCCTATGATGACCATCAAAAGAAAAGCATGTAGGAAAACAGGCATAGGATGGTGACACTGTTTTTTTTTGAGAAGTGGGCATTTGTTCATCAACAGAAGAACCGAGTTTCTAAACTACACGGCTGCCAAATGGCTGATATTTTTGTTACTGCTTATCATAACTTGGATGTGAACTTTTGGCATAAAGATGGGTGCAATTAGTTATCCCCGGAGTTCCCCCTCCTTTAGTTGTTTTCTGAACCTATTAGGTTACTGTGTCCTGTATGTTCTGTATATTTTTGTTAGGAAATATTGTTAGGAACTTTTTTTTTTTAATGCTTTTGCATTTTTATTAGATTTACACATCGTTCCACCCACCATTTGGAAGTGACCAGAACTGTCCTCCATCAAAGGCTAAACACAAGAGTTATTCACGATGCAGTTGGAAAAATTATAATGCTAACAGTAAGCCAGATGGGGAATTTTACAAGCATCTTTTCAGGCCGTGAAGGACGCTGTCTCTCTGGGTTATGGGCTCTCTGCTCTCCCGACTGCTGTTCCTTTCCCCCTGGCTCCCCTCCAGAGCTGTTAAGCTTCAGCCAGGGAAGAAAGGGAGATTTGGACTCCTCTAAATTTCCAAGTCCGTATTTTTTTGCGGTGTGGCTGGTGACAGCGAGCTTTGTGTGCAAGAGCGTTGGCATGCAGAGCGCCGCAGCGATTAGCATGCAGATCGCTGCGCCCCGGCAGAACAAACAGGGCTGCTCTCGCCGAGCTGTGTCCGTGCCACCCAAACAAAAGCTGGGGAGCAGATGTGGGGAGAGCCCTGCTCCCAAATCCTGCTCTGCCATGCAGGGCGGGCAAGAGCTGAACACTGCCCAGACTCCTCTGCCTCCCAGATTTTACAAAAATGGAGGTCCCTGCCCCATGCTGTGGTTCTGCTCCTAACTCTTCACGTGACAGCTTACCTCCACTTGGAGGTTTGAGATGAGAGGCCTCAGAGAATATCAAGCTGTACGTTATATGCTTCCTTGTTCACATATCTACCATTGCAGTTGCTGATCTAGCAACATACATATCTAAAAACTTGTTCTCTACTCACCTTTATCTGCATAAGGAAGATTCACTGGTTGTATAAAAGGGGGGCGGTATAAATGCGTATGTGTAAATAAGTATAAAACAGATATTAGATGTATATGCACGCATGCAGATTTAATCCCCTCGGTGCAGACCCATGTGTCATCACTTGTATTTGGCTTCAAAGAGGCTTATATCAGTTTGTGCTTAATCTCTCTTAGTTACTGATTTTTATTGTTTACACTCTGAAAAGTGTAAGGCCTCCATAAAAAGTGTTACAACGTTGGTGATGCTTCTTCTTAGAGACAGTGGTCACGTAAAGTGTAACTTCAAGCATTTTATTTGGGGAGAAGGTACCTACCTCTTTTCCCAGAGGCTTCTAGCTGGTTAGGGTTGGAGAGGCAAGAGATTGGTTGTGTTAACTGGGAGTAACTGCCTTGTTGGTATCCACATGCAAAACATTTTCTGAACAAACTGCTTGCTTAAATGGGGGTGGGCTGTTTCATATGAGCTGCTTCAAAAGCAGCATGGCCAGCAGGTCGAGGGAGGTGATTTCTGCCCCTCTACTCTGCTCTGGTGAGACCCCACCTGGAGTACTGCGTCCAGCTCTGGAGTCCTTAGCACAGGAAAGACATGGACCTGTTGGAGCAGGTCTGGAGGAGGGCCACAAAAATGATCAGAGGAATGGAGCACTTCTGCTATGAGGAGAGGCTGAGAGAGTTGGGGTTGTTCAGCCTGGAGAAGGCCCCGGGGAGACCTTATAGTGGCCTTTCAGCACCTAAATGTGGCCTACAAGAAAGCTGGGGAGGAACTCTTTATCAGGGAGTGTAGTAATAGGACAAGGGCTAATGGCTTTAAACTGAAGGAGAGCAGATTTAGATTAGATATTATGAAGAAATTCTTCACTTTGAGGGCAGTGAGACACTGGCACAGGTTGCCCAGAGAAGTTGTGGATGCCCCATCCCTGGAAGTGCTCAAGGCCAGGCTGGATGGGGCTTTGGGCAACCTGGGCTGGTGGGAGGTGTCCCTGCCCATGGCAGGGGGGTTGGAAGTAGGTGATCTTTAAGGTCCCTTCCAACCCAAACCATTCTATGATACCCTTCCTCTTCCCTTCACAAATACAGCCTTTTCTTTTCTGCCCTGTAACATTCTGAAGCTGTGTTGGCAGCCTACAGCAGTAGGTGGGAAAATTAGCAGGGCTTTTTCAGTTAAAGAAGTTGCCAGCATCTGGGTTTGGAAAGAGACAAGTCAACAAGCTTGTTGCAGTGACATATTTTTAAAAAAATTGTTATATATTTATGTGGTTTTCAAACAAAACATGTACTGACTTCTTAAATTATATGACTGGAAATGTCTTTGGTTCTTCATTTAACTAATGATACAACTCTTTGTGAGCTGTTACTGAGTCAGGGAGGGGTTGGTTCAGTGGGATTATTTTTTTCGATGAAGAAGAGTTAAAAATACTGTATTTTTTGCCTCATTTCAGGATAATATCATCTTGTTCTTAAGAGGCTGCAAGGAGCTGGGACTTAAAGAATCTCAGCTTTTTGATCCTGGTGATCTGCAGGACACATCAAACAGAGTAACCATCAAGTAAGTACAACAGCAGTTTGTGATTAGCATGTTACATCCTCAGATGCGTGTGATGCAATAGTAAATATTTAAGGATGAGCAAAAAGGCTATAGAATTGTCATTTGTATAAAGCAAATAGGAAGCTGAGGTTTGGGAAGCCTTCAGCACTGGGAAGAATACATTGTTCCCTTCAACAGGCTTTCTCTAAGGGCTGTTATTTTTCCCAGAGACATCAACCACAGCTCTTTTAAAATACTGTTTTAGTTAAGCAATGAGATTCTGTGGGACTTAGGGGTTTTCCTGAGTCTAAATTGATGGCAGTCTTTTTTGCCTGTCCAACTAATGAACTATGTAAGCTGGGGGAAAAAAAATCACAGCTCTGTTATTTCAGATTAAACTGTTTTGAAGGTGCATTATAGGACATTTATAGGCCTCCCATACTCCACAAGGTGCAGATGTGAGCACAGTCTGTTTATTTTCTACCAAGAACTATAGATTGGGACATGATATTTGAGCTGAGGATATCTGTGTGAACTGTGTGCACTGGAAATACCACAGTTTAGATACTTTTTCACCAAAGCCACACACGTACTACCACACAAATTACCACACAGATATTAAAAGGTTCTCCTTCCTAATAACTAATCAATGTTTTTTGGGGGGCGTGAAGTGATTTTAAAAAAAATCTCCTTTTAATCAACAGATTTTAGCCACGGTATGTGCACATCCCTCATTGCAAAGAGTACTAGGTGCTTAGACTCTAATGCTTGTATTTTCAGCATCTCACTCCACAAATATAGTTGTGGAACCGGCACAGAAAGAATTACTGTCTTGCTTCAGGTCACACAGAGCAGGCTTGCATCAAAGGCCACATAGTCATAGATTGAGGTCTTAAGTAGAAGCTGTTGTCCCTTTCAGGGAAGACTTTGTCATCATGGACTAGAGGAACAGAAGCAGTCAGACTGTATAATGGCAATCAAGCTCCCCACCCCACAAAAGCAAGAGCACCCCACACTTTCATAAAATTAACAAAATCTGTAATTGGTGTTATTTAGAAGTTTTCGTGAAATTTTTGGGTCTATCATGTGTAATATTAAAAAGTTATTGCTCTACAGACAAGCAAATACTGCTGAGTTGATTGAACGGCCTTGTTTCATTTGGCCAAAATGATCACTAACGAAATCCTGGTCAGACATATCCATTTTAGAAAAGTGCATGGAAACAATTTACTAAATTTCAGCGGCATTCTATTTTTTTTCCTTCTGGCAGCGGAAGCTGGGCAAGTTTTCATGGTGTTCGAGCACTGTCTGGGAAAATTCAAAGGTTCTGAAAAACGAATTGGATGCTTTCCTTGTTTTAAGGAATAGTCTCCCACTTTTTGCTCCTTTCCAAGTTTCTGGCTTGTTCTTCTCACCTGTACATACCAGTGAGAGGGGGCTGTGTAACGTATTTCTTCTAAATCTGATAATATTGCAATGAAAGAGGTTCTTCATGACATCCTGTAAAATCGTGTCAATGGGTGGCTGGAGAGAGTCGCAAACCAATCCCTAATCTCCATATAAAATCCTAATCCCCATACAAAACCAGAGAGGAAGGGCCTTTTTGATAAAAAGCTTGATCTTTTGGGGTTGAGGCTGGTGGAGTACCTCGGAGGAGGCGGGTTGAGAGGCTGGGACTGGCATGGAGCTCCAGGGAGAGCTGTCCAGCACGTAAGCAAGGGGAACCAGGAGTATTAAACTCCGCCGAGCTGGCTTGGCCCTCCGCTGAATACGATGCTCCATAGATGTGAAGTGTCTGTCTCGCCGGCGTGGATTTTTTTTTTCCCCCCGTCGACTCTTCAGAGAAAGCAGCTGTGGAAGTGAGCCAAATGTTTTCCTAGCACTGTCCAAGTTCACGCTGAGTAACTGAGTTGAGGTGTACAAGCCAAGTCCATGACTGTTGAAGAGAAATATGTTCAAGACTGTCTTCTGCTAGCTAGTTCCCAAAGCATGAAGGTGCCTTCCCCCCCCCTCCTTTGAAGAATTTTGGGGGTTTTTTTAAACGTAGTAAAAATGGTATTTGTTCTGCAGTAAAGGATGAATATGACATTATTGCACATGATTAAGGTAATGACATTTTTAACCAGTTTTTTTCGTATAGATGTTAATTGAAGTGTGCATTAGGTCTATTTTTTTTGGAACATTCGGCTTACAAAAATTATGAGCTAATGCTGTAAAGAATTTCTTCTTGACTTGTTAAACAAGAATCTTTTCCACTGCTATTTTATTAAGAAAAAAATTTGGACTGTTTTATTTTTCTTAGCATGTGGGTATTGGTGGACACAATTTTGGCTTAAAAAAATGTTATCAAAATTACTTCGGTTTAGTATTGCCTATATTTAGGCATTTGTTTTTCTCATAGATTTAAGTACATTTATTTTTAGTTTTATCAGGTAACCTTTAATGCTGCAGTGGACTTCCTGTTATAGTAGAAGGCAATTCCATTATAAATAATCAGGAGACAATCTATACTAAATCTGAAGTGCTTATTTATTTTTCAGCACCTAAATGTGATACACATTTCCTTCTTTCTGTTTTTAACGGTTTCTTTGCTGAATTTTGAGATGTTGTTTATATTTGTGCAAGCTTTGTGCTTTGTTGTTTCTAACATAAAACTTCCACCCTTTGAACGTTGGTGACAAACTAAATTGAGAAGGATACCGATGCTCAGTCTGAGTGCTTGAGTATACATTCAATAAATAAATATGTTTTCCACAGCAGGTTCTGTTGCAAGTGGCAGGATCTTTGTTGTTTCGCCCATCTACTTTGTTCTGTGTGATGCTTGTTTCCGCAGAAGCACCTGCTCCATTTCCTTAATGTTTGGTGATGGTTTCCTCAGTCTCCTATGCATGTTCAGTTGCTTCCAGAATGTGTATGGCTTGCATGATTTATCACAGAGCAGAATCTGACTGTTGGAGTACTGCAGAATCCTTTTTAGAAGTGAGGACTTTGGTCTTCTGTTTTGAAGAAATCAGCAACACTGTTTAAAGGAAATATTTTTGGCACTGTCCCGCTTTACTGTGGGACCATTATAAACACATTTTCTTTTTGTACTTCCAGAATTCTAATTTAATGATTGAAGTAATGGTGACAAAATACTCCCACGTTATGAATAAATGAATGCGTGAACTATATCTTCTTAGCTTTCATGTGTTTCCAGCCAGCAGAAGCGTTCTGCAGGCTTTTGTTAGGGAAAACGTGATCTGCTGCGTACACGCTCTTGGAAAGTGTGTCTGCTTTCTGATTATTTTTTTCCCTCTTTTTTTTTTGTGTGTGTGTGTGCAACCAGGAACATTGACTATAGTAGGAAGCTGAAAAATGTAAGTACCTGACTTGGAGTACTTTTCTTTTTTTTTTTTGTTGGGTTAATCCTGTACTTGGCCTGAGCAAGAATTATGTCAGTAAAAACTTAGTAAAGATGAGTATCGCTGAAAAGTTCTTCTGAACACAAACCTCACTGGGTTCTACTGCAAACTTCGGTAGAGCTGCTATGGCAAAGCAGCCTTGCGATAGAAGTATAATGGAGAATGCTTGTCTCTGCTTAATTAAGGGATAAAGAATGTGATCTCTGTGCCGTCCTTCATGGTTTTCACTGGGAATGGTCTGACTCACCCATGAAGCTATGCTTTTGTAGCCTTTCATGAATATATAGGCGTAAAGTAAATTTGCACAGAGTATTTAAAATGAAGCAAAATGATCACTAGATCGGGATGCAAGTCTTTACTGTCAGATTTGCTGGCTTTCTCGCTGTTCTTCCAAATAAATGAGTGTTTTCCCAGAAAGACTAATTCCATTTAACTTTAATTTCTTGTTGATTTAAACTAATAGCAATGATAATGGATCCTGTAACTGTTAAGTTGAGAAGGCAATGGCTAAAGTTTGCTGTTCTCAGAGTTAGTTATTATCCTAAAGCCTAGCAAGCTGTCTGTCCTTTAGTCAGCTGTAAACTGCTATAAAGTCATTTTATATTTGGCTCACGTCCCTATAAACTGCTAGGAAATGCCAAGACCTTTTCCTAATAACTTTGCAAGCCAGTAATCGTGACTACAGGTAAAAAAAATAATTAAAACCCCCAAAAACATTTTAAAAACCCCAAATTATTTCATCCTGTCTTTCCCATCATCATTAGAGTAATATCTTCTGCATCCAGCACACAAAATTGCAGGGAAGTTCAGCTTTGGCATTTTAGCACCCTTGTGGGCACTGGCTAAATATCTTTGTACAGATGTATTGTTTTAAAGGTAAAGTTTCAAAAGTATCTTCTACAATGTGCTTGTAGGCAATATATAATTTCCAGGTGCATGCTCCTCCAAACTCGGCTGTCAGCCAGTCGGAATTGCTTGCAAATGTGACATTATTTGAAGAAAAAAAAAAAGTGGATAAAGAAAGGAAGAAGAGAGAAAGTGATCAAATGCTAGCAGAAATAAATAAAAATACCGCAACCTTCATCAGAGAACTGAATGGCAAAATGAATTGGACAGTTTCCTGGTTGCTAGGAATACTATATTTGCAAGTGTTTTCACTTAACTTGAGAACATGTACTGTAAGGATTTTTTACATAAATTTGTTGAGTAGTGCTGGTTGAAGGAAAACAGCTCAGATAAAGGTTGTTTCAAGACCAAAAAAAATCAGTATTGGCGAAACCACCTCCTTTCCCTCAGCACAGTAGTATCAATTCGGATGTAATTTTAAAAACAAGGGGAAAATTTCTGAACTTTATTAAAAATGTTATTTGGTTATTTCATGGCATGTATATTATTTATAAACTAAAGGGAAATATAAACTATATTTAAATATAAAATATAGTATATTTTACATTATGCACCGCAGGTGGGTTTTTTTTGAAACAGGGGATCTGTATGACACATGCTGTGTCCTTTCCTGGCAGGGCCTCAGCTGGAGCGCTGTGTGATTTTGGACATTGCACTTAAATAAAAAATGGGGATGTTAGAGAAAGTTGATGAGAAAAGGCTAATCAGAAGTCTCGCATATGTGACTGAGGAGGACGCACTGAAGGAATGTGGCTGCATGTTTTAGGGCAGAAGAATCTGACAGAGATGTCTGTCCGTGACACCCCCTTGGGATTTCTCCTAGTCCTGTTTTCTTTAGCTCACTATATAGTATGAATTATATGGCTCTGTCCCATAAAAACATAAAATGCTGTATTTCAGTTTATTTAACTTAATTTTGAGCCAGTTAATGGCAACTATTATTTATTATTGGTTGCACATCTTTTCCACATCAAAAGATTTCCTGTTTGTTCTGCAGTTAAATGCTTTGCAATGTCACAAAATATGCAGACATAACGAGCATTAAATGAGAAAAAGACCTAAGTTCTGAGGTGATGGTTTGGCATTTTTAACCAGCGCAAAACACTGAACTGAATTGCCTTTGACGATCAGTTTCCAGTCCAAATTGCTGCTGCACAGGTACCATTAAAGACATTGCCTTAAGTGGAGACATATGTGGGTGCAGAGAAGGACTGTTTGCTTTCCCTGCGTGATATAAATATCAGCAGTTTTGGAGGTGTTGGATTTGACCATCCTGAGCCTCTTAATTTCTCCTTTCCTAAAACAAGTGCAGCACCAGCAGTGTCAGATCAGATTTCTTTGCTACCTAAAGGAGTGAGAGGGTATATAAACATTTGCAAGAGCAATTCTTGGCTTTTTCTCTACGCTAGTTTTGAAGTGACTTTTGAGTAATGGAGAGACATCAAGTCAGAACTTGAATGAAACCACTAGCTCTTTCTGCTTTAGCCTCGTAGAAACAACCAGATGGTCATTGCTTTTGATTAATCTTGGGCTAAGCGTTTCTTAAGGTAGCTGAAGGCTGGAAGTAAATGTTCCCGTGTCATCTGGTTAATTACATTAAGATGATTAAAAATGGAACTACTACTGTCCTTGAAATAGGCAGACGCACATTTCAGATGTTTTATTTATTCCATTAGTTTTAACAGTTTTAATTAATGACCACTACTAGTAGTATTCTTTAGGTATTTTTTTCCTATTGGATTTACAAACAGATGTATTTATAAGTGTGTCTAGACAATTTCAAATATCTTGTCTAGTTTTTCTATTTAGATTTTTTTTTGCTGTTTATTTTCCAGGCAGACGTGACAGTTTCATTTTTTTATGAAAATAGCAGGAAGATAATGTGTTAAGTTACATATCTTGTAGGACTGTTTACATTTTCATAGTTGCCCAATGTATTTATGTTTAAACACTGACAGACACTTCCCTTTAAATTCTGATTTATAGCAAAATCTTGTGCTGCTGTGCAGTTTAGAACAAATGAGAGATGCTGGAGGGAAGTAAATTTAACTAAGTAACTGTGTAGATGGCTTCAATTAATTCTTATTAACTTCTGCAGGTATTAGTCACCATTTATTGGCTAGGGAAAGCGGCAAACAGCTGCACGTCATATAGCGGATCAACCCTGAACCTGAAGGAGTTTGAAGGTTTGCTGGCACAAATGAGAAAGGTATCTTTTTGTTATGTTTTGGGAATGGAAATTTCATTGTAATTATTACCCCCATAAATAACCTGTTTGTTTCTAAATATGAGAGAAGTAGGGGGCTGGAGTACAAATTACTTAGTAAACCCCTACCTCCTTTGAAAATGTTTCTGACTCTACCAAGCCATGAACACAACTTTCTTTGGCCGCCAGCTTTGTGGTGGTATCAGTGATGCAGCAGGTAATGTCAAACAGGGCTTTAGAATTGTCACATGGCTCTGTCATCTCCATTTTCACAGATTTTGGGTTGAATTATTTTAATTTATGACACAGAGTTTCAGCTAGAAGAGCTGAGACTCAGAAGTAAGCTGGCGGGACGCACAGGAGCAGAGATTTTTCTTCTTTAAAACATTCAGTCTCGCGGGCAGCTCTTTTGTTTTCAAGTTGCAACATAAAGCACCAAACCAAAGTATCTAAATAAAGCTGAAGGGTAGTAGGAGGAGATTATGTTTCACCAAGGGCATAGTTATGATGAATCTGTGTTTTGCCAGGCTCTGAATTCTGGCTGAAATAATATTTGGTGGTTTATGATGGGCTGAGCTGTGTTGGAAAGGAAGAGTTGTGATTGCTGCAGGGTGGTTTGGGGACTTTTGCTTGAGCGCTCCAGCATTCCCTGAACCTCGACATGAGACACTTAACCTCAGTAACGGTTAGCGTTGATATCCAAGCATGCATTTACTGGGGATGGAAGGGGCAAGGAGCAGGCATGTAAGAGGATGGCAGCACCCAGTGCTAGCTTTGCATGTGTTGAACATGCTGCTCATGAAAGGTCATGCAGATACGCTCTCCAGTCCACAGAGAGCTTCGTGCCTGCTACTCCCTCCCCATCTCATGTAACGGCTGAGTCACTACAGGCAGTATGGTTTGGGGGCCTCTTTGCTCTTTACTCTCCTTGAGCTCTGTGCTGCTGCATCTGCACCAGCTGCAGCCCTTCATTCTGGGATCTCAGAGAGCCAGCACCGGGTTGTCACCTGAGAGAAAGAAATAACCTGGCTGACTGATAGCAGTTCCTACAGCCTAGTGTGACCAGAGAGCCTTAACTGGACGGGTAAAATCCCTGTTTGTGAGTCCAGTTCCTCTGAACAAGCAGGTGGAAATGGAGAGGAAAAGAGAACATCCTGCTTCTCTGTGGAGGTTTATTTTGGTTTTCATTTGAAACGACCTGCACTAGTCGCTTGGGACTTTGCAATTCGTGAGTGGTATGACTGAGACCAAGCAATAAAGAAATGAAGTTAGTTCATGTGTTTTTTCCAAATAGAAGATGCAGGGAAGGAGCAGTCCCTGCTCCAAAGAGCCTGAAAGGTGAAACAAAGATGGACGAGGGAGCTAGTGCAGAAAAATTGCCAAAGTGCAGATTGTTCGAATGTTAGTGCCGCATGGTATCATGGTTTATTTTTTGACGTTTAATCTCGCAGCATGAGGGTCCTCTTTTTCCAGGTAATGTTTATCCATTAAACTAATCATCAGAGCATTTCGGAGGTCCCATGTTGAGCCCTTTTGCAGGGTGAAGTAGTCTGGGGCCGAAAGGCAGCTGATGACCGTGGAGTGCCTGGCTGGGCAGTGCAGAGCGCTGCAGGTCGAGGACAAAAGCAAGAGGCTGGGACTTGATTCGTTACAGATGTTGAAGCTGGGAGAAGAGTAGAGATCTCATAAAAGCTGAAAGCCATATATTCCTTTAATGTACAAACAGAGCACTTTGCAGTCCTGAAAAGCCTTGTTTAGGTAGTTACAAGGGCCGCTGGTGACTTATTTTAAGGTCACCTCCTTACCCCTGTACCCCTGCAGTATTTCCCATTGTCAATTGTGGGCTTGTCTGTTACTGAATTTGAAGAGGATTTGGTTGTAAAATAGAACATGTTAATCATGCTGTGCAACACTCTGATGTTCTTTATAGCTGAGCTCAAGTGATGAAAAGACACTTTATCACATTCTCTACTGGCATTTTCTTCCACAGAATTTAATAATTAAATTGGCCATAAATTCAGTCTGGTTTAGTTTTTCTGTTATAAGTCCTCTCTGCCCTCCTTTTTTAATAAGCAAATCAAAAGGCAGCTCGGATGTAAGTTGTCTCGGACTCATCTTTTTCTGCTTCTCATACTGAAAGAGCCATTCATTTCTAATTTTATTCATGCTCCTCTGTTTTTAATTTCATTAACTCTTTGGATATGCACTCTTCTTTACTTTTAAACTGGAAACTCCCAATGACAAAACATCCATGGCTTTTTGATTATATTTAGTGGGTGGAACTTCCTGGAGAAATGCATCTTGTGTTTGGCAATCACACTTCTACTACCACTCGGTGACATACTGTGTTTTTAATTAGATAGTATGGAAGACTAATGTGCTGTTGTGCGTCCTGTTACGGTGTTATCAGTCCTGCAGATAACCACTTTCTTTTTCCCATTGATAACATTTGGGAGATGACGTTTGCTCAAAGCAGGACAAGTACCCGTCTGTGAGACGGCGTTGGGCTGGGAGAGTAGCTTTGCCAAGGGGAAGGCTGTAAAGAACATGTTTACAGAAGTCTAGGATCCCGTCCTGGTGCCTGCCTCCTAATTCCTGGTGAGCGGCATGCAAAATTAACGTCAACAGGCCTTTGAAATAGGGTCTGCAGAACTCATTAGTTCACAATTGGACTGTTTTCAAACTCTGGGAGATAGTGAATGCAGGATGGGGCTTTTTGCCCGAGTTTAAGTCCCTGTAGCAGCTGAGCAATCCTGTGTCATTCAAATACAGTAATTTAGGAAAATGGAAGTGTGCCTGAAGATTGAGAATAGCTGATTGGTATGAAGGGATGAGGGGATTTAGGGAATTTGGATTTTTAAAAAGATTTTTGGATCGTGTCACAAACGGGATTTTGATAGGATTTTTAGATTTGTTCTTGGGTGCGTGTAACTCATGGAGATTTCAGGGAGACAGATCTTTGTTGTCTAGAGTTTCTATCAGTATTTTAGTTCACTAAGCAGGACTGGGGAAGGAAATTGCACAGGATCCAATTACTACTTTGTTAGATAAATTGTATTTGTTGTTAGAAAATACTTTCACTTTAATGTGCAGTGAGGTTACTTACTGACATTATCACAGTTTAACTTGGCCTTAGGGGACCTTTGCTGCTGCCCTTAATGTGGTATTTTGGCAGCGTAATAGTGAGTGGCACTAATTAAGCCTTCTTCCTGAAAAGTCTACAGGACGTTGGGTCTGATCTCTCTGTCTCGCTCCGAGCCTCCCTCTTTTCCAGCACGGAAGCTTTGGTGTGTTCCTGCAGGGCTCTCCTCCCTCCACCACTTCAGCAGCAAACCCGCTTTCTTGTAGAGGTGACCTGCCATAGCGTACTGTGACATTCTTGATTGATCTTCTCATTGACGATATTAGTATCGGGTAAAACCTTAGCAGTCAGGGACAGTGGGAGCTGCGCTCAACTTAGCCATTGTGCTCCAGCTAGTGGTAAGCAGGGGGTGCTTCTTAATTAGGAATTAATATTCAAATGCTTCTGGGGAGGGGAAAAAAAAAAAGAAAGAGAAAAAAAAAATCACATTCCAACCTCTTTGGGTCACAAAATGTCAGTCTGGTAATGGCACCCACATCTCTGACTTTACTTACTGTCGGGGGAGAAAAAAACAGATTTATCTTTGCATAAAAGTAGTTATTTTTGTTTTTTTCTCAGCCTGTGCGACTGTAATTAATGTTAAGACGCACTCTAAAACAAGGGTTTTATTATAATGCAAGGGTGAGGATGGCTTCTATTGACCTTTTCCTCTGCTGGAGTTTCAGTGTTTTAGTATGTGCTGCTTGCACTGGAAAGAATTTATAATCACAGGGCTGTCAAAGACAACCATTGTTCTCCCTGCTCTGAACATGTGGGTCAGCTACAAGTGCTTTCATATCCCCCAGAGCCAGGAGCTGGCAACGAGTAAAGAGCACAACTGAATTCTTCTGAGGCATCAGGAAAAGCATTTTGCATATTTTTCATTGCTGATTGCTTCAGAAAGACATCCCTCTTTCATAACAGGAATTTCTCTTCAAGGTAGAGGGAGGCTGGGGCACACTGCTTCATTATTTTGCCGAGCTGAAGCAGCAACAACAAATTCTGTCTGCTGATGTCCCGGCCAGATACAATAGATGGGCAAGGGAAGGGGGGGATCTTTTGGAAAGCAGAAGACTTAAACCTGATGCAGACACGATGCTAAAATTGTAGTGCCTTTGCCTGTGCTATGGACTATGGACGACAAGTCAAGTTTCAGGTTCCTTGCAGTTTCGATCGGTTTATTAACTTGCCTATTGCAACTTTTTCTCAGTTCATCATATTAATCTGTTGAGCGGGGTTTCCTCTTAATCAGCATAAAATTGGGGTTTATTGCAAGCTTGCACTTCTGTTTTCAAGGGGAGAAGGGTCAGAAAACAAGGAAACCCTTTTTGGGGGAGGGGATTTTTGGTATTTGGGAAGGTGCTCTGTTGCCTGCTGTGTAATGGATCTCACGGGTATGTCAGTGGCTTCTTTATGAAGAGGTACCTGCTGTACTTCCATGTAGGAAACGGAGGATATTGAGAGCCCAAAGCGCAGCATTCGTGACAGCGGCTATATAGACTGCTGGGACTCTGAACGCAGCGATTCCCTCTCCCCGCCTCGCCACGGCAGAGATGATTCCTTTGACAGTCTGGACTCCTTTGGCTCCCGCTCACAGCAGACACCGTCTCCAGATGTAGTGCTCAGAGGGAGCAGCGATGGTAAGTACCGGTCACAGTGCGGCACTTGCATAACGCTGTGACATCGAAGCAATGTTTCAGGAGAAAATGTGCCATTTGGAAGCTGGACACAGCCTCTGGATCATGCTAATCCGGTGGGAGAACTTCTCTGTGAATGCTGATTTGTGCTCCCTGAGGTTTAGATGACTTTGCCAACAACTTACTTGAAGTCTGTCTCAGTTAGGGTAGCGTAGCGTTGGAAAATGAGTTACATCATTCCAGTGTAATTTTATGAAGGGGAAAGTGCTTTTCTGGGTTACGGTGTAAGAGGATGTTATGCAGACTCATTTGAACTTATAAACTAGGCTGGAGCAAGAAATTAAAGTGTGCGAACAAGGGAAATATTAAAGTGAATAAAATGCTGCCTAAGTAAACCCTGGGCAGATAAATGACACAGAAATATCTTGGAGATGTCTGATACTCGACTGAGTTTTGAATTCTGATGTACAAAATCTTACCAAATGTCATATTTGTTTTCATTGTATTGAGAAAATTGGGTAAATTAATAGCTCCCGGCATTGGAGCTGTGGCGATCTTTGTACACCTTTGAGTGAGGACATGCAGCTCTTAGGCTTACAGAAGGGATGCTGCTTCTCTGCCTTTCTTGTTTGATTCCCAGAGGCTTCCAGAGGCTTGTAAACACAGCGTGCTGGATGAGGAAGGGTTTGCTACGGGTAGGTGAGGAGCATGCACTTAGATTACCTGTTGTGAGCACAATTCCGATTCAGAACAAAAGGATGCTTGATTGAGGCTCCCTCTGCGTGGTTATATTCCCGATGAACGGATGAATCAGTTAGACTTCATCGTTGGATGAAGTTATGCTCCATACGTGAATCACTTCTCCTTGGTAATGTTATTTATTTAATTAAAAAAAAAAAAAAAAAAAAGGAAGGGCAGACAGAAAGACTTTTTGGTAGGAACCAGATGTTCATGCTGTCATTTTGGCAGTGTGAAAGAAAGTGGTGCTAATCATAACTGGACACATGAGAGAGTTCCTGAGGTGATGGTAAACTCCTTAAAACTTTTCAGCTGGCAGAGAGAGCTGGTATCACACCTGAATTATGAACGAGCTGTGGGGAAAGCAGGGCTAAGATCTGCTCTGCTGTTCTGAGCAGCCTGTGGTATTGGGGATGTTGCTGGTTGACCATCCAGAACCAGCTACTGGGGCTGATCCCCTGAAACAGCCTCGTGCCCCCTAAGACACTGAGCAGAGCACAATCTCCACATCACAAAACATTTTTCTGCCTTCCCAAATGAGACAAAAGTGTGGTGTGGGCAAATAGGAACACCTCACACGTCCTAATCAAAAAGTGTTGCTCCGTCCTGAGTGCTCAAGGTGTGTCCAGTGTCCCTGCCTACTTGGAGCTGATGGGCAGCCAGTTCCTTATGTCCTGTAGCTGCTTCCTATCAACTTCTGCTGTATTAGCAGATTTTAGTAAGGTTTTAGGGTTGTTTATTTGCCACAGCTAAGACATACTGTCTTGTCACATTCTTGAGTCCATAACAAACACAAAATAAGACGCAAGCATACAAAGCTTGTTCTTAAAAATTAGTCTTTAACCACATCCAGACCCATGGTGCATGCAGATGCTGTGTGCACACGTATGACTTGTCCAGCCAGCCCTTTCTAATATGTCCCATTTCCCCTGCTTGCTGCTGCCATAACTTCACAGCTGTCTCCTCCAAGAGTTGCAGGTGAGGTGTAGCTTGGCTGACCTCTTTTCTTTCGAACCTCGTCCTGTGGCCCCAGCAGGCCAGTGTTTCACTCAGCTGCATGTGATTTTTGATAGAAATAATGTATATGCAAAGCTGGATAGAGGAAAGGGTTCTGCTTGCACTGCTTCTCTCTCCATTCAGATAGGAGCTTTATAAACCAAATAAAATGATAGCAAAATAAAACTGTGATTCATTCCACTCCTAGGGAAAAAAAAATAATGAATGGAGATCATTTAAGTGATCCAAAGGTGATGGTTATTGTAGGTGGAAACAGTAAGTGGCACTACCTTCACGAATGCCATCTGTGATTAGCCCCACTGTTTAGGAACTGCTCTGGTGTCCTATGCGGACCCTGTCCCTTGGCAAAAAGCAAATAAAACCAGTGGAAGGGCAGAACAGTTTGTTTAAAACACAGTAGAATTGCAGACTGACCTGCCCATAGAGTTGATAATGTACTCAGGAATTAATAAATCCTCAGCTTGGCTGGCAGTTGTGCACGGATCCTTGTACAAAGGGTCTGTGCGTGTCTGTGGTGCATAACTACTTGTTACGGGTTGTGAAAATTGGCTGCTGCTTCTTCTACTGGGAAATGCAGAACAACAAAGTTAAGGTTATAAATGTAGAGCACAGCTGCATCTTCCATTCGGTGCTTTGGCTTCAAGTGCTTTTTTTTTTTTTTCAAATTTGAGCTGAAAATAATTTCATGAGTAAAATATGAATAATTAAAGAAGCTGTTTGTCTTTGAAGTACTCAACTTGGGGATGCTGGAAGGCACATCAGTAATGAGGGAGAGGAATCTGTTCTAATTCCTCTGCTACTGTGGTTATCTATTCCAGCATTTCTGTCTGCCAGTTCAAGACTGGTTTTCATGTGATACAAAAATAAACACCAGAACAAAGTCTAGAGCAAACGGAATAGCAAAGAACAATAAGGGATCTTTTAATTTTCTTTTAGCTCCTCTGTGGTACTGCTCAGTCTGATGATATTACAGCTCTTCAAACCTCAGCTGTCCTCAGACACCCATGATTCTGCGGTCGTGTCTCCACTTTTTGTTTAGACATAGACTCAGGTTGCCTGAGTAAGAGCTAGCTATCATATGCTCTTAACCAAAATTGTTCAAGCAAAAGATTACTGGCAAAAAGTGCCCTGTGATTTTTGTCTAACTAGCTCATTTCCATTGTGTCTTGTCTTTTCTTACTGTTCCCTTTCACTCTTCATCTCTCTCCAAGCAAACATTGAATAACTCAATCTGCCTCAAAAGCCCTTTGCAAATAACATTCCTAGCATATTTAGACCTCTTTTCCTCCCCCCACTTTGAATTATGCACAAGCTACTTGTGATTTTTATGACTTCATTGTTTTCAGTTGTTCATTAGGTAGCTCAGTGAATTAGCCAGTAATTTACTAGCATGGCAAATTAGCAAGAGGACACAACCTGGGTGGCTTCCCCTCACCCCAAAGAGGGGAACAGCTATTGCATATGCAAGTGTTGCAAAGGGGCCGGGGGCCAGAGAGATCCAACGCTCCAGAGCTGAGACACGATTTGAATGCTGGGGGGAGAAATGGCTGAACGTGCTGCATTTCACTCTTCAAACCAGGGCCTGTGGTGATGTTACACTGTTGGGAGAGAACTATTTACATAGCTTCTTTGTGAATTACTTAAAAAGGCTCATGATGGTGCAGGGAATCTAGTGAATGTCTGTGAAGTGGCTTCCAAAAGGCCTATGAGGGCAGTTCCACTGCAAATGCTCTTTAAGGTATTTGTCCCACCACTTGTGAGTTTTGTTTTCAAGTTGGAAGAATCTTGCCTGAGTTTCTGTGAGTATGTTTTTTTGAACGGCTTGTAAATATGAGGAGGCTTAGTCCATTTGAACAAAATAGTCACTCAGCTGTCTCTGTCTCCCATCTTATTCTGTGTAACTCTTAATTTTTCTCTCTCGCCTTATTTCTTTTCTTTTCCAAGAAGTATTCTTCAGTCTTCGCTGTGCTGATCTAACCTCTAAATCCTGAGATCCCTTCCCTCTCTCGTTGCCCTTTCCCATCTGAGGATCAAGTCTTTCTGTCTGTTTTGAGTGTGCTAGACTGATTGACCAGGCAACCAGTGAGACTGGAGAGAGACCATCTGAGTCTTCTGGCTTATAGCAGCTGATGCTAACTCTTAGATTCTGATCAAAGCTGAAGCTGTGTGCATTCAAAATGCCGTTAATATGTGTCTGTAGAAACATCCACAGATTCCTGACATTCTGTAAATATACAGCATGCAGCCCTTTTTTGCTTGAGCTTGTGCTATGTATGTCTAAGTCTAAGTTCAAGAGTGTGAATCAGGTCAAATGTACCCGTATGTACAACTAGGAGTCATTTGGGCATAAGTCAGGTAAGCTTCTGTAGCTGTCCTGTGTGATTGCCAAGTCTGGCGTAATCTGACCCTGAGTTTTTTGGCTTGTCCTGTGGCTGACGATGTTTTTTTCGGGGGTAGAAAATACAGGTTGATGGAAAAAACTCTTTACTGTTTGTGTAGATATTATGGCTACTGCCTTCAGTGTCTGATGTTAAAATATAAATGCAGGTAAAAGTGGCTTCTTTTTTGTGGTACTCACATGCTAAATGTAATTTTTTTGTGGTCTCTTCTCTGATTTATAATTAAAAAAAAAAACAGCAACAACAACAAAAACCCTGGATGGAAGTGAAAAGGAGACGGATTTTTTTTTCTCTTTCCTCACTAGGGAGAGGAAGTGACTCGGAAACTGACCTGCCACACAGAAAGATGCCAGATGTAAAAAAAGATGATATGTTGGCGAGGCGGACCTCACACGGTGAACCTAAATCAGCTGTGCCTTTCAACCAGTACCTCCCGAACAAGAGTAATCAGACTTTCTATGTACCCGCTCCACTTCGGAAAAAGAAAGCTGAACGAGAAGAGTACCGAAAGAGCTGGAGCACAGCGACTTCACCTCTAGGAGACAGACCTTTCAGGTAAGACCAGCCTGGCCAAATTCTGCCTTCCTCAGTGATGATGCTTTAACACTTGCCTAACTTTCACTCTTTTTATATGGTGTATGAAGCACATGCTGCTGTAGTAAATCTCTGGCTGAGATGGTACTGATAAATTGTTTGTAACAATTGGCAAAGGTGGTGGTAGAAAAGCAATGAGTAGAAATTCATTGTCTTGATATCATTATTGCCTACCATGCAACGCAATGTATAGCTTGTGTTTGATAAGATGTTGGTTAATATAAGTACCATGGATGTTGACTCAAACCCAGGCTGGACAAAAATGTTCTGGATGATCTGTCAAAGTTCTCAAGACAGTTACTCACTGATGAATGATACTTGGAAGTCATGTTTGATGTATTCAATCAAAATAGGTAATATTTTTGCTGTGCTTTTAAAAATCAGTTTGTTTGTCTGTTATATTCTGTACACCAGTATCATTTATGTACCTGTGACTGTGTGTTTCTGCATGCTGGTTTTGTCATCTGATATTTCACTTTTGATTTGGCCTAAGAAGCAACCTCCATTAAAGCGTGTAATTATCTTCCCGGATCACTCATCAGAATATCCTTTGGCATCTCGATATCAACAAAATGTGCTTATAATAAATAAGTGTACGTGTTTCGGGCACAGCATACATTAAACTACCTTGTATAATTCAATAGCAAACCCCACCCTGAAACCATAGAAGAAGAACAGAATGAAACATCAGGACTGTGTGAAAAGGAGAAAGTGGGTTCCATGGCTCCTGAGGAAAGCTCCCTTAAAAATCAAGTAGGTTTGAATCAAAATGAAGGAAACTCCATAGACCAGTCTCCTTCATGTAGTGCAAAAGAAACACCAGCACCCAAGGGGAAAGATGCAGAAGAGATGAGAAAGTTAAGAAGACTCGAACAAGCTGGCATTAAGGTCATGTCAGCAGCCCAGCGCTATGGCAGGTTAGCCCAACGGTGTGGGAAATTGTGCACGCTTCACATTGCTAGGATTGGCTGAAGTGTGAGTTTCCTCAATCCGCTGTGATTTCACTTCTCCTAACAAAAATCCCGTCTGCTAAGCACTCACAATTGCTAGTGAAGGTCTTGGTCTGAAAAGGCTTGTGATGTGGCAGCTGTGGATTGCGGAGTTGAATGATGCTAACTGCATTTGTGTTGAGAAATTGTATCGTCTTACAGCATAATGTAAACAAACTCCAAGAAAAGTACTACACAGACTACTTGTCACCTTCCACCTAAAGCTTTCTTGCATTTAATAAAAAATACATATAATTGTACATTAAAAATGCCTTGCTTAGGCAAAAGTTTCAGAAACTTACTTCACTTGTTGGTGATGGGATGGTTTAGTTTACTGCACCACACTTTTTATATGGTTAATATTTTTAGCTGTGTTAATAAACAATGCATTTAGTTTTAATGGCAGGAACTATAAAAGTACAGTGCTTGTTAACACATGTACCAGTTAAAGCATGGAGGCATAGTTCAGCAATCATAATTTGACTGACTTTGGCATGGAGTATCAGTAGTTATTCACTTATTACCTGTGTCATTTATTTTTGGATGTTGTTCAATTTGGTTATTTCCTGTTCTTTAACTCGAGAGCTGAATGATGGCTAGGCTCACTGCCCACGCCTTTCCATCATCCGATACTGGATCCTCATGAAAAGTCTCTGTTTCTCATGGGGATGGCTCACAAAGCAGAGTTTTAACCACCATGTCAGAAGACTAGGCTCTTATAAACAATCAAAATGGTTTGGCTAAAGGGTAAGTGTCCAAATGTCCTCCTATTTAAAATATTTTGTTTTGGATTGTGGGGCGAAATCCTGACAGTGAGTAGTTTAGCAGATGCTGGTTTACAGTCTGGGCTTTGAAGTGTAGTGGTAAAAGTACAGCTCTTATGTGATACAGCCTGTTTTATAGGTACAGTGGAACTTGTCTGCGGCCATATACAGATCTGCCATATGCGGTAAAAGCAGCCACAGTATATATGCTGTCATATGTCCTCTTTTCAGGTTTGCTTCACTGTTGTAAGGCTGTAATGAACCAGTGTTTGTGTGTGGTCATGGGGTACTACTTTAACAAAGCCAAACACTAATGAAGAGGAACTACCAGTCATAAATTTGTCCTTCAGGCTGAGTTAGCTTGCTAGTTGATCAGGAATCCATAAACCAGTAGGATGCCACCAGTTCTAATTTGATACTAATCCTGTTCTGAGTCTGAGGCTGTAGCATTAATGTTAGTAATGTAGTAATATGTAGTAAAAGGTAGTAAAAGCTTGTGTTTAGGAGTGCTGTGCACAACAAATAGCACTGGTTGCATTTGGAGGATGCTCACTATGTTACCTGAGAGTCCCTTTTCCAACCCTGTGCTCGATCTGTTGGCTTGATCTCCACAAAAGAAGCACATGTGAATCAAATGTGTGGTTCTTTGGCATGAAATCAGGTCTCCCCTTTCCTTGAGCAATCTGTTGCCCTGACGGGGCGGAAGGAGAAGACAACAGAACGAACAAGCCATTTTCCCCCCTTGCTGTCAGCAGAAGCAACTCTTGGAATTTGTCAGCTGGAAGAGGGAGGTGCTGCTGGCTTTCTGCCCCAGCTGAGGGTCAAAGAGCAGAGCTTTGTAGCCCAGGCTTCACCCTAGTGAAGTAGGAGCCCTGGGGATTGTAGGAAGACACAGCAGAAAAGGCACTGGGGTCAGAGGTCTGTAAGGAAAATTATTTGGATGTGTAAGTGGATGAATAGTGGGTGAGGAGAAGGGAATAGTTCAGTAGTGACACTTTAGGATACAGGGGAGCATTTGATCATCTCTCTTAATGTCTCATTCTCATTCCCTGTTCTTTGAACCTCTCAAATTTCTCTTCTTGGCATCAAATTCAAATGTCTGTGCACTAATGGCACTGAGCAGTTCCCAATCCCTCTTGTTTCTGTATTCTGATCTTTTTTTTTTTCTTTTGTCCCTCTTACCCCTCATCTTTTTATGATGCCAGCTTCTCTTTTTTTCACCTGAGGTTGTCAGTCATCTTCCACTTGCTCTGAGTTGTTTACAGGCTGTTTCCTTTCAACATTTTGACCTCTGGAGGACACCCACTATGACTTTGAGTTCTACAAGGCATCTAATTGTTCCTGAAGCTGAAACTCAGTTGGGGACCTTTCTGGGTCGGGCACAGGAAGGATTTGAACTTGTGTGCAAATGCATTTTTTCCTTGGAATCTAAGAATCTTCATTCTTATCTTCATTGCTGTAACATGTTCTAGGAAAGGACTCCATTGAAATAGATGCTATACAAATGCATGCCAAAAAAGCATTGCCCTTTCCCAAAGGAGTATTTTGTCTCTTTACAGCATGTTGTTTTGTTGATATGTGATCCTCCTTGCTTGTTTGTTGTCTGCATCTGTCTCTTATTTACACTATTGTATCTGAAAGATAAAGATCATGTTCATGGAGACTCCCTAAAAAAAGAAGGAGAATTAAGTCTGTTCTAATAAATGATGGAGAGGGGAAGGGTAACAGAGAAATGTGAGCAAATGAAGAATCCTTGGCACATTTGTTGCAAAAGGGACATAGACTCTTATCTTGACAGGGCATAAGTATGCAAAACCCTTTCATTGTTCTGAAATGCAATAGAAGGATCCACAAATCTGTACAAGACCCTGCTTCAGCGAGTGCAAACACCCACAGTCTGCCACTTTGGAAGCACCTACTGTACCAGCATGGGCCTGTGTGGTGTTTCTGGAAGGGCTGGGGCTCGATATACAAGAGCAATTTGCAGGGAATTCTGGTCCATTGCAAGCTTCAAATCTACAGTCTTCGCTATCTCTATGGTGAAGCGACCTTAAAAGGTACTTTTTGAGGCCATCACAAACTGATTCAGGAGACCCCAAAATGTCACAGCTAATCTCTGATTCCATTAAAAACAAAATGTAAATGAATGGAAAATATTCTTAACCTAGAAACTGATTGCTGAAGTGTAGTTACATACTAAAAGCTGTAAGTTCTTCAGTTATTCATTACAATGACTCATAGTTATTCTTTTGAATATTGTAACTCCATATATTTTTGTTGCCAAAACCACCTTTCTCAGAAATGCGACATTTGTTGTTCACAAGCTTCAAGAGCATTGTTGGACATGAGACTGAAAAATCCAGTAGTTTTTACCGAATAATCACTTTGTTATACATAGTTCTTAAAAATTGAAAGCATAAAACAATACCCCCAACCTAACCAGCTGAATAAATACTCATCTTACTGATTTTCATTTAAGAAGTAAATATGAAGAAGATTTAATGGAGTATTATGTGACTTTATACATCCCCTGTATGTCCAGGGTTCTGAAAATTATTTCCAAATTATTAGATTTCAAGAAAGAGTAACAGTACCAGTAGTAAAGTCTGATTAAAAAATGAAGTTAATCATATGGACCCTGGCTTATTTGGGAGGACAATTCCAGTGTATATGACTGTTAGAGAACTGTTTTCCTTTGTGCCCAAAACGTTACGCACCACATACCTACTTTAGATCAGTATATTTTTCTGTAACGTTTTCAAATTCTTGTACTGGGGAAGAAAAAGATGCCTTAGGAAACCATCAACAGAAAGTCAGGCTCCTTCCCTGGCCGTCTTGAACTTACTGTGTTGCAGGCTTGAAAAGCAAATTAGATTTCGGCAAATTACACTACTGTATTGACAACCTGTGATTGAGAACTGATTTAGAACACTGTTCAGCAGTGAAATTTGAACCAGAGGATGACCTTGTAGGCCTGTTGATTTTTGGTACGTACAAGAGTCAACATCCTTAGTAAACTTCTTGCCATATTATTTTAGGGAAGAAAGAGTAGAAATTGTTATGAGTGGAAGCTAAGGGATAGGACAATACTTGCTGATGGAGGGTTAGAAACGTGGAGCACTGCAAAGCGTACAGCAGCTCAGAGCCATCTGTTCCAGCTGTTTCTGAAGCTGTTGTGAACAGAGAGATGCTCATGAGGGAGAGGGACAGCAGCTCCCTTTGGAGCCCTGTCTGCCAGCGATGTCTGTTGCCTTAAATGAAATCTTGATCCTTCAGAGAGACCTAAGGAGAAAATTGCCTGTGGCTAATTTGAGAGCATGCTCTCCACATCGCGAAGGGGGAGATCCTGTGCGTTGCAGCGTAACACGGCGAAGGCCGGCGGTTTCGTCTTGCTTCTCTGTCCTCCGAGGCTGGAGCCAGGCTGACCTGTCAGGGGTGGTTTGTGTCTTCTCCGTAACTTTCTCTGGTAACTTTGTTGAGCAGTACTTTGAAAGGGAAGCTGGGGCCATAAAATAAGTGGCATGTATAGTGGGCTTGCAGGGCTTTAAAATGTTTTTAAAAAGCAGCTGATTATAGTGCTACTGTTTTCTTAAATTGAAGAGAAACTCGAAGCAACCTCTGAGCTGTTTAGATTTGCTTTCTTAATGTCACTCTGTTTAATCCTTTGTGATACCTGCTTTGTCCCTTTGTTTAGCGAGGTGTGCTATATCAAAGAGGAAATGCAAGATACGTGCAGCTTACAAAAGTGTTCCATGGAACAGTCTACTACTGGGTATCCAACTTCCTAAAATATCAATAAATACAGTTTGATTTTTAAATGGGAGAGTCGCATAGCTCTTGCCATCTGTCTTTTCAGTTTGCTTAAGAGTATTGACTGTTACAAGTTAAAATAAGCTTAGTCTTTCTGGGTACCAGCTGTCAAGGGTTTTTATCGTCGTAATCTTCAGTAACAACAAGGCTGTGTTGGTATAAGTCTCGTTCCTGACCAAGGCAGATGGCAGTGTGTTCCAGCATGCCGGTATCGTTGGCAAACTGGTGCTGTCATTGTAGCTACTGTGTGTCAGCGTTGGCATAGAGGGCTTATTCTGGGGGAAAGGGAAGGTTAGTTAGGGAAAGAATCAAGCGTGGATGTGTGTGAGAAGAAAAGCAGTTAAGAATATTAGGGCAAGCACCCTCAGTGATTACTCAGGTATTAAAAAAAAATAGAGCCATTAAGAAGAAAAAGTGCCAAATATTTCAGGGTTCAGCAGTGTTGGCCAGGGATCAGGTATTTGCATCAAATCTCTTTCTTTGTTTGAAGCGTTCAAGAAGTTTAACACTGCCATTTACAGTACTACATTCACTGCATGTAGTATGTTAAACTAGCTCTTACTGGTTCTTCTGGCTACAGTGAAAATAAGTAAAGATCCAACATGCTGATTTTCTGTGTGAACTACTTGCAGATTTGTTACTTGTATATAAGTTTTATTTCTAACAAGGCTCTGCCCAATCTAACAGCAGCCTGGAGCATATTTAATTAACTGTGCTTGTTTTATGACCTGGAGATGAGTGCTGCCACTGCCCCCTCCACCCCTGGTGCATCAAGAGCTTTATTTAATTTTGCTCTGTGTCAGTAAAAAGCCAACGTGTGAAGACAATGGAAGCACCCCAGACATCATCCTTCGCAAGGACAACCCCTTCATGACACATTATCAAGGCAAGGATTCTGGTTCAGAAGATGAAGCAGCCAGCAGAGTTCCCGATTTAGAAAAGGATGACTTTGCCACCCGGAGAGCCAAAATGAATCAACCCAAACACATAGTTCCATTTAATTCCTTTTTAATTGGACCCTATACAAGTAAAGATAAAGGTAAACTGGAAGACATTAAAAAGCCATTGCAGATGGAAAAGCAGGAACATGCAAGGTGTGCATTCGTGGTCTTTTTCTTTCTGTTATAATGCTTAATTTCACATGGCTGTGTAGGACTAAAGCTGTCTTGGCTATAAAAAACTTACAGCATAAAGTAAATGCAAATGCTTTATCATAAAGCGAACAACAACAAAAAAAGAGGTAGATTACCAACTGTAATTTTTTGTTAGAGTATCAGGACCAGGAGCTTGAATTGGCTGTGAATGTAAATAACACAAAGGCTAGACACTTGTTTTCTAAGCTCATGAGACAGATCATGAGCATGACTAGTGGAGAATAAACTTAGAAGATATTTTTTGCATCTTGGCTCTTTTGCTGAGCATTTTCAGTGCGTATTTTTGGATGCGTTAGTTTCATCTAATGCCCTTTTAATACCCTGCGTAAAACATGGACTCAGATAAGTCTTTAGTTAAGGCGCTGAATATATGTGCCTGCTATAATGCACCAAATTGTTTTGCGCATAGTCCTAATGTTTCTTATACAGCATTGTTTATGGAAATGGAGCATGAGTTACAAGGTTTCAGCCTAGAAAATCTCTTCTTTCTTCAGTTCAGTGATACAGACCTTTAAGAACCTGCTGAACACAAGTATCTGCTAGGCACAGATCTTCAGGAAACAAGTATATTTGTTTTATTTGTGCAAAGATAAGTCATCCTAGATAAAAGCACTATATACACATTACAGTGGACCTTGACTGTAATAACTGATACATTCAGAAGACTTTTCTTAATATCTAGTAGCTCTTTTCAATAATGCAAAATGTGCCTTTCAGCTGCGGGTAATTTGATTATATTAACATTTTCTAATGACTAGTTTGGCAGGGCATCTGAAGAGCACATAACCGAATTTTAATATTCTAATGCTATTGACATGACTCTAAGATCAAAGAAATTCTGTAGTATGTTTGCAAGCAAAACTTCAATTCACTTTGTTAATAATATGAAAACAAGATACTTTTAACCATTTAAGAGAAAGCTTATTGCAGAAATGCTTAATACAGTAATAACTTAAAGTTTTTTCTTGCATGAGCTAGGAATAGAAGTCATGCGATGAAGTGGCCTCAATAGTGCATAAGCAGGGGAGCGCAGATGGGAGGTTTCAACTTCAAATGATTCATTCCGTGTTTACTTCCTATAATTAATGTAAAACTAATCTTATCAATTCGGTTTTATCTTCCTGTGCTCTGAACCTCTTCTGTTGACACTGATTTATCATTGCTCCCTCGAAATATCTTTTCTTGCTGAACTGGAATAAATTAGAAGACGACGGGTGCGCATGGCATCAGCAAGGCAAATAGTGACAAGCAAGGAGAGCCCACTTCTGCAAACTGAGAAGACCGAGTCAGAGGAGGAACAGCAGGTGAAAGGGCCTGATACTGAGAGAGATGATTTGGCTAAGCGGAAATCTCAAAGTGCCCTTCCTCAGCTACAAGAAGGTGTGGTTTTTGTGAATGCCTCTATAACAAAAGCAGATCTGGAGACCTGGAAAAGATTGAAACTGTCAGGGGAGCCCAGGTACGGTTTCTGCCTGTAGGCAGGATTGCCACCCTAGGAAGCATGTTTAGTATGTCACAATCTGCTGTGTGTGCTTGTAGTTTTGAACTTGAAGAATGCTTTGATGACAACCACTCTCTTACCTATTTAAATTTTCAGGAGGAGTCCAAAATCTGTATAGGAATGCTATCTATTGTGAAATGAAAGTGTGTCCATCATTTAAAGCACTATAGTAGTTACACAGTTGCTCGCCCAGTGGACACTTGATGTCATATCAGAAAGGACTCGTCTCATAGATCAATCTGCTTTGAAGCTGCTCTAAGTTGAACGGCGCTAAGGCACCAGTAATTCAGTAGCGCTGTGCTGCTGCTAACCAAGCTATCTTCAGGGCTTGAGGTGTTATACCTTGGGATGTTAAGTGAGGATCAGCATCTCTTTGCATGACTGTGGCTACACTGCTTTCGAGACCTGTGCTAATATATCTGCATGGCATTGTACGCCAGTGCTGAGCAAATACACCAGCACAGTTTGTCAGTGCAGCAGGGCTTGCAGGAGCTTCCTTGTATGGTGTAGACCTGCTCTTACTGTAAAGTAAACCTCCGCAAAGGGAGCTGGTACAAAGCAGTTATTCTAAGCAATCTCCTTATGAAGATGGGCTATAATGTATGCAGGTGATTTGTGACTCCAGAAGCAAGGGATAACAACTGCTAGCCTTCCTGTTTAGGTGCATGCCATTTTCCAATTAAAGGTGGCCATCTGTTCAGGCATTCTTCTGACAATGTGGTTAGTGTATGTAATTTTAGCTCTAATACAAACCATCAAAACTCAATCATTCTCTCATCTCAAAGATATTAGGAGTCTCTTCATTACGTTTTGAGGTAATTTGTTAAAATCAAGATTTGGTCCCTTTGATTTAGGATAAGCAAGTTGCCCTTGCTAGTGCTCTCATGCCACTGGAGCCCCACCATGAGTGTGCTGATGCTTGCACAGTCCCATGTAACACACAGCCCAGGTCTACGTGAGCAGATAAGGGAACTACGGCTTTGTTAGGGTGAAGAACTGAGTCTGGAATGGGCTGTATGCTACATTTCTTCCCCTAAGGAAGGGCTCCCATGGATGTGCTCCCAGAGTTTCCCCAGCAGGTCTGCAGTATCTTTGGATTTTATCTGTCATTTGGACCTCAGCATGCCACAGCTGTTTGTACCTGTGTCCTTGGATTTTAAAATAAAAATCCTTCAAAACCTTAGGGGCATTTAATTTGCTTTATTCTGGGGTCTCATGTTGGGGGGATTCTTCTGTTCCTCATTCTGACTAGTGAAGAAGATTCCAAATGTCCCAGTGACACACTGCCACCAGCTGAAATCACGGTGAAAGCAGCAGCCCACGATGATTTTGCTGTCCGCAAAGCCAGAGCAAACAAAAAGGCTGGTAGCCCCAAGCAGAAGTTTGTGCATTTTGGGCCAGTAACTGAGATTGATCAACAGAAATGGGACAAGCTCGTTTTTGGCAGAGCTTCATCCAAGAGTGGAACAGAAGAGGAAAGCAAGAAAGACGGTGTGGAGAGTCACTCTGCTGTTGAAAGCTCTCCTTCAACCCCTGTTGGCAGTCTGGGGTTTGCTGAACGCAGTGATGAAGTATCTAAGCCACAGAATGAGTCCAGGTATTTGGTGTGGCTTAGGAAGTGCTGCTGAGCTGGAAATGAGACCTGTTCTTGCCAGATGCTGATCTGCATGGGGGTGGACTGCAGCATAGACCTAAGAGCTGTTTACGCGCACGGCCTTGTTCAGAAGTCATCTGACGCCTTCACAGTATCTTAACATGTTTAGGGTTACGCAAAACAACGCTGCGCAGAAGTCTTCTGAGAGCTTGCCTCAAAATTTCTGATGGGTGGTGAAATCCCTGGTATCTCGGAGTCTGAGCTGTCGTTCAAGCTTTTTCTGCTGCTTGAATTCCAGCAGCTTTGCTCTGCCTGCTTTCAGCACATTAGGTATTTGTTGTTCAGCTCGCTGGCCTTACTGATGTTCGAAAAATGCTTTCTTCAAACCTAATGGATTTACTTTCTTTTTGAAGATGTAATGCTGAAAGCAGCGTGTATTTGGTGCTCCGTGTTTCTGGCATTTATCTGGAGAAGTACAGCTCTGGGAAGTTAACGTATTAAGAGAGCTTACATTTCTTTGGCTTGTCTTTAATTGCTTAGTCCATGGCTATAGCAAGAATTTTTAATGAATGCTTTTAGCAAGCAATTAATTCAGTTTAATTTGTGTGCTTATAAAACATTCGCAAACTGAGTTGGAGGACTCCTCTTCTTACCTTTCATTTGACCTGAGAATGTTTTGTCTTCTGAATCTCATCACTAGTGAGGTAGCCAAGTCAGGTACGGATGACTCTTGCAGGAGAAGGCCATCACCTGTCCCAGCTTTTGGCATCGTCTCTGAGAAACAAACCCCGTGCGGTTTGAACAAATGGCAAGGAAGCACCAAGGAAGAATGTGACAGGCATTTACCAGATGTTGAGAGAGATGATATGTTGGTTAGAAGGATGGGAACTTTTCAGAGGCGTACTACTAGCCCTGTTCCCATACATTGTCCTCCTCTGTCAGTAGCTCCTCATCTGCTGCAGCAGCAGCAAGGGGAGGCAGTAGCTCGTGAGAAGGATTTGAAGACTCCATGGGAAGCAGAAAGGTCAGAGAACAGAAGCAGATCCCTCTGAGCTTCATGCCTGGTTTGTGTGTGGTGTTAGCTTGGATCAGTCAGCAGTGTTGTTCCATTCTTCACACAGCCTTTAAAGACGTGTTTTACTCATTCATCATGGCATGTGTTCTGTTTTATGAAATTACTTACAAGAATGTATCCTATGAACATAAAACAGTCTGCTTTCTTTCATAATATTTAAGTACTTCAGTTGTTAATTGCTGTTCAGCATGAAAACAGTCTTTCATCTTTTGGGGGGATTTCTTTTGCAATCCGTGGTGCTTTGTCCAGACTTTTATGCCAGCTTCCAAGTGAATAATTCCTCGCATACGTTTTTTATGCAATCCCCAACTTCTAATGTATCACCTATGTAAGTGTGGCATTCGAGATAGTTTCCTCTTGCTCCCAATCCCTGTGCTGTAGCTAAAGATGCATAGCTGTCCATCTGCAACTGTGTTTTGAGTAACAGTACCCCATGTTGCCTGAGCAGCCGCTTGCCTTTGGGTTGCACAAGTCAGCATTATCATGGAACAGTGTCACTTGTCTCTCTGAGCAGTACTGTCACACGAGAAGAGAGCCAAGAACAGCTTGAAATCCCTCAGCAGCGGAGCGGTGGAACTGAAAACAAAGTGAAATTTCCAGACCCACAAAGAGATGACATGTTGGCCAGAAGAACTGGAGCTTTCCTAAAACAGCCTGGGCCCAGTGTTAAGCAGTTCCTTCCCATGCCGTTTTCCAAGCAGCAGAATAAGCAGGGCACAGCTAGAGAGCTTGAGAAGAAAACTACGAGGTAAGAAAGTTGTGCTTCCATCTTTCCCTTGCAACTGGCCCGGTGAGCTGTTTGTCAAGCTCTCTTGATCTGGAAGAGTTGCCGTTGGCCCAGCAGCGGTTTCTTCCGTACTTGTCCTCGATTCTGTGCTGACTCTTTCTGCTCAGAAGGTGGCAATGCAGGGTTTCTGGCCCTTTTGGTAGAGCCCTGTAAAGACTCAGAGCAAAGCCCGACCAGATGCAAAACTCTTAACAGAGCATGGAAATGGATATGCATAGCAAGATTGTGTTACATTTGAAGAGGTTTCTGGTTAAATATGAGCTCATCATTATGAATGTTTCCAGCTAGAAATAGAGGTGCTGGATAATGGTAGGTTAGGTGCTTTGTCTATGGCTTAGCTGGTGCCAGTGACTTCCAAACAGGAACTCTGGAGATGCCAGGATCCCTCCTGATAATGCTTGGGGTCTTTCTGAGCACTTTTGTTCAGATAGGTGAGGCTATGTGGGGAAGCCTTTGAGCAGAGTTATCGTTGGCTGGTTGAGCCACATGCAAGCGGGAGTGGAAAGGTTCTTATTCATTAACCTCTTCAAAGTACATGAGGAGAATGATATGCATATGCCTGTGCACACACAGATAAAAAACTAGTGTACAGCTCAGCCAGGACAAGCCAAACTGTCATCTACCATAGCATTGAACAGTGGTTCAGTGCTGAGAAGACCTTAAATTGAATAGCTTAGTTAAAATATGTACTTAATGCGTTAATCTTTGGTGGCGTCCGGGACAATTTGTGTGTCTGACTTAGAGGAATGGAATTACGAGCATTTGACTCTCTATTAAAATTGTTTCATGCACCCGCCTCACTTAGTTTGTCACCTATCGGCTATTTGGGGTTGTTGAGGTGGTTTTTTTGTTAACTGACAGTTATGCTTTTCATTATGTGTATATGATTTTTCAAATGTTGCTTAATACGTCTCTTTGCACTGCTGCCTTTGGCTCACTCAGGCCTGAAAAATGTCCACAAGTCTGCATTAATAGCTCTGGAAAACCAGTAATACAACCGCCACAAGAACAGCAGCAAGGGCAGGAAAAATGCAATCTCCCTCCTGCAGGACAAGATGAGACTATTTGTACTGCCCAAGTGGATGAAGGTAGCCTTAATGAAGTCCACCTTGGTCAAACGTCTAAGCTTCAGGAGGTTCCTGAGGAAAACAAAAGGGAGACATTGTCATCCAAGGATGAGCATCTGCAAACGTGAGCTCTCTATGGTGTGAATCACGCAGCTTGTACGCCCCTGTGTGCACACTCCAGAATTCAGATTGTGCATTGCCTGGTGTGTTTTCAGTCCAGACTAAAATATTGTATGTCAGTAACGCACTTTTTAGAAACAAACAGAATAGTTGTGTAATGCATTTTCTTTTGAAATATTGAAATGAAAGCTAATTGAAAGGAAATATTTGATTACAGTGTATATGTTGAATTGCAAAAAAAGTTTTATGAATAGCAGAGATTCAACTGGACTCTGCTCTTACAGAGACGTGTATCTTGCTTCTCCATGATTAGAAAATGTTGCAGTGTTGACTGTTGTACTTGCTCTTTTATGATAAATCCCAGATACAAATATGTGGTTTGCATGGCTCTAAACAAGACTGGCACTTTAGTGAATTACACTGACTTGTGTATTACCACTACCTTTTTTCAGCTACACCCCCCCCCCCAACGCCCCCCCCCCCCCCAAGAAAAAAGAGGGGGGAAATCCTGTGGTTCACTTTGCCTATAATATTTGTCTCTTCCATTCTTCAATAATAGTGATTCTGAGCACTGCCGTGGAGTGTAACTATTAAGTTTTGTTTCCATTCATCGCATGTGTGGCACTTAATGTAAATGTTAATATGTGGTCTATTTTCAGTAACTATTTTCTACACCCGGTTTAGGTACACTTCAGCAGATTTTTATAATGGGGCATTAGCATGGGGCCAGGGAGGGATGGGTGGTGTTCTTATGTAGTTTGGCATCCAGATGATTAGGTAAGTCTTGATTGCTGAATACATAATCCCTGAACAGCATGATTCTTTTTTTGGTCAGCTTTACTAGTACAGGTTGGATGTTCAGGTGACAGTTACCCAAATTGTATGGGTCCAGTTGCAATTACTACTACTTAATGTATTTATCAACGCTCTAATTTTATATTTGGTCTTGTAGATTCGGCCCCAGAACTGCTGTGTCTGATGACGCAGAGTAAGTTGTCTTGTGTTCACAAGATTCTGTTTTAAACAACTTACACTGCATGCTTTCCCGTCTTTCTACTAATTTAAAATGCAGTTGATGCCTCATTATTATTTTGCAGCGTTCCAGCAAATAATTTTTTCAGAAAAGCACTGAAAAATGGAATGCAATATGGCTTACATTGCAGCTAAAAATAATTTTTATATAAAAGCCCATAAAAACTAAGCATAACACTAATGTCCAGCTATTGCTTAAAGTATTGTTTCCTCTTTTTTTTGGTTTTCTTTTCTTTTGTTTTTCTTCTGAATTTCCATTGCCTCTAATCAGCTACAGGTAAAGAGAGCTGGGTTGAATCTGGCCTGGGTGTTAAGAAAAAAAATGAAGTATGACCTATACAGGAAGAAAAAAGAAATCCCAAAGTAAAATAAAATCCATTGTGATCTTCAGAATAATGACATCTTTAGCTGTTCATTTATTGTCTTTTAAAAACTTTCTCTTGAATCCCTTCTAGGTTGGATTTCATTTAATAATATACTTCATTTTTTTAAGCTCTTCACCTCAGTGCTTTATTTTTGACAGAAGGAGTAGGACTGTGACACTTACCGCACTGCAACATATTTTAATTGTATGTGTATACATGTAAACTGCAGTTCGGAATAGTATGCAGCGTCACTTAGAAAGCTCTGTGAAAGTATTAGCTATTCTTACAAAGTGCAGGCATTTAGAAGCAAAGAAGTAGTTGGGAACTACCCACATAATAATGTCCTTAATATCCTCCTTCTGTTCACAGAAATGCTCATGACCTTCTCTCCCAGACTAAATCCCAGTCTCCCAGACTAAATCACAAAATAGAAACAGCACGAAGGGGTTTTTTTAATAACGAGTATATACAGGGACTCATATATAATTTTTCACCCTTTCCTCTAATGATAAAATCTAGAATTATGGACTGAATATTCTTTACAAGATCTGTAACACCTTTATGCTGAGCAAAGCCTGTGTCCTCTTGCCACAGAGTAAATGTGATCATTTTCAAGTGGCAGAAATCTGTTCAATCAAATGAAGAGATGAGATAAAAGGAGCGTAACAACAATGGGGACTTTCCTGCCATTTCAGAAAGCCTACCAATTTGATTGATTTGTTCATTGTTTTCCCACATTTTTGCATGTCTGTATTAAATGCAAACATGGGAGAAGGTACATGGAGATGCCTTCAAAGAGGCATCGCTATGGGTTTGGTTGTATAATGTGAGAGTAGCAAAGATGAATAAATCATATTGTTTATTCCACATTGATACTGATTTTATTTTAAAAGGCAAACCAATAAAAATTCAGGCCTCGTTGTCATCCTTTCCAGATGTGCCACAGTTTACAGAGCAACTATTTTCCTAAACTGTCTTTTAGGTTCTTATAAACGTAAGATTGTGTTTTCCCTTCTGAAGACGAAGTACTTATGAAGAATCTAATAAAATTTGGCTCTCAAGTAGGAAAAATAAATTGAACTGACATTTAAAATGCTTCCAAAATGCTTGTCAAGTCTCCCTTGAAAACTTTGGAACTTGAATTCCGTCTTAGACTAGGTGCTTTTTATTCCAGCAGCAAAACTAGAAACTCCTTCATTAGACTGATGAAGTTCCCTTTGCTGGTCAGGGAACAGTAGATGTTGTCATCAGCCCTGGTCTGTCTCAAGGTCTAGAAGAGGCAGTGCTTAGTGTGTTGCTGCTCATTGGCCCCCCATTTCTATCTCCCGAAGAGAGGGGGCTGAATTTTGATGGTAGCATGACAGTCCAGTGTGAGTCTAGGCTTATGCTTTATACTGTAAGCCTGACAAGCGAATAATAGTGGACTGAGATTTTTGAGTATTTGTTTACTAGAGTCTGATTCTTTAGCCAGCCAGCCCGTTGCTTTTTATGTTTTGTTGGGGTTTCTTAAGCGTTGGTACGCCTGTAAAATGGTAATGTAGCCACATAATAAATGCCTTGCATAAGGATTTTTAACATATTCTCATAAAAAGAAGTTTTTTACCTTATTTCTCACTTTTAAATTAAATAGTCTGAACACTCAAGTCCTTGAGGACTTTTTTATCCAACACTTGTTCAGAGCTGTTTAAAAAAACAGAACTGCTGCATGCTATCACTGACAAGAACTGTAATTTGTGAGAATAAAGTAGCATAACTTAAAAATCACATCATCCCAAAGATCTAGCCTTCCAAAATACACTGTCTGCACAGTGTTTTTTCTCAGATCTTTGTTAGAACAGCAGGTCTGGTACGCTGGTCAGCAGAAAGGCCTCTTGCTTCCAGACAGAGTTTGGATACAATCCCTAGAGCTTTGCTAATGGCAGAAAATTCGTGAACGTGAATTTGGTACAGTTACATCTTGCCCCGTCTGCTTGCATGCTGTGTGCCTGCTGGCCCAGCGCGTGGTTGAAGGAAGGAGTAAATCTAGTTCAGTTCATGCAGGTGTTAGTGATGGGCTGGAGCCATTTATAGTTTATATAAGAAAGAAATAGGACGAAATTATGTGGGTGGGACTTACAGTGAAAGCGTCTTTTGGCAGAAGCTCAGAGTTTTGGCCCCTTTGATCCTTTTCTAAGGATGAACTCAGGCAGAGAAGTCAGGGTAGACCTTTCAGTTGGCCTTGTCCATGTATTCAGGAAAGTAGGTGGTTCTCCTTAACGGTTACTACGTGTTGGTCAGAGCAGAGCACAGTGCTTTGAGATGTGACTCTTTCAGATTGCTCTCTTGGGAAGATACATTTGCGCAGTAACATCTTGCTGCAGAGTTGATGTTTGAACCTACCTGGTTGCTTATCCTTGGCAATGAAGGCCCAGCAGCAGGAGGTGATGACTAAAGCAGAAGGTGCACATGGGGTTGTAGTGTATAGTTTGATTCCTGGCCTAGGCTGAAGCCTTTTCCAGAGTACTTTTTTTATTGCATTGTTAATAGTCGTAAAACCTTTGGGTTTGCTGTCTCTGGGCACTCTGGGAGACCCGAGTGAGCGCAGGGAATAAATACTAGCCTTTCATTAGGACATCAGAGGACTCTCAGCGGGAAGTATTTTTATTTTCCTGTCCCAAATTGCAGAGGGCAAGTACTCGTACGCTCTGCTAGAATCAGTTACCACCATTTCAGGTGTTCTCTTTTCTTCTACTGTATGTGAATGAAAAATTCACTGACATGAGGGAAGGGTACAAGAAAGGAGCTACACAACCAGTTTGACCCCGTAGGCACAAGGTGGCAAATACTTAACACTAAAGGCTTTTCTTAGTGTGAGTTTCAAAAGCTCTTAAACTGGAATAAACCCTTTAAAAGTGACTTTATTGTAAGTTATGCACCTCCCAACCTACCTCACCAGTCTGCAAAACATGACTGATATTTAAATGTTCCTTAGTAGGCCTTTAGTTGTAAAAACAACAAAACTTGCCGTCTCTTTAGATTCTGTTATTTAGGAGTGCTCCAATCCAATCCTGAGAAATGCAACCCTTAAACCACCCACGGAGAAACCCAAATTAGTGTACCCCTCAGCACTCAGTTTAAGGGGTGAAGCACAGTATTCTGCTAACCTTGCTGCTCATGCTTAAAGGCAATAGCATGTGTATTCTGTCCCTCATTTCTGAGTAAATGCCTACTGACAGGATGGGATCTATGCATGTCCTTTTCCATCCACTGTCCAGACCTTTTAGTTTCCCCTTCAGAGTGGTTCATTCCCATCTTTGCTTGCCTGAATACAAATGTTAGCTAAAGATATACATGCACAGCTTTCCATGCCTATTCACTTTGTTTACTGCGGGCACAGTTGCCTACAATTTTATCGTCATTGGGTGCTTCTCCTGTTAGTTGACTCGTTGGCTCACCTAAAGCTACAGATGATCATTTGAAGACTGCTGTGAAATCACTTCGTGTGGAACTGCATGGCTTTTTTCTTTTTTAGCTTTTAATGGCACAACTGAAGTCATGTTTTACTAATAAGAAGTAGTAAGGGGGGGAGCACGTTATCTTCGTGTAAAGATCTTTATATAATATGAATGGATGTATAATATCAACCATGACCTTTTTTTTTCCTTTAACTCTCCAAAGGTCAGGAACAGAAATAGAATGTGTAGAAAGAAATTGTTTTGTCCTGAATGTCAGCTTCACCTTGTTAGGTTAGCTGTATTAATAAGTTGGCGCTGATAGCATTGAGTTTCTTCGAGGCAGGGCGGGGAGAGGAGGAAGTGCCATGCTGTTTGCGCTGCGTGTACTTCTCTGGGCAGACTCTCCCTGGTTTTGTAGCGATAGCATTTAGCCAGCCATGCTGCCTCTAATATACTTCTCAAGCCTCTCTTGTTTTACACTAAAATGGAAACTTCTGGCTACGGTGTTAATTGGACAGGTCTTGAAAACTCACTGGGAAACAAATCTTCAGAAAGTAAAATGTGCTGAACTCTGCTCTGAATAGAATGATCTTAATAAGAGCTGTTGACGGAGGTGTAACATTAATAATGCTTCTTAGTGAGAGGCAAAGTTGCAGTCAACTAACAAAAACAAGAGAAAGTTGAGGAGTATAACGCCTGAAGTACTGTGTGGGAGCCATAGGGATGCTAACTGGTCCTTCTGGGGGACTGCTGCTTTTGGGAGCTTCGTAAGGGTGCAGGTCTCTGATTCTGCTGTAGCACCCTCATGTGGCTTTAGCTCTAACAAGCTGAAGGAGTAGAAGCCTCTAAATAATGCTGCACCACCTCTTATTTCCCCCTTGTTTAGGAGTATGAGCATGTTTGACATGAGATGCGAAGAAGAAGCTGTGACTCAGCCTCATAGCAAAGCTCGCCATGAGAAACTGCAGAACATACACAACCAGCTGAAAGAAGACGAGACCAGGTGGCAAGATGTGAGTATACAACGTCGTCTGCAATGCTGGCATTGAGGCCAACTAGCTAGGCAAAAAAATACAGCCTGCTAAATCTACAGTTGCTCTCTACTGCTAAAATAATCCAGAGCGGTCCCCCCCCCCCCCCCCTAATGAATTGTTACTAAAATCATAGAAGTTCATAACTTGATGTAAATTACAAGGTGTTCTGGTGCCTCTGCATGTGCAACAGGTATTTTCCTTTTAAAAAAAAAAAAGTCATTAAACTGTGATTAGGTAAAAATGGAAGCAGAACAGCTTCTAACTGCTCGCTTCTCTAACTTTTCTAAATAGTAAATTCCCAGAGTGAAAAAATAAAAAACTAAGCAGGACAGTGAATAAATAGGTTGGACTTGGCTTTAATAAATTTGCATGGATACAGAAAATGCTAACGTTTTCCATATTGTCTAAGCAAGCAAATTGCCCTTCAAGTTAGCTATGCTCTGCTTGGGTTACAAGTCTTTTCCAAACCTGCTTTCCTCAATGTGTTTTTCAAGCTCTCCTGGCATTTGGCATTAACTTAAGCAAATTAGTAAGGACAGAAAAGCATGATTTGCTGGCAAGTTAGTATCAGGAGTTTTAGTATCAATCCTGTTCATTCTTAGAGACTGATTTTAAATAAGGAATTTTGGGCATATTTTTTAATTAAAACAAAACAAAACAAATCTCTTCAGGCAGCTAGTACAGTAATTTCCCATTATAAGGACGGCTACTATGAAATACCTGAGAGAGGGTTTCGGTAGAAAATTCAAGGAATAGTCCAAAAAAAGAACAGTATATACAGCTAAGAACTAACTTTTCGTAGCAGAACAATGAAGAACTTCAGTTGAGAGGTCTGTATGTGTGGGAAGCCATAATTTCCCAGCAGAGATAAGAATGAGTCCAAAGGCATTCAAGAGGTTTGAGAACTCTCTGCTGTTGAATGGAAAATCCTCTGAGCTAAAGTGCGTAAGTTTTTCAGGCCCTCAGCACCTTCTACACTGAACTAAAAGTTCTGAAGAGGTACTAAAAATGCCCTTACTGGAATGTCCTTGGCATTCAGAGGGGTTTATGGAGGCGACACTGCATTCATGGTCTGATATTTTTTATATGCCCATGCTGTAAATTTGCCAACAATTAACAGTTTCATGGGGGTTTTTTATTATTGTTATTCTAAAGTATCAGAGCTGGAAAAGATAAACATGTCTGGTTTTTAATTACAAAAAGAGGAGGAGGGCTTATGTTATGAAATTTGCTAATGAAAAACTTATTTCCAAACAATAGGCAATAGTGGGAGTAGCTGAATAAAGAAATGTTTTGGTACTTCAATGAGAATAATTAGTAACTGAGGAGAATGAAAGGCCTATGTTTCAAGAAGGGGATTATGGACTGATATATGTAGGTCATGTGAAGAAATACTTTAATGAGCATTCCCTTGAGTGTAACGTCAATAATTTGTGGTTTTAAGCTAAATTAAAAGTGACAAGGTTTGTTCCTGGTTTTAATAAAATAAGTTATGCTTGCAGTACCTTCTGTTGTTTACCAATAAAAATGCAATTAAAATATTTGGAAAACCATGTAATTAATGAAATAGCCTTTGAATTGAGTATGTGTACAGAATCTCTGGTTTTTATTAAAACCAGAATTTGTTAGAGTGCATGAAATATAATCTGTATACTAATCTCCTGATGTTATAAAGTTAATGACAAATGTGCCCCTATAGTTTCCTAGGAAGTTATTTTTCTTTGCAGGAGTTCTGCAGAGGTTATTTTTGACACGTAAAGTTTTGTTCCCTGTTTGATTGCAGAGAAATTTTACGTCTTAGAAAACTTCTTTACTATAATACTTTTACTGTAAAAAATATCTTGTCTGTGTACTGTCCTGAACTTGTGAATTCATAGCCCAAGCAGGATGCAAGACATAGGTGCCCGTAACAGGTATCTCCTCTGGCGCTCTGGTTTAGTGTGAGGCTGGTTTTGCAGGAAAGGTGAAGAACCAGAATCAGTGGATATTCTGGATGATTTTGGGCAGGCAGCTTCCAAAAAGAATAAGATCATTGCTTCAACAAGGACATGTCTACACAGCTGGATAAAAACCATAGGCTTTTTGCTCTGTCATGTCTCACGCCAACCAGGTATGAGCCACTTTAGTCCCTAACTTGTGTTGCTCAGATGTGGGCCCAAAATACCAGAGGGTGCCCATGAGGAAAAAATTAAGTTTGGATACCGTACTGGATTTTTCTGTCAGAAAGAAAAAGCATGGGTCAACCATGCTTGCATGTAGTTGGCTGATAGCATGGGCAAAGTATGAGACTGTCAGCTTTCCAAGGCAGACTCTCAGTGCGGCTGTAGTTCATGGTGAAATGATGTCCCTTCCTCCAATGCAGTCCTGCCGCCCACACATCTGATTATTAAAATTCTTCACCAAACATAGTTTTTCTACTTCGTTTTCTTGAAGAATCAGGTTTTGTCCCTAATGTTGGCCCAAGTGAAAATGAGTGCCCCGACTCATCCTTTTAGGCCAAATTTCCTGGTGTTATTACCTAGTGTGCTTCTGCAACACTACAAAGCTGAAAAGGAAATACACCAGTGGAGCTATGAAACCCTTACTGGATCCTGCTGTTAGGAGGAAAATCAGTCTGGCAGCATCTTCGTTTTATGGTATAATCTCCTTTTCTTTTTAAAATAGACATTGCTGCCTGCAGGTGATGAGAGCCTTGGTCCATAGACAGGAGCAAGTGTTGCAGACATTGGTTTCTGTGGCCAGTGTTTAGCTATTTGCAGCTCTGCATTCAAGTGCCTTCCTTCTCTTGCAGGACCTGGCTCGGTGGAAGAGTCGTCGAAGAAGCGCTTCACAGGATTTAATAAAAAAAGAAGCGGAGAGAAAGAAAATGGAAAGGTTATTGTCTGGAGATGGAACAAATGAGCGCAGAAAAAGCATCAAAACCTACCGAGAAATTGTGGAAGAGAAGTACGTTGTTATACTGAAGTGCAGAGGCATGTCTGAAAATGCTGTGTGCTCCATAGGTGATAGGTAACTGTGGGCAGCCATGCCTGCAGGCCTGGGATGAGGGAGAGAGAAGGATGTTGATGGAGCAGAGGAAATAGGAGTGATATCCAGCACTAATTTTAATGCAATGGTCTTTTTTGTGTTGTCTCCCATGCAGAGAGAGAAGAGAGCGAGAGCTTCATGAGGCATACAAGAATGCAAAGTCGCAGGAGGAGGCTGAGAGCATCCTCCAGCAGTACATCGAAAGATTCACTATCAGTGAAGCTGTCCTTGAGCGTTTGCAGATGCCAAAAATTCTGGAAAGAAGCCATTCAGTGGAGCCAAATTCCCCACTGAAAGACCCAAATCCTCTGAGATACTTAAGGCAACAGTCGCTGCCTGCTCCAAAATTCACTGCCACCATTGAAGCAACCATTGTTCCCACCACTGAACTAGAGCCCAGCAGTTCAACGGGCCGTACATCTCCCAGCAAAAGTGTTGTCTCCAAGGCTGTGCCTATGCTGACACCCAAGCCTTACTCCCAGCCCAAAAATACACAAGAAGTTTTAAAGAGCTTTAAGGTAGGACATATTGCTCTCCCCAAAGTCAATCAGGAGGCAGAGAGATCCTGACTAAATCATCTAAACATATAAATGTTCAATGCAATTAAGTAGAAAATAGTTGCAGCATTCTGATTTTATAAAACTCAGCTTTGTGCTCTGTGCTGCCCAGTCTAGTGGTCTCTTCTTGGTTGCCAACATTTTTAGAAACTTGACCTGTTCAGACTGACATATTTGTGCTGGTTGTTTTTCCTCAGGCTAAATTTGTTTGGGGAAAGACAGGGAAAGGGGGTTCTAAGAAAAAAGCAAGGCATTTTCTGACAAAGAGGTTAGGAAGGAGTATGTTGTCACAGGTTTTTGTTTTCAAACAAAAGGGAAGTGTCAGGGAGTATGAAGGGCCTGACTTTTGGAGCAAGACCTGAACTGGCTTTTCACAGTTCACAGAATGGTCAGGGTTGGAAGGGACCTGTGGACATCATCTAGTCCAACCCCCCTGCCACAGCAGGGACACTTACAGCAGGTTGGACAGGAATGCATCCAGGCGGGTTTTGAATATCTCCAGAGAAGGAGACTCCACAACCTCTCTGGGCAGCCTGTGCCAGTGCTCTGTCACCCTCAAAGTAAAGAAGTTTTTCCTTATGTTCACACAATTTCCTGTGTTCCAGTTTGTGCCCGTTGCCCCTTGTCCTGTCGCTGGGCACCACTGAAAAGAGTCTGGCCCCATCCTCTTGACACCTGCCCTTTAGATATTTATTAGCATTGATGAGATCCCCTCTCAGTCTTCTCTTCTCCAGGCTAAACAGACCCTGGAAAATCAGATCCCTTTTGTGTCAGGGGTCTCATTTTTGCCATACCCAAACAAGTCTGTCCCATTCAGCCAAGTCGTAAGCCTTTGAAACACTGCAGTGTTCATGTATTCAGCGTGGAAAGTCCCTACTCCTTCAGAGTCAAGAGCCAGCTTGCCCAAAGCTACTCGCTGTCCTAAACAAGCTTCTCACCAGGGATGAATGAGGAAAGCTGCTTCACTGGCATAAAGAAGGAATATAGGCTGTCCATGCAGATTTAGGGAAACAGATCGGTACTGGGGCAGTGGTGTAACTGGGGATTGCTGGTGAGGGAGGGGGAGTGACTGCATTGGGTTGCAAGAACTGCACGAAGATTATGGGAATGAAAGAAGTAAGAGAGCTCGGGCGGAAGCAGGGCTGCCTGGAATAAGGAGCCAGCTACGAGATGTGTAGGGGAAGAAGAGACTGAAACTGGGATATGAAGCCTGAGAGGTGTACCTTTGGACGGGGTGGGTGTGGAGAACAGGAGTAAGATACTGAACCAATGATGGAGAAAGCAAAGAACTGGGATGTGTTAGAGAGAACAGGCCAGCATAAGTCAAGTTGGAAGAAAACTGCTTCTCACAGTGCCTGTACTGGAGCTTCCCCAAGTCTCATTGTAGCCTTGTTGTAAGCACTGGGGTTGTTGTAAGCATCCTGTAGGGTTCGGGTCCCTTTGTGTCTGCAATTGCCATCTGCTACTTTGCTAGTGGCATGCAGGGGTCCCTGCAGCCCTGCTGATGTCCCAGTAGCGTTGCTACCATCTGTATTCACGTTGTTTAATTTTTAAAAAGTAAGCCAGCTTTGTATAGATATAGTGAAAAAGCATGTTGTGATTTCTGTAATTTCTTGAAGTCTGTCCCAGCTCTTGTGGAAGCCCCCCACCATGTTTCCTAGTTGAAATGGGAAACTGGTAATTCCTATTTCTCCTATACCTCAGCTGGTATTCCCCTAGAGTTTATATTTTAGACATCAGTGAATCATGGATTTGGGGTTTTTTTTCTGATCCATGCCACTTTTTTCCTCAGAGGACCAAGATATATGTGTGTATCGCCTTCACGTTAATGCATATATAGTTCATATATGTGGGGAGAAACTAACCTATGGATGCTTCTCCCCCCCACACACCAACTACCACTAAGTCTATCTAGATCTTGTGTGCTTGCTGTGGAAGAATGTTATTTATCTCAGTAGGAATCATTCCCTAGAACATGTAGCTGTAGCATTATTTTCCCCTGAAACACCAGTCTGTCGATGATTCTGGGCTCTGGTGACAATGTGTTGACTTGCTCCAGATCAGAAGGAAAAGGAGTATGTTTGTTTAACTCTGAAGCCAGGGCATCTGTCCTGATCATTCAAACATTTGGTTTTCCTCCCTAATATAAATAGAGAAATGTCTTAGTCTAAACAGAGACACTAAAATGGATGGTGCGGCCTGCCAGTGTTTTCCTGGCTTTCTTATTTCTGAGATCTTTCGTGACCTGCCTCTCTAGTAGATAATCCAGCACACAGTCCCAGAAGACTTGGGGCTCGGTGTCTGCCCACACTTGGGTTTGGAAATAAACCCTAAGAGTATTACTGTGTTGAGTGGATGATGGCAGTGAGGAAAGGGAAGGAACTTTTTCATCTGAAAAGCGGTCAGAAGGGGTGAAAGCGCTTGTGGGGCCGGGCTGTTTCTCCTCTGCCTGGGAGCTGATTGCGTGAGGTGCTAACTGCCTTCACCTCCCCGCACTCCTGTCAGAGCTGAGGATGCCCAGCATCTTGGAGGTGGCCCCTTAGTTAATCACCTGCAGATAGAGAACAGACCTCTAGATGCATGTATACAAGAAGTCAACGGGAGGAGTTTGCCCTCAGCTTAGCACTGATGCCATATACTAAGTTGGAGTGCCACTCTTGAGGTATCCAAGCTGTTTACTCCAGAAGTACTGAAGATAAGTAAATGGTGAAATAAAGAGTGGAGCAGTGAGGATGAGATGGGAAGAATTTTGTTTTCTTAAACTGTGTTTCAGTTCAATAAAGCAGTTTTGACACTTGTTGCATCAGTTTTCCATAACAATGAAATAAATGTAAAGTTCCCATGGAATGGTGTACATCTGAGCTTGTTTTTACATGTGTTGCTTGTTTATGCAGTACCTGTGGAGAAACCTGAAATAACTAATCAACATATGTATCCCAGATAGCTTCTCTAAGAAATCACTGGTCTGCGCCATTATTCCCCCAAAGTCCAATGATTAGCAGAGAAGAGTCTGTCCATATTTACTCCCTTGTCTTTACATCATTTGCCGTAACGGTCATTTTGCAAGGAAGGATCTCTGTGCAGAGAGTAGCAAAACCCTCCTTCAAGTCTATTTAAAACTCACCCCTGCTGACAAGCCTATAAACCTCTGTGCTGTAGCTGGGCGGGAGCAGTATGGTGTTAGTGATACTGAGTCTTCTCCTGGTCTCTCTCCAGCTGGGCCCTCTTACGGTGAATGGCTTGTGAGTTCCTTTGCAGCAAGACTTTTTTCATGTATACCATGGCTTCTGCAAACAGCCCTCCAAACTGAAGGAAGTCTTTACATGCCATCTCCATTCAGAACATAATTATGAAGTGTAAAGTCCCAAGAGGAAACCATATCAGTGCAGGGGAAGAACCAAGAGCTTATTTTGTATTTTCTTCCTTGCTTAAGGGTTCCTTAGTGGGAATATACGCCCACAAGGAGTTAGCTTGACCCTGAGAATAAGGCAGTGAAACTGTTTCTGCTTTCTCCTTTTCATGGAGACAGCATAAAATCATTTTGTGGGAAAGCAGCTGTTTATTTTATCGCCTCATGGCGAAGGTGGAATGCCCAGTTTTACTTTTTGGTTCTTTGCTTCAGTGTTATGAACAGGATGAACTCTGCTACTCCTGACCCTTCAAAGTTCGCATGACAGTGCTTCAGGAAGCATGGTCTCCTAATACTGTGGTGAGGTCATCAGGTTACCCAGCAGTTCGTCAGTGTGATTAGTCCTGGAGAACCTGCTTGCCTTTTGCATGAGGAATTGCAAAGCCTAGCAGTTTTGATCTACATGTAACATAAAGCTTTGTTGTTCTTTTAAAGTCCAGTGATCTGTGATGCATACAAGGGCTGCCTGTATGTTACTGGGAGAACACAATGTGGGAAACCAGGGAATCCAGAAAAATTACTGCCTTCTGTCTGTATTTTGTTTATGACCCCCCTGGAATAGAGTTTTCTTCTGTCTCCACCCATTGAATCAAATGTGTGCTTGACTCTGTCCTCCACTGATGACACAGACTGTGTTAACAATTGTAATACCATGTTGAAGTCCTAATTTCCTAAACTCCTTTGAATGCTAATTGCCTCAGCATATTTATTTAACTGTATTCTGCAGGTAGATGGAAAAGTCAGCATGAATGGAGAGAATTTCAACGGCGTGGAAGAGAAGGATAAAGAGTGTACAACAGTAATATTTACTCCTTCGCCGAGCAGATCTCTGAAATTTGACGGAGTAGCCAGAGGGGACAGGCCCCCGGTAGAGTTGAAGAAGGACCCCACAAGCGTTGAGCTCAGTTTACAGAGGGCTGCCACTCAGAGTGTGCACAAAGAGCCAACAGTAAGACCAACACGAACAAACCAGCCTTACTTCCTCTGCCAATTTTCTGTCTCATAACGTATTTAATCACTAACTAATGAAACCCAAGTGCTTATGTTTGCTTTATTTCAAGAGGGTGTGCCCAGACCAGGGGAAAAAAAAAAAAAGAAAATCCTTTGTAAATTAAAGGCTTCTTCCTTTGGGATGCGGATAGAGAAATGGGAGGGGAAGGTTCAAAAAACTTTTTGCAGCCAGTGTCTCTCTTTTTTTTTTTTTTTTGGATGTCATGTAGCTGATAAGCATGCTTTAAATGTGCTGGGCCAGGGAGAAATCGACTCTGTGTCCCAGCTATTGTGCAGATTCATTCAGCGCTTCTCCTGATGTTAGCTGATTAGATCAGCAACATAATTGGACTGTGCAAGCCACTATAATTAGTCTCAGTTTTCAGTTTTCAAAGAAGAGGATGTGGATGTGCTGGCAGTTTTGAGCATTCAGCTTTCATTCCCCTCTCAGAAATATTAGAAAAGGGGATAAGCTATTGAAATGCTCGGAGGGCCCAACGTGCTTCTTAACTGCCTTATCAAGGAAACAAATTAATTTTACCTTTTCATCTTTCTCTCCCCCTCTTCCCCAGAGAAAAAAAGCAGGAATAAAACTAGAGCATATCACAGCAGGAATCTAGATGCTACAAAACTGTAATAAAAGTAGATGGTAAAAACAAAGTAAGAAATAAGGACCGAACTGCAAATAAAGCACGTAAAAGGGTTGCAAACAAGTGGCAGGAGGGGGAATTCTGGCCCTTCTTTTCTGTGTAACAACGAAGAGAATCAGAGATGTGGTGAGAGTTGGAGTATGATATCTTTGCTTTCATCTCAGATTTCTTCCAAGCATCGGCCAGATGGGTAACAGGGACCAGGCAGGGATCTGTCCCGGGGAGTGATGGTTCATTCATGCCAAAGGGCTTGTGTCTTATCATACTCCCCTGCTTCACGCCAGCGTATAGCCATGGACACCCAAGCCATGGAGCCTGCAGCAAGCACCGGAGCTGGGATGTGCCGTGAACATGGACTTGATCCTGTCAGAGGGAACTGTTGTCGAGTCAGGAGTGAATGATTTGCAGGAAAGCAGGCAGGGATGGTAGAGCAGAGGCTGCTCCTGTCAGAATTAATTGGCTGTAAGGGAAAAGCCAGGTAAGCATTGCGTCTGGTATGGGAGAGCTGGTAATGGGAATGTTTGGAGGATAGAGAAAAGCCTCAGCTTGCTGCAGATTAGAAACACAATGGCGATCAGAAAAGGAGACAAATGAAAGTGCTAATGTCTCCTTTTTTAGGATTTCCAGACCAGTATAGCTGTAGAAAAGTCAAGAGGAAATTCAGCAGCAGAAGGCACTGTTAGCGCTTGGGTGTATTTGTACTTGTTTGATGCCCTCTCATCCTTCGCTTTCTACAGCTTTGAGGATGATGTGGCTGGCTGACCGCACGTTTTTCTGTGTCCAGCTTCTGCATCCAGTGTCTGAGCCATCGTAGTGATATTGACAAAGGAGGCAGAAAAGTTTGAATTCTCAGATTCCTTGTGACTCTGACATTTGTGGAATAACCTCCTGGTTTGTGAGCTTGAGTGCTCTTAATGAGGAAGCCTTCGACAGAGAACGAGTGTGCACCAAAATGGTGCTATTGACAGAGTTTCTCTGCTCTAACTAAGAATTTTACATTGCTAGCTTCACTATTTCATCAATAATGTGACTGGGTAGTAAAATACATTGTAATTACTCCTGGCACTTCAGCTTCAAGCAAAAGTATACATGTCAAGCATGTCAAGGGCAGAGCAAGGAAAGGAGACTGCATTTTGGGGAAACAAGTGGAAGGCACTGAGCATGATGGGGGGGGGCAGAGAAAGAGACCTGCCTGTGGCTGGAAGGTAATTTGCCAGCCTAAAATAAGATTTACAGACTCTGTTCCTTCTAAAGATTTGCTTCTCTTTACCTAGCTGCTTTGCTTTAGTTTTCCAGGTCCCCATGCCCTAGAATATAGGTATAGGCAGTAATTTTGCTATCAGGCATACAGGAGTGCCCTGGTTCATGGATGGGAAGGGCTTAGATGCCAGGTGAGAGATGGGGCATGGTAGTGAGGCTTGGCTTCTTCACCGCGTGTGTTGGGGTGCAGGCCAGCACTGCTGTAGGCGGCTCGATATGGATGCAGTAGGTCTGGGGCCTTACCTGCAAGAATCGGGCAGTTACGCTGGACTCACTCCATTCAGCCTTCTGCCTGTACCTATTTTACTTCTGTTTCTGGACAACTAACACAACGATGTCAGCCTGCACCTGCAAGATCTGAAACACTAAACCCCCCTCTGAAGGTGTAGCCCCTCCTAGGAAGGTTGGGAATCCAAATTAGGGAAGAAAAGAGCCTCCTGGGCTTGTCCCATTCATAAAGCAGGGCCTGTCGCTGGGCAGGATGCTGAATAACTGCAACTCTCACCTTGAGAGCCCTCCACAGGGGAAGAAGGGGTTTGCTTTTTGCCCCAGCAGGATGGGGCTGCCAAGCCACACGTTCTTGTAAGTAAGAAAGCCTTCCGAAGCTGCCACTATATCGCCTCCCACAAGGAGAAACCAGGGCTATAGTTATGTCTGATGCTTAACCCTACTGAATTTTTAGGAGAGGAGGAGAAAACGACAGAAACAGGGATAGAAAAGCAGCCGAGGTGAAGAAGCAGAGCTGTCTGAAGTGGAAGAAACAATGGCATTTCTTTTGCCTTAAGAAAACTTTTACAAATTGAGCATGTTTTCAAAGCGTTTTCTAAACTTCCTTTCACTGCCTTTATTTGTATACTTCCCTTTATTGATACAGTTCTTGCTAGCCATGTCCTTCCCAGGTTTGAGTAACATTCACAGGCACTAGTTCCTCTGCCTGTTGAGAGATGCTGTTTCTGGTGGGGTTTTTTTCCCCTCTAGTCGCTCTGAGATTTGTTTTGGTTTTGTATTTTATTCATTCATTTTCTGCCCTGAGTCTCTTCTGTGAAGTATATATTCCTTTTCATATATCCGTTACCTTTGGCCCTCCTGTCCTCCCCTTCTGATTCTCTTCCTGTTCTTTGCGTGCCCCTTCCTCCTCCTCCTCCATCCCTCTTAGGGCTGCTCCCCTGCTGTTTCAGTTCAGTTGTCAAGTGGACTGGTCCTGTCTTCTCTCCGCCTGGCAGGCTTCCCTTTGAAGCTCTGTAGCCCTGCTCTAAATCTGTCCGGCTGGCCTCAGGCGTTGTCTGCAATATGGGAAGATGCTGTGCAGCTGTACTTCCAACAACTCTTTTGGCCTGAAGTTTGGAAAACGGTTTAGACAAGTTGCACCACTTACAACGCTAATATGGTTGAGGTTTTGGGGGAGCCAGAGAAGTGTAGGGATCATTTTGGATGGTCCTGTTTTACCTCAAACCAGGACACTGAGACCTCACTGTCGGTTGTCTTTTTGACAGCGATGAATTGCATCTATATATGAATCAAATAATGACTGACAAACAGATACTGATTGGGAAACATATATAACTCCTGCCTAAATCTACTGTGAAATGAGATGCAAAAAGCTGCAGCAGGTGGGACAGATAGTAAAGAAAAATATTTTCAACAAACGATACTTGTGTCTGTAGTGTGTAGGTAGAGTACTTAGATTTCGAGGGGTGGAAGGATTTTACAAGAGACTTGCCTTTACTCAAAGTAGCTTATCAAATTTTGCCTATGATTTAAAGCTAAGAAGGATAAATTTGGTCTATAAGCAGGATGAAAATATCCCACTCGTGTTTGTGGAGCAGTGCGTTGCTAAGAGAGGCAGTAGGTAAAGCACTCCTCTCTTACTGCAGCTGGAAAAACGGGCAAAGGCCCAAAGACTGACTGATCAGTCAGCGGCAAAACCAGCAATAACATGAGAATCATGTCCTCACCTTAGTCCTACCTGTTAGCTGTTAGGTCGTGTTTTCTTTCCATTATACAGAACAGTTACGTGCATTACAAATGCTGAGAAGTTGTATCCTCTAGCTCTTTGAATCAGAAGTTGGCAAAGTAAATGTTTTGTTTTAAAACAACATTTGTACAGGTTTTAGTGTAGGGGGATTAATTTGTCGCTGAATAACATCACTTTATTTTAACCAATCTTTGTATGAGCATTTAGAAATTACTGGCTTGTTGTAGCTCTAATTATAGCTTTGCTCTGATCAACCGAAAAAAAAATAAATATAGACAGCAACATTAAAAAGATTGGGGCAGGGTGGTGATGGTGGGGAGAGATTTCGGCTTTCTTTTAATTTTTCGCTAGCTAGCTTAAACTTGTCCATTTTTACTCACTACATGCTTGGCACAAAATAAACTTTTTTTGTATATCCAAGCAACACTCTCCTTCATCTTCAAAAATCTACTGATTGAACTGAGATTAAAGTATAAGCTTTCTTGTGGTTGGGGATTGTTGGCCAAGCTACAGGAGAGCAGGGTTGAAATCCTGATTTGTACGTATCTGGTAGTACAAGTCTTTGTTCTTTGATTCCTTACAAGAAACACTTGTAGAGTAAGTATGTCTGTTCCAGATTGACAGCTTTGCCTTGAACCACACATGGGAAGATGCGTGGAGGGCCGGACTACCTGAAGGGAGAAAGGTTTAGGATGAGAAGTGAGAGCAGCAAAGCTTCAAAGCAGCTAGAATGGAACTCTGCTCAGGATTTGGTTACGAATCTAGTGTCTGCGTTCTCCCGTCCTCCGAGCACCCATGCACTTTTCAGTGTCTGTGAGTGACAGGAACTTATTTTACATCCCAATTGAGCAGTAATAACTCCAGAAAAATGGCTAGCAGGAATACTTAACACTATTTCTTGCAACACTTTCAAGGCTTCTCTGTCAATTACTGATCCACCCTGATCTGTGGTTGTAATAGCTGGCCTGAGTATAGCATTATATAGCTACCAGATGAGGCAGATGACTTAAAGTGTCAGAGCAGTGTTCTGGCTGTAGTACTATACTGGCATAGCATGCAAGGCACTTAGCTGTGGCAGCCCAAGGTCATGCCACCGTCACCACTCACAACAACAGAAAACACTAGCTTTGATGAGGAAATCATTGTATGAAGATTTTCCAAGTCATTGATACGTGTACAATGTCAATAACAGAAGTTTGAAAGATGTGTCAGGCAATTTCTACGTGTGGCTATTGGTACTGCAACCAGTTTCATTCCTGAGTGATTTTACAGAATTTAAACCGTAGTTCTAACCTGATTCTTCCCAATATCTCTGCATTCTGGCTGGTTCTAGACAGCTTGTTTTGTCATGTTTTCATAGAAAATACAGAAATGATATTTCATGGGTTTTTTGTGTACAAGTAGTGTTAACTGACCTACCTACGTTTTGATTTAATTTACACAAAGGGTTAATAAAGTTCTACTGTAACTTCCTTTGGAGTTTGAATTCTTGTAGTAGTTGTGATGTTCAGTGTTTTAGGAGTTCCTAGTTACTGTATTTTAAGGATTTTATAAGGGTGTAATGTTCTTCCACAGCAATAGGCAATGTGGCTATTGCTGGCTTGTATGATCTTAATTAAAGAAATACTTGGATTGATATCCTAGTTTATGGGATAATAATCCTGTCTGCCAAAAACAGAACTAATTTCTTTTCATGCCTAATAGTTGTTTGATAACACTATATAGTCAGCTGCGCTTGTGTCTTTGTTAAATGGATACCTTGGTTAGCAGAACTGAGGTGTTGCTTTGTCCCCTGTTACTGATGTGCTCATAACTGCAACTGCAATCACAACATTTCACTTTTCCATCATGGACTAAGGCTTCTAAATCCCAAATGGGGGAGTTCACTTTAACTGCTGGGTAGCTAGGTGCATGGGGTAATAAAACCACCAATGCGAGTAGACAGCATTCTTCAGTTCTCAGGAGTTAATGGGATGGAGTCTCCGCACCAGCCTGGATCCGGGGGCAGAGATAACCACAGCCCCTACGCAGCAAAGTTTTTTCCTGCTTCCCTTCAAGGCTTCGTTGCCTGTGGCGGTGGATGAGCAGGTGTTGTGTGACCTTCCCCAGTAGGCACCTGCAGCAGAGCCAGCATGTGGAGTGGCTTTGTGGCCCTGCAGAATGATGCCTCTGCCCACACGAACGCGTGTGGCTGCAGCAGAGCGGTGCCGAGAGGCTGCCTGGGCCCGGTCCTTCATCCCAAAGCCTGAGCGCTCCTCCGAAACGCCTCAGAAACGTCACTCACGAAGTTGTTTGGTTTTTCAGTGTCCGTGTCAAAATGTGATCTTCTTAGGTACAATGGAATGTTTCTATGCCTTTTTCGTGTTCAGTGATAACATCATCATTTGATTACAAAATATTTATGAAATGTAAATGATGGTAGTCTGTGGTAGAAAAGACATTTTATTGGTTGTATCAGCGCAAGAATTTTCTAAAGTATATCATAGCTGTGGATAAAATACTAGATAATATTACATTACTTGGTATTATAAATAGAATTAGATATAGTGGGAATCAGAGAGTTCCCCGGTGAAGTTGACTTAATTTTTTAATAAATTACTTACTAATCAGTTTTATATTTTTAGCTTTTATGTCACTATCATTTAATTGCTCAGCAGAGGGAGGAGGAAGAGTCAAGTCTCGTGAGCAGGAACGGAACTTCTGCAGCATGCCATTGCAAAATTCAGCTTTCCTGCAGCAAGTAGTAGCTCGTTCTATTTTTTTACTCCTCTATGAAAGAGTTTCTATAAATAACATCTATGTCAATACCAACCTCCTGGATATAGGTTATGGGTAGATTTAGTTGTTGCACTTGTGCGGGATAGCTACATGACACAGCACTGTGTTTAGGTTCCTGAGGTAACTCTAAACCCAGAGTTGATAAAAATGCATCATGTCTGTGCATTTGCTGAGCTTTCTAAATCCTCCGAGAGGCCAGTGTGGCTGTGCTCTTTCCGCCAGCTCCAGCTGCCACCAGCACTTGACTTCCCTGGGTGTATATAATGCTGTTTAACACTTTTTGTATTGGCCCTGGTTTATCACTGTTTATAGCTTTAAAGCCTCTGAGGTTGAAATTAAAGCTGAATTTCTTTTCTTTTTTTTATTTTTTTTTTTATTTTTTCAGTTTGGACAGATGCTTTTTGAGAGTGGAGGGCTAATTCCATTGCTTTACCAAAAATAATAACAATATAAACATTAATAATTGAAATTTGCAACAATTTCTTTGGAAGGGCTTATGCTTTGCAGCAGTGGGTAGAGTTGTTGGGTAGATGCCTCTTGCTTTTCCAGTTAAAATCTACCTTGTTTAGGGCAAACTCTGAGCTCTTGATAATAGCCATTTTTTTAGGTTTAACGGAGGTTTGTAGGTAGACATTCTGTAGAATGACAGAATAACTCAGGTTGTAGGGGTCTAGCTAAGTCTTCTGCTCAAAGCAGGATCAGGCATGAGGTCAGACTGGGTTGCCAGGGGCTTGATCATTCGAGTCTTGAAAACCTCCAAGGACAGAGATGGCACAACCTGTCTGGGCAGCCTGTTACGCTGGCCTGGTTGTCCTCGTGGAGAAAAGATACACATTGAGCAAGGTTGGGAAAGGTTTCCAGTAGCTTCTTCCCTGGCTGCTGTTGCATGAGGAGCCAGAACTGAGGCCGAAGGAGAAATTTTCTTTAGGTGCAGTGTTCTTCTGCTGGGGCTTTCAGTGAGAAAGCTCTCACTGAAACACAGGCTGGCATCATGATGGACTGGGGAAGGGAGAGGTGGGTTATACGGGAGAAAAGAGTAACAGAATGGCAAGGAGCAAATCTCTGGGGCACAGGACGTGCAGTCTTTGGAGCATTTCTCTGGGCCCTGTTTTTTAGCCTGTGCCTCATCTCCAGTGACCATCCTTCCTTGGAGCGTGTGACACATGGAGGGGGAACTCTGTACCTTGTTTGCTCTTGGTATAGGCATGCTCACAGGTGGACATGGTGGAGAGGAGGTCCTCAAACTTTCCATGCTGCCTTTTTGGAGTGTGTATTTCACCCTCTGCCTCATCCAGTTTGAGGATTGCTTTTAGGCAGGAGGGCGATGTGTCCCCATGCTTTGCCTGGGGCAGAGGGTGAGGGCGGGCGGAGGTGAGGGTGCAGTGGAAAGTGCCAGGCGGTGGGGAGGACGGCGGGCAGCCAGCCCTGGCAGGCACCGGAGGAGACACGCTGGCACTTGGAGAGACTCATGGCTGTGATCTGGCGCCTGTCCTGCTGCGAGGTGGCGGCACAGCCCTTGGCAGCCACGGGCTCCTTCTGTTCCCGGCGCTGCTCGCTGCCCACTGGGCTTTCCCGGGTCACTGCGCCTGGCCACAGCCCCGCACCAGTCCCCACCATTTCCTCACAGGGCATCTTCTCGGGCACATTCCCTGCCCCTCTCCACAGCATGCCTTCCTCCAGAGAGGAGGAGAAGCTGGGATTCCTGATAGCAAAACTCTCTGGAGCCAAAGTGTGTCCATAGGCGTCGGTGTCCTGTTGGCACTGCCAGTAGACGTCCCTGATGACCAAGCTGTGAGGGCCCAGGTCTGTTTTTCATGGGGCACGGGCGGATGAGGGGCCTAGGCTCATGTGGGTCTGCAGGGATGGGAAACAGGATCCGTGCAGAAGGTGGAGGTCTGAATCCAGCCCCCAGAAAAGAGGAAATTTAATCAGATTTCCTCCCTTGCAGCTGTTAATAAGATGGAGGGGTGGGAGGACGACAGGAAAGCGAGTCCACAATAGACTACTTCTGAAATATGTTACTTTTTATTTCTAAAAGTAGCCTGATTTTTTTTTCCTCTGTTGAATGTGCTGTTTTCTAGATCTTTTATGCATCAGAAGCACTGTGCAGTTGGTTTGCTGCAGATTTTTCTTGATTTGCCTGCTGGGAAAGCGGACGTATGGTGGAAGCTGCTAAATAGATCAGCTGAAGTGCTACCCTTGTTTTGACAGTGTGGTTTTAGCTCTGCAGCAGCCTTGTCCTGGGTCAGGAAGCTGACTTTTCAAAGGCATTTGGATTATTGGCTCGATACGGTCTCACCATATTTTTTCAGTCCTCTCGTAATAGTGTTTCAAGTATTTCATTACCTTTAATACTGACTCTGGCTTTTCCCTTCAGATAACAGATTGTTTAGACAACCGTGAAATAAAGGAAGTATTTAATTACTTTGCCACTTTTCAAACCCTAGTATGTGCTATGTATTCACTAATGCATACGTTTTTGTGTTATTCTGGAAAAGGAAACTAGGGGTGAAACGTATGCTTATCTCCAGCTAACACAATCCAAGATATCCTACAATTTTAAAAGCTTGTAGGAGCTATTCCAAACCAACCACATTAATGGCTGCTGATGAACGGGCTGAAAAGGAGATTAAAGCCCAGTGATTCAACACCCGAGCGGCGCGTACTGCTCCAAAATGTACTCCCCAGCTCCCTGCTGAGCTCTAAACCAGCCTGGTTCAAACACATCACAAAGCAGCGGCAAGCACTGCCTTGAGGAATTAACACATACTTATATTTCCACTGCGCTCACTGTGTTTCTACTGTATTCTTCTCTGCAGGCCTCCCCAGTGGAAGCAGACAGAGCCGCCCGCCAGCAGGTCGAGGCCAGCCCTGGAAGCGTGGGACCTGCCAGCCCGGCGTCCCCGTCCCCAGGTGGGTTGTTGCTGCTCGCCCCTGCCCTTGCCCACCCCGGGCTGGGGTTTAGGCCCACCCTGCAGCGGGACTCCGATCAGTGCTTCTGCAGCAGCACCAAGAGGGTTTGTTAGAAAATGCAGAAGATGTCAGAAATCTCTACATAAGAAGGAAAATTTTTACAGTAAGAACAATCATTGACTGTGACAGCCTCCCCAGGGACGCGGTAGAGTCCCCATGGCTGGAGGTTTTCAGGGTGCGACTGAACAGGGTGCTAGACAATCTTATCCAGGCTCCCTTTCTCACGAAAGGTGGGACCAGATGATCTTTCGAGGTCCCTTCTGACCTGGGCTGTTCTGTGATTCTGTGGTTGAAGTGACCCACCTGACTGCACGTTGCTCGGGATGCCAGTCGTCTGCTGTTTGTGTGCGTGAAAAGCTGGTGCCACAGCGTGCTGTAACCAGAAAGCAATCAGGGCAGAAACTGTCCCCCAGTAATAGCTTCTGTTTAACACTTTTTGTCCCCCAAGACATTAAGAAATGGGGAAGGAGAACAAGAAGGGGCGCTTCAGTCCTTGTAGGGGCTTTAATGGACAGTATTGTGCGCACTCCTGATTTTCTGCTTTAAAGCCTCTACGCATGATTCCTGATCTGGGGAAAGGAGTTTACTGGTCAAATTTCAAGCTACTTTCCACAAAAGGGTGTTTCTGAAACATTACCTTTGAGTAGGCATTTTATCTACTGCCTGGTATCACACTAAGTTCATGGGTTTTTTTTGTTGTTCATTTTTTAAAGTGGGTCTATCAAAGTTCAGCTTGGTATGAGTAGGTAAAAAGTACTGTTTGAAGTAGGTATTTAAATTAGATATCTCTGGCTGTAATTGGTACATAAGCATAATGCTCCTATTTGTTGAGGGTAAATGTAACCTAAACAATTGAGCTTTGCCCTCAAACATCAATGGGGTACCATTTCTCCAAGATTAGAAGCATATCCAGTCTTTTCTTGATGTGCTGCAAGACTCTGAAGCACATGGGCTGTTAGCAAGAGCTCATCAGCTGACTTAATTACTTTGACTCATAGATGCCAAAGCACAGAGGTTAACAAGCTTGAATTGCACCTGGCAGATAATGTAGAATCTGCAGTCTTGTGGTGAACCAAATTCTCCTCTCAAGAGTCAGCAGTTATGAGCTGGTGATATTTGTCTACAAATCACAAAGCTGCCTTGTGTCAGGCTCCACACCTGTGAGAAATGCTAAATGTTAAGTATTGATAGCAAAGTTTAATATTGTCTACCAAGGAAAACTGAGATAACATTGCAAAAGCTGAAATGGGAAAGGAACGTGGCTTTTCATTATGTCTGCTTTGGAGACGAAACGGTGTGACTTTCTTGTAGAATAGGCAGCCCCCTCTGCTGTTCAGTAGAAGCCAGATACTTCCATGCTGTGACCCGTATGCCACTAAAGGTGTGGGAACTGCTCCAAAGTGGTGTGCATATGCCAGGCAGCAGGAGCAGCTCTTGTCTCTGCTTGTGTGCAGGTTCTTAGTGGAGCCTTTGGGTGCATCTCTGCAGGATCTGAAGCTGAGATTCTGCTTTAGGTAGTTAGAGAGATGTCTGGATGCTTGTGCACTGCCTGGGATGCTGGAAAGTGCTCTGCTGCCAGTGGTGGTATCAGCTGACAGTCGTGTAGCTCTCACAGTCCTCAGCTGTAGGCCTGTGTGCTCCTGGGTCCTTTTCCCATAAACCAGCATAAACTCCTTGGGTTTTTTGAAGAGCTGAACGCTAACCAGGTTATTCCAGTCCAAAGCTTCCTCTTACCACAGTTTCTTTGCTTTCTGGTGCCTGACTGACATGGTTTAGTGGAGACAGCCAAGCCGGAATACCCTCCAGTGATGACAGTGAGACCATGTTAATTGTGGTATGGCTACTTCTCTGGGTAGCATCTTAAGATAGAATTCATCACACAACTTCAGGAATCAGCGGTAAAGAGATTTATAACTCAGTAAGCATGTTGTGACGTGTAGGCATGTTACAGCTCATCTCAGCCAAACAGTAACGTTTGAAATAGTTTGGGTGACTCTTGCCCAAGAACCACCTCTCTGTCTTTGTTAATCATGAAGGCTGTCCCATGGTGCACAGGTGAAGTGTAAGCATCTACGCTTCATCAGGTGAATTTCACCCTAAAAGCCTTGTCTTCTCTGAGAGATTAATTTTGCCTGTTTTGAAGAACAAAGATTTTTTTTGAAAAAACATCCAGTTTATGGGCTCACAATATATCCAGTAAGAAACTGGATTGCAAGAAATAGGTCTACACTTTTATTTGAAAAAATGTCCTAACGTGGCAACATTATTTCTTGCATGTCTGGATTAGGTTCAGATCAAAAGCAATTCAAGTCAACCGCGGCTTGTGCCAGCCCTGTTGTGAAGAGATTAGAATTTCTTCCCAGTCCTGTCGCTTCAGAGGAAGCTGCTTCAAACGAGAAGGATGTGAAGAAACCTGAAATGGAGCAGCAGAAGGAAGCAGAGCCCCCTGCTACACCGGAGGTACATACAGGCAAGAAAGAGAGGGAATGAAAAGCAAGACAAAAAAAGAGGGGAGATCTCACAAGGAAATGTTTATTGTGCAAATTGGTATTTTTCTCTGCATAATGTCACATCAGGAGTTCATCCAAAACAGTGTGGTAGGGAATGACCCTGGGGGGTGGTTTCTGTGCCAAATCCTATGGTCATCAGAGAGTTCCCCCTCCAAAGGGACTCCCCAGTGTCTGCTTGCAGCGTTTGAACCTGTAAACTGGCTGGAGCAGAAATAAGAACTTAACCTGCAAACGCCAGTCCCACTGCTTTTTGGGAGGGCAGAGTATCCAGAAGGTGTAGACAGTGGAGCTTACCCTCTTAGTCCTCTTGAAGTGCTGAACAAGGGCAGGTGGTGGCAGAGGTAACAAATGGCCGTGACCATACTGCTCTGTCAGGTAAGTCAGATGTTGGTCCTGGGTTAGGATCAGCTTTGGTGTGCAGGGCAGTGGGAATGTCAACAACAGCTACCGGTTATTTCCAGGACTTCAGTACTGCAACTCCGTGTTGTAATTCTGGAGACGGAGGCTTCATCTTTGATAATGCTGATTCAGAAAATAAGTAGAAAGGGTTTAAGTTAACCTTTGATTGAATCTGCTGATTTTTGAATGCTGTTTTCTGCTCCCAAATGTCTAAACAGGTGATGAAACCAAAAGCCCTGGAACAAGAGGGAAGCGTAGTATTGCCATTTTTAAAGAAACTACCCGAAACCAGCCAAGTTACTTTGCAGAATTCTGGTCTACAAGGTGAGCAAACAGCATTTGGAGAACTCAGCCGGACAGTTAACTGGATATGTGTGTGTGGTGTTCAGGGAGAATTGCCTAATCAATGACCTGGAAGGTTTTGGACATAAAATGGTTACTTTCTAGTTGCATCTGAATGATATTGGTAGTGTGGCTTCTGTGACACAAAGGACTTTTCTGGCTGTTCCCCTTAAACACAACAGCGGAATTGTGACACAAAGAGGGGGTCAGGGAGAGCCCTATCTTGCACTTACCTGACCAAGTAATAAAAGCTGTATTATGTCAATGAGTATTATTTTATTAGTACTGCTGCTCACAGATGAAAATGGCTTAGTGATTGGTTTTATCTCACAATAAAAACTTCTGGAGAGAAATTCTGCACTCAGCTGCTCATGCAGAGCTCCGTATCATAGGTGAACAATACACATATCTGGCCACATCCCTGAATTTGACCTGTGCCTATCACAAGTTCTTGCCAAGCAGAACTTTTATTTCTTTATTTTTTGGCCTTCGTGACAAAGTTTTGCTTGAGATGACTGTTTAGTAGTTTGATTTTATATTGATTTTAGAGTTGCATATGTGTAGATATTGTGAAAGAGAGAACGAAAAGTCATCTGAAGTTTTCTTCCCCCTGAGAATTTATTAGGTTGGTAGTTACATATAGGTAATATACTGATTATCCGAGTGTTTTCAAGATGGAAACTACTGAAGGTGCTCCACTGTGGAAAACAGGATTATCTGAAAAGGAATAGAAACCTCACTTAGGTGGGGAGGTGCTTTCCAAACAGGCTTTGAGAAGGTCTAGAGGTAGAACTTTCTTTAGGACTAGAGGTAACGGGCACAAACTGGAGCACAGGAAGTTCCATCTTAACATGAAGAGGAACTTCTTTACTCTGAGGGTGGCAGAGCACTGGCACAGGCTGCCCAGAGAGGTTGTGGAGTCTCCCACACTGGAGACGTTCAAAACCCGCCTGGACACCGTCCTGTGCAACTGCTGTAGGTGTCCCTGCTGTGGCAGGGGGGTTGGACGAGATGATCTCCAGAGGTCCCTTCCAACCCTGACGATAGTGTGATACTGTGATACTGTGAGAACATCGTTTTATGTTAGGCAGGAATCAGTCCAAACGAGTAACAGGTTGTAGGTCTCTCTCCTATTTTCCGAGAGACGCTGAAACACTTGGCTGCTCTCTAGTGTTCACAGCACGTAAAGCGCTGAAAGGATCACATAATCCTTTAAAATGTGGATCTGCAATAGGAACCAATGCGAGCACCATGCAAAGACTTGAAGGGGTGGCTGCCCTTGACTAGCATTAGTTTGCTAGCGCTCTCATGTAAAGTTAGATGCCACGTTACAACAGTAGCATTTATATACGGGCAGTCCATGTGAGCTGCAGGTGCGTTGTAAACTAGCTGCGATGGGCCAAAGTAGTCAAGACCCATCTCGTGGACGAGGTGGCTCGGGTCTGAGAGTCCGTCCATCGCCTTTTGACCGAGCTGTGTTTCTTGTTTTGTCTCCGTGCCGTCGCCTGCAGAGCCGCCCCACGGGGCCGCGGTTCCGCTTAGGGTTCGCAACAACTGGCGGCGCTCACAGTTTTTCTCGCAGTCAGGTAAACGCGGCGCTAAGACCAGCTTCAGCCCTTCTGCTGCCTCCAGTCGTAGGTGTCTTCAGACGTGGGGCTGGGGTGAAAGCTGATGATCATGGGGACTTGTTCTACCTCTCGCTTTCGTAGAAAGTGTCTATTCCTGCTGCACAGTTGACAAAGAGCTGTTGGGTTGCACCTTGTGATGCTCTGGTTTCAGGCACCCAAATGAAATCACTTGTCTATAAATACCTTCTCCTTACTTTCTTTAAATCAGTCTCATTTTCAAAGACATTTGGATAGAAAATGGCAACGGCTCTCTTCGTAACTGTGGCTCTTGAATAGTGTAGTCCCGTCCTTTTAGCTTTGCTGTACTTTTTCCTTCCTTGCACTGAATCAAGAAGGGAAAAGTAGATCCAAGAAGGTAACACTCGGAGTCTGAACACTGCTAACGTCTGTGGCCAGAAGTAGATGGCATTAGCTAGTGGTAGAGTAGAACCTGATGTTAGTTAATATTGTGCTCCTCTATACCCAGATAAAAAGTAGTTTTGTTGGTGATGGGTGTAATCTGTTTTTCTGGTTTATTTGCTTGCAATTTGTCCTTGCATTTGGTTGTGGGAGAAAGTAGGAAACTAACATGAAGCTTTTTTATGCAGATACATTGCAGCCTAAGCACATTTCGCTGTGTTAAATTTAATTTTTCCTTCTTCTGTTTTTTTTTTTTTTAATAGCTGATTCTGATAGTGGTGACAAATCAAATGTGAGTACCTTTTTTGCATCATTGTTTGGTTTAGAGATATGTGTTTAGCAAAAGTGATTTTTTAAGCAAACTGTCTTCTAACATCCCCAGAATGTAATAAAAATTTTTTTCTCATGGAAATAAGAGAGGAAAAATAGAACCTAAATCAAGACTTGGTCTGAATCTGAAATGTGTGTGTTCTTCCCTTGTCTGGAAGGAATGCTAGTTGTACAGTACTGGTTTGCTGGAACCTCTAAAGCTTCATAATCTCAAAATAATATGTAACTCCAAGTTACCCATTCTACTTTAAATGCATAGCAATTAGAGACCACAATTCTACTGTCTCCCCAATGAAAAAAAAAAGCACACCAAAACCCACCACCACAGAAGCTACACTAAAGTACACAGTATTTCACATTCTGTTTGCTACATAAAAATAGACATAAACTCTTCCTATCAGATTCTAATGTGACTCTTAGTGGAAAGTAATAGGACATCAAGTGTCTAAAATTGCCCTTGATTATAAGGATTTTAAACATCTAAAAGTATCATGTAATGGGATCCCTACCGGAGCCTGAGATCTTATTTCGTTATGGATAAAAGTTTAAAACAAGGCTACAGGCTGTTGTGCTGGCAGCCATATGAAATGAGAGAATATATTTTACAATCACAAATTGCTTTGCATGTTGCGCAGAAGATTATAGAAAAGAAAAATACAGAGTTTCTTTAAATGTGAGTACCTGCAGGTACCTCTGTTCGATACTGCTTAGAGCTTTCTTTCAGATCTTTTTCCTTTTTTTTCTCCTCCGGTTGAAGTTTCCCAAGCCTTTCTTTGCAAACCAAATGATTATTTTATCTTCTGGATACCTGTGGGCAATCCCAAGTGACAATGAAACTAAGAATATTATCTGCTAACTGAGAGAACCATTATCTAGTTCTCAGTTTCCCATTTTAACATCGCTGCCAGGGGTGGGCCAGATGAAGTACAGCTTTCTCTGGTAGCCTTGTGAAGTGCACTGTCAAAGTCTAATAACGTGGTTTTCCTTCACGCAAGCGTTTCAATTTCTGGTCCTGGGATCCAGAAGAAGAGCGAAAGCGCCAGGAAAGGTGGCAACATGAGCAAGAACGCTTGCTTCAGGTAAGGAAGAAACTATATGTCTTCCACCATGTGGTTCAGCTGTTGAATTGTCACTTTGGACAAAAGTTGGGCATTTCATTGATGTTTTCCACATCCTCTGTGAATGCTTGGGCGAATTCTGTGGCCAATGAGCGATAAAATGAACATACACATAAGTTCTCTGTGGTTTGGGCACTCTTACGTCTCCCCCACTCAATGGAAAAACCAAAAAGGACTTAGTTCTGCATTCCAGTGAGGAGTTAAACCAAATGTTGATCCTCAACTATATTTAAAGTATGTTGAGCATAGACTGCAAGACTCTTAATTACTCGGAGACTCTTTCTTGAGACTAACAATTTGCTGACCCTGACACCTATGGAACTATTCTTTAAAGAACAACCTGCTTTGTTCACAGGTTCTTCTTGGAAAACATCAAGCTAAATTTGGACACGGAGGGTTTGGGGATTTTTGTGAGTGGGTACACACCCTCAAAACAGCCACTGGTTTTGCCTAGTGGTAGAGTAAGCTGTAAAAGGTCTGATTTTGTGTCCTAGCTGGGAGAAGTGCAGTGGCCCTGAGAATTTGAATTTCCCCATCGGTCAGTAGTGTCTTTTGAAACTGTGATTAGGTTTGGTCCCAAAGAAATCATATCTTTCCTCCATCTAACTGAAGAGCAAACAACTATCAAAGGTTGGAGAATAATAACATGGAGTCTTTTCATCTTTTAAGAATGACTTGTGCATCTCTCTACTGCTTTCTTGAGATTATTTCTTTTTAGCTAATATGGTTGTTTCTTCTTAAAATGGTGTAAAATTTTCATCATAAGTTTTCTGGCGTGTGTGGGTGTTCTCTCAATAGTAAATGCATCCCTTCTGGATTAGGCAGATGTGGTTTCTAATTTGAACAGAATTTGAACTGGAGTAAAAAGGATATGGAAGTCACCCCAGTCTTCCCCATATTCAAACCAGTTCTAGCAAACAATTTTAAAGATCTTTTTGAGATAATTTTTCATGCAAAACTGTGTGAAAACAATTCTTAAAAAATAATTCCATCGAGGAGGAAAATAAACTACTTAGTTAATTATAAGCTTACCCTCTTCAAACCTTTACACACTATTATCTTTGCACATATTTATCTTTTAAACTTGCACAGGTATTCATCATTCATTAAATTGTACTGGCATCTCTCTGAAATTAGTACCAGTGTCTGCAAAACCTTCTTGTTTATATGCTACTTTGCTGAAGTTATTAATGTAAAATCCATGCCCAAGTGTTTTGGGGGGTGTGATAGCTTTTTGGAACTCTTAATACTGTATAATAAACAAGGAGTTATTAAAAATTGTTGATCATAAATTTCATTTCTGACCAAAGATTTAAAAACTTCTAACAAACTAAACTTCTAGTATGTTAAATGTTCCTCGTGGTTTGAAGGTGTTAAATGTAATTGCTAGAAACAAGTGGGGAGAGGAGGAAAAGCAGCTTTTTTTGACATCCATGGATGTTTCAGACTTTTACCTTCCTATTTCATCCTATTTCTAATTAAACCACTTTTTGCAGGTTCGTTTTCACTGTGGAGATACCACAGAGTTTACTCCTAATACAGAATGTTCTGAATTTACCTGTATTTGTATCCTTTTACAGGAGAAGTATCAGAAGGAGCAGGACAAGCTGAAAGAAGAATGGGAAAAGGCCCAGAGAGAAGTTGAAGAGGAGGAGCGTAGATACTACGAGGAGGTATAAGGCTCAAAGGAGGAGGTCGTTTGTTGACTTTTTTTTGTATTTAAACGCACCCACTTACATACCTAAAAAAATCCCATTGCTAGATTAATTAATGAAAAGCCTTCTCAAGGCTGAATTCTCAGGAGGATTATTTCTCTTAAACGCTACCATAGCCACCGAGGAAAAATATTTAAATATTTAGACAGGTATCCTCAGAAGCTCCACAGAGGTGGAGGTGTCTAATTGCTGTGCAAGTCAGGGTGAGTCAGTATGGTTGTGTCTGGGCACGCTCAGACTTCCCTCTGGAGGCAGAGCCTTGTATGTTTTGGCATGTACTTGGTGCCTGGACTTGGTGCAACTCCAGATGAAATTGCTGTCTGCCTTGGGCTTGATCATGTAGATATTTTGTAAACTGGCCTTTTAAAAAAAAAAAAAAACAAAACACGCAGGAAATGTTCAAAGCTTGCGGTTGTAGAATATTAACAATATAAAAGATAGTGGTTTTCTTCTGTCATATGTGGGTCATTATTGCAGGAAATTGGAAAATATTCATGTTTTGAGTTTAGCGAGTTGTACATTATGCAAATTGGTGTCTTATCATCTGTGCTTGAGGGCCATGCTTGTGATCTGTAAGTTTCTCATGTACCATTTTTTTATATAAAATTTAATAGACTGGTGGTGTGAGAAACAGTGGTGTCATCCCAAGTGGAATGTTCTTTCCAGTTTTGGACATCCCGTCTCAAAGATGGTAATGGTGAAAGGAAAGGGAGTGCAAAACCTTGAAGCAGATTAAAAACGTTACCATTATTCTTGGTACCACAGGTCCTCACCTAGCTATCTACATATGACATGTAGCCAAACTTTATGCTTCTACTCTTTAAGCTCACAGTTGACATTCTGTATTTTTAACCCGTGCTCTCTCCTGATTCTCTTTTTTTAGGAACGTAAGATAATTGAGGATACTGTAGTTCCATTCATTGTTTCTTCAAACTCTGCTGAGCTCCTCTCCTCTTCTTCCTCTACCACTGACGGAAACAAGACGGTGGTGAGTTTCTCATGGAGTAGTGAGGCAATAAAGACTAAGCCATCTTCAGTGCAAAGTGGCATCCTTCACTAAAGGCTAACAAAATCTGGGAACAGTTAGAGTATTCCTTGCATCCCTTCCATAACTGGTGACATCTCAGAGTGCTATAGCTTGTATATTTTTACGACTGAAGAGCCACACTCCCAAGCAGACTGCTACCATCCCTTTTTGGACTAGAGCAGAGGGTGATACTCCCTCTCTTTGCAGCTGCTTCTCTTCTTTAACTGGTGCTGTGAAAAAACAGTCATCTGTTTCTGTTTGTTTTCACCTTCTCAAAGCCAACAAAATCTGAAGTGATTTCCCTGCATCCAAACTCCTGAGTGTAAGACTGCTTTAAGCGTATCTGAGATGAGACTAAATCCTGCCTCCCCGCTTTTTCTCCTTTTCTCTCCCACCATCCATCCTAGAAAGCAGCAAAACAAACAGAGGACTGTTCACTCTCTGATTTTTTTTAATTTTTTTTTCACTTGTGTGGCACAAAATATTTAATTCGGTGCATCTAGTGTCTAATTAAATAACTGTTCGCCAGACATCAGGGAATGACACCCCAGGTGAGATCAGCAGAATAAATGTAGGATTCTCAGACGTAATATTCTCCTGCCTAAGGCACCCACACCCAAGAAGTCATCTACCTTTTTCCAGTCAACGCCAGGACTAGGAGTACTGGATCATCTGGTTCTCCTCCCACCCTTCCTGCCCCCTCTTATCACTCATCCCTGTGCAGGGGCATCAGCTGTGGCCCCTTTTCCACACAGCTGTGTAGCAGTAACTTCCTGGGTGGAGTTGCTTCTGCCACGTTCAGGGCAGTGCTTGTACCCAGAAGTGAAGGATCTCATGCTGTGACTTGCTCAAGCTCCACCAGTCAGGTATGACCCACTCCAGTACCATTTTGGAAGTAGTACTGGTATTGCCATTTGAGAATGCCCAGAGCATGTGAGTAATGCCCCTCGGCAGAGACAACAAGCTGAGGTCCCTCACAAAGTCCTCCCAAGCCCAATGGGAGACCGTCTAGACTCTCAAAATCATTCAAGGATTTCTGCCAAAAATGGGTAGTAGGAAGTTTTATTTTGTCATCCTGAACATCACCCCATAATTGGTCAGTTCCTCACTGTTTTGTTTCGTGCTCAATTTAATACAATTAGTTGATTGTTTTAGCTGAAGTCTTTGTTAAATCCAAAGTTAGCCTTACCAAGGTCAAATGATTCCACTGTATAATGTGAGAGGTTCTTTATGATAATAAGGTGTGTGACATATCTGGGGGCAGCCTGTGTTTTTCTCATGCGTGTGCTGATGTGGAATTCAAGGGAAGCTCCTTGTTCCCTCCCCTGCTGTCTTCTAGAACACAACTGATTCAAACAGCTCTCCAGAGGAAGGCAAACAAAAAGAAGTTACAAGGCAGAAAAAGCTGCTCTGGGAGCAGGACAGTATGCCGTCTCTGAAAAGCAAGGAAAATGAACTCTGGCAAGAAAAGAGGAGGTATGGATCAAGCCTGAGTATTTCTTAGCCCTGTGGAGCTTTGTGTTCTGTAGACTTCTGGGATGTCACATCTGCCCATGATTGATGCTGGAGCATCAGCATCTGGTGGCCTGGTGCTTGGTGTAATATATCCTGATCAATATTCGGTTGCCGGAGGCTTACGCATATATGGCAGTGTGCAGTGCTAGCTTTGCGTATCAGAAGGCTTGCCTTTTCAGCATATGGCTTTGCTGAAACCGTCACCTCCACCAGATCAGATAGCTCAGACATCTCTGTATGTCACTGCACTGTGTCTTGCGTACAAGCTTCACAAGCCATTTGGAGGAATAAAGAAGCAGTAGCTGCTTTCCCTCAGAATGTGTGTGAGATTGCCTGGCTGTCTTGGAAGTGCCGCACCTTAACTTGCCAGATGGTGTTCAAAGCCCTGGTCTTTGCCCAACTGCTAATAACAGCAGTGATGCCGAACACTGAATAGAGAACACTGAGAAAAGGTGTTTCTCTGGCGAATAACCCATTTTCCACAAATCTGGAATGATCTTTCATGTGTGTAAGTGGCAGTGCGGGAGGGAAGCAGGAAGACTTGGCATGTTTGCAGGCTTATTCATGGCTTTATGTTGCTTTGTCATTGCTGACACGATAACAAAAATCTTGTTGCAAAAAAGAGACTGATATTCAAAAGTCTGATTTTGCTATTATATTCTAGGTGGATTTTTTCCTGGCTTTATTTATACAATGTGACTTATTTTTATCAGCAGTGGAAATAAAGTGCTCTCAGGACACGCAGAGACGGGTATCTTGAAAGGAGGTGAACAGGAGCACCAGGTGATGGAGCGCAGCTCACCTGCCAGGCTGAATCTGCCGTTGACTCAGGGTGAGAATCAAGACTTTTCATATGCATGTATTCTTTTCCAAATAGAAAGCTCACGGGTATTTACAGTGGCTTGAAATCTAACTCAAGGAATTTTGGAAATTGACAGTACATGTATATCTTCAAAATTTCAATGTCTCAGATCCAAAAGTTGTTTTCTTTTAGTAAAGATAAAAAAGTTTGGGTAGATATAGTGCTTAGGGACATGGTTTAGTGGTGGGCTTGTCAGTGTTAGGTTAATGATTGGACTAGATGATTTTACAGATCTTTTCCAATCTAGGAGATTCTGTGATTCTATGTTAAGATGAAATTTAAAATCTTTTTTTCACCAGAGGTGAGCGTTTCAGCTGCGGGTAAGAATCTCATTTATAGGCCCAAGTGTTCACAGCAGTAGTTAAACATAGTTATCTTCTATCTTTTACATAATCTTACACACATAAAGGATTTATCTTGATACAGAGAACATATTTCTAACACTTATTTTGTGTTTTGATAGCCAATCAGATTCTTTATGTCCATTCCCGTCAGGTAAAAAACACTACCTGTGATGCGTTAACCTTTTCAAGCCAAGTCTAAAGTGACACCCATCTCAATGTTGTCATTAGACATGTGTGATGACATTTAAAATTAATAGATTTTTTAAGGTCCCATAAGTATTGATGATTTTTGAATGAAGGAATTTCCCCAAAGCATTGCTGTCAACAGGGTCACCCTAAAAAAGGACAAATTCACCAATTTAACATCGTTATCTAATGCAAGTGAACAGTGGAAAGTAAATAAGTAGGACTAAAGACAGAAAGCAAATGTAGATTTTGAAATCGAGTTTTAGATTTTTGCCTGCAGTCTAGCATAAAAATTGATGATTCTAAAAAATGAAACGCCTATGGATTACTTGCTCCAAATGCAAATTCAATTTATTAAACTTAGCAGGTTTGCTTTCCCTGGCACGATTTTATTGTATTCTTAGTGCTTTGATAAAGGTTGCTCAAATAAAGAAAGCAGAAGATATTACCCAGCAATCCATCCTTGTGGATTTGTAGTAGTGATTAAGCAAACTTCAAAGGTTTGACAGTTTTTAACTTCTGCTAATCAGGCTTTTTTTCTAGGTTCTCTTCATCAACTTGGTCCCCTACAAATATTCTGACAGCTCCTTTCTATCCCCTTAAAGCATCACATCCTTGCTCTCTCCTTAAGTCCTTAAACTAGTCAGAACGAGGGTTGGGTGTTTGGGTTTTTTTTTGTCTTGATACCAAAAATAGGGAATGGGCCTTTCATAGGCCCCAGTAAAGTTTTTCTTCTCCTCTAAACCAGGTGGTTGGTGCACAGCAGGGTAAGGCTCCCCCCAGCCTGTGAGCCACAAAATTTGTCTGGAAGGTTGCAGGCAGTGGGCTGTGTCTCAGAGCTGGGATGGCTGACTGCCTGGGCATCGCACAGATCGTTGCGTATTGCTGGGAGGGTGTTACTGTCACTGAGCCTTGTGCAACCATCTGAAACGCGGAAGGAAATTACAAGGGAAAAATTCTGTACATCAGTAGGCTCGTGGAGAGCAGTGACTACCCCACCGTCCTCTTAACTCTTGCTATTGAGAAGTTTGGATCACCAGGCACCGTGGGAAGTTTCTGTCTCTCTGGTGCTTCCTTCCTTAGGACGGAAATACTTTATTTTCCCAAGTGCTACTCATGGACGGCTGTTTGACCTCTCCCTTTCCCCCTTCAGAAACTGAGATTCAGCAGCAGGGCAGGTCATGTGTATGTGAAGGTAATGCAGGGGGACATTGTCCCATAGAGGTCTTCTGGTGTAGCAGAGCCTGCCTCTGACTTTGTATGGGGTTTCTGAGAACTTATTTTTAAGTAACAGTATATCTTGTGTTACCTTTATGGTGTGCCCACAAGCTATGCTGGTCTACAAGTATTGACAAAAGCATTTTATCACAAGTATTGAGATTTCCCCACTTCCCATTGTAGATGTCTCCTGGAATCAGCAGTTGCTGACAAAGCAGTCCCCGCATCGTGCAGAGGACATTCGGCAGAGACCATTCCTGGGCCAGAGTGCGGGACAACAGCTGAGCTCCACAGGAGAAACAAGGAGGTGAGAACGTAAAATAAAGGTTATTGCAGAGGTTGGGAAGTCCTGCTCACTCCGTTCTCCCTTATGTTCCTACTCAGCATTCTTTATCGGTTAAGTTTCATGGGTAGTCCTTCAGACACCTTTGATTCCTGGCTTTCCCACCGAGACTGCTAACATTTATCCACTTTGTTTCTCATTACGGGTATCCCAGTAACTGGTTTCACAAGGGAGGACACCTTCTCCTTGCTATTCTCTGTCATCTTTCTCCTTAGCTCTTTAAACGCTCATCTGTGTAACTGTTCACATGCTTCATTTGTTTTAAGTCCTTGAGACAAACATTTATAGCTAGAAAGTGGCTGTCAGGGTGGAAATGTCAGGTGAAGTCTGCCTCTTTGAAGCTGGTATCTGGGAGCTTCATTCTCCAGCTTCTAAACACACACTGATTGCTATTTTCTAGTTCTTTAAGGATTATAGCTTTTAAAAGAAGGTACATAGGGGTTAGTATTTTCTTCCTGCTATAAATTCGGTGAGGTTTTTTTCTTCTCTGATGCTTTGCCATGTGTTTTTGAGTGACCATTACTAAAAAGTAACACCATTTTTTTCAGTAAACAGGGGATATGTTTATTTGCAAAAAGTGTACCTATGTAATGAGAAAGGAAGGTCTGTTTTCATTAGCATATATATGAACGCAGTCTCCTGCAAAATACGTGTTACCTTTATGAGGCTTGTATCCAGTCAAAACTAATGTGGATTGAGGTTTGATTACCTGATCCTCATAACACACTGCTCATGTGTGTTTGAGAAAATTGGTATTTAATCTGCAAACAGCTTTAAGCAGTGAGAGGTTGAATCGATCCTATGATTTCTGATAACATAAAACACGCATGTTTTTTCTCACCAAAATGGTGAGGTAGAGTGGGTACAAATAGTAGGGTAGAATGGGTACAAATAGTAATAAACCACTTTTTAGTGTTCGTAGCTTCCTTTTTACTCAGTAAAGGGCACAGACCCTCCATCAACAACCCCGCATCTGCTCTACCAGTGTGCTTCTGAGCACATCCCCCGGGCAACAGAGAGCACAAGGCGTTGTGCCTTGGCTTCACCGTGGTGTGAGCTACACTGGGTTGATAGGTGGGTAGGAGCCTGCACAGGGCTGATTACTTTGTGAGTTATCTGATGGAGCAATAGCAAGCAGATCGAGACTCCGAACCAAAAAACACGTGCTATTTTTCATTGTGTCAAAATGGCAGCGGACAGCAAATTTATACCATGTTTTCTTTAGATAAAATCTTTAGAGCTGGGAGTCCTGAAATCCATCAGATGGAATTTCTCCGTACAAAACTTCTGTTTTCACTTGTTCTTCAGCTGTAGTAATGCATTTTCTCTCCTGTATTTTAGGGCAGGCTATCATGAGAATTTCCGATCCGGGCCATCGTCTCCCTGCTCTCCTGCTGCTCTGAGTCAGTCACCCAACAGGTACAAAAGGTCAATAAGGAGTTTTGCAGATCGAATACCTCTTGTAGTCGCTGGTGAACTGCTGCAGTGTAAATCACACTAGTATTATGTGGATGCGCTATTAATTCTTCTAAATGTTGCAATTCATAACCATCCACGTAATAAACATGTAGCTCCCTCTGCCGTATTTCTTGCCTACTTCAGCAGTATTGTGGTGTTTTAAAATAACACAGTGCAGAAAGCAGCTTTAGGACTCTGCTTGATCATTGAAATTTTACTGAAATTGAAATGGGATAATATAAGCCCCAGTCAAAGTAAGCAGTAAAGCGTGAGTTAGAGCACTTAAGCCAAAGGATATAGTCTTCGTTGTGAATAGTTACATGCTCAGGAGTAAGGTATGTTCTAGATGTTGTTACCGACTGACATTTCAGCACTTACTGATTTGAAAAAAATCCTTCCCTTAATTTCCAAACTTGAAATGCATTTTGCTTTTTTGCTGGTTTTTTTTGTTTGTTTTTTTGGTTTTTTTTTAGTTTGCCTACATTCATGCTAATCTCCTGGAAACGATTCTCTCAGGAAATGAGCTGTGCAGCTTTCAATGAGATATGTGTACTAATCCTAAATAAATGTTAACTGTAGCCTGATAGAATCACTGTTAATTTGGGGTGTACTAAAACCAGTTGGCTCATTAAATAGGGTGAAATCATACAACACGGAAGCCGTAGCAGGGTTTTTTTTCTCTTTAAATAACATTTTTCTTCATGTTTGGTAGCAAAGCCCTCCTTCTGAAGCCATTTGCGTTGACATGAAACTATTGGGAATTTTTTATGTGAACAATTTCTTCTGGTTTTGCTAATTGTGGCTGCAGTTTTGGTGGGATTGCAGATCATTTCTGACTACATGAAGCTAGTCTTGATAGTTACTTCATATTATTTAGTAGCTATGTCCTGATCTGAGACCCTTTTCCAAGATCTTTTCCTGAAATAAATCTTAATTTTGGAAATAAAGGATGGGATGTAATTCAGTGTTCCACTAAAACATTAGAAAACTTCTCTTAAAAATCCCAAAGTACTTTATTCTTTGATTCAACACTTTAACTTGTCCTTATGATAACTCTGATACTGGAGAAGTGAAAAAATAGATGGACTCAAGAATAACGCAGAGGGATGGGAGCAGAAGGCGTAAGGTTGTAGGGGAGGAGAAGAAACCAGGGAATTTATTCTGAAAGGAATAAAGAGAATGAAGCAACAAGACAGTGATGTGCCCGGGCTGTCACTGTACATGATGGGATAAAGAATGATGGGCTCAGGAGTGACAGAGATTAGATGGAAGTAAGGACAGTTTTCTGGTCATGATGAGTCCTTCTGCTGCTTCAGTCTCTTTTTTCATTTTCTGGTTTGTTTTTTTTTTAATGGCTTTTTTATCATGGTGTAGTCCAGATCCATCTCTCTTGGTGGCTTATTTTGTTGTTGCGCCAAAAACATAAAGCAAGATATTGTAAACTTGCTTGCCTGTGTACAATTTCATCAAACAGTCTTCTTGAAGCTTATGACTTATCCTGAAATTCCTCTCCCGGTTTCAGCCCTGACTGAAAAACACATGGATGACACATGACAAGGGATCCCTTTTGGTCTCAGGTTCATCTCACTAGACAAACGTAGGTTCTGGCAGGCTGGCAGACGGGTGAGAAGGGAAGAGGATGAAAGACACCTGCAGTGCCATTAAAAACATCACGAAAAAGGGTACTGGTTATTCCTGGGGCCCTGATCCCTCACCCAGCTGATTTACCAGAAAGGTCCAGACAGGACTGAAGCTTAAGGAGAGAGTCGAAGTATTTTTGCATTGCAGATGGGGATCTGATTTCAGCTTTGCTCTAACTATTTGGGGTACTAACAGGCCTGTAGCTGCAGCAGCATAGACTAAAATTAGTTAGCGAGTGCCCGGTGCCTGGTCGTTGCTACTGCAATTACGCTGCTACTGTTGACTTCGCCAGCTTGTTTGGGTGTCAGAGCAGCATCCCTGCCCTCGGGCTTGCAGTAAGCAAACCTACTTGCAAATGACCTGAGATTTTTTCCAGGCTGAGAGTCTGGCTTAGGTAATGCGTATGAGTATCTGCGTTGAGTGAGTGTGGGTAGTCCTCAGGCATGGTTCCCTGCCGTCCAGGTCTCTGTGAAGAGGCTTGCATCTCGCTTGATCTAGCACGGCAGACTGGCAGGGAAACGGGTCTGAGCTGCTGTGCATTCAAGCATTTTAAGTCCTCTTCGCGCTTGTCGCGAGGCAGACGCGCAGGCTGATTCAGCAACATGCCTGAAAGGTCAATGTGTATTTATGTGAAACCCCCCCAATGCTCCTTCCTCCCATCCTGTCCCTTGCTGCACACCTGTGTAAACGTTTGGCCCTGTTTTAGCATCAGTTGTGGTTCTGTTTCCTTAAAGTCATGTTTGTCTCCTAGGTCTGTCAGTGGAAAGAAGCTTTGTTCTACCTGTGGGCTTCCTCTTGGAAAAGGAGCTGCCATGATTATTGAAACACTCGGTCTTTATTTCCATATTCAGTGCTTCAGGGTACGTCTCTTGCTTTATTAAGAAAAATCTCAAGTACGAGGAGAGAGTATATTGAGGGCTGTAGATGTGAAATTGAAAATGAGAGGACCAAGGGATTTGCATGTTTGTTATGTATGTATGTTTGTGTGTGTGTGTGTAGAGAAGTGGAAGAAATGCAGCTAATGTGTTATTTTGCTGTCAGACATGTTAATTGGACTAAAACCTGTGATTTAGCAAGCGAAGTTAGCTTCCTCACTTACAGAGGGAAGCATCATATAATTTCCCTCTTGTACTCATTGTTTTTTAAATATAACATTCGTTACTTTGTGATTTCTTTTTATTTTTTCAAAAAAACCTGGTCAGTCCCAAAGCCGTCTTTGACCTGACCCATGGTTGGAAAGCTTTGACTATGGAATGGATGATGTATTCTGGCTTTCACCAGAGCTCTCAACAGAAATACTTCTTGACTGTTTTTGAGTATTTCAGTCTTTAAATGACTCAGAATAGTGTTTTCTAGAGAACACTAAGTGACCATTTCCATTATCTCTGGCCCAATTGATATTAGACATTCACAAAGCCTTTTTATTTTTTTCTAGACATTTACCCAAGCTAAACCTCTGACCTCTCTAAGCTTCGTCCATCATAAATGTCCCTTAAAATTACTAGACTTCACTTCTGTGTAAGTGGAGACTGCTGAAATCCATTCCTAAATACTGTTGGCTCTAAAAAAACCTTTCACTGATTTTCAGTGCTCCCTAGGAATATGGGCTGGGTTCTGGGGGGGTTATTTTTTCTCACTGTTCCAAGAGCTATTGAAACAAAAGTCAGAATTTGGGAAGAGTTGTGACAGGGCATGGTCTCTCTTACTTTCTCTGTTCTTCAATTGACAGTGTGGCATTTGTAAGGGACAGCTGGGAGACGCAGCAAGTGGGACAGATGTCAGGATTAGAAATGGTCTTCTTAACTGCAATGATTGTTATATCCGATCCAGAAGTAAGTACCAAATCCTGACCGAAGGACAATGAACTCTAACAATACTGTTGCCGTGGTTTTAACCGATGGGTTTGTCTCCTCCTGGCTTTGCCACTCAGACATACCTTCGCCATACCTTCCCATGCCATTTTAATCATCCTCTTATATCAAAAAAGGTTTCCAAGCCCATTAAATCTTTCCCAGAGGATCTCTACTCAACAGTATTAGACTTAAAGGCTGTTTCTGTGCATAAATATAAACCCCAACACTGTGCACACATATTGCATGTCCCGGAGGCTTGGATCTGTCACATCACATGAGACAATGTAGATACTTCTACTCGGTCCGGGACTCTGGGCCTTCTTTGGAGAAGTTCCCATTTTATATGTCTCCAGGCCTCCCTTTGTGGACAAAACGGTCATGTAAAATATTAGGAACGTTCTGTAACTCGAAGTGAATCCTTGTGTTGGTTTCCCCAGACGTGCTAAAGTGTCGCTTGCTGCAAGTTTTGAAGAATGAAACAGACAACTACATGTCAGAGAAAAAACTAGATGCATTTTTCTGCCTTAGAGCAGGTCACCTGAATGCCCTTCCTAGTCCTGGGTTTCTGTGACTGATACCAAACTGCTAGAGCATTTCGGGTTCACCCCGAAGTCACCAGTGACGGGAGATGGGCAGTGCTCCTGCTGGCTGCTACTTTGTGGAAAACAGTAAGATGCAGGAAAAAACCACGGGAGTAATCATTGCCTTCCTCTTACGTGTTATGGTTTAGTATATTCACAGCCTACAGTCCTAACTGATAAGTGGAGATACAGAGCTCTTTTCACTTACTGTTTCCCGTCTTGTCTCTCAAAAGCAGTGGCTGTAGAAATCCAGGAGTAGAACAAATACCTACCTACCTTTGCCAGCAGAAGAACGGTTGGGATTTTTTTTGTTTCAGAAGAAATACATTTCCCCATCAGCAGAGCTAGAGGGTGCTATTGTATAACCATTTCTTTGGTGATCTTTTTTAAAATTCTGCTAAGAAACGTTAGCGACTTTTTATTATTATTTATTTAACCTGGCACATTTAGAAATAGCTTTTCCCCTTCAGGCTTGATACTATAAACCTTCCTCGTGTGGATGAGGACCTGTCCCTAAAAATACACATTTGCACATCCATCTTTACACAAAAAAGAGAGAAAGGTGATAGAAGTCGTCTTTTCCTTTTCTTCTTAATCCTTGTTGCTTAAGTAAAAAGTGAGGTCCCTTAAGGATAGATGAAGGCTCAAATAAATTATTTATCAGCTTATACACTGTAGAAATCACCCCCTCCATCATCATTTCTACGGCAGCAGTGCTAGAAAATGCAGTCCAGAGCTGTGTACAGTGTTCTGTGCAGTAAGGTTTTGCATTTGTACATCCCTAGCACAACGGTAACTGGATCCATGACAGAGGGAATAGGTTCTGAGGAAATGTATGGTTCCTGAAGAATAATAATGGCAAGGGTTTGTCTTTTTTCCTACAAATTGCCTCTTCCTGCTGTATTCACTTCTCATGCAAAATCTCAAGAGTTAGTTAAGTTAAACTGGCTCTTGATGACAGTTTCAAAGGGACTGACTTTGATAGAACTGCAAATATGGTTAGTTGCTCATTCTTAACTAGAAATTGGCAGACTCCAGGTCTGAAATGAAGAACATACTGGTGCAATGTTAGTGGTTTGCCTTTCAGTTCTGGGAAGTCTGATGCTAAATATAAAATCAGTTGCTTGATTGCACAGCTCATGCCTTCCTGCCCCTGTGGCTACATCTGAAAACCTGTGCAGCACTGCGCACGACTGACCGTCTCTGACCAACCCAGAATTAATCAGTATTGTTTTGAGATAGTTACGGACATCTTGATGAAATATCTTGGCTGCCAGAAGCTTATTTGAAACTGTGGATGATTCTGTTTCAAAGTAAATTATCAAAACCTTTGAGAGAAAAGCATTAAAGATTATGTAGTGGTCCGGGGTCCAAAATATTTGCTTTTCAAATAAAAGTGGATGGGGTTTTATTGGTAGGTTATTTCTCTACAACAAAACCTCACAAGGAAGGGAACTCGGTATTCAACATCAGCCACGGGGAATAGTTACAGGTTTGTGAGTGTCGAAGTCAAAGACAAGAAGTAAACTCATAAGATTCCCTGTACGGCCAAATAACACACGTGCTCTGTATTACCGTGTACCACAAACCAGGCACAGCTAAAGATGACTCATCAGTCCTTCGCTTTTGCTGTTTTGCCACTGCAGAGCCTGAAAATAAATATACCCACAAGTACTTTGGGAGTAAAATGAAATAAGAGTGCATGCAGAATGCGTTTGTCCATGTGGCATGGAAAATATATTTCCACTGGAGTTAAGCTGAATCCTTTGCAGGTAGTGCCCCAGCTTTGCAGGAGGAAAGAGCAGCAGGGCACAAACGATAGATTTCCAGATGCGGTTTTTCTGAATTGTAGAGATCACACGAGGAAAAGCCTATATATGTTTGTTAAAATTTGTCAGCTAATGACTTGTTTTGGTTTTGTTTTACCAGCTGCTGGACAGCCAACTACATTGTGACATGACTTTCAGACCTAATAACTTTCAAGAAGGAACTCTCTTCTCATATGTATCGGCTGCCTCCAGACAATCACTTGTAAGAGCTTGAATCCATGGACATCATGGCTCTCATCTCATTTTGAAAAACCCATAAAAACGCTGCACCTGCTCCTTTAAAATGCAATATGTTGGTTTTTCCCTTTCTTAAGAAATTTGCAAAATATGTATGACCGTGTTTGGGAAGGCAAAGCCTAAGTACTATTAAAAAAATCCCACCTTTCAGGTATGCTTATGATTTCCAGTCTGTTACCTTGTTCTTTTGAAAGTAATAAGAAAATAAACATTCAATAAAGCTGTTTTGTTTTAATATTTCTAGGAATTAAAATGTTTAAGTTTACAGAACCTTTATAGTATATGCCAACTTGAGCTGAGAAGTAATTTTAAGATAGTATCTAATCAGTGCATTTGAAAAACTAAACATCACAGCACGACTTCTCTGTTATAACTGAAGCTATAACTTTTTTTATACAGAGACTAGTTTGATAATACATCCTGTAATTCTGAAGCATTTTGTGTTTATATTACCTTCAGTGGAGGGTAGGAGTTATACAAATAAATTATTGCACCTTTAGTGATAGGATTTTTTTGTTTGTGTACCTCAAGTAATGTTCATGACTATAGCTTAATATTCTCTCAAATAAAGATTTCTTCATTAAACCTAAAGACTGCATACCGTTAACAATGGCAAGATTCCCATTAGGAGCAATCCTCCTTCCTAAGTTCAGCAGCCCGGGTTGTTACGAAACTCGCTGAAAGGTGATGTGGGGGAGAGGCGGCCGTGTGGGTGGACACAGCTGAGTTGTGAGTCTCCGCGCTGCGGTTTGATGCTAGGGTGAAGCTTTTCTCTTTGGCGTGTAACTTGCCCACTGGTGGTCCGAGTTGGTTTTGAGATCTGCTCGTTCGCTTGCAAACATTATGGTTGATTGAAATCTCGTGCGGAGAAACACGTGTGGTTTGGATGCCCTCCAGTGCAGGGAATTCAACAGCCTCGAACCGATGTTCCTCCGTGCACCCACCCCAATAAAGTCAGCACAACCCGGGGGTACGGAAGGCGGGCAGGGAGGAGGCTGGCAGCGGTAGGCAATAAAAACTGTAATTTGCCTGTGTTTGGGCTGGTTTTCCCTTGTGCTTTTTGATTAAGCATGTGTTCCTTACTAAAGTGATCCAGCAGCTCGTTGGAACGGCGGTCAGAGCTGCGTCACTTTATCTGCAGTATGCAGACAAGGTTAGGGGATGTGTTACGAGTGTAAAATATCCTAGCACTGTTCGGTAAACAGTTATCGGAAATATCCCATTTTAGCAGTTCATGATGCAACTTAAAATGGAGGGAAAAAAAATCTACTTATTCTGCCTTAAAACCGTGATAAAGCTAAATTGATAGAGATTTATTTAATCTATGTGCACATCCGTTGTCTTTTGATGTGTTGGTAAATGGGAATGAAGTGGTTATTAGGGAAGCAATAATTTTGAGTTGTTCTATAGCTAGCAACTATTTATTTAAACACTAGACAGTTGTTTGCATGTAAGTTGCATACCCATGCAAAACTGCGTGTCCTTGAAAACCCATGTACGATGTTGTCACTGGAGGACATTGTGACTATCTGCTGGAAAGTTACATGTTACTTCCTTAAAATTGTGCCTTAGAAAATGCAAAGCTCTTGCACACAGTCAACCGATGACTTATGGATGCAATAAATCCAAAAAGCTGGAGTCTTTCATGGACTTCACCTGGGGAATATTTTTTAAAAAAATAAAACTAAAAAATCACAAATATGTTTTGGAAAGAAAACAGTGACGTCCAATATTTTGATTAACCATCTGCGTGGTTTACTGTTAAATGGTTTTGATAACCAGGATGCTTACACTTCGCATGTGGTCATCATAACATTTTCCTGCAAATAATGCGTAACGTGGAAATTCAAGAAGCAGATTTTATAACTGACTTTGTACATCTGTATAATTCCATGTGCTGCTTTAAGGATATGCGAATATATGATGTCTGGGCCTAATTTTTAAACAAGACCGTGCATGCTTGTGCGTCTACTTGGTATGAGTCACTAACACCGCGTCACCTATGTGGTAGAGTTTAGATGTGCAAATCGGTCCCCAAGTGTATAAAAGGGTTGTTTGTCACAGAGGTTAGAGTCGCTTCTCATTGACGTAGGGGTGAGTGCCCAAAGGGCTTAGGAGCATGGCTGGGACTAAAATGCATGGGCGATGGGTGGGGTGGGGGCATGCATCGCACTGCGGACACACCATGGGGTCTCTGAAGCTGCTTAGAAATTGATCCCAGTGTCTATCAATTAGTTTCATATATGCATGTTTTAGTGAAGTTTGATTGTATGTACAGCAAAATGAGGTGGCTTTCTCAGATGATGATTTTTTCCCCCTCATGAACGTCTGTTCACCAGCACAGACTAATTTTCAGCAGTTTTCAAAATTGTACTTGCCAACTGCGTACGTTTGATTTTATATTTCCTTTGGAGTCTTACATGGCAAATTCATTCAGGCTCAGATCTTTTTTTTCCCCCGTTTTTTTCAGTTTAAACATATCAATATGATACATTTCTTATCAGGAACTTCGAGCACAGAAGAAAATGACGCTTTACTGCAATTGAACTGCAATGTAAATGTATTTGTTGCAAGAAATATTGCTAAGCAAGTACAATGTATGTAATGGGTTTTAGATGTTTCAGAATTTATTTAGCCTCTTACTACTTCAGAGAACCTGAACAGGTGTCATAACCCATCTGTATTTCACAACCCCACTTTCCCTGGTGTATTTTTTCCTTACTCTTGCTATGTAGTGTTATTGGTGCAATCCATCTGTAGTTGTCGGTCAATGTCCTAAAGGTTGGTGAACCAGAAGGGGACCATCCTTATCTGCATGTCCATTCAAGGACAAGGATTGCTGTCCTACCTGGGGCTAATGTTAAATACCGATTATGCTAATCTTTCCTTTATTTTATTTATTCTAAAATGCCTCTGGAAATTAGGAAAACTTGTCTAAAATGCAACAGCTTTTATAGTAATTGTATGTTTATAAATAAAATGTTGATTACCTTTGGTGGTGTTGATTTTGCTTATTATAACTAATTTCTCCTATTGCATGCGATGTGTCTGTGAAACTGGATTGCAGTGTGTATATCCCTCTGGTAAAAGCTTCCGCTTGACTGCAGTAGGCTGAACCAAGCTGTACTCCACAAAACTTCATATATGAAATGAGGCACTAAAAAGACACACTTGAGATGGGACAATACCCCGCGGATTGCTACTGTAAGCTGTAGCCAAGTATTTCCAAGAGCACATGTGGCTGTCGTGGTAAAAGATGAGCAGAGGTAGCTTTCTGTGGGTCGAACTCAAAGTCCTCAGATCTTTCATTGATGCCATTGGACTGTGGTTCAGACTTTGACTCAATAAAGCACTTTATGTACTGGAAAGCTAAATACGTGCTTGGTTAATTCCATTTCTGTGTAGCGAAGATCCTTGAGTTTGTCCTTAGTTTTGCGTGTGCTGCAGTATCGCTGATTCTTGAATCTCAACAAGTATGTGGCTTCACCAGTAACCAGCAGAAAGTTCACACAAAATTTTAAACTAATAACTGCCTCTTTTTCGTCCTTTTAATTGGGTCTTCAATGGATGACGGGTTTGGTTTTGTGCCAGAAGCACATCTCGGCTGTTAGATGAGTCATGGGGAAGTACTGACAATTTAATTTTTTGAAGGCAGATTTTTATCCCAGTGCCTTAATGGAAATGGTAGTGGTCTTGGATTATTTCTGCATGTACGCCGCTGGACAGGGAGCCAGCATTGCTCTGTGGTGGCAGAGGTACGCCGAGGTGCCGGGTGGCGCGCATGGGTGCCCTGTCTGCGGGAACAGCTGGCTGCCGCTGGAGGTTGCTCTGAGGCTGGGTTTGGAGGCAGGCAGGCGGCTACTTCTGCTTCAGCAGCTCTGCGCCAAAGTTGCTGGGCTCCCAGGCAAGCATGGGTTTGGTGATTGTGACCTCTGTGAGCCAAGTCTTGTGAGGAGCAGCTGAGGGAACTGGGGTTGTTTGGCCTGGAGAAAAGGAGGCTGAGGGGAGACCTTATCGCTCTCTACAACTGCCTGAAGGGAGGCTATAGCGAGGTGGGGGTCGGTCTCTTCTCCCAAGTCACAAGCGATAGGACAAGAGGAAACGGCCTCAAGTTACACCAGGGGAGGTTTAGATTGGATATTAGGAAAAATTTCTTCACTGAAAGGGTTTTCAAGAATTGGAACAGGCTGCCCAGGGAAGTGGTGGAATCACCATCCCTGGAGGTATTTAAAAGACGGGTAGACGTGGTGCTTAGGGACATCGTTTAGTGGTGGTTTTGGCAGTATTAGGTTGATGGTTGGACTCGATGATCTTAAAGGTCCCTTCCAACCTAGAGAATTCTATGATTCTGTGATTCTAAGTAAAATGGTGGAAATCCTGGCATGATTTTTTTTTAAATTATTTTCTTGTGAATGTGGCCTGGCAGCTCTGACCTGACCACAACTGTTTGTGATGCTAAAGAGGCACCGATGGGGGTGCACTCCACCGGCACCGATTTAATGCCAAAATAATTCCGCAGACCTTTTAAAAGGGGAGTCGTGTCACCTGCTCACCTCACCAGCAGGTCTGCAGGTAGCAAAGGCTGCCAGGAGCCCCCTGAGGGAGACCACCCTTCTCAGAGGGCCTCGGCATGCCCCCGGAGAGGACAATGGCCTGCCGAGCAGCGGGATGAGGCTGGGGGCGTATGGATGAAACAGGGGGTGGTGTGGAAGAGGAGAGAGGGCTGCGACAGCTGAGGCTTGGGCCTCCATCCCTCCGCTTCCCCCATCACAGCCAGGGGGGACGAGGCCTCTGTTTCCTCCTCTGCGCCCTTGCTCCGGGGTGCAGCCACCCCCCCACACCCCCTGCTTCATTTTGCTCTTTGTTTTCTCTCTTTAGCGAGTGTTTTGGTGCAGAGATGTCAGTGAACACAGCCAGGCGCTGGTAGCTGTTGGAGGCTCTAGGCACAGGTAATAAACAGCAGTAGCTCGCTCATCTCATGAGTATTGATCCTTCGCCAGACAACTGTTCTGGGGGGTAGTTAAAAGCAGGCAGCTACCACTTTGTTTAGAAAATTAGCTTTAGGTACAGTTCTTGCTGCCCAATTTAGCAAAGATTTGGTCTCAAATGGATCTCTTTCCTGATAATGGGAAGCTGGTTAAGCATTTACTCAATAAACTTTGCGGAGAGGGGACTCGCCCCGCTTTTCTCCCCACCTTGTCTCTGCTCTCCTGAGAAATGGGTGGGTAATTGGGGAACGAGGTGGCAAAATGCTCATTTTCAGAGACACGTCTGCGGTGAAAATCAGAAGGGGTTGGGGACACTGGAAGTAAGCAGACGACCACCGCTTGGCTATAAAAAAAAAAAAAAAAATAAAAGATGCCAGAAAAATACATCTCCTGTAAAGGCAAACAAGACTCCTATATACCTCTAAAAGCCTCCGGTAGGAATGTAATTTCATCTGAATTTCCTGATAAGGGGAAATGACTAAACTGGAAGCGGCTCAAGTTTTGCAAGCAGTAAGAGCCCAAAACAGAGATAAAACGTACGGGGTGGGCTGTGACTCTTCTCACAGTACGGTGTGGGGTTGGTATTTTGGCGGGGGAGGGCAGGGGGTGTTCTGTTTTCTTGTGTATCTTCGTTATAAAACATAGCATGAGTTAAACATGCAAGAGGGATGCTTACCCTTCTGCAAAGCTGTAGCTGCTGCTCTGTAGACTTTACTGAATACCCCCATGCTCTGCAAGAGTAGCTATTGGAGCTCTCGTCCCCAAAGCATATGGGGTTTTAAGCCATTTAGGGGAAAAAAAAATCCATTATTTAAGACAATCTTATGAGTCGCTGTTAACTCATCCGTAGAGTCCATCTGCTTCACTGCATGTGATACACTGCAAATTCTCTTAGCTAATGCCACATCCACAGTCCACAGATGCGTTTGTTTCTAAGCAGGTAACCTGCTGCGTAAAACATGCAGAAGCCAGTCATATGGCTCTAGAAACGAAACCAAAATTAACAGAAATGCAAATCTTTCCTTGAAATAACAGAATTTATCAAACAGAAAGAAGGCAACAGAATTTTAAAAATTCCTTTTGTCTATGACCTCTGATTATAGTCAACAAATTAGTCCCATGACAAGCACAGGAACCGAGACATGCCATCCACATCGCTGGAAACCACCTGGTAGCTTCCCATGTTGAGTGTCAGAGCATAGCATTAGGGCTTGTGGGACAAAAAACAACTCAGATGGTCGGGTCAAACCTTTTCTTCCAACAAGGTACGCACCAATATCAGATAGCAAATGACACTTATTCTGTAACACGTGATGTAGCTCTTCAAAAATATCTTTTGCCTAGTCTCTGGTTTGCAGGAGCTCACTAAAACATACTTTTCATACAATACACCTGGCCCCTGACACATTTCTTATGGAAGGGCAAAGAGGATCTTACCTCAAGCATGTGGGAAACCCTGTTGCTCACCACAGTATGCTCAGACTTTGAGACTCTCCTAGACAATTTTGCATGACCCTAAATATAGTTACCTACTTCTGCTGTTTGTATACCTCCTGCAAGGGCTGGTTCCATCAGTCTTTCAGCAGTTTAAAGCGCTCGCAAAAACAATCATAAAAATACACAAACTATGTTTCCAGGGCATTCACAAATATGCATTACTGGATAACAGGATGATCATTAAGTCTGTATTCCTGGAAGCAAAATCACCAATGCAACAGATATTAGCCAGTCGTGCTATTCCTATATCTGTTCAACAGCATAAACTATGAAGATCAATGTTTTCTGCAAATGAGAAAATTTCCTGTATTCAATCCTAGCTGAGCGAGTACTAAAATATGTCTTGGGAGAAGACTTTCACAACAGAATAAAATCACGTGCCTGTACCGGGCACCCCAGCATGGCATGACACAATTGCTGTGTCTCAAAGCATCCTCAATCACTTAAAAGACCTATATTCATATGAATATGAACCTTTATGGAATATATGCTTGGAAGGAACCTCTCACGAGTGCTAATGGGGACCAAAAGGTTGCAAACACATCCGGAAGGTCTCAGAAGTGGGGTCATCAAATCTTTTCCAGCTCAGAAGATGAATAGGATGTACCAGACAAAACTTCTGTGTTTTTTTTTGTCTGTACCAGACAAAACTTCTTAATGTCAGAACTATGGTTCCAGGGACCTGGACTCAGGTGCTTGCAATAGACATCCCCTTTTCTCTATGGCCAAGAGCTCTTAGGTTGCCTTCAGGGCAGTTCATGAAACTGCAAAAGTGCATAAGTCCATGGGAGAGGCATTGCACTAATTCTCCTGCTTCTCAGTATGTCCCTGTCATTCAGGCTCAAGGTGTCACCTCCCGATGCGTGTTCCTGGGACCACTTCTAAACGTTGCCATGGGAAAAGAAAGTGGTTATTTTTCCAAATGATATTGAATGTAAAGATTTTTTTAGTCTAATTGCAAACTTTCCTGAATAAAAATGAACTCTGATGAGCGATTTGGTGTCTGTATGATCTATTAACTAATACAAATGTATTGAAGTAGACTAGATTTCAGCGTGGGCTTTCTGTGGTAGAATTTGTGCTACTATTCAAGTCTTAATTTAAAGCTTTTCCCAACTGACACAGGATGATAACACTCAGATCATCACCAACCTGAGGGTGAAACTGAGCTTTCTGAACTGTTTCATGGACTGACATTTTGGAGGATTTTTCTTTTTTTTTTAATGTTTAGATTGGTTCATGTTTGACATCATAGCTTTTTGGTGTCCTTCCTGGATCCATGGGTTTATATTGGAAGCACTCGTGGGCAAGAGGGCAGTGCTCATGGTGTGCCAGTCCCCTGGAGAGCGGGAGGCACTGCTTATGGAGTCCGGTTTGGGGAGAGCCTCGCGCTGAAGCCACACATGACTCCTGCAAACCCTCTTCGCCCAGCCATGTCCCAGTTAGGCTTTAGATAACTGTGAAGAGAGCAATGTTACATAGAGCTGCGAAATGCGTTCTGCCTTCTTGTCCTAAGTATTCACAGGTCTTGGACTGAGTTTAAAACATAAGAATAAAAGGATAGTGTTTACGTAAAGAAGCCAGTTAACACTTAACATGTGTCTTACCAATAGCCCTAAAAGTATTTTGTAGCTTTTTCGTAGTTTGGAGAAGGTCAGGTGACATTGAAAAGGGAACTATAACAAAGTGTGCTGCTAGCTGATATAAGTACAAGTCTGTTCCAACGGACCAAAGCTGAATTTCAAAATTAATTTTCAGCCTCACAAAAACACTTTCAAGCACTTATCTTGGGATGAAACCTCTGTGTTTAGCATGCGTATGCATGCTGACGGCAAAGCTGGGAGGTAGCGGCGGAGGCAAATCAGCCGGTCCCAACACTCATCCATTTGCCTCAGCCAAAGCTGTTATCTCTCAGAGCATTTGTTACGGATACACATGGGCACACAACAGTTGAAAAGCCATTATCTATTTTAAAGGTAGTGACTAATGTGCTTTTGCCCACAGCGATGTGAAAATACATGGGAAGATTTTGCTGCACAATCTGCTCTATTCACCTTGCAGAAAAACAGCTGCATTTTTCAAATCTTTTTAGGGGAATAGAGGTCTTTATTTCTTGCAAACCTTTGCTGGTAGATTTTTTCTTCTATTTCTCCTGGAACTATTGATTAGTATTTTTATATCCTTAGCAAATAGTCAATTTTAAGGTTTTTTTTCTCTGAGTAGTATAAAAGAATATTTCTCTTGACCGGATGATACAGTCCAGTATAAGTGCACATGGTTTGATAATCAGAACTAGAAGTAACATTCAACAAAAATCGTGACAGCTGACTTTTTTGCCTGTGGTGGCAAATACCATCTACCACAATACACGTTCTGCAATATTGGGGTCAGGCATGTCCCGGGCTGGTAACAAGGCACAGAGGCTTTCCCTAAGTGAATCAGAACTGTCACAGCGAACTGGTGACTTCGCTGCACTGTGTTTTATACGGAAGAGGATGGTGCTTGTCCTGTCATTTGTAAGGCTTACCTCATTAAATCACCTTTTCCCGATGATGGACTTCTGAGAAATGTTTGGGTAAACCAAAGACCTAAGAGCTAAGGCGGCTGCGCTGCCTTCACAGTGATTCACTTCAGTGTGTGGGGCGAAGGAGAAAGCACATGCTGCGAGTTTTCCGTGTCGTTGGGTTTACATCTCGAAAAAAGCCTGGGTGACTATGTACACTGACATTTACATCTATTGTGTTTCTTTAGATACTGTTCAAATTTATGTAGGTGCCACATTAACTTCAAAGCTGTATTTTTCACATGGGGCTGTCTGTTAAGTAGACAAAATAATTGAGCAAGGTATAGATGCACATAAACAGTTTATGATGGAATATTATCACTCAATACTTGGCTTTCTCAATACCTGTCTTCATCTTGAATGGTTAATACATGCTTACAGCATGAATACAATGCATTTCTCTTTGCTACTTCAAGGCTTTTCAAGCATCCTCTATACCTGAAGCCACATGTGGCTGTTTTCACATACTTCCAGTTGACAGCAACCTTCATACCTTGTTAACCCAGGAGCTGAAGGCTCACACTGTTCTTAGTAAGCTTTCATGTAAAAAGTAATCAACTTTAGCTCCTACCAGTTATAGGCAAGGTAAAATGAAGAAGGCAAATAAATTGTGAGATGCAGAAGAACTGTGACAAATAACGTCCAGGAACTGTGTGCTTATGACAGAAAAATTACTTCAGCAAGGAGCAAGCTCTGGAAAGGTAAATGGTAGAGTTGCAGCTCTTCACAGAATCAGAGAATGATCAGGGTTGGAAGGGACCTCTGGAGACATCCAACCCCCCTACCACAGCAGGGACACCTACAGCAGTTGCACCGGAGGGCTTCCAGGCGGGTTTTGAATGTCTCCAGTGTGGGAGACTCCACCACCTCTCTGGGCAGCCTGTGCCAGTGCTCTGCCACCCTCAGAGTAAAGAAGTTCCTCCTCGTGTTAAGATGGAATTTCCTGTGCTCCATTTTGTGCCCATTACCTCTTGTCCTATCACTGGGCACCACTGAAAAAAGACTGTTCCCATCTACCTGGGACCCTCCCCTTAAGTATTTATAAGCATTGATAAGGTTCCCCCCTCAGTCTTCTCTTCTCCAGACTGGAGACGCAAGTCCCTCAGCCTTTCCTCATAAGAGAGATGCTCCAATCCCCTAATCATCTTTGTAGCCCCTTGCTGGACCCTCTCCAGCAGTTCCCTGTCCTTCTTGACCCGGGGAGCCCAGAACTGGACACAGTACTCCAGATGCGGCCTTACCAGGGCAGAGTGGGAGGATAACCTTCCTCATCTTCTCCCTTCTTGTTCTCGACTTAGAACATCGCCGGTTTCTCAGCCTTGTTCTGCACGCAATTAAAATCCAGCTGTGTTCCCGGGGCACATCCCAGCTGTCCAGGAGCCGTGTTTGGCATAGCCGGCTCTGCCCTGCACAGCACAGCCCAGCCCGGCTCCATTTGCAGTGAGAAAGTAGGGCTGTAAATAAACACAGTCGCTGCCTGGTCAGCTTTGGAAAGGTGAGTGCAACCAGGCAGACGCTGCACACCGTGGGGACACCTGCACAAACAGGTAGATAATATAAGACGGTTGAAGCAGCCCAAGCGTGGCAAAGCAGTGTGCATGCCGCACTGAGAACCTTTATTAAATCACTGTGGCTGGCGAGGCAAATGTAAGAAGACATATTTCTCCACAGGCTGCCATAGTACTTTTCATCATGGAAAGGAAATAAATTCTACAATATCGTTTTATTTGTTTACAGTTTTAAGGCAAGATGGCTCGCTTTTGACAGTGCTGAGCTGCAGCCTGAATACAAATATCCAGTACTTCCTTTGTATTGCAGTAATATAAAATAATGTGAACAAGATTTTGAATAATTTTGAATGGCGCAGTACCTAAGCACCCAACGCCAGGGACTTGGAAACAGCTGGATTTTCAAGGATACCTGATTGCACGTCCCCGACTAATCAGGCATTTTTAGTCAGGCACCCAGAGCCACTGGCCTTGTGTGAAAGCATAGGTACCTAGACTTGGTTTTCAGGTTTTTCAACTATTTTCAGGTTTTTCAACTATTTTCAGGTTTTTCGACTGTATTTCGAGTAGCTGAAACAGAAAAGGAGGGACAGGAGTCTGTGGGGTTCTCCACACACGTAATGACCGATACTTACAGAGCCCATCCTCACCAGAAAAGAGTAAAGCGCTTTGCAATTGTCAGTGGAACAAGATTTAAAAACACCACTGTGAGGCAGAAAAATATTATTGTATGTCTAGTACCAAATGGATAAATGGCACACAGAAACTAATTTGTCCTGAGAAAGAATGTCTTCACTAGTGAATTTAATTTAGGTGACAACCTGCCAATAAAGATGCTAAAAACTCAATATGGATAACAAAAACCCAAAGAAAACAATAATAATAATTATTTTATTTTTTTTTAAAGCATGCATTTAACAGTCACTGTGACTATAGCATGGTGACTGCAGAGTTCAGCAGGACCAGGCTATCTGGGTGCTGCAGTAAAAGTCACCAGAGCAAGCAGCCCATCAGGAGTGGAGTCAGCCTGTCTAGAAATGCGGCCCATGAAGCGGCCGTACGCTTTTGCCTCAGCCAGACTACCAGGAGCGGCCGGCTGGGCTGAAGCCAGCTCCAGCATCGCCGTGCAGACCGCAGTTATTTAGCGTACAGACCTGTTGCGTCAGCAGATCATTTCCGATGCTTGGAGCTGAGTGAGGCAAGCTGAATCCTTCTGGTTAAACGCCCTTTTGAGAGGAAAACATGGCAAAAGGTGGTCCCTTTCGGGAAGAAAGGAGATTTGAAAACTGTAAACAGAATGTGTCTATGAGTGCTGCCTGCTGCAGTGAGGCAGGCACATGTGGTTTATTTCTCCGGTCTTTACGGGCTGGGCTTCTTAGCAAGGTGATGTTAGCTCGGCTTCCCGCGTCTCACCTATAGAGAAGGAGAGCTGGAAACCTCTGCACTGCTGTTCCCATGGCAGCAGTTGTATCTTCTGCCTGAAGATTAACAGACATTTTATCTTTGGAAAATAAATGTAAAAAAATCTACAAATCTATTTACTGGGAGGAGAGGTGAAGAAAAGATTTTTCACTAAGTTTCAGTGCCACATCATCTTCTCCAGTTAATTATACAATTGCTTAAACAAATGGTCCGCATGGTGTTTATCCTTTGGAGGTGGTTATGCTACATAACATGCCTGTCGGGATGCTGGGACATGACACCTACCCCCGCCAAGAGCAGGCGGCAGCCTAGAGAGCTACCTCTGAGAGCAGATGTTTCTGGTCATCTATTATTTTTCATGGCCGTTCTGCTCGGCTTCATGATATGAAGTGCCACCTCTGGTACTCCTCACATGGCAAAAACCTGATTTCCCAGGAAAATGACAGTCCACACAAGACTGGGGCTGGCCTATAGCTGAACAAATGGTCCTGCTGGCTCAGCAGGGACCTGCAGCTGCGTGTAGGGTGAGCACCCAGAAAGCAGCCTGACTGCTGGTGGAGAAGCCTGACTGCTAGTGAGGAGAAGCCCAAAGCCAGGTTAGGCTGGATGGAGAACACGGGGTCCAAAAGATCCCAACATTAACTGTTAGACCAACTCATCCAAAACAAATATTGTAAAAATAAACTGCAAAGATGCTACCTATATTCTACGTTAAGAGTTTAACGTATGTTACAAAACAAAAAATCTGCTATTTCCTCCGGAGTGCGGCAGGCATTGCGTGACAGTATTTTCTGGACTGAGCTTATTGACGGATGAGGACATTGAATGGTTAAAAGGCTTCTTTCATCTCAGTGAATCCTCCAGCAGAAGAAAATAAACAAACAAGGAAAAACTGCCCAGATTGTGCTCCTACTTCAAGTCGTGACAAGTGTTGTGCTGGTGACTGCTGCCGCCCAGCTAAAGGACTGAGGCACTTTGTAAATCAGATTTCAAGTAAAGAGATTGGTTTGCGAACCCTCCTCGGCGTGGAGTCACAAGCTGTCAGAGTGTATTAACATTATGTTACTGGAGTAAAAAGCAAAACAAATTAAGATGTTTAACAGCTGAAATCTGAAGCAAAATTGTGTTTAATGCTGAAAATCTTGTTAACATATTTTCAGGCTTCCCTTTCCCCAGATATTAAATCTCAGTGTGTGTTTGCAAGCATCTTTTTATCACACATACATAGAAACCTACTGCGGGAGAATAAGAACTATACACGACATATGGTAAGGAAGGGTGTTTCACCCTGAATGCAAAAGCCTGTTCAGCATTGACACGGCGTACAGCGGCACGCGGGAAGATTTTAAGGACCAGGGGACAAGCGCAGCTGGAGTTCCCCATGTGTCCGTGGTGACAGAAAGCATTGCATCAACAGCAATGGGCCCAGCCTGAAGATTACACATGTCCTAGCATTTAATGTGAGGGGTAATTTGAACTCCCAAACTGGTTTTTCTTTCATATTGGCTCCCACAATGAAAGAACCATTAAGGGTTTTAGTGATCTTCCAAGACTCTGCTTCCAGCAGAAAATTGGCTGCTTCTCCTTAGACACAAGACCAATTTTTAATTGAATTTTGAGAGATGATGGATGTTGTACTTTATTCCAAGTCTATATGCTAAATTAACAAGGCTGTCTGCTTAGTTTCCTCTTTTGAAACCACATTGAGATGAGTTTCTGCTAATTCTCTTAAACAGGGCATTAGACATGTGAACCAAGTCCTTGTTCAAGAGCTGAAATAATAGACATTTTTGCCAAGGTTATTACTTTGGATAATAAATTGGAGCTGTGAGGCAGCAACAATAATTTGCTTTCTGAAAAAGACTTAACAGCTGAATTATTTCAAATGGCATAAAACTGAATATATCACATATTTTCACCAAAGTATTTAAAAAATATTAGTTAACACTTTAAAAGTCTATCTTGGAGCAGGGATCATTCCATCAATTCTGCACATTTAGCATTTGTTTTTTTCCACATGCTCCCTCCGGTCACTTCAAAGATAACAGAAAGTCCCTCAGGAATATGCTAGACTACAGAATGTGTTTAGCCTGAATTACGTTTATTTATCTAGCTTTTTACATGTTAACAGATGTCATTGATAAGTTGAATATTTGGGTTTGTGAAACACAGAAAAAAAATGCCATAAAAGTAAATGTTTTTCTCAACTCTGGCCACCACAGTAGCATTTACATAGTACTGTAGGTGAAGAAGGTGCCTCGCAGGGGTAAAGCCATTGGGAAGACAATTTAGCGTGAAATTTGCAGCTGAACATAGAAAATTTGAAAGCAAAATTCTGACCAACTTGGCCAAAGCCAGGAATCAGCTCTATTAAATGTATGTATAGCTGTCTGCCCATAGAAGCTGGGCTGTTTCTTGGATATATTAGGGGTAGGAAAAAAGGAGGCCACCTTCTTCCAGGACGATGGACGGCATTGCTTGAGGAGGAACAAGCCCGCGGCTAGGAGCGCCTTTGCATATATGCTTATTCTTTCCAAATGGGAACATTTAAAAGCAATCATGTGTGTAATTTTAAAGTGGCTCAGGAGAGCAATTAACAGTCTTCATGGTTTCCTTTCGGCAGCACGGGTTTAGCTGACTTTCTTGCCTCGCCGGGAGCTTTTCAGATGGGTTGAACAAACTGGCCATGTGGATTGGGGTTTGCACTTAATTTATCACAAAATTGTGGGTTTCCACTGGAAAACAAAAACCAATGTGCAAATAGAGCTGCCGGTGTCTTCATCGAGAGGAGGTCAAAAAAGGAGATGGTGTTCATCAACTAATAAAAGCAACAGGCTGAAAGAGTGTGGTTTAAATTGCTGAGTAATTTAAACGTGGGATTAATAGAATAACATAACACACTGAGCATAACTGAATAACGTCCTTCCCACAGGTGACGCAGTGTGGAAAAGCATGTTCAGGTCTTTATCCAGATGTGATTATGCTTCCAAACGGTAGCCTATTAAATAAAATAGCAATAAAATGCCTATTCTTTCTCATAGCCCCGTATTTCAAACATATTTCGGTCCTAACCTCTGTCAGACACCAGTCTCATCCTAGTGCTCCCTTGCACAGAGGCTGCCAAAGATTTTTCTTTTCCCTTTTGTTAATGTTTTATGCTACAACAGAATGACTCAGGACCGGCTTTAATGACGGCTGTAGCCCGAATGATCCTGCAGAGCATATCATTAGATCCCGGGAGAAGCTAATGGCTTATCTGTCTTCTATAATTGTTCAAATCTTCTTTTCCATCGGTTTTCCATCAGTGACATCTCATTTGTTTGAGTTGTATGCTGGTGAGACAACTAGCCAGCCCAGGACTCCTATTATCCAAAAAAAAAAATAAATTACACTGTGGCAAACAAATAAGGAATTTTTTGAAGTTATTTCTTTAGAACAACAGGTTGGTGTGGGTTTTTAAATACCGTATCCTCACGGACCTGCGCTGATCAGCAGTAGCTGACACTTTTTTACAGCTATTGTTTGTCCAACTCAATGCCGCAAGTGATTAAATGCTTTGTGCCTCTTGACATAGTAACATAAAAAACTTGTTTCTCAACTCTCTTGCAGGCAGCCACCAAAGGTAAGCAATAATTTTAGTATCTTTGTTCAACAGCCAGCAGCGTGGTTAATACTAAGTTTGTTAAACTCTCAAATCCCAGTTTAATAATGCTAAATGGACAAATAGCAGTGCCTCCGCTAAAAGCAAGTTTTTTTCTTTCACGGTTCCTGGAAGCACACGGCGGTGGCTCTGTCAGCAGCGCGGGGCTGTCAGCATCGATGGGGACACCCGGGCGTTCTGAGACTTGTCATCGCAGCCCTTTAAACTGCGCGGCAGTTTGGTGCCAGGGTGGAAAGGGAGGGTCCCGGCGCCCACAGCGAAGAGAACAGAATGACTTTCAGGAGGAAAAATGGTTTGGGGACAATTCACAACCTCAGCGAGCAAACAAGGGACGTTTAAAAAGCGGGTTAGGTGCACTGCGTGGCATGGGGTTGGGCATACCCTGGAGCCTCACGGCCATTTCTGGGTGGGTGGAAGCTTTGGTTGTTGTGAGAGAAGAAGTAGTTATTATGGAGGGGGATATATTGCATTTCTAGTGCACCTGCCCCTGAAAAAAAGTCAATACACCTCCAAGGGCACATGTCTCAGCTTTTACCTCTGTGCAGGAAAATTTGGGAAGCATGACTGCCTCTCAGATAACAGGGCACTCCCAGATGAAACCCATGCTCTTTTCTGCCAGAAGCTGCCACGCTGAGGGAGCCTAAGGTCTATGTGACCCTCTGACATCCTCTCCAGAAAACACATCCCTTGTGGCTAATTTATCGTTAGGGAGGAAAAGGAGACCGCAGAATCTAAACTGCTTTGGGAAACATGGAAGAAATACACAGATGAGGTTTTTGAGCCTGCACTTACAGGCTACGGAGAGTTTTCAGCGCACCCTGGGTTCCGGGGGATCACAGCCGTCTCAGCACGCATGGCAGCATGTCTCTCCCCTCCCTTCTCCTCTGCCTCAGGACTGAGAAAGGAGGGTCTTTAAGGGTCTGGTACCCACTCTGCCCACAACAGGCGTAGTTCTGCTGGGGACTTTTGGGGAATTAATCTATCTGATCCATCTCTCTTTCCCACAACCCCAGCTAAATACCTGTAAGAGAGCCTTTCTCCTCCCACTGCATTTCAGCTTCAGTATAAAACTGTCTCCCAAGCTATGGTTTTATCCTTAAAAGCTGTATGCTGAGTAGGTCCCATTGAAACCAGTATTAGCTGAAACATCTAGGTAGCTATAGGTCCAGAAATACCTGATGTGTTTGTGTACGTCCCAAGTCTCTTCCCGCTGTGCTGGGACAAGTTTCATTTCAGAGCACCGTTGTGTCTTTTGCTGGTCTGTAATCCTCATATACTGGCAATACCGGGGTGTGTTGCCATGCCGGGGCGTTCACCCCCAGACCTCAACAGATTTTTCTTCTTCTTTAAAAGTATATATTAAGGTGATGTACCCACTACCGCTGTTTTCCTTCCCTTGTGGGAGTGGCAAGGTCAACACAGAGCTCCTCTTGTCTTTCCGTAACTCTGCTCAAGAGGACTCTTCAAACTGTACCAACAGTTTTCATGTCGACAAGCTCAAGAGTGAAAGAGCAGTGACCTCAGCACTGGCAGGGAATTAACTCTGTAATCTAATAGGGTTTCTTTTTTCCATTTCTAAATCATGGGATTCTATTAGACCAAACTGTAGTCTCATCTTAATGATAATTTATTGTGTAGCATATCTGAATTTTGCCTTTTATAAATCATTGAGAATTACAATACACGGTTATATAATTGAATCTTCTCTTGTAACGTTAATATTTTTCATTGTTTAGAGAAACCCCTTTTTGTTCAGAACTCACATATAACTGGGTTTAGAAATCAGAGGGGGTTTAATATGCCTATTTTTTAAGTGATTAAATATTTTCATTTTTACTACTTTTAAATATTTTGTAAAAAGGTCTTTAAAAGTAAAATACTTTAAAAGTATTTTATGCTTATAAGGTTTTGTACAAATGATTCCGGACAATTTTAAAGACAAATGTGGCCATAAGGTTTTAAATATATCCCAAAATCTCAGAAGAAAAAAAAAATAAATCATGATCTTTGAAAGGAAATAATTAAGGATAATTAATCCCCACATTGACATTTAAATGTATTAGTGGTATGCACCAGTGAAAGTATTGATCAATGAAAGTAATCAGTAATAATAGGAAAAATTAATCACTTTTGCAGATGTATTTGACTTCAGCGGTGGAATGTACTTTGGCCAGGACTGAAACTGATCCTGTGAGTATAACAGGGACTATTACCCACCAAAACAGACGAGGAAGAAATGTAAATGAAGCAAATTTGGGAGGCCACGCTTTTATTTGTTATTGGAATATAGAAACATATTGAGTGATATATAGCCTAAATTTGTGATCTACAGTTTCTAAACCCACTGCTGGATTTGACCAGCAGCAGGTGATTTAGAAGAACACACAAGAAATCTTTTTTGGGGGAAATGGTTGTTAAAGGTGTCATCTTCAATAAGCAGAGATTGACTTACACCCTAAAATGGGTGGGTTTATATCAGAAGTCTTTCAGAATCATTTATTAGCCCAGACTGTACCAGCCTGATACTCTTACTTAAGAGCTCATTTTTTTGCAGAGTTTAGTTAAAATCTTGACCTCAGGAAAATCTTGTGGCAATGAGTCTCAGTGTGATTACCTAGTGATTGGAAGCATCTCCCTTTACCAGTTCTAAACTTGCTAAGGCAGAAATCAAATGATCACACTGTTATATGTTTTCCTCTTCACCAACATTAGGAGAGAGCTTGAGTGATGCAGTCACTGAAAGGTGAGAGTAAATGGGTAGAAACCAAAAGTGCCTAATTTAACTTCTCCAGTCTCGTCAGCATTTTAATATTCCTATATATGTAATACTATACAGTACGGCACACAGCCCTGTTAATACAAATAACTTCTCCACCTCTCTTGAATTATATGTGCCCTTGATCATTCTTGCCACCTTTCTGCGAATGCCTCCAGATTTTAGAGTGAATCAGCCCAGAAATATTTTGGAGTGCTACATTCCCAGTGGGAACTGAATACTATGGGAGTGCAGGGCTTAAATGTCCATCTAGTGCATCCTCTTTTTCTGCGGCACGACAAAACCGCCCACACCATGTTTATCTAACTTTTTGTCTCCATAGAGCTATAGCTAGTGATAATTAGATCTCTGTGTTTAAAGCATCACCATTCTAAAATAAGCTGTCACGTAGTGCATTGTAAGTGCATGCAGTAGCAGTAGATACGGTTTTAACTACCGCTCTTTCTTCCAGATGTAAGAAGACTTTGTTATTAAAAATGAAGAGACATTCAGTTTGTAAAGAAGGTGTGTTACTTCGGAATTAAAGTGAGAGGGAGTTCCTTGGATGTTTATATCCCCGATGTGGTGGCATTTTTTTTTGCAGTATTTACCTATGAAGATTTCTGAAGTGCTTATTTTCAGAGCTCATCCCTTTTGGTAACCTTTTTAAAGATAATACCGCACAAGTATTTTGGCAGCTGTTTCTAGAAACTGTTTGATATTGTGAAATCAATACAAGCCCAGGAGCTTTTGAGTTCTCCTGACGGCACTGCTTTGAGGAGATTATTTTGAACTACGATCTCAGATTGTAGGGTAAAAAAACAAAAGGTAAGAATAACCTGCAGCTTGTGACAGTCTGTGGAATGTATCTGTGTAACTGCATCGCGCTGAACTCCGCTAACACCATGATGATAAACCTCGATGAGAATTAAAGCTTCCACTTCATAGAAACTCTGCTGTCTCTCCCCCTGCTCCCCTGTACTGCCTGTAAAGCTGGGGCCCAAGGGCTCGCTGAAGCTGAGTTGGCTCCTACTTCGTTCTCTGGATTAGAGTCCTACAAGCCCAAGGAGGCCACGGTGGTGGAAAGCCGCACAGAGCCCCACAGAAGGAAGGCAAGACAACCCTGAGCCCAGTCCAGCAGGTTCATGGTTGCCCACGGAGAGGCAGGGAGAGGCTATTCCTGGCTCTGCTTGGAAACGAGCACCAGAAGGTAACCGCCGGGTGCTGCCGCTGGCTCTCTGTGGCTCGGCTCCCTCCTCATCGGGAAGGGAGCGGGCTGGGAAAGCACTGGCAGCTGCTGCAGCTGCACGGACCCCCTGGTTCCTGGCATGGCTTGGGACAGGTGAGCCACCTCCCTTTGCTCTTCAAAGCATAGGTGGGTTTCTAACAGCCCTGGAAGTTTGAGGCTGTGTCTTGGGGCAGGGACTGCTGCAGACACTCTCTTAGGAAGTTTCAAGAGTGGATTGACTTTTCAAGGCAATGAGTATCCACAGCTCCAGCTGGGAGCTCTGGGTGACCCGTGCCTCTGAAACGAGCAACCCAGGCTTTCCCAAACATCGCGTGCATGCGAGAGAACCAATTGTCTTAGCCACTGGCTTCACAATCTCCAGTCACATCTTTTCCTTAACCAAATAATCACAGCAGCTCATAAAAGTTGTGCTTTGTTCCCCGGATAGATTTTCTCCTTAGGGGAAATTAATATATTGATTCTTTTTCTATAAACATATTTCTGTGAAACGACACTGAAGTTAATGCTCCTGAAGACCCCATCCATACTTTAAGCCTGTTGACAGAGGCCTTAATGCTGACATTAGATTTCAGACTGCTGGACAGGCATAGTTTCTCTCACACTTCCCAAGACTGCGTTGAACTTTTATCTAACACTGTTGATAGGCTTTATACCTTATCTGAACGCTCTTTGAAGCAGCAAGAGATGTTATTGGCATTCCCTTACTACCTGTGTTTCAGAAAGCAATGGGAAGAAGTGTGGCCTCAGCCTGCAATAACAGTAAGAAATGATGCTCCTGTTCAAGTGCAGATATTTTAATTTCCTGTTGATACAATAGGCATGACAAGGATCTGCCCAAAAGGTGATTTCCTCTCTCCAAAGGAAATTTCCAACCTAGAATACATGGCAGCATGAGCTTCTTTTTCACAGCTAAAGTTTATTGAGCTGTTTCTGGGTGAATTCCCCACAAATTGAGGAGATGGGTTTCCTCTCAAATAATTCCTTGGCCTGCTTGATGACCTCTTGTGCGAAGTACAAGATGCAAAATTGTTTTTCTAGGAGGAAGCCAAGTTTTAGCAGCAGCCTGGATGAAGCCACCAGTTTATTTCATAACAGTTGTCACGTGACAGCTTGTAAAGGCCCAAATGAAACTGGTGACAGAAGCAGAAGGCTTCATCTGCCATTGTAGTGTGGTCTTCATAGCGCTGCTCTGCTTTACGGATGATGAGGGTGGTCTACAGGTTAATGCTTGACTCTTAATGATTCACACTAAATGTGCAGCAAGAATTACAGACAGGGACTAGTTTAGCTGCTGTCTAAGAACTACTGGGGAGCTTCATGTCCCATTCCTCCCAGGTACAGTGGGGATCCTCCCCATGTGAAGACACCCCAGATTTTGCCTTCAGAAAGAGATCCCACTTCAGACCACAGCAGTAAGCTGCTGGCCCCGACTGCAGTCAGCCTGGTTCACGGTACATCTATTAGCACTTTCAACAGTGTCGAAAAGAAAGGTGGGAGGAAAACAGGATTTTAAAAAGTATTCTAATGGAACACAGGCACTTTTCATAACACCTCCTTTTAGCACTGGTTCGTAATATTTTGATAACTTTTTAAAGTAAGTGCAGCTATATAGAGATTAAACTATTTAGACACACTTGCTTCTCAGTGAAAGGGATTGTTTTATTAATTGCAGTTTTCCTGTATGCTGCCTGTGTACTCTTTAGTAGCAAAATTAATGTTTGCATTGTCATGCATCCATCCAAGAGATTCATACAGCAAGCAGGAATTATTTTTTCTTTTCATGTATTGGAAAGAAGAAAGTGAGAATGTGTGCAAGAGCTACCCCAGAGCCAAATTCAACATTAGACCCAAATCCCAAGTCTTGGTATTTAGAAGAGCAGACAATGAAATACTCAAGTTTCTTCAAACACACAGTGTGAATTTGCCTCTGAACTCTTCAGGATACAAAATGCATTCATATTGAATTTGAGTTGGATAATAAAATAAATTATTCTTTATTTCAAAAACACGTGGGTGTAAAACCAACAAAAATAACAAACCTTACCCTCATTTCTTTACTGCAGCGTCTTTTGACTTGTTAGGTCCTTCTGCCCAGATCTCCTTGCCTTGTGAACCCCAGAGCATCTCTTTGTGTTGTGGATCAGCTTGCCTGTTCAGATGTCACTGGTACCACTGGTAAGCAGCCTTTTGGCATCCTCTTCCCGCCTGGGCTCCCGCTGGGTACCCTGTGACACTCCTCCAGCTTCTGTGCTTGTAAAGGTCAGCAACAATCCTGTAGATGACTTATTTAATACTCATTTTCAAACTCCTGCCTTTGCAGAGAGGCAGGGGAAATAAACTTAATATATTTTCAAACCATCCGTTTCTACCTGACTGAGAAATCATGAAGGCTGATGAATTAACCGCTCCAACTGGTCCACCACAGGCATGCTGGTCCTTACAAACGGTGGGTGCCCTATGCATCAGGCCTCCTACGGTTCCCTGCACCGTGGAGGTGACCAGAACGTGGATAGCAGTGACTTGGGAAAGGATTTATGGGTCAGAGGGAATAAGTGATGGAACAGAAGTTTCCAGAAAGGACTAATGAGATGCTTAGATACCTAAGTGGGAAATTGTGATCAGAAATAGAGAGGTGATGTCAGCTCTGTATGACCCATTACTGAGACACCATAGTGTTTGGTACTGCCCTGGTATCCTTTTTGCAAGGCATCTTCAGAAACAGGAGAGTGCGGTTCTGGCTCTGGAAAAGATTTAGAAAGTTTGAGCCTTAAGGAATGTGAGAGGAATAAAGGATGTAGACCATTTAGTTTATCAGGAAGAAGCCAGGTCACAATGCAAACCAGTTTACAGTGTGGTAAAATTAAAAGAGAGAAAAGGTCTAGCAGCCATGTAGCTAGATCCACTGCTTGGAAGCTGAAGGTATATTAGAAATAAAGCCCGAGTTTTAGAAGACAAAGTAGTGAACTTGGCAAAAAAAATACCCAAAGAAGTAGCGTGTTGTCATCTCCTAATGTTTTCAAATCACGACTGCATGCCATAAAAATGGAAGCTGATCATCTTCACACAGCAAGGCCTGACCGGGAGTCATACCTTCAAATCACCCTTGGCTGGCTGGCTGGTTTACTCGCCTTCTCCAAGCGCCCAGGGGTCAGTTCAGCCATGGTAAAGCAGATGGACTGAGCACGGCAGCTTCTCCAGCGGGAAACTCTTTCCATGTAGATCACTATTAGCAGAGCTGCACTGCAGTCCACAGCTGGCTAACTCCTAGAGACAATCCATTTACTTTGAACAAAGATATTCTCAGATCATGAAATGACTTTCGGAAGAAAAAGTGAAATGGCAAAAGCTACCCACATGATAACAAAACATATATTCAAGAAATGCATACAGGGTTTTTCCTCCAGAAAATAGACTGCATGTTTTATTGCAGCATTTTAAAACCGATTATTGAAGTATTTTTATTAGTGAAACAGCACTTATCCCGTTTTTCCTGACTCTTTTAACTGTGCTCTTGGCAGTGGCACCCCCTTCCCAGCACCCCAACCGCGCAGAGGAACGTGGTTGCCATATTTGCTTCTCCGCCAAACCCCCAAACAGTCTTTTTTTTCTGTTTTTTTTTTTCTTTTTTTTTTTTTCCTCTTTTTTTCCACTGACTCTGCCAGAGTCAGACAGAGTTCACGGCCCCGGCGTCCCCGCAGCTAACCCGCAAGCGCCCCGGCTGCAGCGGAGGCGGCACCGGGCTGCGCTGCCGCGCCCGGGGGCGCGCCGCTTCTTCTCCCCGGGGGCTTTCGGTGGAGCTGCCCGCTCGGTGCGAGCTGCTACCCTGTGCCCTGCGGGGGTCTGGCACGCCGGCCCCGCTGCCCGCTCCCCTCCCGGGGCCAGGGCCGGGCGAGCGGCGGGGGAGCCGTCGGGGCCGCCCCGCCGGGGCTGCGGCTGCGGCCGCGGCCGGGCTGGGCGCTACCTCGGCCGCCGGCTGCCGGGGCGGTGACAGCAAAACGGGTCCCCGGGTGGGAGGCCGCTGGGACGACTCCTGGTCCCGGGTGGGAGCAGAGCCCGTGGCCGCGTTAGTGCCCCCCCCCGGAGGGCCGCTTCCCCGCGGGGTAAGCAGAGGGTTTGAGCAGAAGGACCGTTTGCTGAAAGCCGATTTTACCTCCCACGTGTCGGTGTAACGGCTGGCGAAAGCTCTCAGCAGGGCTGCAGGGTGCTCTATCCGCTGGCAAGGCAGACCCCCAGTTTATGTCCCCTCTGTCCCCCCCCCCCCCCCCCCCTTTTTTTTTTTCCTTTTAACGGATATCGCTTAATATTGCCCATCTCCGCTTTTCGAGGTAGCACAAAAGGTCAGATCTGACGCATCTTCCGCCCCCCCCCCCCCCCCCCAATCAGCCTGTTTGCCAATAATTAATAAGGGCGCAATTAGGCAGTAATGATGGGACCCGCAGTTATGGCCTTCTTGACGGTAACGCAGATGATTAAAAATAATGCTGCCGAGCGCATCTCCTTTTGATGACTCAGTCCAGATTCTGCGACGTGCGCCTTCAATCTTTACCAGAAAAAAAAAAAAAAAACACAAAACCAACCCAAGAACCCGAGCCCTCCCCCCAAATAAAGCCCTAACAAGAAGTCAGAAGAGCTACGGTGCTATATTTGCTTTTGGTTTTTATTATCAACAATCAATTAATGGTACACTCTTGGAAAACTATATGCACATGTAGAAATATTTCCCCTTTTAAATAGAAGCATTCATTTGAACCACATATAAATAAATCTGAAA